>OY979724.1:5406771-6091771 GCA_963855995.1 Muricea muricata | reverse complement strand
CCAATCTAAATCAACGTGGTCATACACGTGATCAACTACGTCACATAAATTAAACCAATAACCCTTGTGCAAAATAATTAAATTAAAATGTCAGTGCATATAAAGTGTCATTGTTTTCCACATCTTCCCCCACCGAAGAATTTGTGTGCGAGTGTTTAACTATAATACAAGTTCCTTAATCTTCGAGCGTTTTCTCCATCTATCGCTGCCTTTCGTGTAGGTCTTCTGTAATTCTCTGTTTCCGTTTCGACTGAGTCACCACGCCCAACTGTCTCGTTCTCATCGTTAATCTTTACCTCAGTACCACATTTCCTTTCACCAACACCTTCGGCGATCTCGAAGGCAATAAGCTTTTGTAGTGGTCGGTGGATGACAGTTTGCTTTCCACTCTTCGCAAGTACCTTTAACTTTGCACCTCTCACTAGTCCGTCCCGACCCGTCACGAGTTCAATAACCTTTCCGATTCTCCATTGTGTTCGAGGAGCCGGCTCGTCCTCCTTTATCAATACTACCTCTCCAACAACAAGATCACGTGAACCGTTTGTTGACTGCCTCCGATAGATGTTCATTTGCCGTAACTCGTTCAAATACTCTCTACTGAACCGAACCCAACAATCTCTTAACACTTTCTGCAAATGCAAGAAACGATCCTTGCACTTTTCAAGATCACATGCAGGTACCACGTTAACTGCTTTTCTTTTAAGTCCCCCTTTCGCATATCCGTGTCCGTGAATCAAGTGAAATGGCGTTAATGGCTCATCCAGGTCATCTTCACTCCAGTACGCCAAAGGTCGGTTATTAATAGCAATTTCTACGTCGCACAAAATTGTTTGAAGTTCCTCAAACGTCGTGTAACTTCTCCCTAACGTCTTCTTTAAACACGATTTAACAGTTCGTACAAGGCGTTCGTAAAATCCTCCCCATCACGGTGTTGCCGGTAGTATGAATTGCTGCTTAATTCCTTGGCGTAACATGTACTGCTTAACGTCTCTAGATCGAAAGGTCTTGAAATTGTCATTAATCACGATGCCTGGTATCCCGCGCCGAGCAATAAAACGTTTAAATCCACGCAAAAATCCTTCAATTGACATGTCCATAGTAAGTTCCAAGTGAATAGCACGACTAGATGCACAAGTTAATAGAAGTATGTACACTTTGTCACTGTTCGAATTGTTCTTTACATACAGAGGTCCGGCAAAATCCAGACCAGTAACTTGAAACGCACACCCCGAATGATCAACTCTAAATTCTGGTAAATCTGGTGACGCAGGACTACGCAGTGGTCTACCCTGATACCGTTTGCACACCACACACTTTCGCAAGACATTCTTTACACTCTTTCTTCCCTTTATAATCCAGTATCTCGATTGGATCCGAGCTAAAGTTGACTCCACGCCGTGGTGCATCGTCGCTTCGTGCGCATCCCAAATAATCAGTTTTGTAAAATGGCTGTCACTTCGAAGAAGAACCGGATATTGCTGTTCGTATGTTAACTTCGAATTTGCAAACCGTCCTTTTAACCGTAACAACCCATCCTTGTCGTCGAAAAGATTTAATGAAGCGCGAACATTTCCGTAATTAGACTGCTTCTTAATCATCAACTGCTCTTCGGCAATCCATCTCGCCAATGCTGAATCGTATTCTTCGACCGTTAAGACCTCGTCCGTGATTATGTCAGTTCCTTTTTTCAACCGCTTTCGCATGTTACCAATGAATCTTATTACGTAACCAGTGACGCCTACGAGCTTCTTTAGTGTACTGAATCTGGTGCAGTCTATGACAGCGTTTAGCGAACACACGTCGTCAGAGGTCTTCTCTTGTGTCGTATTAGAAAAACAAGAAGTAGGACCTACTACCTTAACCGCTTCCGCATTAATCTCATCAAAAGTATTTCCATTAGTACCATCTGTACTAATGTCTTCCCCACCGGACTCGAAGCGTTGTGACAGGAGAAAAGAAGGACCAGAAAACCAACACCCATCAAAGCATTCATTAAGATTAGAGGATATTCATGTGGGGACATCAGCAGGATTTATTTCACCTTTAACAAAGTGCCATCTATCACGACCAACAACGCTCCTAATCGACACAACACGATTCTCTACCCAAGCCTTCCAACTCTTTTCTTTTCCCATAATCCAACATAATGCAACCTTCGAATCCGACCAACAGTATATATCATCAACCTCTATACGACCGTTCACCCCTTCCAGCACCTCTTTAATTAACTTGCTTAGTAACAAACATCCTAACAATTCTAATCTAGGAATAGTGAGTTTTTTAAGCGGAGCAACCTTTGTTTTCGAAGCAAGAAAAGAAACTGTAACACCACAATCGCTAATAAACCGAAGGTAGATAACGGCACAATAAAGCTCTAAAGAGCTGTCGGAAAAACCGTGGAGTTCAATTCGAAATTTTGACGACAAATGTAAATTGAAAACACATCTTTGCTGTCGAATTTCCCGCAAACGTTTTAATTCATCAAGAAATTTATTCCAAATTGATGCAATATTAGATGGAATGATCTCATCCCAGTTTAGTTTGTCCTTGCACAAAATTTGAAAAATAGTTTTGATTCTGGCGGTAATGGGTGCAATCAAGCCTAACGGGTCGTAGATCGAGGCAGATACACTTAATAAATTCCGCTTAGTTTGTTCCATAGCCAAACATTTACCTAGCAAGTCTTCAAACCGAAAAACAAACTCATCTGTGTTGGTGTCCTATTCTAATCCCAGTACCATGCTATTGTTAGTTTTTTCAACAGTGGGGTTGCAAGTAATTTTTGAATATGTCGTTTCATCCGCCCCAGGTGAAGTGTCTAATTTGCAGTCTTCTTGAGAAGTAATGTATGCTCTAAGTTCCTGATGATTGGTTTCCCATTTTCTTAAGTCAAATCCCGCATCTAACATAATTGCCTTACTTTTATCATACAATTCCTGACCCTGTGCTAGGCTATTGCTACCGCTGACCAAATCATCAACGTACAAATCCTTCTTTAATCGCTCAATAACAAACTGTTCATTTTCAATGTATCTATTGATAGTGAGGTCGCTTAACCAAACGATCTGTACTGGCGAGTATAAACTTGGGCACCCCCTCTACAATTGATTAACTATGCCTCCTAATCAATTTAAGAACGGGTGCCCAAAATTTTCAAGTTAGGGGGGTGTTACCACAGTGAGGTGGTACGTTAACGGTTGGCAATGTTTCTCTGCCAGTCAATGATATTTAATGTGAGAACATCAAACAGGAAATTTTATATGCCCATTTATCTGTTGTCAAGTCCATGTCTTTGAACAATATCCCAACACCTTATTATTAAATACAATGATTGAGTAAAACATGAACAAGCATCCCGAACCGTTATTTCAAAAACGGAACTCCCCCCCCCGGAATGATAAATTTTGTGAATATCTTCATTACACCCCCAAAAACATTTCAATTTGACTTAGGAGTCGCGGGGAAAGAAATACTGACTTTGTCCGCTTTGTACAGATCTTGCCAATTTTTGCCGCTAAGCGACCGGACTATGAGGTGGTGCTTAATTGTTGCATTTAAAAGAAATGGACTACTGGTCAATCCGAAAACAACTCTACAAAATTTGTAAACTATGGTCTCGTCCGAATCTAACGCATACCACAAAAAACGCAAGTAGTCCCTATGTTCAGGTGTTATGGCAACGTTTAGGAAAGCCTGCTTTATATCCGCCATAATTGCTATGGTATTTAATCTGAATCTGATAAGAATGTCGAAAATCTTGGAAATTAGATTTGGTCCTGAATAAAGGCATTCATTGAGTGAGGGACCGTTTGCTTTACAAGAAGCATCAAAAACTGCGCGAATTTTAGAGGTTGTTTTATCTGCACGTATTACTGGCCTGTGTGGTAAGTAATGCACCTTGCCTACTTCAGCTACAACCTCATTAGTGGGAACTTGTTCAATAATTCCGGTTTTTTCATACTCTTTAAAAATATCGTCATAGGCATTAAGAATTCCCTTCGACTTTAACCTTCCCTTCAATGATTCCAACCGTGTCTTACTTACTTTGAAATTATCAGGTAATGGCTCATGGTCGGGCTTAAATGGTAGTTTCGTCACATATCTAGTCCCATCATGCACTATATTGCTCTGAAAATCAGTGACAACCTGGTCACTTCCAGGACCTATACTCTCGGTGGCCCAAAACTTATCTAAATGATCTCTTAAGATATCAGTTGTGTGTTCTACCTCAGCTGTTGTTCGCAATAAGTGAGTCTCAAAGCAATGTAAGTCAGGAGAGCTTGAACCTAGGCGACCGCTAATGACCCAGCCCAGCCTTGTTCCACATGCAACAGGTCCATCCTTACTTCTAACAATTCTTCCAGTCATGAATGCATGGTAAAAATCTATGCCTACTAAAATACCAACTGGTAAGGGTGAAAGACTATCATTGTGGTCAGCAAACTCAAGATTCCTAAACTCCACAATGTTTTTTGCACTAGCTATGTGCTGGCTTGTCAGGGGACTGCATATGGTGGGCACACACAATGCCTCAATTAAAGTAAAAGTATTTTCAAACTTGTCCTTAATTTTTACTTGTACAACATCAAGCTCTTGTACTTCACTATCATTGCCCTGTCCGAATGTCTTAATTATTACCTTCTCTGTTCGTAAGGTCTTTAACTGCAAGGTGTTCCTAGCCTTTGCTGATATATACGAGCGCTGGCTGCCACTGTCAAATAATATCCTGGTATGGTGTTTGACGTCAGTGGTGTCTGCTGCACATATGTGTGCTAATGCAGTTTGTAATAGTATGCCCTTGTTTTCACACCCTGTGTGACCAGTAAAACTACTGCTATCCTTATCTGTATTATCATTACCCCCCTCAATCTTATCATTCTCATTGTGTTTTCCCGCATGATCAGCCTCGCATATCGATATATGATGTTTACCCCTCTTACATTTTTTGCATACATATTCCGAGGTACAGTTTTTGGCAATGTGGCCATTGTCTAAACAGATAAAACATCTTCCATGTCTGCGTAAAATAGCTTTCCTAGCCTGGCAATTTGTAACCTTATGGCACCTAGATGAAAAGTGATCTCCACTACAATACAAACAGGACCCTTTTTTGTTCCTGGTGTAAGTAAATAGTCCGCTGGTTGTGTAAGGTTCTCTTCGCGAAAAGTCAGATGTAACCTTATCAAGATTACAGTTTTCCTGGGCCTTAAGTTCATTGCTAAAATACTGCATTACCTTATCTAGACTCCAAATTTGGCCACAAAATTGTCGTGAGATTATCATGTTTAACTCATCTGGCAATCTGTCTTTTAATATGGGAATAAGTAGAGAACCGTACCCTGCCGTATCGAGTTTAAGTGCTTTGAAATTCCGAATACAATTCTCAACATGAGTATAAAGCATTCTTAATCCCTTAATATTATTAACCGATCTTATCTTGTCAATTTTTAGCAACGATTCCATGTGGGCCGAAATTAACACCTGTTCATTACCGAATCTGTCTGTTAAAAGATCAACTGCCTGAGTATAATTTTCAGAGCTCAAGGTCAACCCCGATATTGTGGCCTGAGCCTCACCTTTAAGACAACCCTTTAAATAATTAAATTTATCGATATCATTAATGTTAGTATTATCATGTATGGACACTTTGAACTGGTCCCAAAAACCCTGCCAATCTAGGGGATTGCCTCCAAACTGAGGAAGACCTATTTTAGGTAATTTACAATGCGCTTGAGGACTACTTGATCTTTGACCTCCTACGTTCCTTAATGATGATCCTAATGGTAAACTTGCGGTATTGCTGTACTCACTATGCTTAAATTGTTCTAGCTTTAATTCTGCTTGCGCCAGAACTTGATAAGTCGGCTCTAGACTTTTCATATGATTTATTACTTCCTCCCCAATTTCCTCCGGCTTAACAAGGGATAAAATTTCTTCATGCACAGTGTTGTATGGTGTTATGAGTTGAGTCAAAGTATTTTTAAACCCGAGAAGCTTAGATTGCTCATTACCCTCCGATGAAACATGTCCGTGTAATTCGCCCGTTAAGTTTTTTAAATACGTTTGTAGACCGAGGTATCTACCTTTGGCTCTAGCCAACCTTTCCGTCATATTGAGCACAGTGCGCTTTGACACGATAAACAATAAGCAATAGTCAATTCAACCTTCAGCGAGCCTTTTTTTCCGATTAAGAGCGACGACACACAAGTTACGCAAAAAACAAAACCGCACTATATTCTACAGTAGACAAATATCAAGAAACCGCGAGAATTAAAAGAAAGAGTTAAATTCTACCTCAAAAAGACTGAATATGTCACAACGTGAGTCCGCCGACACGCTTCGAGAACCTCAGACTTGTGCGCGCTGTCAACCAGTATAACGCTGTTCTAATGAATCCATTTATAATCCGCTTCTCTGTTCCATGGACTTCTCATAGTCCCCTATCGGGCTCCATTTAAAAAGCGACTTCACACTCAGTGCTTTTTAGAAAATTATTTTAATATGTTCAAGAAGCGTATAATTTACATATCTTCCGTAGAACGTTCAATCCCAATCTAAATCAACGTGGTCATACACGTGATCAACTACGTCACATAAATTAAACCAATAAACCTTGTGCAAAATAATTAAATTAAAATGTCAGTGCATATAAAGTGTCATTGTTTTCCACACTTGGGTAACATAACGCATGTTGCAAAGTTACATTGTTCTTTTAAATCTATACCTGTTGAGGAGAATCTGTTGGGTTATTTGAGCTTCCGGCTCCGGGGCTTAACACAGAGGCAATTGACTGCCCTACTGCAGTTATCGTCTCTGCTAAACCCTCTTTTCTGGGCCGCTTGGCAGGACTTGCGCTAAACATCGGCACCTCTGGTATATTTTCTCTAGTTGCAGTCCCTACAATCTACAGGAAAATATCCAGCCAATATATAATATGACCAGGTCAATATTATGTTTACATTCTTTATCACATAAAACATAATTTTTGTATCACTATGTTTGTAAGTAAATTGAAGCCTTACTATCATTTCAGCCCATAAACGATATTTGTAAGGAGGAAGCCAATCCCCATGAAGTTTTTTCAATTCCTCCATTTAAATGGTAAAATACGATGGATTTAGCCAAATATCATTCCACGTAATTAAAAAATCAAGTAAAACTAATTTCTTGAGGCTACCATAGATTGGAAAATGTTTCTTACCGTTAGCGCTCGTGCCACTTTGCCTCTTTGACACAACAGGTTTTGCTGGTGTTGGATCTAACCACATCTGATAGCCCTTTTTAAATTCCTGGTACGCATCTTGTAGCTCACCATTTGTCTCGATTGTGTACTTCTTATTGCGATCAAGTACGTAGCCTATTTCCCAATTTTCAGGTTGGGTAATGTCTGGCATGAATATTTGCAAAGCAGATTTCATATCATTCATAGTCTCAGCAATTGGGAAGTTGGTCAGGCGTCTAACTCGAATGCGGGACTTCTTAGTACAATCTAAAACTCGAACTTCCAGAACAGGAAGCATATCTTGCTCCTCAAAAATATTATCATCGGGCATTTAATCCATTTCGTTGCGGGAATGTCAGTTACTGTGCTTCAATACGATACTATTCTTTGTGTTTGCAAAATTCAAAATTGATAGTTTGCATTTAACGTCACGGCGGCCATGTTGGAAGTATAACACAAAAGAATATGTTATTAGTTCCATTGTTGGATCCAGCCGGCGTGGGTGGCAGACATTGTCTGTTGCGTCCCAAGGGCAAGAGATTGATTGCAAACCAAGAATACTCAATTTTGTGCATGTGCTCACAGTAGCTAAATCGACATCGAGGTCCCTTGGGATGATTATGTTATCAGGTCAGATTTCAAAGCTCTGAATCATGCATTATCATAAAGGCTAGAAAAAAGTGGTGTAAAAGATGCAAAGTGGCAAGAACGCTAACGATGAGAAACATGTACAGTGTGCAGGGTTGCCAGATTGCATGCATAAATTAGCCAAACTTTTAACAATGCTCTTTGTTTTTCATTGCATTTGCCTTTTGTTTTCTTTGTTTTTCTGACAGCACTAATGATGGTTTGGCTTAATTATTCAAGAAATCTGGCAACCCTGACAGTGTGTCCCAGACCACCCTTTGGAATCAAGCATTAGTGTCCAGCGTTCGAATTTGAATGCTTTAAGTCCCTAATGAGCCCCAAAATGCGTAATACTGTGCTATACAGACTCCCTGAGTATACAGTTGAGTTATTGGTCACTAAATAATGCATTTCGTAAATATAGCTCGGAAACTCTAGTGCGTCTGAGATGGCAAGATTACGATCGGAAGTGATCAAGCAAGTAAAAGACTTGTTTGATTTATAGCAATTGTGGGCGATTACGGGTGAGGAATACGAAGCAAAAAAGATATTGCTCTTGAAAGATTTGTAATTTAATGCAACTGTACAAATAAAATATACTTTATAATAGTTGACCTGCATCTAAGGATGTAAACGTGCTTATATTCAGTTATACAAATGCGCATACGTTAAAAACTCATACTTGATTGGTTGCATGAAGGCTATGTGATAATAAGGTGCATAGTAGGGCTAAACGAGCGACCTAGCTAAATTATGTGGATTTCGTTGCGTAAATAGTATGATCGTGATAAAATGAACAAAATAAAATAATCATGGTTTTTAAAGTATTAGCTACCTAATGCTGTGATGCATGTTTCAAACTAGACCTTACATTATATTGTTCCAGAATTATTGTCAAGCATTTGCAAAAGTGTAGAGCGGGCAGTTCACAACATCACAACTCACAATACTGTATAATGACACGCAATGTCAATCATATTGAACACATTCTGTATGTTTTGGAATGTTCAGAGGACTAATTGTCCGAAAGGTGCATATTAAACACAATGAGACAGTTATACAATACGCGAAATTTCTATAGCTTGGATAATATGATGTATTTTCAAATCCTCCGAATATAATAAGTGCACAATTAATGAAATGTTAATACGCAAATCATAAGTCTGCGTGTAAGACAAATCATTTGAGAGATGCCTCCAGGAGCTAGACCAAGACAACCTCCAAAAATAATTCGTAAAGCTGAGCGAAATATGCTTCACCAAATGTACAATGTATGACAGACACGCAGCTAGAGTATGTTTAATTTTTCATCTACAAATTGTAGCTGTTATAATAGTGAAGACTAATCACAAATCCCATCGGTCATTAGATGACTGCGAGTTGCAAGCATAGTCCGTCAAAATGACTTTCTTCATATAGTAATCATTTGCATGTATATATCGACCATGCAAATTACAAAACGATTAACTCAGAGCAACATAGTTAGCATATAAGACAGCTCATGCCATAGCCAATCAAATATTACTATGTTTAGTTTAGCCATATTTTGCATATAAGTGATATAGCAAGAGCCAATAAGAAATGGCGATTTTCCGTGTCTTTCGTCCCGTTAATGATATTAATGAGGTTTTACGTCCTTAGATGCAGGTCAACTAATAAAAAGTTGTGTTTCAACACAAGTCAATTATATCCGGCATGATGTATGTATCCCAAACAGTCATCTCGTGATATTTGTCCAAATGCTTCCCATATTAAAGGACTACCATCTTGCGCTGACTGTAAAACAACGTCATTTTCTCGTAAGTAGTGTTTCATCTGAGCGAAAACCTCTTCTATGGCATTCAAATCTGGACTATAAGGTGCATGGCAAGAAACGAATAATGGCTCCAGAGTCATAAACACGTTGAATAACGTCCTGGACATGATGTACTGGGTGGTTATCTGTTTAAAAAATATATCATTTCCTGGTTTTAGTCTTGATGTGTAAACGCTGTACTATTATAACACTAAATTTTACATTCTGTTTGTACTCATCGATGAAATATGCACGAAGGAAAATTAAAATCATTTGGGGCATAATGAGATAGGTTAGGTATTTCTATAACGAATTAGGAATACAGTATGCATGCATACAATTAATACTCACCCATGATGAGAACTGATTGGGGATTTTCCCCATTAAATGGATTCATTGCTGGTAAAAGTCTTTCTTCGAGATACTCAACAAAAGAGTATGTGTTAAATCTCTCATCTGGATTCCTCAAAATACGATTTGCAAGCACGCCTTCACTTGATATTGCGGAAATTACTGAATAATGAGGAGCCCAACGCGAATAACTACAATCTCTCACAACCGGTGGAGTGCCACGAGTACTATATCCATACTGACGAGCTAGCAATTCGTTTATCCTTCAACAAAAAGTATAACTCAATGACAATGAACAAAAATGTTGGCCATCAAAATATATTATGACAGTATAGATCGTTCCTTAGTACGTACAATGCCTGTTTCATCGAGGAATACGAGTTGGTTTGCATTAAATATGCTTATTTCGGCTTTGAATTGCTGTCTGAGGTCATCATTTCTTTGAAGAGCAATACGTTGTATCTGTAATATTTTAATATTTGAGATACACTGACGATAAAACAACTTGCAATGTCAGTCAATAGCCAACCAATGTTCAACACTTCAATGTTCAATGACCTACCTTTTTACGCGTCATTCCAAGCCTGTGGACAGCTTGGCACAATGTCTGTGGACTAAATGAAGAGCCAGTAGCACTGGTAATGTAGTTAGCTATTTCATGTAGCTGTATCTGAGGTGTTCGAAGAATACAATCCATTATGATATACTCTTCATGATCGAATGAAGTCATGCTTCCAGTAGGCCGACAAAGACGATACAAGACGATACGGCTTCACATCACCGCTATTCAAAAAGGTGTTAATCGTCCGGTACACAGTTTTTGGGCAAACAAATAACTGTGATGCTATTTCTTCATAGCTTCATTTCTTCATATATATATATATATATATATATATATATATATATATATATATATATATATATATATATATATATATATATATATATATATATGTATATATATATATATATATATACATATATATATATATATATATATATATATATATATATATATATATATATATATATATATATATATATATATATATATATATATATATATACATACATACATACATACATACATACATACACACACACATACACACACACATACATACATACATACATACATACATACATACATACATACATACATACATACATACATACATACATACATACATTATATTGTTCCAGAATTATTGTCAAGCATTTGCAAAAGTGTAGAGCGGGCAGTTCACAACATCACAACTCACAATACTGTATAATGACACGCAATGTCAATCATATTGAACACATTCTGTATGTTTTGGAATGTTCAGAGGACTAATTGTCCGAAAGGTGCATATTAAACACAATGAGACAGTTATACAATGCGCGAAATTTCTATAGCTTGGATAATATGATGTATTTTCAAATCCTCCGAATATAATAAGTGCACAATTAATGAAATGTTAATACGCAAATCATAAGTCTGCGTGTAAGACAAATCATTTGAGAGATGCCTCCAGGAGCTAGACCAAGACAACCTCCAAAAATAATTCGTAAAGCTGAGCGAAATATGCTTCACCAAATGTACAATGTATGACAGACACGCAGCTAGAGTATGTTTAATTTTTCATCTACAAATTGTAGCTGTTATAATAGTGAAGACTAATCACAAATCCCATCGGTCATTAGATGACTGCGAGTTGCAAGCATAATCCGTCAAAATGACTTTCTTCATATAGTAATCATTTGCATGTATATATCGACCATGCAAATTACAAAACGATCATCATGCTTCCAGTAGGCCGACAAAGACGATACAAGACGATACGGCTTCACATCACCGCTATTCAAAAAGGTGTTAATCGTCCGGTACACAGTTTTTGGGCAAACAAATAACTGTGATGCTATTTCTTCATAGCTTCATTTCTTCATATATATATATATATATATATATATATATATATATATATATATATATATATATATATATATATATATATATATATATGTATGTATGTGTATGTATATGTATATGTATATGTATATGTATATGTATATGTATATGTATATGTATATGTATATGTATATATATATATATATATATATATATATATATATATATATATATATATATATATATATATATATATCTATATATATCTATATATATATCTATATATATATATATATATATATATATATATATATATATATATATATATATCTATATATATACCTATATATATATATATATATATATATATATATATATATATATATATATATATATATGTATAGGTTATCATATGAGAAGCGAGGTGATATCAGTTTTATCGCTCGAGAGACGATATCATATTTTGTCACCTCGCCTCTCATATGATAACCTATACTTATCACATACTTGTGCCTTTATCTAGAGCAAAAACCAGATTATATTTTCAAATTATTTACACTTCGAGTACATTTCAAAATGAATTCAAAACGATTGTTTAAAATACGCTAAACAGGTAGAAATAAAAAAAACCAAAAATAACTTATCTTTGAATAGCTGCAAATTTCTTTGTGTTATTTTCGTTGTATTATTTAATATTTTTATTCTTATCTCTCTATCAATCCTTCAGTCGGACGCCATCTTTGTTTTGAGCGGGACAAAAAACGATATCGCGGGACAAAAAACGATATCACGGGACATATCGTTTTTATGTCACCGTGTTATCGCCCGGATAAAGGCACAAGTATGTGATAAATATATATATATATATATATATATATATATATATATATATATATATATATATATATATATATATATATATATATATATATATATATATATATATATATATATATATATATATATATATATATATATATATATATATATATATATAGATATTTTGTTTTCAAAATTTAACAACTAAATCGTTTCACTGTGTTTCATGCTAGGCAATCATCAGACGACTGGTTACACTTGAAAGTTCCGTTGCGTTCCAACTTTGAAAGTATATCTGGGACTTGAGGGACAGAAACATAGAAGATGTAAACATCGAATGGCCAATTCTAGACAAAGCTTCAACCCATAGGAACGGTTCAAAAACTTGCAACCTCTGCCTTACAGAGAAATTCTACATTATCTTTCACAACAAAGAGAACTTGCTGAACAAAAGAAGCGAAATTCTTTCGACATGTCGTCACAGAAACAAATTCCTCCTTTCCAACGTCAAAGAAATACCACCGGACAATTAAAAAGCAATTAGGAAACAATTTGCAAACAATAATTTTTAATGACAGTCGCCGCAACGTAGACTATAAAAATGGATAGATAATTGAATGTAACCAGTCGTCTGATGATTGCCTAGCATGAAACACAGTGTAACGATTTAGTTGTTAAATTTTGAAAACAAAATATCTATATAACCGCTCTACGGCTGTGTATCGATCGAGCACTCTCTTTTTTGTCGAAAAACAACACTTGCGTGTATATATATATATATATATATATATATATATATATATATATATATATATATATATATATATATATATATATATATATATATATATATATATATATATATATATATATATATATCAATTTTCAAACAACTAAAGGTTCAGTTGATTATTGTTTTCTTGCGCAACCATGCACGTACGCATGCTGTCGTGTTCAATCACAGCGCGCGGGTGAAGTTTTCCGCCACAAAATTTTCTTTGGTGCCGGCATTTTGAAAATATCTCGCTTCTTTTATTCAGGAGATTGTTTTTAGCAGCCTTCACGACATGCAGCTTCTCACTGTCGCACAGGTTACAGTTTTTTGATCCAGCCGAATACGCAATGGTTTGTTTCACAATGGACCATTTGATTTGGAATGCGCAGTTACGTTGTTTTAGTGCCCAAACATACTTCGATAGCTCGGTTTCATGGACTTTTGGTGGTTTCTGTAACGCTCCTTGAATGCGTTGGCTGTTATCTATGGCATTCGGTAAAGAAAATGTCAGGTTGTATAGAGATTACGGCCTGTTACTTGTGGAAGGCACCAGGGGACGCACTGGCGATCAAGCAAGAAAGCAACTGCGTAAATTGTTCGAACAGTTCGAATTAAAGATAACATCCGAAGTGTGCCACCAAAGCGTAAATTTCGTTGACATCACGCTCAAATGGACCATTCCCCTATTAGAGAAAGTTTTGAATTCGGAAAATCAATTAACACAGCTGGAAAGAGCATCCTAAATTACATACAATCGTCAAGTTTTGTTGCAAAATATTGTAAAATGTGAAAAATATGGCCCCATAAAGTTTGCGAATTTTGTATACTTTTGTATTACGCACGGAAAAGCGTTACCATGCACTATGTGGAAATGTGGTAACGCTTTTTCCCTCGTAATACAAAAGTATACAAAATTCGCAAACTTTACATTACTATATTTTCGACATGTTACAATATTTTACAACTTTACAATTTCACTAAATTTAGAAAGCTCTTTCCAACTGTGCTAAAGTTGTTTTCAAATTTAAAAGTTTGTCTAATTGGGGAATGGTCCATTAGATGCAGGTAGTTATCAACCTCACCGAAAACGAAATAATGAACCCATGTACATCAGTAGCCATTTTAACCACCCACCGCCTATCATCAAACAGCTGCCCATATCTGTAAACAAAAGTGTCAAAACTTTCATCAGATGAATGTCAAAAGTTTTACATCGAGCCACAACAATAGTATTCTGTCGACAAAAAGACCACCTACAACCCTCGGAAAAACATGCAATTTTTAAAAAAAAGACGTATGTCCACTCGAAGGGAAATGCCTAATTAGGAACATCGTTTATAAAGCGGAAATAACGACCGACAGCGCTGAGCCGAAGCAGTACATTGGTATAACAGCCAATGCATTCAAGGTCAGGGCTATTTCAGATCCGCTAGAGCACCTAGTTACCAGGATTTGTCCGTGAATTTTTTTAAGTGATGAAATAACCCCTACCCAAACCCTAACCCTAACCAAAATCCTAACTCTAACCTTAAACGCCAACCCTAACCTTAGAAGTCGAGAAAAAATAAGTTAATAAAAAAATAATAAAGAAAAGTCAACGCGGGATTCGAACCCGCAGCATGAAGCTTGAATCAACACCCACATGTCTTCGTTCCTGCGCTATTCGAGCAATCGCGGGTCCATTAAAAAAAAACATTTTATATTGGCGCTAAATAAATTAATACACATAAGAGGTGCTAGGTGCTCTGACGGATCTGAAAAAGCCCTAACCCGCATTCAAGGAGCGTTACAGAAACCACCAAAAGTCCATCCGCAACGAAGCGTACCGAAATGAAACCGAGCTATCGAGGTATGTTTGGGCACTAAAACAACGTAACTGCGCATTCCAAATCAAATGGTCCATTGTGAAACAAACGAATGCGTATTCGGCTGGATCAAAAAACTGTAACCTGTGCGACAGTGAGAAGCTGCACATCCTGAAGGCTGCAACCTTTAGTTGTTTGAAAATTGCAACTGCATGAAACTCTGAGTAACAACAATTGTCAGAATAGTTCAAATGTTATGAAATAATACAATTAATAATTGGCTCTGCCGAACGTATTGAGCACTCTTTTTTGTATACGTACGGGGATCACAGAGATAACAGATATTACAATGATTACAAAGATAACGAATATTACATTGATTACAAACATAACCAAGATTACAAGAGTTACGGGGATCACAGAGATTACACAGATAACGGATATTACAATGATTACAACGATTAAAGAGCCACGGGGATTACAGCGATCACAGATGTTACAATGATTGCAAAGATTACATTATATATATAAATATATATATATATATAATATAATACAGTGTATATGTATATATATATGTTGCTAATATTTTACAAAACAAGTTAGAGTTAAATAACCAGAAGGACTCAGGGATTTATGTCATATAAATACCCCGTGGACACGGGCTTTATATGATATATAAATCCCGACGTTTCGGGTATTTAATTAAGTAATTACAGTATTTGTGCGAACAAATCAGTCGCAAACTGCTATCAATTAACCTTTGCTATTTTTAGCATACTAGCTATGGCTGTGGGGACTTTATCATGTATCAACGCAATGATGTTTCACGGTCAACCACAATTCACCATAAAAGCCGAAAAAAACAGAGCTTTCAAGAATTTGTATCTGTTGGCAAGTTTTGATATTCAAAGTGGAAACATAGCAGATTGTTTGGAGCACTGTCTGGAGAACTGTGGTTGTCAATCGTTTCAAATTTGTGGTGATACAAAATGTCAGCTGTGTTCAAGTCACACAGAAGACAACCGTTTATTGCTCTATAAAAGAGATGGCTGTACGTACGCTACGTACGAATTGCGGCATTTGACAGAAACCTTTCCGGTAAAAATTAATGCATATTATTTCGAATCTAGAAATATTTTTTATTTGGTGAGAATAGCGCAAGATGAAACATGCAACTCAGATCTTGCGAACTTGGAACTTAAATGTTCAGAAATCAGGACCTATCAAGCATGTGTTTGTTCTTATTTTTAATAGTGTAATATTATTTAACATATTTTGCCATTGTTATGTTTCATTTTATTATGTTTCATTATATGCGACGTAAGTATTCATGCTAAAACTACTGTTTAGGTATTGCTATTTCTACGACAGGGGAACTTGATGTCTATATCTACCAGAAATATGAAGATCAAAGCTAAGCAAAATTGTTAGAAAAGACCCGTTAAGACAAGGGAAGAAGTAGGGCAAAATGATTTCCATTTGTTTGCGAACGCTTCGGTGTAGGAAATGTTATAAAAGTAGAGCAGAAATGATTTTTAATCATAATTGACGCAGCTTTTTTCTCGTAAAGAGAGAATTCATTGGAATTATTATGTTCAACTATCCACGTCTCGCAGACGCAATTTCCCGAGCAGGCCTTGATTGTATCCCTTGTGCTTTTTGTTCTTTTAGAAATTGAATGATCAATGCTCAGGCATTAGTTGTGCAGTGAAATACAACTGTTGTCAACAGTCCAGTCTCTGTCCTGCGAACAAAATTTGCAAGCCAAACATTTCCACCCAAAGGCCATGGAAACGTTTCACTTGCGAATGTCCAGATGGTTACTACGGAAACGACTGCAAACAACCAATTACATCGTGCCAAGGTTATGCCAATGGTTCCTTGAACTCTGGCATATATAAGGTAGTGGATTTTGACATGTCTGTCTATGAAGTGTACTGTCATTTCGATGCTGATGGTGCTTGGACTTTGGTACAGTCTCACAATATTGCAAACGGTTCTGCCGACTATCGACACCAGACTGCATTGTATAGAAATTTCCCAATTAGTGAAAATGCTGTAAATTGGAGAGGATATCGTCTTCGCAGGCCAAGAATGAGATCTATCCAAAACAATTCAGCCTTTCTTCGGCTCACCTGCGACTATGAAAAATACCATGACGACATAAATGAAACCGGCTACCTACAAATTCTGCTTGCAAACATTAAAATAAGTGGAAGGGGTGTTGTCGATGTTCTTGACCTTGACGGAGAGACATCCCATCTTACTGCTGGCAAATGGCACGGTAGAATTGCCGCGTATGCTTTAAATGATTGTCAAATTTGGCTACATCAGCAGAGTTACGGAATATTGCATGCTCATTTAATTGCTTCTACATGTGATTTTGGCGAATCGCCTTGTTCCAATGATGGGGTGTATTTTTGCAGTTTTTCTATTTCTACGTGTTTTGAAAAATTGCATCGCTGTAGACGCAGTGAGAATTCTACGTCCCAGATTTGGTTTGGCGGGTAGGCTCAGGCTGACATATTATCACAACTGCTTCGTGCGTGATATATGAAACACTGTCGATCCGTTCAGTTTTCGAAAGGTAACAATTGAACTGAACTGCATTAAACATGCAACAGGCTGCATGAGTTCTATTTTGACATTTAAGGCATTATTTAGGAAGAATACAGTATTGTAATTGGTGTTGCCTTCTTTAAATTTTATTCTAATTTTATGTTACGTTACGTTACGTTACGTTACGTTACGTTACGTTACGTTACGTTACGTTACGTTACGTTACGTTACGTTACGAGCAAAGGAATATCTCGGGGATTAAAACGAGTAGGATTGCTCACACGCATTACAGGGTAAAGTTGTTACATTTAGTTGTTATATTTACTTCAGGTATGGCATAATTACACAAAAACAATTGAACAAGCACGATTTGTAATTCGCGCTTAGATTATTCTTTTAAGACTTCTAAATACCTGTACTGGCTGTAACAAAAAGTCGTTAATCCACCTATCTTCCTCTTATATAGTCCCGTTATTGCATTGCGTTTTGTTTCGCTTACTTTCTCTTATACTAAATTATGAGGGTGACCGGATAATAGACACAATCGGAGCAGCTGGGAAATTTATCTGAGCATGCGCCTGATAAGCCTGCATGAACGCGTGGAAATTGCGTGATTTACGCGTGATATTTAAAAATCATATGACAAACATGGATCACAAGGATTTTCAGTGGACTAAACGACCTTTTAGCGTAATTTTTAAGAGCACGCAAATAAATCAGGTGAGTAGATATAAACATGAAGGCCAAGTTCGAGCTAAAATCATGTTGGAGCAAAAGGCTGATTTTTTTAAAATTCGACTCAAACTAGTCAACGCTCGTACTCAAACAACAATACAAAAATGTCACTGAGATCGATCGACTAGACGCATTAGTCAATTGAAAAATATCTTTACCATTTGTACGAAAACATTTATGCAGTATCAAAGACATCATTGCACTGACGGCCCGCGTGATTGTGGATGTTTTATCACTTTCACGACCGTTTCAACCACAACCGTAATTTAAAGTACTTTTCCGGTAGTGAGTTTCGCAACAATCTATTGGCCATGAGCGGAATTTATAAAACAAAAAACTTGGTTTCGAAAGGAGCATAAACATATTGGAAGTAACAGGAAACAAATATCTTTTTGGAGCAAAAGCTAAATTTTTCAGTATTAAGTCAAACGTAAATTCAACATCGTGCTTAATTCTTGGCAACCCACTCACATGTCAAAGTTTGGAAATTTGCTTCAACAGACGATGTCATTACTTCAAAATATGTTTAACTGACAGCTATATCAGTCCTTTACTGAAATCAATGAAAAATTGTGAACAAAATCATAACTGGCTCGTCAAAGAAACTAAATTCCGAGCACCTCTGAAACCAATCTGTATTTCGCAAATAATATGCTAATTACATTTTGTGTTCAGCCGCCAACAATATTTTTGCACAGCGGTGGCAAATTTCCCAGCTGCTCAGCTGTTCACAATCGGCTAACGTTCGTTTACAACAATGGTTACATGGACACCATTGTTCTGGTTTGCAGTAGAGTACATAAGGACAAAAGGAACCAGGTATACGAATGATAACTACTAGTTATTCACTCGTTTCCATACTTCTAAATGCGTAGTTACTTTAATTTGTTCTCCGTTAATATAATAGTAACTAGGCATGTGAGTGATCTTAAAGTGTGAATTGGGTATAGCCAAACGTAAGCCGATTTCGCCTATGCCCCCCACTTTAAATATTTGTGGGATAGGAGGCAATATTCGTATTATTCGTGTTCACAGTCCTCATTTCACACATGATTCGTAGTAAAAGGTTCAAGTGATTAAAATCTTAAAGCGTTCATGTGTACATGGTGTTCTAAAAAGTCCTGTAGACAAAGCTCTGTTAAACACGCATGCACAGTTGTTATATACCTCCAGGAATTTGAATTAGCTTCTAAAACGAACAGCAACTGAAAAACGTCAAATTAAAAAGGGCTTAAAACGTGATCCATTAAACAGCCCCTTCACAGTATTATATGCTTGATAAATATTTTTTCTTTCTTAAGAATATTAGCCTGGCCCGTAATCAGCTTTAAGGAGGTAATCGTTGTCAAGGTTAATTTCGTTTTCACACGCGGTCAAGCTGCGGAGGAGGCTGATTATATTTAAGTCTGTAAAAAATTGCTTAAATAACGTCAGCCATAAATGTTATCTAACATAGTGGTCCACAAGATTCCATGTTTATAGTTGGAGCGTTTCAATACGTGCGGATTTATGTAAGTGCATGCACCTTGTAGGAATTTATTGTTATGCCCTGAATTCAAATAATACTGTTAGACCAGAAGTTTAAGTTTGCGAACGCTTCGGTGTAGGAAATGTTATAAAAGTAGAGCAGAAATGATTTTTAATCATAATTGACGCAGCTTTTTTCTCGTAAAGAGAGAATTCATTGGAATTATTATGTTCAACTATCCACGTCTCGCAGACGCAATTTCCCGAGCAGGCCTTGATTGTATCCCTTGTGCTTTTTGTTCTTTTAGAAATTGAATGATCAATGCTCAGGCATTAGTTGTGCAGTGAAATACAACTGTTGTCAACAGTCCAGTCTCTGTCCTGCGAACAAAATTTGCAAGCCAAACATTTCCACCCAAAGGCCATGGAAACGTTTCACTTGCGAATGTCCAGATGGTTACTACGGAAACGACTGCAAACAACCAATTACATCGTGCCAAGGTTATGCCAATGGTTCCTTGAACTCTGGCATATATAAGGTAGTGGATTTTGACATGTCTGTCTATGAAGTGTACTGTCATTTCGATGCTGATGGTGCTTGGACTTTGGTACAGTCTCACAATATTGCAAACGGTTCTGCCGACTATCGACACCAGACTGCATTGTATAGAAATTTCCCAATTAGTGAAAATGCTGTAAATTGGAGAGGATATCGTCTTCGCAGGCCAAGAATGAGATCTATCCAAAACAATTCAGCCTTTCTTCGGCTCACCTGCGACTATGAAAAATACCATGACGACATAAATGAAACCGGCTACCTACAAATTCTGCTTGCAAACATTAAAATAAGTGGAAGGGGTGTTGTCGATGTTCTTGACCTTGACGGAGAGACATCCCATCTTACTGCTGGCAAATGGCACGGTAGAATTGCCGCGTATGCTTTAAATGATTGTCAAATTTGGCTACATCAGCAGAGTTACGGAATATTGCATGCTCATTTAATTGCTTCTACATGTGATTTTGGCGAATCGCCTTGTTCCAATGATGGGGTGTATTTTTGCAGTTTTTCTATTTCTACGTGTTTTGAAAAATTGCATCGCTGTAGACGCAGTGAGAATTCTACGTCCCAGATTTGGTTTGGCGGGTAGGCTCAGGCTGACATATTATCACAACTGCTTCGTGCGTGATATATGAAACACTGTCGATCCGTTCAGTTTTCGAAAGGTAACAATTGAACTGAACTGCATTAAACATGCAACAGGCTGCATGAGTTCTATTTTGACATTTAAGGCATTATTTAGGAAGAATACAGTATTGTAATTGGTGTTGCCTTCTTTAAATTTTATTCTAATTTTATGTTACGTTACGTTACGTTACGTTACGTTACGTTACGTTACGTTACGTTACGTTACGTTACGTTACGTTACGTTACGAGCAAAGGAATATCTCGGGGATTAAAACGAGTAGGATTGCTCACACGCATTACAGGGTAAAGTTGTTACATTTAGTTGTTATATTTACTTCAGGTATGGCATAATTACACAAAAACAATTGAACAAGCACGATTTGTAATTCGCGCTTAGATTATTCTTTTAAGACTTCTAAATACCTGTACTGGCTGTAACAAAAAGTCGTTAATCCACCTATCTTCCTCTTATATAGTCCCGTTATTGCATTGCGTTTTGTTTCGCTTACTTTCTCTTATACTAAATTATGAGGGTGACCGGATAATAGACACAATCGGAGCAGCTGGGAAATTTATCTGAGCATGCGCCTGATAAGCCTGCATGAACGCGTGGAAATTGCGTGATTTACGCGTGATATTTAAAAATCATATGACAAACATGGATCACAAGGATTTTCAGTGGACTAAACGACCTTTTAGCGTAATTTTTAAGAGCACGCAAATAAATCAGGTGAGTAGATATAAACATGAAGGCCAAGTTCGAGCTAAAATCATGTTGGAGCAAAAGGCTGATTTTTTTAAAATTCGACTCAAACTAGTCAACGCTCGTACTCAAACAACAATACAAAAATGTCACTGAGATCGATCGACTAGACGCATTAGTCAATTGAAAAATATCTTTACCATTTGTACGAAAACATTTATGCAGTATCAAAGACATCATTGCACTGACGGCCCGCGTGATTGTGGATGTTTTATCACTTTCACGACCGTTTCAACCACAACCGTAATTTAAAGTACTTTTCCGGTAGTGAGTTTCGCAACAATCTATTGGCCATGAGCGGAATTTATAAAACAAAAAACTTGGTTTCGAAAGGAGCATAAACATATTGGAAGTAACAGGAAACAAATATCTTTTTGGAGCAAAAGCTAAATTTTTCAGTATTAAGTCAAACGTAAATTCAACATCGTGCTTAATTCTTGGCAACCCACTCACATGTCAAAGTTTGGAAATTTGCTTCAACAGACGATGTCATTACTTCAAAATATGTTTAACTGACAGCTATATCAGTCCTTTACTGAAATCAATGAAAAATTGTGAACAAAATCATAACTGGCTCGTCAAAGAAACTAAATTCCGAGCACCTCTGAAACCAATCTGTATTTCGCAAATAATATGCTAATTACATTTTGTGTTCAGCCGCCAACAATATTTTTGCACAGCGGTGGCAAATTTCCCAGCTGCTCAGCTGTTCACAATCGGCTAACGTTCGTTTACAACAATGGTTACATGGACACCATTGTTCTGGTTTGCAGTAGAGTACATAAGGACAAAAGGAACCAGGTATACGAATGATAACTACTAGTTATTCACTCGTTTCCATACTTCTAAATGCGTAGTTACTTTAATTTGTTCTCCGTTAATATAATAGTAACTAGGCATGTGAGTGATCTTAAAGTGTGAATTGGGTATAGCCAAACGTAAGCCGATTTCGCCTATGCCCCCCACTTTAAATATTTGTGGGATAGGAGGCAATATTCGTATTATTCGTGTTCACAGTCCTCATTTCACACATGATTCGTAGTAAAAGGTTCAAGTGATTAAAATCTTAAAGCGTTCATGTGTACATGGTGTTCTAAAAAGTCCTGTAGACAAAGCTCTGTTAAACACGCATGCACAGTTGTTATATACCTCCAGGAATTTGAATTAGCTTCTAAAACGAACAGCAACTGAAAAACGTCAAATTAAAAAGGGCTTAAAACGTGATCCATTAAACAGCCCCTTCACAGTATTATATGCTTGATAAATATTTTTTCTTTCTTAAGAATATTAGCCTGGCCCGTAATCAGCTTTAAGGAGGTAATCGTTGTCAAGGTTAATTTCGTTTTCACACGCGGTCAAGCTGCGGAGGAGGCTGATTATATTTAAGTCTGTAAAAAATTGCTTAAATAACGTCAGCCATAAATGTTATCTAACATAGTGGTCCACAAGATTCCATGTTTATAGTTGGAGCGTTTCAATACGTGCGGATTTATGTAAGTGCATGCACCTTGTAGGAATTTATTGTTATGCCCTGAATTCAAATAATACTGTTAGACCAGAAGTTTAAGTTTACTTTCTCTTGTCAAATTTTGTATAGACACGTTTACATGGTTCCCTTTGCTAACTTTCCCTTGTAAAAAACCCTCCAGCATATTAATGTTGCTCGGCTGTGTAGGTAAGGAAGAAAATGTTGATGAAGTAATTTTTATAGGGCAACAGCGTTGGACAACGATATATATATATATATATATAATCTGCAGACATGCATGTTTCGGCGTTCCACGCCTCATCAGTGCAGCTTGGTACACATCTACATATGTAGCTGCCTTACACTTATACACGTGAACTTGCTCTCACCAAACGCAAGCGGTACAAGGCAACACAACCAACACATGCGGACATGCGTAGAGCGTCATAGGGCCAGAGTGCTCAAACGACCTCAAGGGAAGTGGGCTTTGCATATATATATATAGGTATAGGTATAGGTATAGGTATAGGTACAGGTATATGTATATGTATATATGTATATGTATATGTATATGTATATGTATATGTATATGTATATGTATATGTATATGTATATGTATATGTATATGTATATGTATATGTATATGTATATGTATATGTATATGTATATGTATATGTATATGTATATGTATATGTATATGTATATGTATGTATATATATATATATATATATATATATATATATATATATATATATATATATATATATATATATATATATATATATATATATATATATTTATGAATATATATTTATGAATATATTTTACAAATTTTTGAATTTTTGTGTATATATATATATATATATATATATATATATATATATATATATATATATATATATATATATATATATATATATATATATATATATATATATATACTTGTATTATAAAAATATACAAAAGAATGTCTTGCAGTTTGGCATTCAGGAAAACAAAAACTCGCTTGTAAGATAATTTTGTTGAAAGAAAACGCCCGTGGGTGGTAAATAAAACTTTCCCCATTAACACTTGAAATTTGCTCGTGATCAAAATCAATTAACGTGACCAAAATCAATTACACACATACGTGCATGTATAAAAAGAAATTACGTATTGTAGTCAGATGATGAAATGACAAAGAAGAGAAATTTGATGTTACAATGACAGGATTGTTTAGTGCCATTGCATGCACTCGACCAATGGCATTTTCGTTTTGGAAGTTGGAAAACAAAAATTAGCGTGTCTTGAATATTGGCATAAAATAATTAAACCCCTCTAAGACAAAAGCAAGAGTGAAAATGACTTCCTCGCGTGGCTGATATGCTGGAGAATCAATATATAGCTCTTTGTGATGCCGTCAGCATTCTTTGACCTTGTGCTATTTGTTCGATATCGCAATGTAATATCAATGCATAAAAATGAACAAAATTGCGAAGCAAGAACGATTCAGTACGTTTAATATAATCAATACATTTTCTTAGTTCAGAGAATTATACCAAAATGACCTTTGAAAAAATTTCGACCATTTGACAACGCAGTTGAATAGATTTGTCAACATAACCTAGAACCCAGCACCCACCGGATAAAGTGTGGGGTGTAAACGCGATAATACGTGCACATCTGTCATTTTAATGACACTACCCGGTATATATTGACTAAGCCGGTAGACACGCCTTTATATAAACAACTTTCGAATTGCAATTTTTCATGTGCTTATTCCAGAAAGATGATGAGTAGCGTAAAGTATAAAGGTATCAATGACAAGGTTATGTCTATTTTAAATGAATAAGGTTATGGATCATTAAATGAGGGTATAGGACAAAGCCACTGGAACCCGATTTTTGGGATGGTGAACTTTTGTGGAGGTCTGAGGTCCTTTTTGAACATTTTTTGAGCCTGTGAGACTCAACAAGAATCCCATTTCCCGCGCAAGCAAAGATTTGGTATAGTGGTACACCAAAACACTTTTGTTAAAGCTAATATTCCTCTTCTGTTTAGATTTTAGTCAAATGGAATTTAGTCACGTTGGAGCAAAAATTGGCCAATGGGGGTGACCAGCGTTTGGGTATGTATGACGTGCAACAGGCCCTGATGGGTGATGGGAATTATTTATTAATGAGTATTTAAACGTCATTAACATCCATAGACTTATATAAGTACGTGTGCTCCTTTGTGTCTGTTAATTATATGTGTGCTCTGTGATTCACTACAGTTAGATTTAGCGGAAACATAAAGACCTATCATCACTGGACACCATTCTCAAGGATTACTGAATTAACGAAAATTGCAATTAGATAAAGGTAAGCCCAAATGCTACGCGACTTATAGCTATAAGATGTACATTTTTTGAGTAGCGTAGAAAAGTAAACATTTCGGTCATGCACGTATCTTTAGCCAAAGTACGCACTGTAAAGGTAAAAAACCTTATTCGACTTCTAGTTTAGTGTGGTAATGCTAAACTTTTAATTACACAGATTTCAATGTATTTGCTCAGGAATTTTAGACTTGCATAAAAAAATTTTCCCACCAATTAAGTCGTAACCATAACAGTAAACTAATAAGGATCATATAATAAAATCATATTAATATCAACACATCATACTTAAGATAAAAATACTTAAGATAAACAAGCCGTGAGTAAGAGTCAGAGAAAATAAGTATCAAATTGTTGTATATCGGTTTAAATGAATTGCCCTTTGTTATGATTAGGAAGGGTGTATATCATGTTATTTGGTGAACATATGGTCGCCTGAATGTTCTGAGCTTACTTCATATGGCGTGATCGCTGAGGACGATTTCCTTTCTTTACTCGCCATATAAGCTTTCACCTCGGTATGATAATTATAGTGGAGACATCACTTGGATTGGCATCTTAACTTTGTGAACGCATGTTCGGTGAATAATTTATACAATTAAAAGTAGTCGGCTTTCTTTCCATGTCACGAGTCCTTAATTCATAGTCTACCGAATTTACGAATCGGCGTTGTTTTTATCGAAGTATATAATTTTACTAAAAAAAGTGCAGAAGCACCGTTTGAAACAATGATTATTACGATCAACTATAAATTTGGAGTGTATTCAATTTGAATTTTACGTTGTTACTATCATTTACGTTCAAGCATGATGCATGAGCCTAATATTAAAAGAATCAACGCAGAAGACATTTAAAAACAGTATTTTTGCACTGTGCTGTCTATAACAAACGTTAGTTTGTGTGTCTTCAGCTATTCGACCACAATCAACAACTATTCTATAATGGTGTTTTCTTAAAACGAATTTTCACAAATATACAGTATAATTGATCTAATAGAAATACATGCATGCATGCATGCAAAACCCTCAAAGATGTAACTATATTTTTTTGGGCATGAAGTAATCTCAGAATTGTTGTCATAGCAATACGCCGACACGGCAATTTTTAATAATGCGTTCTATATTTTTTAAATAACTGTGAAAATAATGAAAGAATTACCAGTTTTAATGAAAAAAATACTTAATTTTTTAAATGTCTGTGGCCCGTATGTCATCATGCTTAGTGTGAACTTTGGGTACGGTATGAAATACAATTTATTACAATACATTATTAAGACGTTTTGATGAATATTTATAAACTATTAAATCCTTGTTTTGTAACAAAAACCATTTTAAGCCATGCATTTTTCATTAAAATAGCTACGTTCGTATATTTCACCTGTAAATTATTTGCACACTTATAATAAAACTACAGTCTTGCTTTTACAAAACAAAGAAACATAAACTTCGAAAATAAAATGTGGAATCATCAGGGCTACTGAATAGTCTGAATATGGCTACCTGCCGTACGTTTCCGTTCTTGTTCCTTCTGTTGGCGCGTTTTTCGACGTCTTTTCCGTATTTTTGATTTATTTTTATTGTTTTTTAATGATTTCGATTTGTTTCCCTACAGATTTCATGACATTTATTTTAAAAAACCCTCGGAGTTCAATTACGTGACCAAAAAGGTCGAACGTCCAAACCAACACATAATGGCGGATGACTTTGGCATCTCAGAATTAGTAACCCTCGCCCCGGGCTTCGATGGCAGCGCTCCACGCTGCGGCTCGGGGAAAATGTTTACCAGCAATTTTAATGTTTGCTACATAAGTCTGAAAGAATCATTGCACATTCGATGCGTGTATAGTAGGTTTGAAAATATAGGTTTGAAACTGGAAATATAGGTTTTGATAATAGGTTTGAAACATCGCAGCACTTGATGATGCGATAAGTCATTATACATACCAACCCATTGGCAAAGTCGAATACTTCGAATTTTTGTTTCATGGAAACATGAAAACTCAGGGATGCAACAAGTGCTTAAAGAAAAAGCTGCGTTCTTACATGCAGGATAAAAATTGGACTATATATATATATACCTCTTTACTACCACTTGCAATCCCCTTAGTATTGCTAAAAAATGCGGAAATCTAATACACCTCTTAATATAAATCTGGTTCGAGTGATGTTATGTCTGCTTCGTACTTGAAGCTAATATGAATTTTTATATAAAAATCTATATTATTATTATTAAAATTTATAAATTATATGAATCTTTACATAAAAAAGGTACGATATTATATATATATATATATATATATATATATATATATATATATATATTCACATGCTTTAATACGTTTGAAGCTGATCTGACTTTATTAAAAAACATACTAAAATTGAAACATAAAACCATTAAAAAACGTTCAACTGAAATGACTAAAATGCTGAATTTTCGGCTGCTAGCTGCTTGCCTTCTTCAGAGCAAATATGGCAAAGGTTTAGTCTGAGTTGCTTTTATGTTTCAATTTTAGTATGTTTTTTGATAAAGTCAGATCAGCTTCAAACGTATTAAAGCATGTGAAAATGTCTTCTACTGATCGCCTCAACAATATATATATATATATATATATATATATATATATATATATATATATATATATATATATATATATATATATATACAAGTTATCTTAAATTAATTTGATCAAAATATTAAAATGTTATTAAGATAATGTGATAAATAAATATGATTCACAGTCTACTTGCAAATAAAGTAGATACTATTTACATAAGGAAGAAAAGGAAGAAAATTTTCACTTCCAGTGTCATACCAATAGATATATTATGTTAGACGTGCCTCAATATTTTGTATTATAGCAACATGATAGTGCAGCTCAGAGGAAAGACGGTATGCTTGAATTACGTTGATTATAGTGTAATATAGACAAGTGAAAAATTGAAACAATGTTTGTTATATTAATGTTGCGTAATTGCAAGACATTTTGCTGTGACGTCTTTGAACCCTTCGATTTGGTCTATATTACAATTCGTTCACCTTGACATTGTAATGTAAGATATGTGGTACAATATATTCACACAGTGAACAACCGGAATACAACTTCCCACATTAAGATCAATTACGAGCCAATAATCTAGACATTAAGGATCATCAAAGCGCTTATGTGAATATGTGAAGAGCTTTTTATTGTAATGTGAAATTAAGTTGCCTCTTTGACTTTGTACATTGCGTGCTGTTTTAGGGTTGTCGTTTATAGCTTATCCACGCTGTTTTCATTAATATAAAATATGATACAAGAAAAGGTAATTCAAGGTAACTGGATGAAAGGAAAAGGCATACGACTGAACGTTGTGGTTGCTAATTTTATTTTGGCTGGGTTTTATGTACTCAGATGAAAATGATATTTGTGATGTTACTATGAGTATATCCACACTGGGCCTGACCGCCCTACCGTACATCGAACCTGCAGCCTTTGAAATGCTAGACCAACGTATGGTCCGCCAACTGAGCCACGCAGTCGGGTCGGGGTCGGGTCGAGTATCATAATTAGACTTACGTTTACGCAACTAAAAGGAAGAAATTAGACTTAGTTTCGAAATATCTCAAACTGGGACAGGGATGACCTCTTGGCTCAGTCGGCAATAGATGTGCTGGCATACTGTAAATTCGATTCCCTTTGTGGCCAGGCCTTTTTTCAGCTTGACCGATGTGGATTTTGACTCGTACCAACACTGCACATATTGAATGGATCAACACTAAATCAATTAGAGAACAAATACTATCTCTTGATGCTCCCTCGTCCTGCTGCTGGTGTTCATGGTTTTCTCTTTCTTCTGCGCTCTTTCTCCGGTTCAAGTTCTTGCGCTATTGCAGTTTATGTTTAGATTTTCTTTGTTGGTGTATTTTTGCTGTTCTCTTTGGGGGGTTTTCATTCTTTTTATTATCCCACTTTGCCTTTATCAGTTTCTAAATGCAATTTTTGGATTTAATGTACGCCTCCTTTATAGCTCTACTGGATATTTTGTTTATTTTTCTGGTATTGATGGTAACTTGTAAGAGCTTAGCGCACAGAAACTCTGTTGTATTCTAATTGCAATGGACAATTTGCATAGTAGATTAACATTCGATCTAGGCAAAAAGAACAAAATCTTTTACTACAGCTAGAAAGAGGATCCTAATATTAGCAAAACTGCAAAGTATGGTGCCAAAAGGTTGTAAAATACGAAAAATATAGCCTTGTGAAAGTTGCAAATTTTGTATATATTTGTATTACGCGCGAAAAAAGTTACCATTTTCGCCGTAATTTCAGCTCAAAAATGGTAACTTTTTCCGCGCGTAATACAAATACGTACAAAATTTGCAAATTTTGCAGGGCTACATTTTCCGCATTTTACAACATTTCGCCACTAAACTTTGCAATTCAACTAATTTTAAGATGCTCTTTCTAACTGTTGTAAAATATTTCGTTCTTTCCTAATTCGACATTTAGTTTATTGTGTAAATTGTCCATTGTCAAGAAAAGGCAGAAATTTAAAAGTACAACTTCTGAAAATACCTCGAAAAATAATAATAAACATTTAATTCTAGCGGGAGGTTTTTGAAAATAAGATAAAGCAAAAAATTTTTAAGCAGTACAAATGCATACGTTAATTCAGTAGCAATTTATTAGACTAGCCATATATTCATAAGGTCGCTGTAAGTATGGTCTTATGAACAACTTTGATATGACAATCATGATTATCGCACTTATACAGCAATTCAATGTTGTCAAGCACTAATGAAAAAATGCTCGATGTTCATTCCGGAATGTTAAGAGAGGTGTCGTATATAGAATCTATGTTTTATATTATATAAAAAATTCATGACTGTGTATAAACAAGCCTTGCACAGAGGGGGGGGGGGGGGGGGGGGGCGAAATCGAGCATTAGGATTGGAGCTTCGATGTTACAATACGTGAAACCAAGCGTCATTTGTGACACTATTCTGATGCAAACAGCATTATAGTCAAGTAAAGGCTTTAAATCTCTTCCGGGTATAATTTCAAAGCCACTGGCTAAGAAAAGTGAAAGAAAAAATCTGTGTTATGCGGTACTGGAGTGAGCAAGTCGTACGAAGTTCAGAGTTTTCGTTCGAAACACGCAGTATGAACATTTATAATTCGCTTTGATCATGGCTTTACCTGAAGCTATTCCAGTATTTATTTCCACAATTAACTGGGTTTTCCGGTTTAGTTTATTAAATTATAATACAAACTGCGACGCCAACCCAATACAACAGTCCATGCAGTTAATATGATGAAGTTAAGCTAGTTTTTGAGCTGTAAGTGCCAACGGTTGGGCCGTACGTCAAACTCAGCCAGCCATTTGTAATTCAGGCATATTAGTTCTCTGGACTGAAATATACTTTTATTGAGCTTTCGACTCAGCATTTCAAACCTTCTTTAGAATATATAAGTTATTTACATATTCACACTACGTTTTTTTAAGTTTCGCGTTGTTGTCTAAGACTATGTATACGTTGAGGATCGTCTGTGATGATCAAAATGTATACGTTGAGATGATCTAGATCGGTGCACTTTGTTGTCAGGGATGGTGGCATAATTGGATTAATGTGTTACAGATGTTGGAAAATTTTCAACATTTTTAATCTTATTAGTTTCATTGTTTTTAGCGGTCTTACGTACTATCTTGAGCTGTAAGTAGATAGTCGATAATAGTATTATCGTCTTCACTGTACACAAGTAAAAATCTCACAACTTGTAGCAAGTCCAAATACAAACTGTCAACAAGTTGTGTTGGCTACTGCTTGTCCCAAGATGTGAACAAGTTTGGAACAACTTGTTGACAAACTTGTAACATCCTTGCTGATTTTGTCAGGCTTGTCACAAGCTTGATCCAACAAGTCTTACAATCATGATATAACAATATTGCTACAAACCATGTTTCGTCAACCTTGTGACATTCTTGTTATATCGTAACTTTACCGCCCGGACTTGTTCGAACAACCTTCTAACAAGTCTGATAATGCCATCAAGCTTGTTACAAGTTGTTAACAGCTTGTTTAAACTTGTTCCAGCAAACATGGAACAAGCAGTGCGAACACAACTTGTGAACAGACTTTTTACAACTTGTTTGCAGGCTTGCAACAACTTGCGCGTTTTTACGCGTGTACCATGCCTCTTTGAATTCCCGTGCATGTTTGGTTTGTGCTCGTGCTAGTAAGTAAGTTTCTTTCCAATTGAAGGTGTGACAGTTGTCGTATGTGTGTGCTGCTGGCAATGATCTTAGATCGCGTCGTTTTATAGCGTTTTTGTGTCCGGTTATTCGTGTCTCAATTTTCTAGATGTATCATATTATGGCATTCATTGAATGTCGTTAAATCCAACGTTAAACGTTTAATCCATCTAAAAGCGAACTTGGTAAAGTTAGCAAAATCATCCTGGACAATATCTACAGCGAACTCATGAGATCCATGCTACATCTAAACCATTGCCGGAGAAATTCTCAATCTGTGATTAACTGGTTCCAGAAGATCACGGATAAACGCAACTATACACGTTCATATCGTTCTACAGAAGATATCCTTTATCGTGCTATCCCATATCCTAGAGACAAAACATGATTAAAAAGAAACAAGCACCCAACATTCGACGTTACGATGGACAGTTACGACGGTTTGTGAGCTGGTCGGACTGTTTATTTTTAAAATACTTGGGCAAACGTTTAGTAATGAAAATGGGGGTCTATATCGAGATTTTGGACTCGTGATAGTAAAAAGAACAAGCGGAAGAGCAGCTGACAAAGCAAGGAAAGATCTACATGCACACTACAACTTGGTGTGAAGATTACAGGTGAGATTAACCACCATGTCGTGAACTTCTTAGACATTCTATCCTTACGGAAAGCTAAACAACGACCCGGTGTACGTAGATAACCGCTCGGACCACCCACCCAGTATTCTAAAATAAATCCCTTCATTCATCAACCAACGTATCGTCTCACTTTCATCTGGTAAACGGTCATTTAAAGGATGCAAACCATACTAGAAGAGCCCTAGAACAAAGCAACTATGATTTTTGTTTGCTGTTTTCAAATGACAAATCAACCACCACACCATCAACGAAATGTAATTTGGTTCAATCCCCCCATAGAGCAAATCAGTGAAACCAACGTCACGCAGAACTTCCTTCAACTACTTGATTAACATTTTCCAAAAACTAACCGTTTGCACAAAATATTCAATCGCAACAATGTCAAAGTCAGCTACAGTTGCATGTCCAACGTCAAGAACACTATATCCCAACACAACAAGAACATCCTATCTAAATCTACGACCAATTCACCGTCAAAAAGTTGCACCCTCGACAAACATTGTTAAGGCACAAGCAACATCTCGTAGTAACGGACGAACCAAAGAATAAATCGGCATTATGCCTTACCCCTTTAAGCAGAGATATCATGGGAACCATAAGAAATCCTTCAACCACGAACTTTCCAAATACGTTTGAAAATTAAGGACCTGGGTAAAATACGACATCAAATGGTCCATTGTAAAGCCTCCTGCCTGTTTCATGTAATTTAGTATGAATTTTTTCTCAGTGTTAGACTGATAAAACAAGCCATGTTATACCGTCATTGCTCTCAAAGTAACAGTTGCGGTGTCATTTTCGTGACGAATTTTCATGTATATGAATGTCGCTGTACATGTTGTAAATAGGATTTAATTTACAACAAGCAACATTTCTTCAAAGAGCTTGATCTTATTTTTGTAATTTGCATAAAATAAGAAGTGTGGAGAGTCATGTCAATATACGTCACTTTAGCATGCAATTTCCTCAATCAAATTGTTTTTTTTGCGCACAGAGAAGATTGTTGATCGGAGATGTTTTGAAGTAGAAAACAAAAAAGACTCTTTCTTAAACAATATTCTCCGCCCGTCATTTTTTTTTTAAACTTGTATTTTTGACGTTATGATTTTGTGCATTTCCTGTAAATGTTGAATAGAAAGAACTCGTGTGGCGTTAATGACGTGCTAGATGAAAGAAAGCACGTGTTGACGTTGCCACAGAATCAACCATGCCGTAACCGCTTCCTCGTTGATGCACAGTTTGTTAGCAAAAACAGAGTAACTCTTGAGGGGCTAACGTCATTATATAAGTACAGGCTAACCGTGCCCATTCAAGTGACCCTTGTATACAAAGTGCACTCGAGATGGTAATTCAATGCGCATAGCTTGTGAAGATGCATATTTTTCCATCATCATAATTTTGTTGTATTCCTAATTTTTATCCGCCCTGCAGCCATCGTTACCTTTTTGAATGGTGTAGAAATGAGAAGGGGCTTTGGGCGGACCCCTTAACTTGCCTATAACTATTATCCTGTAGGCATATGTGCTCGCTTGTAAATCATAATGAGCTTTTTATAAGCCAGTTTTAGAAAGAAACGTTTTGCAGAATTTTCTTTGAAAGTATGCTCTAGTATATAATTACAGTGTATCACTTTCCTACGTATTATTCTCCAAGTAGCACTCGCTAATTATTAGTGTAGTTCAGACAATCAACTTAGTCAGGGAGGCAGAGGTAATTTTACCTACCTTCTCGAGGGACAAATCAATTTTGCTCTTAAATTGTCTGTTGGATGCCTAATATCACAATTCTGAATGTTGTTTGGCTCGATTTTTCTGATGGGCTTCGGTCTACACGTTTTTCTTCAGTTTTATTATAAAACTATTATGTGGTCGAAAATAGTAAACTTTCAAATTCACTCATTTGAAAAATAACTTGAATCATAAGAAAGCTTATAAAAAACAACATATAAGACATCGTTACGGTTACCCTAGTTTTTGAAGCCGTTTTTGAGTTATTGCTGCTTCAAAATGGGAAAGTGTCCTAAAATGGCGCTAATTTCCTGGGCACTAGTTGGAAAATAAGTTTTCAAGCGCTCATAACTCAACAAAAATGTGAAAAATAAAAGTAACGATAATAATGTGTTATATGTAATTTTTTATTACTTTTTTGATAACGTAAGTGGTTTTTCCTAGAAATAAATCTGAAATTTCGCCTTTCTTGACAATAATATAGTTTTATAGAAAATTTCGGGAAAAACGTGTTGGCGAAGAAATTTTGTCGCGTTCAACATGCAGAAATATATTTATTAGACCTAAAGGTGCAATATAAACATAAAATGAAATTGTCCCTTGGTACGGTAAGTAAACATATATTTTTGTACCTCTGCCTCCCCGACTAACTGAGATATAATGTGTTACATAAAAAATTGTGGTAATACATAATAGTATATAATGACAGTGATACACAAAAACACGAGTTAACCTTTGCCAAAAGAGCCTCAATCCAGCTAAAAGTTAAGTTCTACAATATTGATTAAACAGGATTTTAGTCACTTGTAAAGAATGTTATTTTTAGACTCAACAAATAAACGAACGTGCTGAAATACACGAATCAGTTAAAAAGTGTGCTGAAGTTTATTTCCAGATGTAGTAAATACTGCAACTAATCTTGAACAAGCGATCATATGAAGGACCTATACTACTTTACCTTACATGTAATTATGAGTGGGCTGGCTCACTGGCCTTTGATATCTAATTTTGACTTTTCTAATCATTTAACTGATAGTAAGAGACCTTACCTGGATCTATGAAGGTACAAGTTTATCGTCGTGGTCTTAATGTAATTCAGATTAAGATTATATACGTACTATTTACAACATCAGCGGCCGTGTTGTATCAGCATATACAAACTCGAGCCGGTGGAAAGACGTGCTATTTGCACGTGCAAACTTGGTGGAAAGACGTGCTTATTTTACTTTTGTGATACCCTATAGAGTTTTTTGTTTTTGAGATGCATCCTGATGGGTTGCTTTGCGTCATTCATCGTCGTATAATCAGGACTCTGACTGTTAATTAATAAAACAGAAATTTAATAAGACAAAAATCCTCCTTTGATACAAATCAATCAGCTACTTTCATTTTTTTTGATAAACTGAAAGAGCATATCAACGATATTGAAAAATGTAAACATACAACAACAAATTGAAATAGGAAATGTTGGGAAATTTTACTTCTCTATAACAACTGTTTGTTTATATATGCAATACATAACGTTTTACATTGAATATAAAGACCTTTATTCCATTTATTTCATTTTTACTTTTAATGGTAAAATGGTTTCTCTAGGTAATAGGAAAGGATTTGTAATATAGATCAAACTGATATAATTAAACGATTCGAAAGTACGGTAGTATGACATTAATGAGGGACTGCTGGGCACTGAAAGCAATTATCACGCAAAACCGATTTAGTTTTAACAGTGCCTAATAAGTCTCGAATAGCAAAAGTCATGTATTAATTGAACAACTAAATTAAAATATTTCAACCTGAGAAGGAGGTATGTAGATGACCTGAATCTGAACGCATACAGCTAATTCAATAAAAGTGGTCCTTCCAAAATAGTAAACTGTAAACTATGAGCGAGCGAGAGATGACGGATTATTACTTATTTTCCCCTCTAAACACGAAATTATTTCTTTAAAACAGCATCGAGAGCAAATAGGAAACTTACCACGGCAAATATACTCACTAGAAGCGTGGTTCCCTGAGTATCAGTGCCTAAGTAAACAATAATCCATCATCCCTAGCGCACTCGTAGTTCACTGCCTACGCTTAAACTGAAATAGCTGTATATGGCCATACATATTTGGTATTTCCTTCTTTATTTGCTCCTTTAGATTGAGAAAAAGTTTAAAAACTATTCACTAGGAAACTGACGAGGAAACCAAAACGTTAAACAAAAGTATTTAAACTATTCGCTAATCTTGAAGTGCAAATAAAAGCGAAATGTTTTCAATCTAGTGGATGAAACCCCTAAAAAAACTAGCTGCACATTTAGTCGTTCTGGCACGAGGTGAATGGGAGTGTTATTTAAATTGGATAAACAAGCGTGAAACAATTTGCCCTAGAAGATTTGCTGAAACTGATCAGATCCTACACATTTGAGCAATTTAATAATTACCTTGCCTAAGCTACGATTACCTGCGCTACATAAATTCAATAGCCTTAATTGTCGTCAACGTTTCCGACCAACAATAACAATAACAAAGTTTTTCAATGAATTGCCAATTTCAGTTCATAGCGTAATATTTGCTTCATAGCTATATCTTGCTAACTATAAAAGTAACTGTTATCAAAGGTGATTTCGAAATTCCTGTGGGTCACTACAGAATTTTTAATAGGTTCCTGTTTTGGATTTGCAACGCACTGCTGAACAGCATGTTTTTCATGTCATCCTGAATAGTCTCTTTATCAAGGCAATCCCTCTAAGACTAAGGTTATCGCAATATCTTCGATTGTCAATGCCTGATTAAGATCTGACCATATGTAAATATAACTATGAGATTATGGTTTCCGGATGGAATTCGATCGATTCATATCATCATTAGTGATACTGATTGTTTCATTATGCAAAGGAAGTTGGATATATTTTATTACGTGATGTAAAGTTTGTTATTTCGGTGAGGAATGTCGGACAATTAACGGTTTTCGATGATATTTGTGTTGTTACAGTTATGATGCTTATTCACTTGTGAAGCTAATCTGTTTGTGCCATTTCATCCAACGGAGTTGGAGCCAGGTTTTGCTTCCCACCGTGGCCAGTCATATTTTTCAGCTTTCCGATGCGAATATATAGACTATGTCAGAATAATACCACAAAAATTATTTTTATTTCAACACCTGAGTAGCTACGTACATAACGTCAAAGCAAATCATTATCGCAAAGATAAGATAGACGCAGTGTTATTTTATTGCGTGGTAACCATAGGTATTTAAACACTGTTTTTTTATTATCAGACCCCTAAATATCTCTGATGCAACGTTACACTGTCTTCTGGATATTCTATCAATTTGTACATTTCCTTCTTTAGTTATCAACGTATGTTTATGGTGACGTATCATTAGCTAAGTTAAAAAGCTGCAAGACATTGCGGAAAATCCAACAGCTTAATTATGTTCCCCCAATTATTTCAAGTGATTCAAAGTGGCAAATGAAAGATTATTTGTATTTAACGGCGAAAATTCCAAGACTACATTAGAGAAAGTTGAGTAAGTTCGGAAATATCCTCGTTAGACAATCGGGCATCACCACTGCTTCCTGAAATCAAAGCTTCTTAATAAGATCCTTACCGTCCAGGGAGTTTTAGCTTTTAATTTAAACTCATTTAGATAGGATTACTGATGAAACTGATAGCAGTCTTTTTGTCGCCAGTTTTCTATATGACAAGTTTTCATGTGGCAAGTTTTATTTGATCGTCTGTGCGCGAACTTTAAAATAATATACAACAACGTTCAAACTTGTTAAAGAAAACCTTGTCATAAAAAATTATTGTGGATATACACGTACTTTGGCAAAGTAAACTTAGCTATCTCAGTGCTATTACACTTACCATACAAAAATATCAAGGTTTAATTGTTTAAATCACTTTTTGGCAAAACAAATTACTATTTAAGAGAAACTACTGAAGCTAATATGTAGCTAAATTTCCATTAAGCATCTTTCCAAACACTCCCAACCGATTTTCCGGTCATATTTGCCATATATATGCGTGCATAGATGTTATTTCCTTCTATTTGTAACAAAGACAAGAGTGAAGGAGTAAGCGATTAAAAGCTAGCTGTAGTGTCTAAATTAATCAATTAAGTCGATCATCAGTCAAGAATCTTTTTTAATTTTATTTAATTTGTTGTGACAAATAGATTTAAAGTTTTTCAAAAAACAGAACCGAATATAGTCCAACATATCTGTAAAGTATATCGGATAAGATCGCGTACCATATAACCTAAGATAAAATAAAGGTATTTTTGGTATTTCTGAACATAAGAATATTCGTGTAATCATGATATTCATGATGAAACACAACCGTAAAACTGTTTTGGAACGTCCATTATATATATATATATATATGCATATGGCAAAGTGTTAATTGCTACATGCATGAATAGTATTTTAGATATTCAAGATACAGATCTTACGTCGAATTGACCATAATTGTAGATAACAGATAACTAAGGAAATTTTGTAATGGTATTTTCTTTTAAGTCTTCAAGGCCATATTGGTCATTAACAGAGTCCAAGTGTATTGTTTCAATACATTTTGAATTGTTGACTGGCTATAAATGGTGTGGCCAGCAAGCCCGTATATTATGCCAAGTTGATGAGTGCAGCAGGTTAAAAAAACTTGGTTGTTTGTTTTCATACAAACTAAATTTGGACTCATGCATACTAATTCGAACCACAGGCACACCGCAATCTTCAGATAACTGTGATTTATTTCAATACATTACTCGAAGTATCTAACTGAGCTATCGACGTCCTGGCAACAGAGGTCATTATATTCACAAGCCTAAAATTGATGAGTTTCAACTTTTACTGAGCTCAGCTTTTTGTCATCGCACACAAGCTAAATTAGTCTGATTGTTGCTAATTTAAACTCGAACGCAGTTGGCGGCGAGATGATAAAAAAGGTGCCACACAAAAGGCAAGGACAAAGGGAACAATGCAAAACAATATAGGCTCGAAGCATTAGCGTTATTTCTGAGACGCGCCGAATAAAAAGGTGCTAATTTTAAATCACGCTTTTCCTCCGTTTGTTACTTTACCGTAAACAAACTCGTGTTTGGCGTTCGTGTGTGGATGTGTTGTTCACATATTTATTAAAACAGCCCGCTTGACACTTACACTTGCAAAAACACGTCGCCAATTATCTACGTTCAATATATATATATATATATACAGTATATATATATACAGTATATATATATATATATATATATATATATATATATATATATATATATATATATACCGTGCACGATGAACCACTGATACAGCCGCTACAACCACAAAGGTCAGATATTTTCGGCTCAACCACGTACATTGAAATTTCATTCTCATGGGTTTTGTCCATATATTAGGCCTATACAGTATAATACACGGTGTCGTGCTCGAGCATTTCGATCACTTACAAAAATCTCGTGACACCTTGGTTTAACGAAAGCGCTAAGCATGAGTTACCTTGTCTTTGAATGAAAATTGATAATTGAGGATTTTTACAGTTGATTATAAATTGCTACTGTGTCTAATCCGCATTTTGCAATTGCATGGCAGTTGTGAAAACCGGTCGAGAAACGAGAGGTGATAATAGTTAACATATAGTTAATTCTTATATTTTTTTTCAGCTAAACGTTAATTGAGTTCAGTAATTATATAATTGTAGTAAAATGTAATCAAATTATTTTATGTGGATATGGCTAACCCAAACATGCCTTGAGCTGTAATCAGGAACTGTCATAAGTATGTTTCATTTTTACTCTACTGAGTCCTGCATGGAGCTAATGCAATTACAAATCCCAACATCTGGCACATGCACATGCATTTCGTTTGATATATAGATTTAAGTTTTTCAAGCAAAGTAAGCTCAACGTCTAGAATTCAAACTCAGGATATCTGCCTGATTACGAGTCAGTTGCAACTTGAGTCAATAAGCTACATGAGAGTAACTGATAGTAGAGTGATAATGAGGATTTGCCTTAAGTTTGCTTTCAAGCTGGAAACCTTGTTAATGTTACTCTAAACATACCGCGGTTCACGATATCCTAAAATTCCTGCAGTTTTCTTATACAACTACCCGTACTTATACTTCATATAACGTTGAGGAATTAACGTTCACAATTTCAAATCTAACTAATATATTTATTCAAAGCTGCAAAAAGATATATAAATTCGGTCATGACAAAGCCAGAATTTATGGCGCTGATTTGCGAAAATTGTACATGTCATGTATACTTGTGACGTTTTCCCATAAAATTACGTAAGATCTTCTGAGAGCATGGACCATATATAACATAGTACTTAACAAGTTCTTTGTAAGTTCGCATGCTGAATATCAATATCATTATAATTTTGTTGAGACGTTACGTAAATTTACAATCGCAAAGCTTTCAAGCATTATTTTAATAATGCTTAATAAAATTAGCGCTGATGAAGATCTGGGCGTACGAATCGAATGAGCTTTGCGACAATAAATTTACGTGGTGCTTCCACAAAACCGTATTGATACCTATAGTTCATATTTTGGCTGAAATAATGACGTTATAGCTATGGTTATAGCCAGAAAGAATTAAAATACGCACAATGTCTCGCATATCAGCGATTTTACACAGGAGAATGTATATATATATATATACAAGGTAGTCTATTATAGGACAATATAGTACACATTTCGGCATACTTCAGAAGGCTTATTCCACACAATGTTTGCTGTAATTACAGTTCCGGCAAATAACGCATCATGATGGTTTATAATTGCTGTCAAATATGTGTAAATACATATTATGATAAAGGTGAGGTTTGACCTCTTTGACACTAGATTTGATGTGGTATAAGTTAACACGAACCCCCACCGCGCTGTTGCTCGCCTATTTACGTCGTCCGTCAACTAGGTCAAAACAGGTATGATCCAAAGCCAATGCCTCATTGGCTAATCCCGATTATACAGTTTATGAAATTCAAATGAACTTGCGGCACTAATTGTCACACTATTCTTTGTTGTCATATAGATCTAGCAGTTGATAAGTACGCCAACGACGAGTTCGCAACACAATTTCATTTCATCGCTTCGTTCTCAACTGTTCAGTGGAAGTACAGCGATGTCTGCGTGGATAAACCTTGTTCTGACTTTATGTCTTATTATATGCGCTATCATAGACGACTGTGATGCCGAAGCAAAAGCTAAGAGAGGGCGAACGAGAAATAATCGAAGATGCCCGTCTGCCTGTCTACGAAAGATCAGGCAACTGGAAAAGGTATCTTCTATTAATCTTACTGTAAAACCCTGTGCTTCATTCCTAATTTATTTTGTAAGTAAAGTACTTTGTTTTGTCTTTTTACTTTGTTGTTACCCCGTGCGAAACGACTAGCTTGTCTGTTTCATTGTATTTTTAAAATTGCGACTTCTGTACACCAGATGTGCATGCCGTAGAAACCGTACGATTTTTGCCCATTTTCGCTGCCAGGGTACGTTAATTTATTTGCATCTGGAAATAGAATTCAACTTTACGTTCACAATGTGCTTGCTAGGTATATGTAGCTGTAGCAGCGTATTCTGTTGACTGTAAATTTATAATTAAAACTGTTGCTATCCGATATATGCCATATGAAATTGCTCATTTTGACAATGAATGGCAAAATTAAGGTATTTGTAATTTCATGGCCGATATAAAAAAACGACTGGAATTCGTTCGAATGAGATCATTTTTACGCATTATAGCATTGTTCTTGAAGTATATTATAGCGCTATCATGGGTCACTTTGGATAATTGAAGGGCTCTTAGAAACGACGCGTGATTTTTAGATGCCGTTTTTTACATGATATTGTGCGTGAACTATGATTTGGTTTGGTATTTTAGCTAATTATTGCGTTTGTATCCTTAGCACTGACTTAGCGGTCAGGAAATGGATATTTTGTTGAATTTACAAATCGTTAAATGCCATCCAGTACACGTATCGAGCAAGCGACCGTCCAAAATTGCATCCACATTGCATGGATTAACCTAAGTTGCCTCGGAGTGCGTGAACATGTAATGACAGCCGAGATGCGTTAGTTAAGTCCCGTAATTTTTATTCCCCGCCACAGCAAACTAAATAAATCCACATGTCAAAAGGTCAGTTTGAACTAAAGTGGTGGAAAGTATTTAGTGAGATCCGCGACTCAATATAACTATTCTCAAATCTTGTTACAATATTTGATAGGGTTAGTGCAAAATGGCTCAAAATTCCTGCTTCCCGTTTGACCGCGAAAGTGAAATATTTTTTCAATCCTATATTACTCAAGGTTGCTTTTCCGCGTCCTGTGTCGGCCGTAGACCGACTACCTTCGTAAAAACTAGCACACATAAAAAATTATATATCGAATTATATATCGATTATTGATCGAAGGATCTTTTTCATCCAAGACTCTATCTGATCGGTTCCCCCGGGAAGAATGTGGCAGAATCAGAGATCATCGAGATCGAAACAAGACAGCAATCGTACTTCGTGGTAATCGTTAATTTAACAGGCATAAGTTTTCGACAAAGCCTTTTCTTTCATGCCCACGCATAATTAGGAAATAGAGATGACTGCTATTGCCCTAATATGTGTCGTATGTGTTCTGATAACGAAAACCCGATTCTCGTGTAAAACAGCATTTATGATCATTACGTTCAATATCAAAATTGTTCATTCCTTTCAAAGCCGCCTTTTAATACATGATTTCCTGTTTCTTGCATCTTCCGATGCTCATGTGTATATTGAGACGCGAGGGAAGGGAAACATTTCCTCCCAGATTTGATCAGATAAGCGCCTTAGTTTAGTGATCAAGTATTAATCGCTCATGAAAACCGTGCTCACGCACACAAACAATAAGATCTGTTATTTGTTTTCGCTGACATGTGTCAGGTTGTATCATATAATCCTAAGCACCGAGCTCGCACGTTTGAGCATCAAACTACAGTACCGTTAGATACCTCTTTAGTGATATATGTACAGAACACATGAATTAACACATCAGTGCTGAGTACTATCGAACATTGAAGCTACGTTTTTCTAAAATTGAATTCTTCTCTGTGATAGGGGTTTAACCCTGGTTAACAGCTTAGCAAACATTAAGAACTAATCAAATAGATTTGTCCACTGAGCTGAAAACGAGATAAGCTATTTGAATTAATTTGAAGAAAATATTTTGGAACTTAAATATCGATCCTCTAGTGGACACATTTAGACCCTGGCATTCTCTGGGAAATGTCGAAAATATTTTTTTACCGGCACTGCAAAATGTCCATAATTTTTCTAAAGTTTCACCAGAGGAGTCTGGGAGTACGCTCCTCTGGGAAAATTTTAAAATTGTGCCACTTGCTGCAGAAATTGCCCAGGAGGTCAAGTAGAAACCTTCCCCCCAAAAATACTATGTCAGCCATTGAGACTAGAGGACTGGCCATCCCCACCAGCACCTGTCCCCTCCGCCTCGTACGCCGCTATAAGCACGCGATTTGAGGCCATATGACCGCTGATTATTTATTTCTTAGCAAGTACAGTATAAGGAGGAAAGAAACCAAAAAAAATCTATATCAACACAACATAGCTGAAATGCGATTGTAGTAATTGTAGACTTCTGGAACCTCTTCTAACACGTGTGGTAATCAAGTGAAATTTAAACGCATCCTGCTAGAACAGCGTGATTAGGATGGTTATGGTTTAGGACTCCCCGAAACGACATAATAAGGGGATGCCCCCCCCCCCGACGCTACCACAATGACATTATTCATTTAACACGATTGTACACACTTTGCTGGTACATTTGAACACGTTGAATTTGAAATTAGAAATCAATTAAACCTTCAATCCGTGCGCTTATATTGCAAGATTTCTATAACGTATACAGCTGTATTAATTTTGGCGTAGTCAGTAATATTAATCACTTCATAAAGATAAATGCCACACGTTTAAACTGTTTGTCAAAATGATACGGTTTCGAGCGAAATCAATAAACACTGGCGACTTAGCCGGACACAAAAATCCAATTAATTTTGGAAAAGGGATAAATTTTGTCCATTTCATCTACGTCATAGCTCATAAGACCATTATTACTCAGAAATGTATTACTTCTATTGCACGTTTATATCTTTAGGCTAGAAAAAGTTGAAACTTGTACATATAGCCTGGCAGAAGTCTCTGTAAGAACATTATATTCAGATAAGTGTACACTTATGCACGACGCACAATAGTGATATTACATATTCAGTGACATAACATATTCAGTGTTTTTGTATATGTATATGTATATGTATATAGGTATATGTATATGCAAATAGTATATGTAAATACAAATAGGTGCATATATATATATATATATATATATATATATATATATATGTATATATATATATATATATATATATATATATATATATATATATATATATATATGCATGTATATGTATATGTATATGTATATGTATATGTATATGTATATGTATATGTATATGTATATGTATATGTATATGTATATGTATATGTATATGTATATGTATATGTATATGTATATGTATATACAAATAGGTACATGTATGTGCAAATAGGTAATGGTAATAAACGTTGGCAGAGTGCCAAATAGTAGACTAGAGCATATTATAGTTAAAATTCAAAGACTCGACTGTTGAGACTCGACTGTTGAGACGAGACATTTAATTACTGTTCAGTTTCGTGCCACACGAATAGTCTGTTTGTTTTCAGATAATTTAATTAGACAATTTGATCTGAAGAATATCACACTATTCGTGTGGCACCAAAGTGAACAGTAATAAAATGTCCGATCAAAACTGTTGACTATTTGAATTTCTACTATAAATGTATAATGTATTTGTAAGCATTGAAAGAGGTGGAAGCGATAGCACTTCCCCAGATCCCTGAATTTTACTATGAGCAACCTTACCATACATTGTCATGTTCAATTAGTAAATAGCTATTCATGTATTAACTGATTTTAATCTTGAAAAGGAATGTCAAAAGTTAAACCATTAACTAATCTTGGTATTAATGTGTAGATTGCAATTTAGTGAAACACTGTGATACAAGGTTCATCATGTGCAGATCAAATGTTAAGGTTATCTGTAGCTACTAATCTGTCCCTTATTTGATTAATATATTTTTAATTTTTAATTATCCAGTAAAATCCAATAAACTATGCACTTTTTTGTGCAGAGCCTAAAGGCCCTTGCTGCGCTTCAAAAACAATAAAAAATAAACCATTACGAACGGCCAAAATCATGCCATACATAATTGGCACGATGTAATATGAATGGATTCTACCACAGAGAAATCATAAAACATGCAACCAAGTGTCGATATTCCTATATATTACCACAGAGACCACGTGATACATGAGCTGTTTGCCCTTCCGTTAAGTCTTTTATCAGTGTTAACACGCTGCGCAAACACAAAAAATGGCATCCCAGTTCGTAATCTCGAAAGTTATCAAGTTTCGTACCTCGTGTTAAAAATGCGTTAATCCGCAATCTTCCTTAAAAATCACATGCTTAACATATCTTGAAGAATTTAAGGCTGTTCATTATTTATACACACTTGAGCTTGTAACCTAAACGAAACTTGACAGAATATAGTGAACTAGTCTTGTGACGTGAACTTTTGAAGGTACACATGTAATAATAATATACACATGTAATACATTTATAAGGGGATATTCAAGGTTAGGGCCCTCATCAATAGAAAGTGAAATTAATTACGAACAATAAATGGTAGTCGAGAATAACTAAGCGTTTGATAAAGTTAATTTCTGCGAAATGAGAACCGAATATTCGCAATTGGGTTGCAGTTATATATAATCTGGAGCTAATTTATCATGTTGTTGAATGAAGTGCTTTTCTAGAAACCGATTAAACTGTCTATTATTGTGATACGACTACTGAGCAATGTTGTTATATTTCTCGCTTTTCACAAATATATAGCATTGTTTGAAATGGTTTACGCCAAAATTTGGAATACTTCCCCTATTGGCCCGCATAACGATTGGGGCGCAGACAAACTATATTTTGGAGGAATATACTATTGCTTAATTTGTGTTCTAGATTGCTTTGTCTCTATAGAGGATTAGTAAAGATTACCACTTATTTCCCCTTTCTATCGAGTTCTATACTTTTCTTTGATGTCTTTTCCAATAATCATCTTTTCTGGTCCGGTAAACTATTTCCTGCTCACTTTAATGTTGTAAATTTGCCTCGTGACCTGGCCTCAAACTCCCATAGTGCAGCTGGTACCAAACTCGCTGCCTTTCGTGTCACGCAGTCATAAATCATGATTGGCTAAGCCGTTAGGGTTTGGATCACTCTCCTCCACACAGAGACTTTTTTTATGAGGAGGTGCTAGTTTAAGAGATCAAAAAAGCCTCTGTGGAGGAGAGTGGGTTTGGATTAGGAGCTAGATTGTCAAGTGTGAACGGCAATCTGACAGAAAAAATATTTTAGTCAAACAGAAACAGTCACGAATGCGCAAAATATGCGTTGGCAGTGGGCACTGTGGGAATCAAACCCACGACCACGCAGCTTAGTTGGCAGAGCATTGGGCTAACGCCAATTTGTAAGATCTATTTTCATCGTGGCCAACGATGGCGTAACTGAATCGTATGCGATTCAGAATAACACCACAGGTCATTTTTCACCCGAGTGCATATCAATAAGACATTAATTAAAATCATTCTAAGCACGTGGTTTTCAGCGAAAAGCGCAAAACTCTACGTGCAAGAACCCTGGTAAAATGCCAAATTGTTTCACTGAAAGCTTGTTCCTATCAGGTGCCAATTCGTACTTAGTAATCGTGTATTTATGGAAGGTTAATCCTAGCACGCTGGTTCTTAAGGTCACAACCACTCCTTCATTTCTCTCTCCTTTTCATTTTACGTGCCAAATATGTTCGCAATTGCCAAGTTACCTAAGTACATTTATGTACTTATATTGCGCCACCCTCGAGGCCTGCGTATTTCTGGCAACACAATGGTATAATCTTCTTATCCTGCCCGATTCTCTCGCGATGAAATTTCCTGCTAGTGATCCCCGATAAGAACCAAACGGCTGACAACAAATAAATCTCATTGTTGGCTTAACCATAGAAAAATTGACGTCAAAGATGTCTACTGTAGTTCCTTTCGTAGAATGTAACCGACGTACATTACGTATAGATGTTTCTTAAATCTTTGCTGCAAAATCTATTATACAATTCGATTTATATGTTTTTGTTATTTTTCTTCACGAAACGTGATATATGTTAAGCATATTTAAATACGAACCAATTAAAAATAACTGACAGCACATGAAAGATTTTCGCCATGTTTCCGGATTAAAAATGACGACATTAAAAAAGTCCAAACGATTCCAACATTGCATTTTACTTGAACGTATTCTCTTTTGTTTGAGCGCTTTTGGGAAATGTAAATTTACTAGTTTAATTTGTCATTTTCAATAGAGTAAATCGTCTGGTGTACACAGTTTTGTGTAGAAGTGGGGATCGTTATACATTCTCGGTATAACGAAACATTGCATTTTCTTTGCAATTTACTTATAGGATAGTCTTTACCCCTTAGACGGCCTGTTTTTGTAGCAATCCAGAGGAAGAGGACTAAAATTGTGACTTGTCCAAGTTTGGGATAAAATGGATGAAAAATACGATCTGAATCATTATATTGTATTCATTACATTCAAAGTCAATAAGTATTCAAAAATAGTAGAATGCGTGTTGATTCCTGGACCATCTGAATTTGAATAGCCATGCATGTAGGTGATAATAAAGATTGTTTACTTGAAACTTAAAGGTAAAACTGCAAGTGGAATGAAAATACCAGATAATGACAATTCTAAGGAGATCTAAGAGTTCAGACAGCGGTTTAAGTGGCCGGAATGGTGTGTGAGATATATAATTACGACACGAGCAGAGATTGATTTATGTACCTTCCTTATCGCATGCATTGGGGCAGAATGTTTTATACATGAAGATGGTAACAAAAATGACGTGCAAATGCCATAGTAATATTACGGATTTGATTTGCATGGTTAAAATAGTTATGCTTCTTGCCCAATAAATAAAGAACAATGCTTCAGAAAACTGTTTTCCTAGATTATCTGAATAAGTCTGTACTTTTGCATTTTAAGAGCCGAATAAAGGAAATGCTTGATTTCGTGTGTGAGATTAAATTTTCACATATGAAGTGTTCCAACTGTGCATATAAAGTGATGATGTCACATGTGAAATGAACTTTTACATATAGAGCGCTATTTTTTTTTAAAGATATGAAACGCAAATTTCACATATAAAAATTTCAACTTCACATGTGAGAAGGACATTTTCCCATGTCTAATTTCCATTGTAAGTGAATTTTTTGTGAGGCAAGGCTACGTATATCATGCGTACTCTTCCTCAGCATCGTTATAAATAGACTCAGTGGACTTATTCCAAGGTAAGGCTAGGTCATGCAGCGATTTTATCTTGCAAATGAAGTGAAGGTAACACCTGACAATATTATGAATTCTAATAATCTAGTCACTCTCGAATGTGCTATTGTGCGCCTTGATTTTGGATTGGGAGGAATTAGTTAAAACAAATGAAATGCGAAACATGAAACTCGACACACAAGACTTAGTTTCAGTGGTGAGCGGCACCACTTTCTCTATGGATACGGCAGAGCTAGTTTCTTGTAAAGGCAATCGGATACATTTCACAAGTTTCTCCAAGCGTCCGACCGATATTAAAACTAGTTAATTACAGCACGGGTGCATATTGCTCATTTAAGGTGAACAAGTTAATTAATGTGGACATTGGGGACATGAATTTTTATTCAAAACACTCTCTTGTGTTACATTATTTTAAATACACAAGATATGACTTGGTCTGACTTCTGTAGAAGGTATAAAAATGAAATATTTGGTAGGTGCTTCTGCATGATTGGAATTAATAAATCTGTTGATTCTTTCCAAGCCTGTCACCTCCTATGCTTATAAAGTCACAAAGCTTTTAATCCGAAAAGCAATTAGATCATGTTTGACGTGATACATAGGCCTACTTATAATAGCGCGCAGCATATACCTCGATCTAGCGTAGAGATCTACTAATAAAGAAACGTTTTGTGAAGGGCGTGCGTAAATCCAATTCTCGCCTTGTATGTATGCATGAGTCTAGACTATTCAAACACACACACGATGACACGATGCCAAACTAGCGAAGTGCATTGTTTTTTATTTGGTTTCTTAATTACTTTGACAGCTCACCTGTTTAAATCTTATAATGAAAAAAACAAGCAATTTAGTAGAAGAAAGGAGGTGTTAAAACATGAAATGTCAAGGTTCTGCAAAAGTCGCAGGGCAAAGGGCTTTCATAAAATTGGCTTTAGCGTAGGTGTGAGAGCTATCCCGTTAAATGACAAGTTATTTGAGAACAAAGATAAGTTTGCGTTTATTGAATCCTTGCCGCACGAAATCTGGTTTGATACGTTTGACAGTAAGCAAGGATGTATCTTAACCGTTCATTGGAGTGACGAGTATAACATCAATTCGGTAATAAATGTGCACTTTCAATGTTGTAGAATCCATCACGCAACGCCTTTTCGTATAGTCCCCTCTTATATAATGAATGTCGCATATTAAGTTAAGAAAATGTTACTAATATAGTATATTATATACAATTATAAGATATTTAGGTTGCTACATTTGTTTGATACATTGAAAGACGTCTGATTGTTTATAGCTACATTTCAAATGCATTGTTATATATACAAAATGCAACATTAACGTATTGTTGGCAATACTTAGTTCCTATAGAAATTAAGTACAAGCTTCACAATTTTCTCTTTATTTTCTATCCACCATCAAAAATCTTAAATTCGAAAATTCGTTTTTTTCCTGTAAGTAGTTTGGCACCCCCTCGAGTATTGACATATGACAGTAAGGTGAGTTAAGGATGTATCCATTCAACTAAAAGAAGCAAAATTGAATATCGTTGTAAAGATATATAATCATGCTAATTCACAACTATAATTTACTCATTAGTATTTGTAGCGTCACTGTCGGTGTGAAGACAGCATCATATAAGTGAAACTGAATAGTAGTTATTTCATTTATTTTAACATTTCATCCTATACTGCACGTTTTTGGGCCAGCCCTTTTTTGAAAGGTATAATGAATGCCAAGCATAATAAATTCATGTGTAAATAAATTCATCAGCAAAAATTATAGAAAATGGCAATAAGATTAAGTTTTCAGCAATGTAGTTATTGGGATGATAGTATTTGTGCACTGGGGAAACGCGCTCCCACCCCTCCCTCTCCTTGGTTACAAACGTGTAAAATGATATTGAAATGTCTTGAAATTTCTCTCGTGAACATCGATAATAATAACCTCATCACTCAAGCAATTATATGCCCTGTAAGGCTGCATGACTCAAAGAAATGTACGTGCAATTTTTTTTCAGCCATTCGACTATATCCCCTAAAATTCTTAACAAACTTCGTAGCGATTGAAACTTTATAGCTATCTGAACAAAGTTAATCATAAAACAACTACTAATATACATAAATCATACTAATACTACTAATACATAAACAACTACTAAATAAATACATGTAAATCATAAAACAACTACTAATACATAAGTTTCTTGTACGTTTGCATTGTGAATACAATATACTTGTTAAGCTTTGTGGAAACACCACGTAAACCTTTGTGGTGTAACCTTTGTGGTGTTTCCACAAAGCTTAACAAGTAACTACGAATGCATCCACCAAGTGCATCCAAATGTCCGTTCTGATCAAATTCATTACAAGCAAATATGCATTTACAATATTATTTGTGTTTGTAAATAAAGTATTTTGGTGGGCTAGCTTTTATTTTCATCAGGATTAAGGACTCTGTCTCATTCGTGCACATGCATGAGGTGGGGAAAAATGTTGATCCCTCATTTTTACAATATAAGGTAATAAACCGTTATTATGACGCCTTATCATGTCCTTGAAATTTTTACCATTCGTTTGACCTCGATTAAGGCTATTGTAAATACGAGTTATTCTAATACCCAGCATCGTTTTAGAATGCTGAAGTAGTCAGGAATACTGATCAATGGTGTTAATCTTATTATGAAAATTATAACCTTGGAGCTTTGAAACCACGTAATCAATGTAGCCATGTGAGTGTATACATGCAAGCATGCATGTTTAAATTGCTACACACGACTGTGCCACCGTAAACAAGGTACTCGGGAATGACCAAAACTGCCATGTGTGTCGGTGATCTAATTATATACCCGAGAACCAGATTTGATTTAATCAAGCATCTGTATATGAACTGAAATTTTATATATGCAAGATTTTTGAGCTAGCAAAACAGCGTTAGCATAAACATACAAGGAACTTATTAGTGTTAGCATGAGTTACATTATTTAATCATTTACGTGCATTTTATGAATATTAACTGCGTATATTTATTTATATCATTTAGTTACCTTTGAGACTGGAATCATTAGCAGCTTGCTCTGATCTCGTTTCTTTACTAACTTTGCGATATTATATATAATATTGATTAGTGACAACAAGCACCATAAATAATCGAACATGTTGGCAAAATTCTACTTTAGTTATTTGAATACAATACCAAAAAATTCGCATCGTGGAATAATGCTTGTAATAAAATTCATGGCATACTGTCAAACATGTCCAATACTGTCAATCTGATACGGATCGTGAATCTACTTCACGACCCGACGGTCCGTATCTGTTCGTCAGCGCACTAGGTGGTCGGGTAAAGTGCTTGCATAATCAGCAAGATATGCCAACAGTTTGTACGGTCCGTACAATCCGTACGGATCGTGAGCCAATTCATGAACCGTCACAGATCGTGAGGCGAACTTTTGCGGGATAATTTATACGGCTATATAGACAATTTTTGTCTGATATTCTTCATTCTTGTCTTATTAGAACCACGTACAACAACACGGTTATTCCTTTAAAAATAATGTGCTAAAATCGGTAAGCACAACATCAGATACAGACTCAACAATTCCCTATAATAGCACAACAGTCATTTTGACTTTTCGGATGTATTTATCAAGCATTTCTCGTTCTTTAGTGTCTTATTGTAGCTATACAGTATTTATGTGCACCTATAATTTCAAATATATACATGCATGTTATTTAAATGGTAAATATTTTGAAAAACAACATTCCAGTCGATATATATAAATCGTCTTTATACTATAATTAACAAAATTAATTAGTCAATTAGACAATTTTGATGATTTAGAAATAAAAAAATTGAATCCTAAGCATTCTGTGTTCAACATGAGTTTTTGGGCGAAATCATGATTCAAAACGTGTGTTCGTTTACTGATGATTAAAGGAAAAGAGACGTGAGTCAATTAAATTTCACACGTGCTTTGTTTCATACTTGCATATTGTTTTAAGAAGAGGATACATATCTCTGCCAGAATTTTCTGATAAGCCGTTCATTTGTGTAAACAGTTTGAAGACGAGCTTTATACTTGTATATCTCACGAAAAAATGTTTGCTATGTACGAGATATTTTTAAAATTAATCCATGTTGCCAAAAAAAGCTCAGTTAAAGGGAAACAAAATTAAATAAAAACAAGCACATTTAATCGAATTTGACAAAAATAACAACGAATGAAAACACTACCAGTAATCGTCGGAAAAAGTTTGGTAGTTTTTGTATTTGTTGGGCTAAAGTAATAGGAATTATTGCATAAAATAAACACACCTCAGCGATAGCGTACTGTGTGGGCGTTAATCCATGTGTGTGTTTTACTATAGGGTTATTCAAAGAGGATTAAATACACAAATACTTTAATAATCAAAACTGTATAATATTTATGTTGGCACGAATAACCCGATTTGTGTAATCTATGTCGTAAAAAACTCTAAACTCGAAACACCTGACCTGATATGATCGTGCATATAGGGCAATGTTTAGAATTTAAATTTAAGGAAATAACATGTGGTTAACATACTAATATGCCTTTAATGATGTTTTAGGACTAAGAGGAATATATAACTTAATTGCTTTGTTCCTAAGCATTCTTCTTATACTTCGGGCAATATCGGCAATATCCTTATCAATATACACTTTTTTTCTTCTCCGAAGAGGATTTCAATCAAAATTATTTTGTCAACAGTCTCAATTCCAACGGTCTTAGAAAGCTGATACCACACAAATATTCAGAAAATTCAACATTACCACAGACAGACGGAATGAAAAAGCTGTTGTGAGAAAGTTCCTATAATGAAGGAACACTATCGCACGATTAAGCAAAGTGCTATATTCTAAACACCAACAAAAAGAAAGTTCCATCCTAAACATGTCGAGATAATTTCCAAGCTAATAAGTTCTTGATTAATACTGTAGCACCATTCAGCTCTAATACACGTTATAGTATTTGGCAAAATGCTGTGTGAAAATGTCTTCACTCATACTTGAAACAAACATTTACGTTTTTTATGCAAACATAGCAATTTAACAAGCAATCAAGCATCAGTTTTACGTTAAGACATGTTGATGTTGACATTGACCTGATTCGAAGTCAAAGAAAGTTTCGTGATCTTTTCATCAGGAATATGTTTTTCTATTCTTGATGCAGTATTTAGCCAACGACGACTTCAGTTCAAACTACTAACTAGTGCTAGATAAGAGTATTCAGCGACAGATTTGCCAATAACGTAAGCTGATACATGTACTGTATAAGGGAGTTGATAGAGGAGTGGAAAATTTTTTTCTGGGCGCCACATGATTGCATTGCAGTTTTTTTATAAAAAGAAATAAATGCACTTTTGTATATTAGATGCTATTGACATTATTATGACTTGGCATTATTGTAGGGGCAGTATTGTAATACCTATCCGGCAACTCTTCGCTAATAGAACAAAGGTTTTTTATAGATTTTATAAAGAACGGAGTATTAATTTTGAACTATTTATAACTGATCAAACGCAATTCGGGCATGCCAAAAAGTTTTTCCTAGTAAAATATTTTTTAATTTAGTTAAAGTCCCATTGATTTCTTCTATGGAAATTGCCGTACACATTTGTGCAAAAATATGAAAGAAAATTTAAAAAAAGTATTTGCAAGATCTTTTTGAGTTAGCCACGCCTTCAACTCATAATACGCATTTTGAAAAACGAATTTAAAATAATTCGTTTATGAAAATCATCATGAAATATTTTAAAATCTATAAAGTAATTGCCAGTGTCGTGTAATAAGCCTTATATTTCTTCACAAAACTCTAACAAGAATTTCCAGTCGGTTTTAATAGCCCTTGATGTCGATCGTATAATCGTATCTAAACAATATTAGTGCACTTATCATTATTAATAATAACCTCTATATATTGCATATTCATACAGAATAATGGCATATTCATCCATATGGATGCATGTGTCGTTAACCAGAAATTAATTTACAAAAAACATTTAGATAGAATTGCTAAGTTCTGCAGCATGTGGCTTTTATTATCTCTCTGGGGGGGAAATTAAGGAAATATAACTGTTTTAATCTATTTTCAACGTTATCGTTCTTAGAAACCAGGACCGACTGGACCCCCGGGACCACCAGGACGTCCAGGGAACCCTGCGCCCAAGGTAGGATGTTTTGTATATACACACAAGCACGCATGCCCATATATATGCACGCTTTTTCATAGAAAAAGTTACCTTTATATAACTATAGTCTCATAGTCTGTATAAAATTATACGCATAGATACATCGCAACGCTATAGATCTAGCTTAGGTTTGTAAAACAAAAGCCAATAATTTTATTGCCAATAATTTTATAAAGCTAATAATTTTAAGCCAATAATTGCAAAACATTCATAAGTATAAGTATTGTATAATTTCTACATGTGTATGGTTTAACTCAATATAACAGTTGAGTTTGGCTAACTTTTCACTGTAATACTTCGTAGCTATACGAAGCCGGTTTGTAAACTAAGCATTTAATTAGCTTCTTTTCTCGAGTTCATGGGCAAATCACAGCGTTTGTTTGCAAACCAACTTCCAAATTCTGTTGAACTTCCCAACGAACTTGCCAACTGCGTGCCGAATCTCGGAATATTACAGTGAAAAGTTAGCTGAAATCGACTGTAAGACACTTTACCCTCGACTGTACAAGCTTTACTACTCTCACGGCAATAATCTGTTCCAAAGTAGGGTGGTTGAGATGCAGTCCCTCTGCTGGTGTGACTGATTGGAAAGAGGGATGGGTCTTATCCCAGTTTCTTACCAAAGATGCGATAATTCACTCTTGTTAATTTAACTAAAGATGTATGAAAGCAAGTCGCTCGTGATTTAAAAAGGAAAATTACCAGTTATGCATTAATAATAACTACTTTTAAAAAGGGGCTGGACTGTTAAGGTTCTTGTCCTTATTTTAACATACGTATTGTATGGATAAAAATGGAAGGTTGGATATTTGAAACTATTTTTTAATATTAGAGAGAATATTAAACTCTATTAGTGAAGTATCTGAGATTATGATTCACAATGTTCGCCATACTTATGCAGTCATTGAGTCATAATTCTTCCAATTACTTTTCTTCTAGACCGCAATTTAACAAAAATAGATATAATCTCTCAAAGATTAGAATGTTTTCGAATTTTTCACATTTGAAATTCAATATTTGTAAATTTTGAAGAAAAATACAAGCAATGTTCTAAAGCACATCATGTGACATTACCCATGCACCTTGTCGGTCTACCAGGACAAAATATTTTTTATTCTTTTACTAGATGCGCCAATATAGTCGCCTTTTTCTTTGTTGTTTTTATCGGAAACTTAAGGGATTAATACAATATTGTCGCTATATTTACAGGGACCCTCATTGAAGTTACCGGTGTGTAAATCTGGAGAATATTTAACTTCAGATGGGAACAATCTGATATGTGAAAAATTAAGTGAGTATTATGTGACTGTAAAATGCTAATTATAATGAAGATGGCATTTACAGCTAATTCAAATAAGGTTGACATCAACAATAGTCAAATGGCAAATGTGCAATATGCATGAGCATAAAAAATGATGGTAATAATATAGTTTTAAATAAGATCAACACATCAACTGCCTTGCTGGATTATAAATGTAGTATCTATATAATGACATCTTTTACATTCGCATGTAAAGAATCATCATTCTTTTGGCACTCGATCGATCATACTGCACATTTGACTATTGTCAATGTCAACCTTAATTGAATTAGCTGTATATAATCTGCCACGCGTTCATTAGTAGTTTTACATTATAATGTTAAGTTGCATGCTAGTTAACATTACAATGTGGTGTATTTGAAGTCATTTGAAGTTAGTTGCACTTCAATACACTCGATCTCGCGTTTTATTATGTCTAAGACACTCCTTCTTGTAAAAACTGTTTTATTGCATCATTACAAAAACTAGATAAAACATCTGATGAAAAGATATCTCCTTCAACTATCACACAATGACCGTGGAAGATCGCTAGTTGCGGACAAATGTTCTTATATTCGTATTCTGCACATTTTAAGTTGTTTTGAAATTGAATTAGTTTTCGAAATGCGAAAGAGTGCTCAATGACATATAGACAGAGCAAAATGTATAATCGTGCAAAATACCTCTACAAACTGATGAGAACTCGGAAACGCCGAAGAAAAGACGAATTCAATAGCAGCCAATAGGAACTTAGACTTGAATAGCCGAAGTTGTTTCCGATAGTGACGTTTTAAGGCAATTTGCGTCCCGCCTATCTACACGGAAAATTTCGATCAAAAACACTTTTTGTTGAACAAATTTAAGTATTTCCGAATCTTTTTTTGTCTAAAATCTAGAATTGTAGAAGAGATACTCAAGGTCATTTGTATCTAGTTTTTTTTGCAGTAAATTGCGTTATTTTTTTTGTTTGAAGCCAAAGTCTAACGTCTGTAGTTTAATATGGTGAAAGAGTTGCCAGCCTTAGGCCTTAGACATATTTATGTAATAATGTATGCAATGACATAACGTGCGCTGGGATGCCTGTGTACGTAAACTATATTTTAACTCGAATTTAAAGAGTAGCTACATAGCTAATTTCTCCGAGTATCTAACCTTAATTTATCACAAAATACGAAGATAAATACGTACTAGCTACTTATTTTATTTACATATTAGCTGTAACCAAAATTATTTCTCAGGTTCATATCATCTAATTCTTCGTTCAAAGTCATAAAAGCTAGCACTCGTTCTATATATATCTGGAAGAGAGTTCAATAACTTTGCCGCTAAATATGAAACGAGTGCAAACAATAGGTTGTAGTTTTGGAACGAGGTAAAGAGTGTGTAGATACCACGTGAACCAAATGGTGCATCTCTTACAGTAAACATACTTGATCACGTGATCAACTTTATTCTAGCTTTACAGCCTTTACTTACAATTCAAAATGTTTATCCTTTATTTTATAGATTTGGATGGAGTTTGTGCCAGCCTTGCTAAAAGTTGTCCAATTGGTAAATAACTAGTTATTTCTTTTTTTGCTCAAAAGTAAAAATAATGTCAAAAATACCTTGATTGCTTCAATAAGAATCTGGATTGCTTTGTTAGGATATAAGATGGATTGTAAAAATATTTCATCGCGATGTTGCAGACAAAATATACTAATTAATATTAGTAGAATCATACTAGTATACTATTGCAAATGCTGTAATTTGATTGGTTACTCTACTCGCTTTCTATTCCTCGATAGATAGCGAGTAGCGAAACAATCATCTTCCTATAGAGATTTCTTTTAAAAAAATTGCTTAAAAATCAAATTTTTTGTTGAATATTTCCTGTTTGACCTCTGATTCTACTAAAACAATTAGATTACTCGCTCTCGATTTCTATGCGGTGATAGCTGATTCGGGTTTCGCCCTCATCAACTATAACCGGATAGAAATCTCGAGCTCGTAATCTAATTGTTAAATATAATGTAAAAGAAACCTTTAGTATAACTTGTATAGAACATTACTATTTTTGGCCAATGAGCTTCGTAGATATAAAGGGGTACAATGGAAAGTGAAGAAGTTATAGGATGTTAATCTCAATCTGCGTGGTCAACATACCCACGAAGTAAATGTGTTGACCGCGTAGAAGAGTGGCATTAACGTCTTCTGGTCCTTCATTGTCTATCGTCTTTAGCTTTCGATTCTATCTCGCGGTCTCACTCCAGACTTGTATAAAGCGCACTGTTTCTGGTTTAAGAACAAAATGATATTATCAGCAGCTATTGTGCTGGAACTATTTATTAATTAATTACTATTAATTAAACGGTACAAGCGGAATCTAGACGTTTCGACTAATTTTGTGGTTACTCCTACTTAAATTCGACGTTCTTGCTAACATCGATCCCCGCTTGTATCGTTTGGGCGAGGGAAAGATCCTCTAGTTTATTGTGCTTTATATTACCCTACTATCACTGATGTACGATGATTGATGTGAGGGAGGTGTTTCCCTCAATAATTCCGCCATTTCTTTAGAATGATTGCGTTTTTTGCTTCGTAATGTATACTTAAGTTGTCTTTTATATCACATTTTAATGCATTTGAAACCTATTTTTTCCCAAATTCTCGCGTAGCAAATGTAACGAACCTTCTCTTTTTCCTTAGATGACAAGGATCCTAACAAAGGTATGGTTGGTGTAGCTTACTTGATACTCTTCCTTATTAAAATATCAATTTAACATGTCTTGCAGTCACCCTTTTAACAAGGTGGTGTAAGTCTTTACAAGATGGTGCGATTACCCTTTACTCGTTAGAATTCGCGTACTTGTATTCTATCACGTGATCCTGCAAGTGTTCTATGTTCATAACTTTGCAGTTCGTTTTCAATACATGCGTAAAATCGTTCACTGTACAATGCCATATGCTGCATTTGTTGCCTGGTCCCGAAAGATCACATAAAGTTTAGCATAAACATTAACAAAATGCATTGCGGAGAAAAATGTTAAAATTCATATGATTATAATTATGATGTTAAATGTTTGAACTTTATTCTCAAACAGTGTCCTTCACTTTCTAGTTGTTCAACCAACTGCTAAAGGTATGTTTTTGTCGTGTATATTTGACTAGATGAGGATATTTCGTGAAGCATCCCAGTAAAATAGAATAATAGTTTTTCTTGGTTTTTGCCTCGCCCAAAAATATTGTCATGCAAAATTAGTGAAAGTCAAACAATTAGCTACACATGTGATTTATTCTGTTGTACCAGGAAAGGGAAAGGGGGCAATTCCTATCCTCCGCTCCACATTTTGACTAAATTCCACTGTCCCAGTGCACGAATGCGATCGTCCTAATGGTTGTCTTGCTGAAGCACAATCCATTTCAATTTTCTGTTCTTTCTTGCTGATTCTTGATGATATGGGATTCTATGCACTGGATGATAAGTCCAGTGCATAGAATCCCATATTCCTAGTCACCTCTCATCTCCTATATTTGACCCCTTCCTGAATGTTAATATTTCTGCGCTTAGTTCCTGGACGCATGGTGAAATTCATGAAAAAGAACATGTTCCAGACGATAAGTACTGATGCGTGGGATATAGAAGTCTTCACCATAGATAATTCATTGTTCTTCGGATTGTCACAATTGGGTCTGGCCAGTTTTCAGATATACAAGTGGTACACGGACAGGTAGGATGTTTGGGTTTTAAACAGAGCTGAACAAAACTGCTGTCGTTACTGTCACACAGCCAAAAACCCCACAGACTAGTTGCAAGTTGTCATTTGTACCGACTTGTCGTAATTTAATAAATTTAAAACGTTATTTGGTTAAAATATAATTTATTAGGAAGCTTTCGGCTGCCAGTCTGCAGCCTTTAACGGGCTGTTACTATAATAAGTATCAACCCGTTGAAGGCTGCAGACTAATAGCCAAAAGTTCGTATACCAGGGACCGTTTCAAATTTATTATGTTCAATTTAGCATCTTTTTATGGTTTCATCTTGTCAACAAGGTAAAAAACCCCGTCTTCTTGAAACAGCTTCTACGGAAGAAACGATCAACTGCATCTACTTGCGGTCCAGATATCGGCTTGTTGCAACTGGCGCGTTTATGGCTGGCAAATCAGCTCGAATGCTCTGATCTTAATCAATGCTAATAATAATTAGTGTTAATAATGTTGAAATTGATAATAATTAGCACTAATAATTGTTAGCACCGAGAAGAGCCGAGTTTTCGGGTCGAAAACATTGCGATGAAAAATAAACAAAGTGCTTCCACGAGTATGATTTATATTCATCATGCAAACATGCAAGGTATTAAATCTTAATTTTGTTTTTGTAATTATTTTAGTTTCAAACATTACCAGAAATTTAAGGTCATGAATGCAAGAAACTGGTCACCATTCCAGATTGGCAATGATCATTATTTTGTGGTTGCTACCTATATGGGAAAAACTTGCCCGATATTCCGTTACAACAGTGGTAGGAGTACTTTTGAAAAACAATCGACAGGGATAGAATGCAGAGAAACTGTTGACCTAAAGCCGTTCCAACTTAATAGTGAACAGCACATAGTAGTTGCGAATCACGCTGACGGTCAGCCTGTGGTAATATGGAAGTGGGATGGAAAGAAATTTGTGAAGAGACAAGAGATAGACATCACAGCCACATATGTTGAGGTGTTTGATGTAAACGGGGATAAATTTATTGCGATCTCTGGTAAGCCTATTTTTTCCCATTCGATATTGATAGCCTTTAGTATAATTTCTTTAGTAAGTAATGGTTTCCAAGCATTTTGATTGGTTGCTTGACTAGTAAATATGAGGTATTAATTACTAGTTGGCATTTTAGTTCGCCACAATGAAATTCGTTTTGATGTTTCATACTTTAATCAGCAAATGGCCATGGAGAGAAATTGCATTAATACAAAGTCAAAAAATATAAACAAAATGTGATGTTCAGTTACCTTAAGGGAATAGATCGTATGCAAATAAACTTTAGTCTTTACTGCATTTTCCGAAGTAAACGTCGTAAAAAAGTGCATTTTATATTCGCCTCAGGCATAATGATTATGTTGAGTATTCACCAATAATCTCTTCGCCTTTGGCGAATAATTGTTAAATATAAATAGTAACGGCTTCAAATGAGAGAAAAACAAAGAGGAAAATATTAGGATATTTCTAAAAATAGGCAACATCTTCCTTAAAGATTGTCTTTATGTATAAACAAACAAACAAGCTTACATTCACTTTCAAATAAATACAAACTTTTAACTCAATAGATGATTGCGAGTCTCATTAGAATGGAAGCTTATAATAGAAAAAGAATTAAATGTTCAGATAGAATGTTTTCGCCCTGTGTTAGGTTTCATATGACACATGCGTCCAAACTCGTATCATTGGCTCAATTCAGTACAGGACAAGCATTAATACAGTTGAGATTGACTTACACTCAGATTTACGGATTAATGTTGCTGTAAAACCCACGAACATGTTATTCATTTATGATTATTTCAATTGGTAATTTGAGAATTCCTCTGGCAATAACGCAGTTCCCACGAAACGATAATGCCGTTTATTTTTTCATAAACTTTGACCTACATAGATAATCGTTACAGTAAAATCCTTTTAGCAGTTTCAGGAATTTTATTTCTGTTTTTATAATCAAAATGACATAAAAGGTTTGTAATTATTTTCAGGGTCTGAGACAAGAGGTCCATACGTTTTTGTTTACAAATGGGACGGAAAGAAATTCGTGTCATTCCAAAATTTGTACACAATATATCGCCCATATCAGGTGGCGGCGTTTGAAGCAGGTCAAGAAAAATTTCTATCTGTTGCTTTGATGGGATCGTCAGAATCTACTGAAAGTGACACCAAGACCAACAATTTGTTTTTGATGAAGTGGAATGGAAACAAGTTTGAGTCTTTTCAGAACATCACGGCATATGGGGTAGGTAACAGTTTAATTTATAGTGGTTGTAAGTGCAAAATGGTTGTCGAATTTAAAATAACTTCTGTGATGTCAAATGTTCTGTTTACGCATACAAAGTACCTTGACAAAAAATACCTAGTCAAATACCAATTCAAATTTATAATGCAATCAACAAAAGAATTTTTGTTTTGCTTGGGGATATATACACTGCGACTCACGATATTAGTTTTATAAGATATTTATGCCGTACGTATTCAAAATGAGCATTACTATTCATTAAAACTTACAAACATCAAAACAAAGTTGTGAGAAGATCTTTACGATGTTGATATTCGATTTTAGTCACATGACTGAAAATATATGGCGCTGTTCCATATTTCAGGCGGACCACGCTATTAGTTTTATAAATATGATAACACGATAAGACGACGTTTTTAACTTAATTGGAAGTGGAAACGACATTCTTTAACAAAAAACAGCGTAGGTAACAACAAGAGAATGTTTTAGCTAGAAAATAAACTTGTTGTCATAGTTGAAGGATTTTTCAAAGAATACGTGGAACGGCGGAAAAGAGGGATTCTGGTCTTCTAAAATGGAAAAGAATGGGAGGTATTAGGCGCTTGAAGGAGAACTGTTCGTAAATTATCATGATCAACGTCTATCAACATTTTGAGAAAGTTTGCTTTGCCATATATCTTCAAAACTAGCAATGATGGATTCCTGGTAATCAATACCAATTCTAAAAGTACCTCCACTGGTGTCGTGGAATAAACGTTTGGAACTGGATTGAGGCAAAAAAAATGCTTGAGAGCACAACAAGTCGAGACAGACAAGACAGACAAGTCGAGATCAACATGATAATGCCCTAATGCTGGGAAAAGGAACTTCTGATGAAAGGTTTTAGGTACCTGCCAAAGAAGTGGTAGAACGATCATTTAGATCCGTATTATTAGCAACCAACATGTCTTCATATGTGCCTAAATGTGCAAAAGAGACCTCTGATCCTTATTTCCGCTGTTACCAGCAGAACTCGTTTACATTACCACTTTTTTGTCGACTCCTTAGCCTCGCCTGTCACATGCCATCATTGAATATCAATAATCTAACCAATGCATGCATTTTCCAAGCTTTATCATGCTGATTTCGTCTGCCCGTCAAAAGGAGAAACTTCCGTTGTGCTCTCGAGCATTTTTTGCCTCAATCCAGTTCCAAACGTTTATTCCACGACACCAGTAGAGGTACTTTTTGAATTATTATTGATTATCAGGAATCCATCATTGCTAGTTTTGAAGATATATGGCAAAGCAAACTTTCTCAAAATGTAGATAAACGTTGATCATGATAATTTACGAACAGTTCTCCTTCAAACGCCTAATACCTCCCATTCTTATCTATTTTAGAAGTCCAGAATCCCTCTTTTCCGCCGTTCCATGTATTCTTCGAAAAATCCTTCAACTATGACACCAAGTTCGTTTACTTTCTTACTAAAACATTCTCTTGTTGTTATCTATGCTGTTTTTGGTTAAAGAATGTCGTTTCCACCTCCAATTAAGTTAAAAACGACGTCTTATCGTGTTATCATATTTTAAAACTAATAGCGTGCTCCACCTGAAATATGGAACAGCGCCATATATTTTCAGTCATGTGACTAATATCAAATATCAACATCGTAAAGATCTTCTCACAACTTTGTTTTGATGTTCGTAAGTTTTAATGAATAGTAATGCTCATTTTGAATACGTACGGTATAAATATCTTATAAAACTAATATCGTCAGTCGCAGTGTACATACATACCTACGTACAGCCTATAGGGATCTGACATATTTGATATTTAGGAGAAATTAGGAGTAACTCTAATATATGTTTCTCAGGTAAATCCATGGGTTAAGTAAGGGGAACTGAGTGATATTGTTGGCTGGTATTGGATTTTCTTCGAAATGTACCAAACATTTTTAGTTCCAATGTCCTTTAAACTTATATGTGTAAATTTCTCTAGGCGCGACGTATCACAGCCATGTCAAGCCCCCTGATGGGCAAAGAGACGACATACCTTGCCGTTATCAATACGTTCAAGGAGCCGGAAATCTATTACTGGGTTGGAGATAGCAGTACGAAATTTGAAAAACTGCAAGAAATTGAGGCTACTTCCGCTCGCGACGTGTGCTTCTTTGAGATGGGTAGAGATTTGTACATGTTGGTGTCTTCGCACAATCGTATTAGTATCTTTAGAGGAGGACTGGTGTGAACAGCTCTCATTGAAGCTATTTCACTTGTCGTAAGCAAACGCATCTAGAACGTTGTATTACGACAATAAATTATAGTGGAAACATAATACAACTCTGTAATTGTAATTGTAATATACTTTTATTTGGGACTGTCAACTTTTAGCTGTGGACTATAGTAGCAATGTACGCCGCTGTTTCGAAGAAACAGAATTAAAGACAATGAAAATCAGGCGTTTCTTTAGCATAAAGTTGATTATTGTAATATTAGACAACTTAAATTGTTGCTTTTAGTCGAAATATTTTATGAACATAATAACATTTGATAAGTGTCAAGAAAAAGTGTAATAAAACGTGATAGTGTTTAAGAGAAATTGTTTTTTGCTCAGACATCTTGGTCAGATTGTTTGGACATGTCTAACACTGGATCGCTGCGATATTGCTGCGACATTGGTAAGCAGAGTTTTCACTTTCCGTAAATTTCCTTAAAAAAACAAGTTTATTTTTGCATTGGAAATGCTGATTGTTTGTCAGCGTGCATGGCACTCCAAATTCGCCATTTTCCATTGACTTCATCACAGAATAAGGAATAAACATTAGGAGCACTCAGCAGTGCAACTAGCATGCCTTACTATTTTTATGCATTTCACAGGACCACTCTGCAGTGCAACATGCCTCCCTATTTTTATGCATTAGACAGACCAGAATCAATTGACTGGCCAGAACCTGCATAATGACATGCGTAATGCGACATGCGTGGGGACACAAACTTCAAAATTTCCGACTCACGTAAGCCTTCTTTTTATTTTCTATTATGTGGCTTTACTTGAAGTCGCTGAACGTGTCATCCAGTTTAATGGATGTGGCCCACTCTCCTCCACAGAGGCTTTTTTGATCTCGTAAACTAGCGCCTCCGCATTAGTCTTACATTAATTTTTTACAGATAATGAGGCTCACGAAGGATTGGATGTGGTTAATGATCTAGGATATTATGGTGATGCAATGGCTCGGCTATATTAGCCAGCTCTTGCTACCAGACGTGATAAAAGTACTTTAAATATGTAGTGATAGATAGTGGGAACTGTCCTCAGTATTTTACTTTCACGTGTTACTCGGAAATGTAACTTGCTTCACTTGCCTGTAGTACAATATGGCTGGCTGTCTCAAAATATGACTTATTCTCAAGTTTTATTTAGGATTTATATTACGGTACATTGATATATATCAATGCCAATGGTTTCACCACTGCTTGGCTTGTCTATTAAGTGCGAATAAGCATGGTAAAACCTAGCTAATTTTGTGATCACGTTTGCAATCCATCCCTCGGGCCACAGCAGACAATATCACCCAACTACGCCGGCCGCACCCAACAATTTGGACGATAAAGTGTTCTCTTGTCATATACTTCGTACATATCGGGTGGTCATGGCGTTAGACTTTGGAAAAAAGGTTATGTAGATCCACTGCTATTTATCTGAAGTCCAACCATAAATTGACATTTCGCCATGATTGTCGTAAGGACATTTTCTTGTGAAATATTAGTCCTAGGCCTATCACACCTCCCAATGACCATCCTTAAAAGCACCATCTCTGAACCATATTAGCACCTCAGACAAGCCAAAACTGTTATGGTTTGGTAGATAGCACTATGGCGAAAGCGTTATATTACGTAAAATTTAAAAGTTCCATGGTAAAATCTGTTTTCCTTTATTCGAAACGTTTTCTAAACATTTCTTCGTGCAAAGTCTCGTATTTATATCTTTTTTGTGAACTCTGCTTGACAAAAACAAATCGCACTCCATGCGAATACGCGAAATTCTCTCTCGCAGTAGTCCGAAACTAGTCAAACGCCCTTATAAATCCGCCATTTTGTAGCGACAAATTTTTCAGCGATAAAAGATAGGAGTACGCATGACTTTATCTGTTATTTCTGTGAGCTTATCACAGACAGGACAGTCTCTTTTGTGCTTATAAGGCATGTTGACGTACGGAATGTTTAATCATAAGTGACTAAAGTAAAGTTTTTTGAGACATTAATATTTTTCTCATGATGGGTCGATTTGAGGTCGGTGTGGGGTCGATGCAGGATCGATGCAATGTCGATGTGGAGTCGATTTGAAGTCTATGTGGTGTGGATGTGAAGCCGATGCGTCCGACATATTCGTTCAGCATAAATCAGCGAGTACACTGGTTTCTCTGTCATGTGAAGACTTCCAACCCTGCGAACATGAACTGCCAATTTTGCGGAAAGGGATTATGATCTTAGAAGATGAATACTGTCCAAATCGGGACAATGATGGCGACAAGTGTTCTCCGCCAGAGAAATTCCGTGACGATAAAAAAGCCGATGAAAGCGTGGCGACACACGTGTCCTATGACGATGAGACAAGTGAACATGAGAAAATGATATCGAAAGCATCATTACGGCTGAAAACAGTTCTGAAGAGGAAATCTATCCCTGAACTACATTGATCGAAGACGCAGCAAGGCCTGGGAACAGTACGATGAGATTTTACAAGTGCTTTTCATGGAGGGTCACGACGAAGTAAATCAAAACAGGAAGCCTTTGAAAAAATCTACCTGCATTCCAAAAGAAACTGAATATTCTGGCATGGATGAAAGCCTTAAAAGAAGATCCCATCCGCAAAAAGATCATGGCAACCGGAGATGATTATGTAAACAACGATATGCTTGATCCAGATGGCGGCAGCCGTAGGCTAGAGAAAGTGTTTGGTGAAACGACTTTTAGAAAATCAAAGACATTTTCCAGAACAATGAATCCAAAGGAAATTCCTACAGAGCCAAAATTATGATAAAATATGATAAATGCTTGTAATGAGAAAGCTATATGTTATTGAAGACATAAATATATTGAAACACTATAAACTTTGTCTGTTCTTCTGCACACAAAAGTGTGGTTCTCACTATAAAAGCTTTTGAAAGTCAAACACTACGCACTTATTGACTCACTTTATTTACTAATTTACTGCATCTACTTTATTATTAAAAGTGTCAGTAATCAAGGACGACAAGGAGTATATGTAGTCCCGTGGGATTTTCGTGAAAAAAGCGAGCCACCTATCTAGGAATGTTAATTGGGCCCCAATGAGCATAAAAAATTTTGTCAGCAATTTTTGCAACCTGCTTCGACGGCTGTCACAGGGGGTGGTGGGGTGGGAGGACATTTTCGCCATTACTCAAAAATAGATTTTTCTCTATAACTTTTGGATCATTTTGAAAGTTCCTACCTGCCTAAACTAAGTGTCAGTGAGCACAAAGAAGCTATATTCGGGGCAGTGATGTGTTTGCTGACCAAAATGTATGCTAATTAGGTCCGCCATTAACGAAAATCGGATTTTTCACTCTGACTCAATGGAAATTGGACCAAGATCAAAAATGAGGGTTTTAACCTCCCCAATTACATGGTCAATAAGGATGATAATGCTAAATAAATCACTTCATCATATTATATTGTGCGTGAATAGGAAATTAGTTGAAGGCAGACATCAACTGTCAGTAATCTGCAAAAAAAGGGTTCCGTGATTCTTAAAACATTGGATATGATGAAATAAATACTAATCATTTACAAGCCAATGATCAAGGGGTTATGCACCCAAGAATCACGTTACTCTAAGAACGCCGAAGTTATGAGGTTACTACTGAAGAATGATTATCTTCACGAAGTATCTTCCTCGTCGTCTTCATCGTCGTCTTCCTGGTCAGACAATGGGTCAGATGGGTAGTTTACACAAGGCTCATCATCATCACCGCATGCGCAAAGATCAGTGCAGTTGAGCCCTGCTCTCTTCCTGCACTGACATCTGTTCGTTCCACATCGTTTGGTGCAACGGCATTTGATGAGATGAAGAACAGCATCCGGGGCGGGTCGCTGCTGATCATCACTGGATACCATTCATCTGAATCAAAAGATAAACCTCATGATTTGATATTATTTTGCTCACTTTCACGATGATATGCCTTAGATGAATTACCTTTCTGCAGGGTCCATCCAAAGCCTGCCGGTGAGAGAAGCCTTGGGTTTGGGATTATATCCTTCTTCCATACCATTGCTTGGTAATGTTCTGCCTAGGTAGGGGGCAATCTCTCAGACTCTGCCTGTTTCTTTTGGAATAAAAACCATCTATGTTCCTGGATACTACTGATCTAGGTGCCAGAGAAGTACAGCAAGCACGCAAGCTTCTTCATGGCAGCCAAGGTTGAGGGTAGAGGCTGTGAGGTTCCCCCAAGGTCTGCTAGGGCATCCACGCAGTCACTGTCAGCCTCTAAAAATGCCTTCCAGCAAGCTAGCTTGCCCTTCCCAGCAAAGCTACCGGTCACATCGGCTCCGCTCTACGCATGAAAACCTGGAAGAGCTGCTATTCTAGCTGGACCAAGGGTACGGACTACAGAACAGAGGGAAATTTTTCGATGCCGCTGTCCTCTGCCGGTCAATACTCGCGTGTCTTCTCATAGCTCTGCGTGCCGTCTCAGTGCCAATACAAACACATCAGTGTCTGGCGAGACGATGTCAATTCTCGTGGCTCCTGACACTGTGGCATCTACAGCGTGCAGCAGCAGTTTCGTGTCGGCCTCCTCCTGGTTGCTGTCAAGGTATTGCATGTCTCTGTGCGATCCTTTACATTTACTATCCCACGCCACCGTCACACGTAAACCCTCTTCAGGGCCTTTCTCCAGCGTCTTAATTGCAAGGTACTCTGTAAGTTCTTTCTTGGTGTTAACATGTGCCAGAAGTCTTTTCATTGGTACCTATAAAATAAGAAGCAGTTTACAACCAGTTAATCTGAAGTCTAAAACTGGGATTCAGTATAAAGAATTTAGTTTAAACGTTCTCCTACCTTGGAGATCTGTGTACTGTCTGTAATCCTGTAACAAACAGGATCTTGACCTCCTTGTCGCAAGAATCCTAGTAGCTGTTTTGAGAGATTGCCACCTACCAAGTTAGCCCTGAAACAGACGATATTACATGCCCATTACTAAGCAATGGTATAGAAGAACGATATAATCCCAAACCCAAGGCTTCCCTCACCGGCAGGCTTTGGATGGACCCTAGAGAAAGGTAATTCATCTAAGGCATATCATCGTGAAAGTGAGCAAAATAATATCAAATTATGAGGTTTTTCTTTTGATTCAGATAAATGGCATCCAGTGATGATCAGCAACGACCTGCCCCGGATGCTGTTCTTCATCTCATCAAATGCCGTTGCACACCAAGGGATGTGGAACGAACAGATGTCAGTGCAGGAAGGCAGGGCTCAACTGCATTAATCTTTGCGCATGCGGTGATGATCAGCCTTGTGTAAACTGCCCATCTGTCCCATCGTCGGACCAGGAAGACGACGATGAAGACGACGAGGAAGATACTTCGTGAAGATAATCATTCTTCAGTAGTAACCTCAGAACTTCGGCGTTTGTGAAGTAACGTGATTCTTGAGTAGCATAACCCCTTGATCATTGGCTTGTAAATGATTAGTATTATTTCATCATATGCAATGTTTTAAGAATCACGGAACACTTTTAAGGCATTTTTTGTGAAGATAAGGTTTTGCAGATTACTGACAGTCGATGTCTGTCTTCAACTAATTTCCAATTCACAAGATAACATGATGTAGTGATTTATTTAGCATTATCATCGTAATCGACCATATAATTAGGGAGGTAGAAACCCTCATTTTTTATCTTGGTCCAATTTGCATTGAGTCAGAGTGAAAAATCCGATTTTCGTTAATGGCGGTCCTAATTAGCATACATTTTGGTCAGCAAACACATCACTGCCCCGAATATAGCTTCTTTGTGCTCACTGAGACTTAGTTTAGGCAGGTAGGAACTTTCAAAATGATCCAAAAGTTATAGAGAAAAATCTATTTTTGAGTAATGGCGAAAATGTCCTCCCACCCCACCCCCTGTGACAGCCGTCGGAGCAGGTCGCAAAATTGCCGACAGAATTGTTCATGCTCATTGGAGCCCAATTAAGTCCAAGATAGATGGCTTGCTTTGTTCACGAAAATCCCACGGGACTTAATCTCATGACATATGCTCCCTGACTACAGGATAAATTCCTGTTTGGTCTATCCTACGTAACAAAATGGCAAAACGTTCCCTGGTTGTCTACAAGCTTCTGATGTCTTTAAGGTCATGGCATGCATAGTCTACCAAATTGTTTAACATCCAGGTTTGTACATGAACTCTCCGTTTGCGAAGGTGTAAACTGTAAAGCAGTTCTCTATCTGTTTAAATATTCAACTCTTTTTCTACTCAATGTTCTCGTGTTATCGTCTGGGATAACTGTAAAGCAATCTGTAACCCTGGGGTAACTGTTAACCAATAAATTGTTCTCAAGCTCTACTTTTGTTCTCTTTTACTGTTTATTTAATCAATTATGGTGTTAGTAGGACAACTAAAAACCAGTGCGATTATATATTTCAGTACTCCATGCTCTTGCACACGTTGAGGTCGCTGTATGATACGTAACTTTACGTACTGTTTAATACCGGATTTAATATCGGATTTAAAACGCGAGGCGAAGCCGAGCGGTTTATATCCGATAAAGCACGAATTGCGAGTATTTTAAATAGCTTCAAAAACGATCCATTTTATACCCATCTTGTCAGTTTGTTTGCGAAAGAATTTTCAATATAAATGTTGTATAAGCCGAGAAATTTGAGGCAATAGTTTTGTGAAAATACACATGTACTTTTATCACATTTAAAGACACTGCCACGGTTGTGATTTTTTTTTGTGCTTTGCTCATGACTTATTAATGATTTTTTGAAACGTATTTTACATGTATTTTTTACGTATTTTACACATGCTTTCTTTTTTAAGTATTCAATATGTTCCACACTAACAATAGAGCAATGTAATATTTTATATACGTAGACCGTTTTAAATTGTACATTCTCATAAAATTGTCTATTTTCTTAAAATGGACTCCTAATTCATTGCTTGTTTGGGTTATACGCTAGGGTTAAATCACCCTGCGTATTAAGCGGAATAATGCTGTTTTGTGAGAAATTTCACGGTGTTATCTCTGTCAGTTCCTGATAAGTCTGATTGTGCTTCGGATGTCACTGTTACAACAGCCATCACCAGCGAGGAAGAGAGCAGTGAAGATGGGAGGAGTGATAACGAAGCTCAGCAAAACAGCTGTCCCCAACAAGATATGCGTTGGAGAGAACTGCACACAAAATAACCTCATTACAATGTTCATTTTTACATTCAATAATAAAGTTAGTTTACATGGAAAAAAATATAAAAATACACTTGGTATAAGCTATTTGCACAAGAAAAACACTATGTTAACGGCATTAGAATATTTCTAAATCCAGGCTATTATTCGTAAGTTTACTATGCATTTAAGGCTAGTATTTTCTCTTCAAACACAGCAAACTTCACAGTTTTTTTTAAAGTTAATTGGTATACAAATTATACACGGTGTATAAAAAAAAAGGTAATCGGAGTGCTCTGACGTGTTCATAATTTAATCTACAGAAATCATTCTTTCACAGGCGAAAAAACAAAGCATTTAGCTTTCGAGTGTCACTATTTTTATGAAATTTAAAGAAAAAAATAAGCGATACAAATCACATATTTTCACCTCATTGGCTCATAGCATTAAAACAGCAAATAAGATAGGAAAATTTCGTTAAACATTTATCTATCACGAGAACAATTAACGTGGCTAATAAGATGCATTACTACTGCTAAAACTTTAATAATTCGTCTTGAAAAACCTTGCCATCCTGCATTGTATATTCGTCAAATTACCATTGCTTTTGTTTCCTTAACATATCTAATGCTTTTGAGCGAGAAATATTAAATGTTGAAGAAGCTGCAACGAATTCTTCGCCGTTTAAAACTCGGAAATTTTCCAACAATTTCAGACTTTATATAAACATATATGCAATAAATGAACTTTTCAGCAAAATAATTGTACATGTTGCCATGGATGCATTCTCCAGATTCCGCTGTGATATGCCGAGACTGAATTCCTTGCAATTCTCATGATACTTGAGAACGGATTTTGAATATATCAAAGCCTGGCTAAAAGTCTAATTCAGATGCCTTCGCTTGTTTGCTATTTTTGCAGCTGCATAATACGTATATATCGTTTGAAACCTCGAAAGGTAAGAACATTACATGACATGGTACTAAGCTAGAGATATGTTTCGCAACGACAATCTATAGTGCGATTTCGAGCGATATTACTATCGAGGGAGAGCAGTTGTACATCACCCGAAAATAAGTAGATTATGATGTCAAATGACGCGTTTTACGTCACGCGGCGGCCATATTTATGGCTTCACTTTTTCACCGACGAAAGTATAGGAGGGCAACCTCCAGATATATAATACAGCTCAGGGGGAGTTTCTCGGCCAAGTGTAAATTAACACGCAAATAAAGTTTTGATTGACTAACATATTCATGTTCTGCCCTACTAATTCTTTTTCAAATCGTCTGTTTTTAAGGTTACTCTCCCAAAAAAATCAATCTGACAGGACCAGAATATATTGAATGCCCCTCCCCCCTCTTAAAGCGCTACTTTTAGCCTTGAAAATTCGTTTTTATATGATTGCCACTGGACAAGAGCTAACAAAATTCACTGACTTGGTCTTATTTTCTAACTATATATATATATATATATATATATATATATATATATATATATATATATATATATATATATATATATATATATATATATATATATATATATATATATATATATATATATATATATATATATATATATATATATATATATATATATATATATATATATATATATATATATATATATATATATATATATATATATATATATATATATATATATATATATATATATATATATATATATATATATATATATATATATATATATATATATATATATATATGTAGTTACGCATTAAGTCATGAAATTAACACATTAAGTAACCCTTATCTGAACTTGCCAGTACATATAAAAACATGGATCTAAATATTTAGAATAGAACGATACTGGAAGGGCAAAAACTGTATCAAGTAGGGCAAATTTGCGAATAGCACTTGTGCGGGTTTTCCCTTATGCTATTATTACCAAGTCTCACTTTGATGTGAGGAAATTCATCCGTCACTACGAGGCATGGTGGTGAGCACAATTTCCTTAGCCTTAGGGAAAACCTGCATAAGTGCCTTCTCGCTTCCCGCAGCCTGCCTCAAATCTGTGAACTTGCAAATCTTGTGCTGTGATGTAATAAAGGTCTCTTTCACTGACTCTTTGTAGTTGTGCAAGGTAATTATGTATTTTGTTGTTGGGCTGGTGGCAATTACCATGACAATAAAATATTGCACTTTAATATAAAATATTCACTTGATAATTCCAGACAATTATACCTGCCGGGTCATTGTTTGTAAATTGTAAGGTTTCTTTTCTTCTACCTATACTTAGCAATTCACAAAAATTAACATTAAATAACTTGAACGACCGTCGATGCAACGTGGCAAGTCCACTGACATGAATACAAGAAGATAGTGCAACCGTATATCGGTTTTTTCTCGTGTTAAATTGTTGCGAAATATGAGCGAGCATGGTGAAAATCATGTTTTCCAAAGTCAAAACAGTATCGCGAAAAAGATCGCCTTAATCACTGGAATAACAGGACAGGTTTGTTCTTATAGACTTCTGTGTTTACTCTGCTAAATAAATATTCGTAAGTCCATATGAGTCCTCTTTAAACACGTCGTGTGCTGGCAGTTAGCACCAGATAATTTCCGATACAGGGCAGCAAAACGTATACAGTGCTGTTCCAAAACAACAGACCAATGACAACAGTGTACAAAGTTCTACTGATGACTTTACACTCATATTCAAAATAGCTGTGTCTGCATGTAAAATGGTTCGTGATAAATATATAGTTAATCATGTATGCGAACCATATAATTTGGCAGCCGTGTAAATTTAACTTGACAACTAAATAAGTTTTGGAATCATTGTTATCAATGTTTTCCTGTTTGCCAAGCTCGAAGAATATTGCTGTCACAGAAAATTTAAGACTCGTACAAGCTTAAGCAATCAATGTTAATATGCATGCGAATATTGCCCACACTGGGGTAATTAACATAACAAAACATAATTAATGTTTTCAAGTATTAGCTTTAAACTATATTTTAGTCATCATCCTGGTGTGACTAAAATATAGTCGAGACCTAGCATATATTCAAAATGTCAGTTATTTTCCCAGTTACCGTTGTTTTGTACTTTGTAAAAATAGTCAGTGGTTCCCGCAATTTCTAGTATTAGTAGCAATCTTAAACTTATGCGTTGAAGTGATATTGACGTACTTGACTTGGATATGATTTTTCTTTATTACCGGATCATGTTTATTTCACCAACAATTAAGCACTTCAATGTACAATGCTAGCTAATATACAGCCATTTCAATTTAGGTTGTATTTCCAAAACAAAAGTGTAAACTGTGAACTATGCATGTGTGCAAGGAATGATGGATCATTGTTTATTTGGACCCTCCTACTACTCAGGGAATTACCTTTGTAGCAAGTAAATTTGCCGTCGTCATGCACTATTTAATATTCAAGTAGCTAAATTATAATTCGCTAATTTTTGCTCTAAGATGCAATATAGCCAGGGATTACAAGAGAAATTTTTTCTCCCCTTGCATGATCTTGCATGATTACATGAAGCGTAAAATGATCTTGAGGTATCGAAATAAGTCATTTTATGAATTACGAAACAACCAAAGTTATAATGCTTTAAGTATTGATCAATAAAAAGATATATTTTACAAAAAATTGTGCCTGACACTATTTTGTTTATTTCATATTTCGGCAAAGCAAAAATCTCAAACAATCAGGAATTAAATATTTTTTACATCATTAACTACGACTTATTACAATACCTCAAAATCATTTTAAACTGTAAGTTTCTTAACTTCATTTTACATTTAATATAATCAGCCCGTTAGGCTATTGTATATTGTGTGAAGTGATGTGGTAATAATCTCCGATAGCAAGAACGTGAAAGCAATTTAAATAGCTAAGGCCTGTTTCAGACGTCGAACTTTTCATGTATTATTATTAATTCCAACAAATTACCAAAAAAAGGTACAAAAAGATACAAATTAAATTAACAACATTACACAACAATAAAAGAACTATAGAGTTATTACAATAATGTGTTGATTATAATACTACTCTAGGAAGTCAAATGCTGCTAATATATCAAAACAATACTTTGACGAGATTTTTATGATATTTTTGTCTTTCATGGCCAAAACGTAGTGAAAAAGGTCTTGTGTGTTGAATAGCATCAAAGATTTATTAATTTTATATAGGTTATCTATAAATTTATTTCTTACCTAAACATTGTGTTGCTACATGAGATTAGGTAATGTTGTTCATTCCCAATCTCATTTAGGTCAAAATGTTTACAGATTCGATCATTGTAAGGAATATTTTTATGTCTCCCGGCTGTTTCAACTGGAAGTTTATGTGCTGAAATTCTTAGTTTTGTTACAGCTTGTCCATGTTTTACATTCTGCACTTGTGAAAGATAATACTCGAAATTAAAGTTCACTTTGACTTTTCTAAATAGTCTTAAATTGCCATTTTCTTTGTTTTGTTGTATCTGGTTTTTAGACTGAGTAACAAATTCATTATGTAATAATTCTTTTAAATAATGGCAAAAATTTGCCGGAGCATTGCGAGGGTTTGTAGCGGATTTCACTAGATCTCATCGACATTGGTTTTACACATTTTAAGTACATAATTAACATAAAGTACTGGTTGAAAATTCATTCTCATACACTACTAGAGTTTTGTTACAAGTTAAATCCATAATGTTCAGCCAATATTTTACAATTTCGACAGAAATTGGTACTAATAAAGGCAGTCTGCCTAATTCAGCATAAACAGCTACATTTGTAGATTTTGAGTGTACCCCAAGGATTCGTCTACAGAATTTCAAATGGAATTTCTCTATTTCATTTGTTAATTTAAACATTTTGTTTTTAAACATTTCAAAAGTAGTTATCTTTCCGAACATGTATGGGCCCCAAACTTCGCTACAGTAAAGTAGTATTGGAATTAAGTTTCTTGTACGTTTGCTTGGTGAATACAATATACTTGTTTAGCTTTGTGGAAACACCACTTAAATTAAAAAAGCTACAAAGCTAAACGAGTATTGGAATTACCATGCCTGAAAATAATTTTAACAGTAAATTAATTGGTACATTATCAAAATTAGAGAATTTTTAAAACAGACAATGATAAGCACGTAAAGCGCTAAAAGAGCTAGTTAGTGTCTTCTTGAAAGTTCCAGAAGAGCTGATTATTATGCCAAGATAACAATATTCATTTACGTGTTCTAAAACATTGCTGTCAAAAACCCAGTTTGTAGTAGCGTATGTGCGTCTCTAAGCGGGTGTCCCTATTAATAAAATTTTGGATTTTTTCTTATTGATATTAAGTTTCCAACGATTGGTATTCGTTAAACAGGATTGTAAACCCTTCTGGGATTCCGACAAAAGCACCAAATCATCAGCATGAAGTAAACAGTTCAAGTTTGTGTTACCCAATCTTACTGGGTCACATGAGTCATCAAATAAGTTAGATACATCGTTTATAAAAATGTTAAACAGGGTAGGGCTAAGATTGCAACCCTGCTTGACACCAATAAACGAGTTGAAAAATGGTGTTGTTCCATCTTCTAGTTTGACAGAATACCTAACAGATAAATACATGCCCAAAATACACTTTAAGAATGATTTGCTACAACCGCATAATAATAGTTTGTAAAAAATTCCTTCTCTCCATACACTATCATAGTGCTTCTTAAAGTCAATGAAACAAGTAAAAATAGGTTTTCGCTTCAGCTTATAACAGTCGATTATACTTTTTAATACTAGCAAATGGTCAGTTGTCCGATGTTTTCTGCGAAAGCCTATTTGGCATCTATTTATAATCTTATTTTCTTGCAGAAAATCATTTAAGCGTGCATTCATTATTAGAGTGAAAAGCTTTCCTAAACAACTGCTGAGACAAATCCCTCTATAATTATTCGGGTCACTAGCATCACCAGATTTGTATATTGGTACAATAAAACTTTCAGTCCATTAAAAGGGGAATTTTTCCTGGCTTAAAATAGTATTGAGTAGACTTTTAAAATAAGAGGGTAACGTTTTGACAGCTGGTTAATAATTTCATTTGATAGGGAGTCGTTAGCTGTAGCTTTTTTGTTCTTTAGTTTTTTTTATTGTGTAGAGATCTCTTGAGGTGTAATTGGCCTATCAAGTGTATCGTTCTTTGGAATTGCCCATCGATCATAATCGTTGATAATTTGAGCATCATGGCTATCATGGATTTCATGTGTTGAACCTAATGTAAATGAGCCAAAACAAAGAGTAAATTTAGTTCATTTGCATTCGATTTGGCACGTGAAAAGTTCGACGTCTGAAACAGGCCTAAATCGTTTTGATTGCTGCGTAAAAGTGGAACGATCAATATATGCTTATTTTTTTTGTTTTTGTATCACTTCGCCACAAGGGTAGGCTCACCGCAACAGCATTATACCAATTAATGTGTTACCTTGCCAACCCTGACAGCTTTCTCTGTGGGGGGAAATCGGGGTGCCTGGAGGAAACCCGCGACTTTTCGGCATAGCGTTTCGGTATATGGAATAAACTATAGTATAACATGTCCCCCTATTTTTACGCAATTTTTACGCAAGCAAGAATTATGGCCAATGGACCTTGTGTTCCAATCTCGCCGCACCCAGAGCCTGCGTTCCTTTTGGCGAGGAAGGAATGCAGGCTCTGGGTACGAGATTGCTTGTATCTTGAATGAACGAATGAATGAATGAATGAATGAATGAATGAATGAATGAATGAATGAATGAATGAATGAATGAATGAATGAATGAATGAATGAATGAATGAATGAATGAATGAATGAATGAATGAATGAATGAATGAATGAATGAATGAATGAATGAATGAATGAATGAATGAATGAATGAATGAATGAATGAATGAATGAATGAATGAATGAATGAATGAATGAATGAATGAATGAATGAATGAATGAATGAATGAATGAATGAATGAATGAATGAATGAATGAATGAATGAATGAATGAATGAATGAATGAATGAATGAATGAATGAATGAATGAATGAATGAATGAATGAATGAATGAATGAATGAATGAATGAATGAATGAATGAATGAATGAATGAATGAATGAATGAATGAATGAATGAATGAATGAATGAATGAATGAATGAATGAATGAATGAATGAATGAATGAATGAATGAATGAATGAATGAATGAATGAATGAATGAATGAATGAATGAATGAATGAATGAATGAATGAATGAATGAATGAATGAATGAATGAATGAATGAATGAATGAATGAATGAATGAATTCAATTTGATTTCGCAGTAATTGGCACCAACACAACAAAATAATACCATGGATATAAATGTATAAGTAATAGCATGGTTTCGAGTGCAGTTGCTGTAGGTCAGGTGTGGGTAGATCAGGGTATATAATTTAGTTTTCAAAGACGATAGAAAACGTGATCTATATATCCAGTCAGATTGAGAAGGTCTTACCAATAATCAAACACGCGCGACCGTAGAGATAAAATTCACCTATTTACAAAAACCGAGACAAATATTACTATTACTAGTAGTTACAGACCTATTACAAAAGTCTTCGAAAAACTTGTTTATAATCAATTAATTGATGAAAATAATTTTATCAGATGAACAGTTTAAATTTCGAAAGCGCCACTCGATCTCAAAATCATTATAAATGCCACGTATGAATATTTGGCTTGTGGATATGAACAAAAGTCTTATAAAAGGTGTTATATTTTTAGACCTCCGGAAAGCATTTGACATCCACTTTACCACAAAATTCAAATTAATAACTTACAAACGTAAAAATTAAAAACAGAACAAACATAGGACAACGATTCCTCCAACTGATTGACAAACACTTCCCTCCTTCTAACAAACTACACAAAATCTTTAATCGACACAACGTACGAATTAGCAACAGTTGCCTAGACAACATGAACTCGTTCATAAACGGGCACAACAGGAAAGTACTAAACAAACACACGAGACAAACGAACGTAAGCAACACAGAGAACACGCGACAGTGCAATTGTAGACAACCCGACAAATACCCGGCCGAAGGTAAATGCCTCACAAAAAGCGTGGTATACTAAGTTGAAGTTTCAGCAGACAACAACAAGCCGGTAAAGTACATTGCAATTGGAGTCACCGCCAATGACTTTAAAACAAAATTCAGATACCACGCTAAATCACTCGCGAACAAGAAGTACTCAACGGAAACGGAGCTATCAAAGCATGTGTGGGAACTGAAGGCAGCAAAAAAGCCATTCACTATCAAATGGTCGTTACTTAAGAAGGTTCCTGCCCACAAAGCTGGTTCTAGAAGATGTAACCTATATATATGCCTTGAGGAAAAACTGACCATCATGAAAAACAAAGATAATACCCTATTGAACAAACAAACCCAACTATTTACCAAATCTAGACACGTAACACGATACCTAGTATCAAACTTTAGCTTCACCAGATCTCAGTGTCAGTTGCCTGACGATCGCTTTATAGCGTGAAACTCGGAGTAGCACAGCAGGTCTACGAAATAAATAAATAAATATCCGCTCTATTGAGCGCTCTAAAATCATTGATAAGTCTCGTGACCATTCTGGTACAGTTAATTCTTGGAATATATATATACTTGATATATTGAGTGTGGTGTTCCACAGGAATATAATTTAGGCCCACTCCTATTTTTGTTGTGGCATCTAATAACCCAACCTTTAATCTATGATTATCGGTTCTCGCCATAATCTGGTGGTCTATCAGTAAAGAGAGTTAAGACCGCTAAATGTCTCGACATGGCCATTGACGATAAAATAAAATGGCAAGAACTTATTGGTCATGTGAGTAGGATAAAGCAGTGATAAAGTTGATCAAATCATATGTTTAAAAGAATTTTATTGTATAATCTGATCTACAATATAACTATCACTTATTTATTGGTAGCGAGGGAAACAGTAGTTTTGTGGCTCGATGGGGCACAAAACTACTGTTTCCTAAGGTTTCAGTAAATAAGTGTTTTATTATATAGTTATATTGTCAAAGAATGAATAATTCACCGGTTATTGGAGTCAACTTTGAAAATAGAACTAGATAATTGGAACGCCGTAAATGTTTAATAAAAAAACGAGAATGGGCTTTAGAACTTCCTGGTTGACACACATGCGCAGATCACCCATTCTGTCGTTGATCAGTCAATAAATGTTTTGTTACGGACCGGTTGCCTTGCTGCCAAAGCAATGGAGTGAACACGGCGTTTTGCGGACCGGCACGTAATACGCTTTTGTCCAATCGCAATACAGAAAAATTGAACTTTGACACTAACTACATAACAATGAATAATAGCTACAACCTCATCATTTATTATTAAAGTACATTTTTTGTATGTCTGGCAGGATGGCTCGTATCTGGCAGAGCTGCTTCTATCAAAAGGATATATGGTATGCTATTGTCTTATCAAGGTCTGAAAAGGGGGGATGTCCTATTCCTATTTCCTAGCCAAACTTTTTACTAAATAGATTACATTGTAAAAGTGCACGAATTCCATAGTCCAAGTTGTTGTCTCGCTCAAATCTTAATCCCATTCCACATTTTCTATTGTTTTTTTGGCAATGGATCTTTTACGTCTTCAGGACCCTCTCTTATGTAAAGGAATTTGAAATGATATTTTATTCTGGATTCCTGATAGTGGATTCTGGGTTCCAAATAGTAGATTCTGTGTTCCTATATAGTAGATTCGTGATCCTATAATCTCATTCCCGATAACTACAGGTGAATTCCGGAATTTTGTCAGATTACTGGATTCTTTCACACAGGGCGAAATTATGCATCAACAAATATATTATCAATAAATAAATTACAATGAATATGATCAATCGCATGCATAAATCGTCAGCATTCACTGTATTTTAGAATGACCTTAGAAGAATCCTACTGTATTACAATTGGTTAAAAAGTAACTTGTTAAGATACTTGAGGATCTAAACTATTTTAAACAAACAGCGATTTCGAACGGCCTATCTCCTTAATTCGGATCTTGATGCAACACTGAAGGAACTTATTGTATAATATCATATCACATTTATATTGTATGTGGTAATTGTGTAACCCAACGTACAAAAACTGCATTTTTAGGTTCATGGGATTATCAGAAGGTCCAGTTCATTTAATCTGGGCAGAATTCATCACTTGTTTGATGATCCCAAGTCCCACAAACATGAACGTAAGTAAGATTAAAAACACGAGCATTTATATTCTCGGCGCAGCCGAGCATTTTATATTTCATAAAGTCAAATTGCAAGTTAATGAATTTTAAATGGCTTCAAAAACGGGTCATTTTACACCCATCTTCTCAGTTTGTTTGTGGAAAAATTTCAAGACGAGAAAATCGAAGTAAAAAGTTTCGTGAAAATCTACTTGTGTTTTATCACACATAAAGCATTTTTAAAAATCTTTTCTTTTAATGTAAATGCCGGCAGCCGTTATTGACGTGCATTTATGCATGAAGTTGAACCAAAACAATTGTCGTTAGACTGATTTCCTTTACTGCAGTCTGAAGTTAAAGATAGAAATTAAGTTCGCTTTTTCGCTAACCAATCACGTTGTCGAATTCGTCAAGCGAACAAACTTGCGGACATATTGGAAAACCGGCTTGAGTCAGCATCTATATTGCTAAGCATTGCAAGGACTTAAGCCAACAACAAACTAACTTAGCAACCAATAAACTAATCAAATTTAACCTTGAATTCAAACAGCTAATCAATTTAACTGAGTTAATTTTCCAGTAAAGTTTCTAGTAGTCTCTGCTAGTAAAGTTTCCAACTGAATGAAAGTCCTGAATTTCTGTTGTATAGGATTGAAGTTGCATTATGGAGATTTAACGGATAGCACAAATCTTGTTAAGCTTATATCAGAGGTGAGCAATATCTCAGATATTTACCAGCGGTTTAGCCAGAATTTCTTCTCAGGGGGGAGAAATAGCGCAGAGGGGGTGGCCAGATCTGTTTCGGATGTACGCGGGGACAAAAATTCAGCCAGGGGAGGACTCGGGCCCCAACTCTGGCTACGCGTCTGATGTTTACCTAATTGGTGGCACTTTTTTGGAAAACCAAATTTTTTTGGATGATAACCGCATGTATGATTCGAAATTTGTAGGCATAAATTGTTGTATATTGTGGAATTGATCCCATCTTGAGAAAGCTAGGATACTGGGGCTGTTGCCTCTTCTCCGACTTCCATTGTTGCAAGATGTCCGAATATCTGCCAGGGATTATTCAGAGCAAACGCTACCGGCAGTTAATGATTGCAATCCTGTTTTTTTAGATCAAACCTCACGAAATTTACAATTTGGGTGCAATGAGTCATGTGAAGGTAAGCCAGTTACATAGTGGGTTTATCACACGGCGGTGCGAAGATATGAATTTAAACTTTGTGTCGTGAAGACAATTTACCATCTTGATCTCCACATTGTATCGAAATAAACCAAATCAAGGCGCACTTGTCTGTATATTCACATATATCCATACATCCAGGTGTCCTTCGAATTGGCAGACTACACCGCGGAGGTTGATGCTTTGGGTACGTTGAGAATACTAGACGCGATCAAGACGTGTAATATGGAAAAAACAGTTCGATTTTATCAGGTAAAAATTATAAAACTGTCTAAGTGCAAGCCATTTTGCGTATTTATTATGCGCATTGAATTGGAAAGCATTAGCGTTTTTAAAATATAATTTGTATTTTGTATATTTTGCATATCAGTTTATGCTCATTCAATTGAAAAACTAATTAGTAATTAATCAATCAGCATCATTCGAAGAAATATGCCTATTTGCAGGTAGATCAAAGATTGTGTGCATTTCACTGTGTATATCTATATAGAGATTTAATAAGCTTGATAAATATTTATATATAGAGTGTTTTGAAAGGCGACACAAATTTTCGTGCTCCATATTGAACCAGCCCAAGGGTCAAATTTTGATCGCATCGAACATTCAGAACCGGCAGATACAGTTAGTCTAAATACAGCTGAAAAAATCAATATTGTGCAACATTTCGCGTTTCCACTTAATACTTTAGTTCTTTCCTTGCGGGCAATATTTTTCTTTGAAAACCTTTGTTATATCATACAGTAACAATGGGTATATGAAGGAATTTCATAGACCTAATACTTCTGGGATGTGAATATTATCGTAAATATAAAGTAAAAGCAACGAATGAGACCGTATTTAGATTTTTAGCCAAGAACTGCACGTATATTTTAAGTGATCATTATGAACCTCACGCAGCAACTTACGTGGAGGTTTGCGTAAATAGAACTAAAATATCGCCTAGCTTATATATTTTGTGGTTTGTAGGCATCTACTAGTGAAATGTATGGCAAAGTTCAGGAAACTCCACAGACGGAGAAAACGCGTTTCTACCCAAGATCACCATACGGTATAAAGATAGAAATACAGCTGCCCTCATACGTGATTGGACACTTTTCTTTTCACGAAGATCTTGACGGAACAAGACGCTTGCAGGATAAACGAATTTATTCATTTCTCATTCCATACTTTTGTCGTGATTAAAAAATTCTATTTTGAAAGCATCATAGCGCTGAAAACGGCTGTGAAAATCCCTTATTTTATGTCGTATTTAAACATTGACACTGTAAATGCAAAGCATTTATTTGTTACATGCCAATGAAAGTTGGCAATACGTTTTTCTCAATGAATTCAAGCTTGTTTGTTCATATAACTTAATTTTGTCATTATTGCGCTTCTATCGTATAAAATATACATTCTAAAAGATATCCAATAACTTATGAGCGCACCTGTATCTTTTTTTACAAAAGGCTAAATATACTAGAGGGGGCTCTCTGCCAAATATGCTGAAAATATGAAGGAATTGATCATAGTATTTGCCTATTATTGTAATCCAACTGAATATTTTGTTTGTTCATCTCGTGCACTTGCCAAAAAAGGCGTTTAAATGTGATAGATGTTCCATATCCAAATAAAACGTTTTGATAACAATACCAATTTTTTTCCAACTACATTATTTTCCTAAGATGATTATTTTGTCTATGCTATACTGATTAAAATGATATGCCATAATAATTCTAATTTTGCCAGGTTGCGCCAAACTATATGCGTACTGGATCACAGTTAATTTTAGAGAAGCATACAACCTGTTCGCTTGTAATGGAATATTATTTAATCACGAAAGCCCAAGAAGAGGTGAGAGTAGTTCTGCTTTAGTTAACTGATCTTGAGGAGTAAAAACGTACTAATTTCCCAAGGGTTCAGTAAATAAGTACTTTGTCACATCAAATTTCAACGGAAATACAAAGAAACACTCAATGAACAAGACAAAAACAATTGATTGAAATAAATTACGTGTATACGTATTCACACACGCACGCTCCACTTCCGCTTTTATTCTTGACCGCTCATTAATTTTATTAAGGTGTCTGGTTAGTCGGAGTTTGTCAGAAATTCTCTCCACCATAAAGTGTTTTATAGCCGATTGCATGCTTTAGCTTCGTTTTAGGTTTATTGCATAGCTCTATATTTCTCTGTATTTCAAAAAGAGTTTTTTCCAAGTTTGCCTAAACAAGGAAATAATGTTTCCCGTATGCATTCAATTCTAATTGTAGGAACGATTGGAGAATAAAAACCATTACTAAACTATGCTTTACACGTACACTATTCATAATAGAGTATTCTGTATGGCGGAAAGAAGTACAATATGATTTAGGCTATCGAGCCACCTTAATATTATGGCAACACAGCACACAGGACGTTTGGTCGACTGGCACGTGATATGACTTGCCCAATCGGAAAAAAAAATTTAAACTTTGACACTTAATATATAACAACAATTATACACCTCTGTTGAACATTGGATGTGACTGCATGCTCCATATCCTGTCTATTGATTGGCTATTTAGCAAACTCAACTCTTTCATACTGTCTTGTAAAACGAAATAATAAGTTCAGCTTTTCTACCTCCAAGTCAAAGAAAAGTCGATTTAGCTTTAGTAGAAAATTCAACAGAAACTTATAATTAGTACTCAGAAATTTTTGTGCTTTGTTGGATACAACTATATGGTCAATGATTCAAAAAGTCTATAGACGAATAATCCGCCCTCTCTCCCAAACAGAATGGCAGATGTGTAGATGTTTTATTAACTTTACGTTGATAGTTTGCCCGCAGTGGCGGATCCAGGGTAAGTCAAAATAAATTATAGCAGCTCAATTTTAAATTCAAAATAACTTTATAACAATGTCATAGGTTATGAATTTCAAAAGAATAATTCTAACCAATGAAGTTGCTTTGAAGGTATTTTAAAATGTAAATATATCCCAGAATGAGCTGTGGTAATTTATTTTGACTTACGCTAGATCCGCCACTGTTTGCCCGAGAACAAAAAAGCAATTGTTTCAATTTTGACACCTAGGTGAGACATTCGTCACAAGAAAGGTCACTCGGACAGTTGCAAAAATAAAGTTGGGACTTCAAGACGAGGTTTGTGATTAAAAAGGGTCATTTCATTCAATTCAAGAATATGAGTTCTTCAACAAGTTAAGATGATTAAGGAATACAACACTCCTCTCAAAGTGTGTTATCGGGATAGTAATGACGATTTTCACTTAAACTATGTTTCCGTTCTTAATATTCAGCTTCACATGGGAAATATAAACGCCGTACGTGACTGGGGACATGCAAAAGATTTCGTAGAGGTGAGTCTAAATCTGCATGTAATCGTATTAAATGCAGAAAAAATGAAAGTGGTTTTCAAGGACAAAAATAATGGGAAGAAATTGGGTTCATCGCTTTACCAAAAAACATTTAGTACTTCAAGTTATATGTGGTTAGCTGCGGGGGATAACTCGTACACCCCTGGAACGATTAAATCTAAAACGATTAGGTACTAACGGTATTTTATGTTCTGGCTTAAAAAGAAAAACATATTCAGGGAGCTTTTTTATTTTCATAATGCGTGCTCCTGTCTCTTGCCAGTGAAAAAGTTGGCTCCAAAATGGCAAATTTTGTGCTTTGTCAAATGCAAATTTTTGTTTTTGCCAAGACCTGTCTGTGAATTTTCAAGCAAGTGACACCAGCCTTTCTTGTCGTTTACCAGCCAAGCGCGGCTTTTATTTCATACTCCTGGGCAAATTTAATATGGCGGACTTGTAAGTCAAACTAAGAATGCTTTCAATTCGGGGCACCAGCCAGGTTACTAAACAAGCGCTGCATATCTACTTTTTTATGAATCTGAACAACTGACTGACTTGTAGATCAGTAGCTTTTTTATATAAGAATTAACATCACATGTGGGTTATATTTTAGGCGATGTGGCTGATGTTGCAAAACGAAACGCCCAGCGATTACGTCGTAGCTACGAATGAAGTCCACACTGTCAGAGAGCTCATTGAGCTCTGCTTCGGCTATATTAAAATGCCAATTGTGTAAGTTGAATTGTGAAACAATTTGTAAATTAAGTTTGTACATACAATTATAATAACGTTACGTCCTGTTTGTTTTGTTCAAAATATATATAAGTCTTTGTTTGCTGTACATGTATAACGAAGTCGTTTATAGGGTTGTTAAAACATATGATAAAATCTCCAGGTAGCACTGGCGTTGTTTACAACTCAAACAGGCAACCCTGTTGCAGCTTGTGCATATTTTATATAAGGGCCTCTGATCTAATCGTAACAAACATATAACAGAGATAAAGAATTTGAACGGTAACTGTGAAGTCCTAAAATCCGTTGATTGAGCCAATTTGAAGAGTTTGGTCACGATTTGCAGGCTAAAGATTGAGCTTTAAAAGAGATTGGGGCAAAAACTCATGTCTGTGCCCGACAATTTTAATTAGAAATTTCTGACCTTACTCATTTCTTTCAAAATGGTGTATTTACGGTATACTCTTCGATCGTTTATAATGCCGGCTATCTATTTTACTCGGAAGATACCAGCTTAGTTACCATTCATTCGAAACGTAGGATATCTTGTTTATGTCTAATGAATAATCGCGATAGGAAACGACGTGCACGCAATTATAACGTCTACTTCAATATCTTTTCTGATTTGCATACCCAGTTGAATGTAGCAACGTCAGCAAATACTAAAAGGTGTTAAGCGAGGTTGTAAGTGGCAAATTGTGCCAGTAAGGTTAGACTTTGCAACTTCTCCAAATGGTTGCAAGTACAGTTTAGTGTAGCTATCGTGTTTTTGGCTATGATATTCACAGACAAAGTATAAAATGTAAGACAAGTGGGTACAACCGCACCACCCCCTTGATTTGCAATCCAAAAATATTAATGTTTAATGAAATATATATTTTAATCCAGATAGAGATATTATACACAAAAATGTTGAAAATACCGTTGGCTAAGTGCTCAATGGAAATCCAGAGCATGATATAATATTGAATAAACAGGGAGTCAACAGTTGTGAATGAACACTTTTGTTACTAGTTAGTTTCGTGCGACACGTTAATGCCGTGTTGTACTCTTCAGACAAAGTGTTCTAATGGTCAGTAGACACGACGTTAAAGTGTGACACGAAACTAACTAGTAACAAAAAAAGATCCTTCTATGTTTGCACGGTGAATATAAAATTAAAATATTATTTTATGGAAACACCACGTAGATTTACTGTCCCAAAGCTTTCGATTCCACCAAATTATATTTTAATATATATATATATATATATATATATATATATATATATATATATATATATATATATATATATATATATATATATATATATATATATATATATATATATATATATATATATATTAACAACATATCATTGTACTTAATTTGTCGTTTTTAATGCAGATGGGAGGGAGAAGGACTTGACGAAGTCGGAAAGGAGAAAGCGACTGGAACTGTTCGCGTACGAATAAAAGAAAAATATTTCAGACCGTCAGAAGTGGTGAGTTCTGTTTAACATAATGCCATATTATATGGATACGAAAGCCCCAGAACTGAACAAATGTCAGTTTGCATACAGTTTGTTTCTATAGCTCAGTAACTGGTGCACGCTTGTGTACTTTTTGAAGTACATACCCCGTATAAATTTGTCTTTAATTATTACTTTTTTAAAGGAATATTTACAAGGAAATCCCGAAAAGGCTAAAAAGGAATTGGGGTGGAAGCCAAAAACCACTTTTAATGTAAGTTTTAAATCTTCTCACCCTAGGAAGCGATGAAGATTGAGTTATGAAGGTCAAAATTCATGTTTCCCTTTTTTATGAATTACTTTAAAATCGGTGTCAAAATGACGAGTAAAGAAATTATCACGTTTAATATGAAAAAAAATGGATAGGAGTTATTTAAATTGGGTTACAGATACTTCTGCGTATCGGTTCTGCTCATAACCAAGGCGAACCACAGATTTAAACATTGTCCAAATTTCGCATCTGTCGAGCTCTTTGAGTCGAAACACTGGTTTACATCTTTTTACGAGCAAAGCAAAGCAAAGCAGAATACAGCCAGATTCTAGGATCGTAAATCATATTTTCGAATACAGAAGTGAAAATAAAAAGAAAGCGTTTGTTTACATTTATTTAAGAACTGTAACCCCCTTTTAAAATAATTTTATAACTTCGCGCATGATTCTTGTATAAGCACAATATTCTTCGTTTCTACCATGTTGCCAAAAACTCATTATGGCTGTTCACATTATGTGCAGACCCCCACTGGAATCTAAGACGCTATATTGAAACTCTCGAGACTCGAGTTTCGTAATGCTACACAACTTACTTTTTGTGGAAGTAAATTGGCAACATTGTCAAACACCATTTGCTCAAAGGGAAATGGCAACAAAAAATTTCATTGTCTCATTCGAAAGAGACTCTAAAACAATAAATAGAAGTCTATTGCAAAATTTTTATATCTGTTTTACTTCAGGAGATATTCTTACCTAAATCAACGAATTGTCCGCCATCTTGGATTGATTTTTAACCTCATTAACAATGTTTTGGTGACGTCACAACAGGGATAAGCCAGTCGAAGCTACTCCTAAATACCTACCAACAGTCAAATATTGTTTGAAATCGTCTCAGTCCGTACTGAAATCCGAAACACGCGCCGTACATGCGGTTATAAGAGCATATTAATCATTGTGTGGTAAGAAAAAAAATCGCGTGACCCCTGTTGTGACGTATCGTGCATATCCATATATTTTTAACATGGCGGACAACTTAGCATTTCAAATGAAAGTATTTCACGAAATAAGGCAGATATAAAAATTCTGTAATAGACTTCTATATATTGTTTTGGAGTCTCTTTCAAGTGAGACGATAAAAAATTTTGTTGCCATTTCTCTTTAAATCGAACGGTAATTAGGTGGGGTTAGATTTGTGTTTTTATTCGTACAATAGGCATATTTAGTTCAACGATACTTTGCCTTTGTCACCAGACATCTTAAATGAAAAAATGTTTGCCAAAAAAGAGAATCTTTCATTGAAAGAACGCCCAGAAATTCTGCCGATGTGTATATGCTTGAAACTAGTTGAAAGTGATTACACCAACATTGAAAGCTGCCATTTTTACTCATCACAAGTGCACTTTTTACTGCTTTTGTAGGATCTAATCAAAGAAATGTTGGAAAGCGATCTCGAACTGATGGAAAAAGATCCAACTGCTTAATAAATTTGTAAATAAATACTAATAATGCATGTACTTACGTACTAATGTAGTAATTGCTGGTACAGGCAATTAATAAGTAATCTAATGACATTATATAAATCATTTCTCTCCTAAATTATTGTACTGTCAATAGTTTAATGAAACAAACGGATAGGAATTTCATAAATACTTATGGATGTTTATGTATCCACGATATTGAATGTCGACGTTGTAGGTGGCTCCTCGCGGCTCATAAACCGTGCTCTAGTCTCCTCTATATTGTGGATAAACCGTACCTTTTATTTTCTCTCTATATCGTGCATAAACTGTACCTCCATCTTCTCTCCATATTGTAGATAAACTGTTAACCCTATCTCTTATCTTCTCTATGACTCTATATATTGTGCATAGACCGTACCTCATACAAAATAGAAGAAATTCCGAAAAAAGACATTTTGTATTCTCGGTATTCAAAAAAACAAGAAAACGACGAAGTCAGTGATATTTCGTCTTTATTCCAAAGACATTGTTATTGGTTTGACAATGTAGATACGATGCAATAATCCTGATGGCAGTTTTAAAACCTTTATATAAAGCGTCAGTGATTTTTGTGGAAAACTACTTTTTAAATAAATCACGTTATAGAGTAAAACTGCCAAAAAATGCCATTAATTGCTACTCAGAATTCCCGAAACTAAGTAAAACGGGTAGTCATGAAAACTAATAGTCACATTGTGCAGGTCAAAGGGCGAAAATAGATATCATGACTACCAGATATCAGCTGTGAATGAGATGCTGAGAATTCCAATACAATTTTCATGAATCTTTAAATACCATCACACAAAATAATAAAATGAACTTATCTTATTCCTTCGATGGTGGCACTAAACCGACAACTGAATAATCTCGTTTGAAAATTTGTCTGCAGGAAAGCCGTTCAAGGCAATGACATTTTTTACAATAAACTCTCTATAACAACTTGCACTTTAACGTCACAAAAACCCCATACCCAAAGTAGTAATAAAGTGATGTATTGACGAAGTTTTTCCTTGCCCACACGAAAAACGCTGCGAAATATTTATGACCTCAAAAATAAATATATGCAGAAAATAACTATGCCTAGTCCATAGATATAGTAGGTCTAGATTGCTGACTCATAGTATAATTACTATTGCGTAGGCGTGACCTGTATGATAAATCCAAGATGGCGCGGGAACCGGGCAAAAAACTATAAGACTCTACAGGGAAATCCATGTTTTTCGCGATTTAAAACGTCACGTTGCTTGGAATCGCCTCGAATCAACATTTTTTCCAAACAACTAGTTATTGCGGAAGTTTTGAGCACAATATGTATAATTTCTGTTGAATTCCTCGTGAAAATCTCGCTCGTGAAATGTGTTGTGAATTGGTCACTTGGTCAGTTCGAGACATTTGTTGTCCAAAATATGTATTTTTGACCGGCTTTGGCCTCTTGGGTGTTATTGTGACCTACAGCTATCCTAAATCAAACATTTACAAAACGATGGAGCAAGATGTTCGCGTACAAATCGATTATTCGCTTGATTTGTGTGGTGTGTGATTTTCATTTACAATCATGTATACTGTAATGCAGTGTCAGTGTGTCGATGAATCTATGGAGCAAGATGATACATTTTTTGACGTTGCCAATTTGAAAATTATTCTAACGGTATTTGTGTTCACTTCATACAATGTTTAATTGGGTTAAATTTGTGTTGAGTGTGTGCAAACTACCCAGACTGAAATTATTAATGATTTTACAATCACGAGTAATTGTTCATTGGAATATAGCAAATGGGCATTAGAATATTGCTTTACCATACTCGCATGTTTGCAGACTTTGCTCCAATGTTGCACAAGCTAGCAAGCAGGTGCATGTTGCATTCTATGTACAGTGTATGCAAAAGTATGCCAAAGTTTACCATTATGTTGATTTTAAAGTAAACATATAGTTTAAATTCAAATAAAAAAATTTCAGTCATTAAACTGTGGACAGTTCAGTTAATTCTACCCACATTTCACACACGATTCACGCGAACGAAACTAGCAGCTGTAACACCAGTTTTCGATTATATTTTGGCAATGCATATTACATAATTCAGACAATATTTATTTAATAACCTATCCGTCTTTGAAGTTCGAAACAGTACGTTGGCTTGAAGTCGTATCTATGTAGTAAATATTACTAACGCATCAGGTATCACACACCACACAAATCAAGCGAACAATCGATTTGTACGCGAAGATCTTGCTCCATCGTTCTGTAAATGTTTAATTGAGGATAGCTGTAGGTCACAATAACACCCAAGAGGCCAAAGCCGGTCAAAAATACATACTTTGGACCACAAATGTCACGAACTGACCAAGTGACCAATTCACAACACATTTCACGAGCGAGATTTTCACGAGGAATTCAGCAGAAATTACACAAATAGTGCTCAAAACTTCCGCAATAATTAGTTGTTTCCAAAAAATGTTGATTCGAAGCGATTCCAAGCAACGAGACGTTTTAAATCGCGAAAAACATTGATTTCCCTGTAGAGTCTTATAGTTTTTTGCCCGGTTCCCGCGCCATCTTGGATTTATCATACAGGTCACGCCTCCGATCTAGGAGTACGCAATCTAGACCTACTCTACTATGTCTATGGCCTAGTCGACAACCTAATTTCCGCATCACATGTCGATCATCGCGCGCGCTTGTTGCGCGCAGGAGGCTCGCAGTACGTGTTTACGTCGCGAGCGTGGAAGTACTTCATGTAAGCTGTTTAAACATATATGAGCAGAAAACTTGAAAACTATATTAAATAATCAATCGAAAGTTAGCTTTTTTACCCTTTATTAATTTGTCAAAAATGATTTTTCAAGTATTCACTGCGAAAAAATATCAGCGACGGCAGTTCACACACAAAAAGAGGTAAGTTCCCCAATCAGTATTTAATGAAATATTTATATTATAAAATGAATTGATATTGTGTTGACAGGAAACGTGAAATCTTATTGTTAGTATTTTGTGAAGTATTATTTTTATTAATACTTCTCAAACCCTGCACCCGCGTATTTGCCTCATGTAGCTCGGTGATTATTGTGAGTATTTACTGGTGACAGAATGGTTATTATTCATGCATGGAGCCATGGGTGCAGTCAGGGCTCCACCAGTATGGAAAGTTTGTATTGTGCAACCGAGATCTCGGTTGTGCAGTTTTGACGTTGCCTATATATTTTAAAATTTCGGGTGTGCAAATATCAAGCATTCTAGTCAGGGGCAGGAGGAGGGGAGAAAAAGTGGTTCATAATCCCCCCCCCCAATTAACAATAATTACAACCTCAAGTAATGCACCTATCATGAGTTTAGTTGTGGGGAGGGGGCAGGTATTCCCTGGGGTATTTGGCAGTTTTATTCCCACACATCCATATGCTGGGAACATCTTATGCCGGATATGTCTGCAGTATAATTTAGCTGTTTCTTTGGCTATATCAAAGTGGCATAGCAAAAAGAGATCATCATGATGATCACTATATATACCTAGTATACAACACAATGTTTGTGACATCCACTTGGGAATTTAGGTAGGTCTTTGGTTCAGGCATAACAGCATTTACACTTTGGGGTACAAATTTTCAGTAATAAAATCTGGCAGAAGTATTTGGCATGTAAATTATGAACTTTTCACTATGGCCAACACATGTGAAAGCATATTAAGTCAAATCCCCTGAGCTATGCCTCTCACCTACAGCCATAGATAGACAAGTGCATAAAAAGAATGCTAGGTGGAAATGGGATGCCTTTGTGAGCAATGCAGAAAATTTGTAGTGCTATATAGATTGCATTTGGTGTAAAAATTAGCTTTCTTGATCAGACCCAGTTGATCAGGGCCTCTCAATCAATTTTTATCACAACTGTTTTTGTAGTTAATTAATGATTCAGTCTATAAGTATTGTTCTGATAGGTCAACATTTCTACTAACTATAGTTTAATCACTTTTTTATATAATGCAATTTATGTTAAAGAGGGAGTCAATTTAATTCATTCTGCACATTTTTCTGAGAGTAACAAAGTTTGTAAAATAACAAACATATCTGGGAATGTTAAGCTTGTTATTTATATACATTTTATTTAAAAAAATAGCTACAATTCCAGAAGAGGTGGTTCTTTTTACAAACTTTGTTAATATGTGCAAGAAAATGCATAAATGATTAAATGAATTGTTTTTCAATCAAACATCCATTTCCTTGAGTGGGGGGGGGGCATTTTTTCAGAGTGTGGACAAATTGTTCTCCTAGAATAAAACTTTTTTTACTCATCTAAGCAAGCTCCCCCATAAATTCCTTTCCTAGGAATTAATGTTTAATATAGAGTCAAAGTATGGGTGCAAGAATTTCAATGACCCTAAATTACAAAAAAATTAATCTATCAATGATTGATTTGTAAAATGTTTATGAAATTCTAATTGAGGTCCCAGTTGCGCATATTGTTAGCCGTATCAGACCATGCTGCATATCTTGCACCATCCATTTCTGGAGCTAAAGCATTGTCAGAACGGAGACGATGTTGGCTTCCACCAATTCTTGATCCACACTCAGGACACTTTCCTTCCTGAGTTGCACCACCACATTCTCCAATGCAGTAAATATGCCCTGAAATAAGGATGCAATAACTGTTTGGTACTAATTTCTTTTTCTTGGGAAAAATCAGTTCATTTGCTGCAGTACATCTGTAAGCTGCTTAATTTCTGATTAGATTTCCTTACAGTCTGAACAGTCCGAGAATCATTTAGAATGTTGCTCCAGGGTTGTACTTTATTATTACAGAATAGTTTACAAGATATTGCAAAAATGGTACTATTTTATTTGTATGTTTGGAAAGAATTTAGCACTATAAATGAACAGTAAAAGAAATTCCCTGCATGAACCGATTTTAGTATAACCAGGTCTAAAATCTGTTATTGCCTGGTTGCTAAGCATGCTTTCATGTCGTCACGTATTGCTGAAAATTAAAAACTGTGTAATATCGTTTGCGATCGCTTCGTACGCCGCAGAATTTGTTCGATCGCATGAAAAACTGCATCGAGCGTGTAGAGCTATCTTTTGGCTTTGCTGTGATGGTATTTGTTTTCGCAGGGAGCGTGTTTACCTCGAGATATTTGCGTTTTAATAAGGGCGCTTGTCGGCCGAGTTACCTGCCTTCTCATTAATTTATAACAGTACCACATAAGCCCTAAAAGTCAGTGCCGAAAACCGCTCGAATCGAACAAAGTACCACAAAAGTTCTAAATAATACATGTTAAGCTTATAGTGTTGATAAAAGATTAACATTTAATGCAAATAATATGAGTTGTTTGTTTCTCTATTACGCTATTCAAATATATAATATTCAAAATTGCCGTGTAGCTCTCGCCGGACGTGTGAGATAAAGTTAATATCACACCCTCGAAAACCGGGGAATGGGCATTCGACACCACGAAAAATCTCATTGTAACGTGGTTCAAATGGAGTTTTGATTGGACAATTTCAAATTTGAGGTATAATATTCCCAGTTATGACAATTCAGATAGTTATCATAATTCAATAAAGGAGTTAATACACGCGATGAAAAACATTAACTTTAGAGTTTATAAAGTAACTTGTGCATTGAATCCGAATTCAACTGCTTGAAATCCCCCAACCCGCCCACCTAAGACAAAAATGTACACTTGTTTTTACCTTTTGGACACTTGAACCAATGACCTTGACTGAGACCAATAGCTTTGACAATGTTTGCCTTTTCTTTTTCCGTGACGGTTGTGTACTTTACACCAAGTGATTTATTTTCTTTAAAGTACTTCAGGCATAATGCGCAGTTATTTTTCTCCTCCTCAGCTAAATAGTAAAATTAAATGCTTCAATAAAACATATTTGGAATGCGACAACGTCGTGAAATCTATGTAGAAATGTAGAATAAAATTATGCATAAAATTATTTAACATTTTTGTAAACCATTAAGGCATGAAAGTTAGTGTATTTAATTGTTTTGTTTGTATATAGTCGTTTTGCACATTACTTGCAAACAAGAATTACAACTGTGAAATCCTCGAACGAAAAAACAATGATCATATGCTGTTATTTAAAAAACCCATGGCATTTGCTGTTTTAACAAAATGTTTTTTTTCTTTATTATCTTAATTATAATGTAGAATTTGATCGTTGGCTAGTGTATCTCGTTTGACTTAACTTTGAGAAGATAGCGTATTTAAGAAATATCACTAAACGATAACTAATTAAAAGGTGCTCGTGAAGGCATTATGAATATTCCGAAGATGGCGTAACAGACAAACAACCTACTTACTAAATTTGGTCCCAGCGTCAAATAGTATCTTCAAGTAGCTCATATATTTCGTCTCGTTATCGGATAGCTCGATGTTTCTCTTTCGTATTTCTAGACGCAGTGCCAGGTACGACAGCATCAGCCACGCTCGATGAAGTTCGTCGTTAAATTCTTCCAGTTCCTGTTCGCTAAAACGTTGCCGATCCCTCATCACCCACTCCAGCAAACTATCCAATTCACATTTCATCAAAGTTATTTCTGGATCATCAACTCTTTCGCGCCATTGGAAATAATAAACCAGGCTGTTGCTTTTGACTGGTTCTGATTCCTTGATGACTTTCTTCAACTTGATCATAAATTTCAGGAATTCGACTTGATTTTCAATGACGTTTTGTTCTTCAATTGAAAATGGTTTCTCCAACTTCTCTTCAATTTTTGAAATTTCAATAGGAAACTCGATTTTTAATTGATGATTTCGAATATCTTGTTTCACTGTTGCTCGAAACATAGGTGCAGAGCCGGTGCGTTTTGATGATATGGCTTTCTTAACGCCTTCAAAATCTTTAAGGATTGTCTTCACAACGTTTCCTAGTAACAAGAGAGAAAATAATTCCATATATATTGGTAATGCTTAGAATAGCCTAAGATATCTTGTCCGTACGTGCAGGAACATTATTCGAACGCAATTAGTAAGTTCCATGGAAAGTAAATTAAGATGTACATGGCTATTATTTTACCAGGTCAGAAACAGAGATTTTTGCGTCTTCTGCAGGACAATCGCTTTCAATCCCCGAGAAGACCGTAGACCGCTGTCCGGCTAGAAACTGAAGATGATATTTTAAGCTAAAAAGCATGCACAACTGCAGGAAAATGAAGAGATTTCAGCAAATTCTATGAAACGTGTTACAGTTACGTATACATAAATACATAAATATTCCCAACAAACCGTATCTTAAACTTGTCCGTATTGCTTTACTGCACTTTGGACACTTGATCATCTGTATGCTGGTCGATTCACCTTTCTTCATCTCCTTCGCTTTCGTATCGATATAGGCATCCATACCTTTCACTTCAAATACGTGACCACAATCAGCAAGCTCTATAAATCTGGCATCTTCCTCTTCCTCGGTGCCGAAGAAAATTTCGGTCAACTCGTCTTTATCGCAAACCAAGCACTTTTTCGGGCACGGTTCTCCGCACAGACCGGCGCAGCGGTGATCACAATTCTTCAAGGTTTTTGTACATCGTCTGTTACAACGCTGCCGATTGCAAATCTCACCACATAGCTTCGTGCAGTTGAAATGTCTGCACTTCCATTTGCAAGGTTCCTTGCATTCTTTGCATGGGTCCCCACATTTGTATTGGCATTTGCTGTGTGGGCATTTGTTTTGGCACCTTTCAGGACATGGTGGGCAGTTCTTTGTGCAAGGCACTTTGCAGCTGTGGTCACAGAATAACACACGACCACATTTTGAAGAACATGGTAGGTGAACTCGGCCTTGCTTGCATCCACCACATGTACCTAGAAGCCACACGAAAAACGAAAGTTATTTTTAAAGTTATATACAGCGTTGTTTAAAATGCATGACTACTAGTAAATCTGGGGGCAGTCATTATTTGTTGCGCTGGTTGAAATAGCCAAAAATCTTTACCAAAGTTGAGACAAATCAGGTTGAGTGTTTAACGGAAGTCGTTGTCGCGTTTGTTGTGGGCGTTGCAACGTGACGTTCCTATGGGAGTAAATAGGTGTTGCTAGGGCGGGATCGGCGTTGAATTCAGGTTCGTTACCGAAAGTACAATGTGAAAAGTTAATGTAAAAGTTAGGTCTTACCGACCAAGCAAGGCATTGTCCGAGGAATCAAGATCAAATATTATTGACAGAATTACCGAAAGAGGTGGAATTGAGGCAACGGCTATTTTCCCGAACGGTATGGGGAAATTGCCAATGAATTAAAGTTGTCCTCGATAGTTGTTTCTAAATGTTGAAGACAGTTTTGCGAGACCGGGTCACTACAGCCGCGTAAACACGGTGGCGGCAACCCCAGCAACTTAGGTTTATTGAAGCCTTGTAAATGCATAGGCCTTCTATTTCATATTCTGAGATAGAAGAAAAATTGTTTGAATTTGGTCAGCACTGAGCATATGCAGTGCAGTACAGCACTGAGCATATGCAGTTCGGTGCAGAATGTCTAGGATGGGACCTTTTAAAAAATGACACACGTTGTTTAAGAACGATTTACAGTTCAAAACATGGCGTACACACAAGTCTTTATAGATTACTCAGACTGAAAGGATCCCCACACCTTGAAATACTACGATGAATGCGGGGTAAAGTTGCCAACAAATGAATCAAGATCGTGTGGGCACGCTCCTGTAGGTGAACGAGCAGTGGGATTAAAAAGATACTGCGAAACAACCAACACAACAGTCAATTTGTTGCGTTCTTTAACTGGCGTAACTTACATGAATATACAGCTTTCGTTTAACGAAGCTGAGTTCAATGCGTCGTTCCCGCACAACCAACACATATTTGCTCTCATAGAAACGTCACGTTGCAACGCCCATAACAAACGCGACAACGACTTCCGTTAAAAGCTCAACCTAAAATGGCTGTATGTCCAAGCTTTTCAGGTTTCAGGTTTTCCCATTTCCAAAAACTTAAGGCGTTTGAGTACCTAATGCACAAGGAAAATGTAAATGAATTGAGTTGATGTCTATAACGTAGAATTTACACAGAAACTCATCCTCTTCCTCCTATTACATAGAAATGAGCCTCTCTGAGTGTCTGCCTGCCGTCAACATCAATAAACGCCAGTAACCTCTTTGGTATTGACTTCATTTTTTCTTGGTCGCTCACCTTGACTTTCGTATGCAATGCTATATACATAGTCTTACGACGTCTGCTATTGACCATTCCAATAAGTTAGATTGCATTGAAGTATCTTTACGATTTTCAATGTCTTATTCATAGACACTTACCTTTGCAATTGTGTTCACAACTCAATAAAACGTTGCAAGGCTCCGGGCACGGAGTCTTCGTAAGGTCAACATAACATCTAGTTTTGCATCTGTGACCACACGGAGACCAGGTTTTGGTGACGTCCTTTAGGCATTTTCTTGCACAAGATTCTCCACATTGTGCTGGGCATGCATGACCACAAGGAAGCTTTTTAGGACACGGTTCGGTACATTTAAAAGTGGAAGGATCCCGATGACATGGCATTGTGACGGTATGATTGCATCCGGGAACTCTCTTTCTAACCGGAACCGTACATCTATTGCACTCTTGGTAGCAACGGCGTGTGCAGGGATGGCCGCGCTCGCATGTTTTTGGACAAGGTTTTCTGCAGTCGTATTCTTTGTGATTTGGATCTGTTGGATGGCAGAACTGCTCACATCTATGACCACAGTCCAATCTTGCTCCACAGTTGACGCTGCAACCACCGAGTGGAGCTTTGTTGAAATCTAAGTCCTTGCTGACATGCGTAATTGTTGTCGGGTGGTTTTGACACGCTAGTGGTAGAGATTTGGCCACACAACCTCTTTTTTCCATGTCGTCAAGAATTTTCGACCAGAGATCATTAGCCGCTCTCATCAAGGTTAAGTTGCCAACACAAAAGAAACCTTTTTTTGCTCTCGACAAAGACACGCAAATGCGGTTGTCTATTGCCAGAAACCCAATCGACCTACGAATATTCTTTTTCTCTGTAGATGTAATATCTTGGCTTCGGACTAGGGATAGCAAAATGATTTCATTCTCTTCACCTTGGAAATTATCAACAACACACACTCTTAAACCTTCTTCATTTGGCACAAACTTCTTGAGTTGGAATAGTTGACCACTATAAGGTGTTAACACTGTAATTTGGGAGGGCGAATACCCTTGCTGGAGTAGATATCCACACAGCGAACCGATAAATTTAGCTTCGTGAATGTTTGAGTGACTTTGATTTTCATCAACAGCATCCTAAAAATTTTGATACAGAATCGTTTCTGATGCGCCAGTAGTCAGGGGTTTAAAAAATGCAACAATTGTTTGAGACTTTTTAAATAACTTCGGAGAAATTTAGAAGGTATAAAATTTTTTGCCTCTATCTCTTAATCATTACTAATGGAAAGCGCTTCTGTGCTTCCTAATTTGCAAAATTAACTGACTACCCCATCAGCTTTTTCGTACGTGCATATAATAAAAAATAGACTTCTCGGGCCTTCTTTGCATACCGTTAAAAATTTTTTAGCTACCTCTTTTACTTGGTGATCTACAAAGAAGATGTTCTTGTTGATTCCTTTAATTCTTTCAAAATTTTTCACGGATTCGTGATCCATCAAATTGTTGTAGATAGGACGCATCATCACCGAAATTTCGGGACGCATTCTGTGCTGAGCTTGCAGGCAAGCAAAAGGCATGCCTAAAAATCAAAATTATCTTATTTTAAATGATGTTAACGTTCAGATACCAACCCGCAGGACTCGTACGGAAAAATATTGACGGTCTCTACGAGTTGTATTCCGTTTTAATAAACAGTGTTGATTAATTGCACGGGTCACGAAGTGAACCGTGTCATAATTTCGGTCTCGTTATTTTTTTCCCGTCTCCAGTCTCCCGTTTCCAGTGTTTGTGACGCGTCGCGCAATATTGAATTAATAATTGGAGGTCTGAGATCGAGTGATGGTGGTGGCCCAATCAGAGTTCCGTATTATAAATTTGATTTTGAATTATTTTAAAATCATCTTAATACTAGCTCCGCTCTGCCAAAGCACAGGGTATACAGAGGTTCAACTTCTCATTAATTATGCGTATTTGGAGCTTCAATGTTGTGCGTAAATGAGTATTGTGTGTAGGTAATAGTGTTAAAGGTTGTGTGAACGATATGGATGTCTTAAGATAATTTATTTTTACATTACCCAATGTATGTAATAGCATAGGTTGCCTGGTTTTGTTTTTGTTTTTACCGGGTCGATTACTAACTAATCGCCCGCCGTTCGGTTATTCATGGTCAAACATGGCAGTAGTTACATTCTACACAACAACAAAACACTGCAGTTTTAACAATTAGTAAAAACAAATGATGCGCTTGAAAACGCTGGTCAATTATGCCATTACAAACTAATAGCATAGCTTGAGAGAGATTAGTCATTAAATGTCCCTTACCGTCGGCAGGTTTGTAACTCCCTCGGGTTACTGGGCCATTTAATCACAGGAGGTACCCTCTCACCTACCGTTTTCAACCATTCTTTCAAACAGCGAAATATCCAGCTGATAATCCAACCCCAGTTGAAACACGGTGGGTTTTGGTCGCAACTGCTTGTGATCTCCAATCAGAATTAGATGTTCACATCCTCCTGTTAATGCCGTTACGATATGTGATTCCAAAACTTCAGCGGCCTCTTCAACAATTGTTATCTTCGGCTTTATACGATGTAAAAGGTTACGATATTTGGCAGCCCCTTTAATCAAAATGAACGCACATTGATACGTTGACGATGATATATTTTACTAGTTGGATCCGAAACTTCTGGCAAGATACAGTAGCTAATGGCAATAATCTTTTGGTGGCGAACATCTCAATGATATTACCACACGTTTTGAATATAGAAATTTCTTCAAAACACGAAATTTTTCTTGCCATTTCTCTTCAACAAGTGCAAGTCGTGACATAAATCCTGTAACAATGAGATGTATACGAAAAGCATATGTTTAGAGCTTTTTAGTTTCACTGAAAATTAGGTACAATTATAAGCTTAAATGTATGACATAGCAGTTTCATTATGTTTAAATAATTAAATTTAATTTAATTTCGTTTCAACTCGTCTAAGAAATAACTTTTATCTTTAAATGCTTACTGTCACACCATAGTATTGCGGGGTCATTTAGCTGCCAGCCACCATATTGTATGGTCATTAAGATAAAACATTTCTATAATCCGTCCCATAACAAAGCGATCTTTCACAAATCTTTTATTACGTAGTTTACCTTATTCTTACCCGTATTGAAAGAAATGAGGAATTTTAGTTTTTGTACGTACAAAGCAAAACAGCATGTAAGCCATAACAAAAGCCGGCTGATTCCGTGTCGTTGGGTATAATTATGATAATGATGATGTCTATTTTACTGTGATGTTGCTTACCAGTTGTTGTCATTCCTATGACGTGAGCTTCCCGAAGAAGTTCATAATCTTGCGCGTTCCATAATTCTTGTAGCTCTTTCATTCCCTGGTCGTATTCATTCTGCACGCTTGCTATGGTGTTTTGGTGCTGCTGACTGATAGTTCTGACCCATTTCCGGTACAAGCGCCAGCGATTTTTGACTGTTAGCCTCCATACGTCTTGAATCGCAAATTCCTCGTTGTCTGTCATCACATCTTCGTTTTGTAGCTGTTTCTTTATTTCAAAAATGATTTTATTTCTTGCTCGTCTCTTGTCTTGCACTTGCCATTCGCCAGATCCTCCGCGGGAGAATTTTGTTGGATCAACTACATCGAAATCGTCGGCTACGGGGGGACCATGATTATCCAATGCATCATTTCCATCGTCAATCCTTCTTTGGTCTTGCATAAAATCAATTTCATATTCCACATTTTCTGTTATAGAAACAAATGTTTACAACAATAAAGGAATAAGTGGCCATCTTTTTGAAATTTTCTGCCTTCGCCTATCCGCTGAAGTTGTAGCAAAAGGATGTCAGCCAAAAGGTGAAAACAGGGAAATTCAAAAAGATGACGATAGGTGTCCCTGGCATAGGTTTTGAAAAAATATTTCCGTAGCTGGAAAAACTTTCAGAACCCTCGTTTCCCCCCCCTGTGTTTCGGAAAGGATTTGAAACGGGAAAATTGTAAAGAATAGGGTAAAGTTTTCTTTGTTCCATATCCTGTAGTTTTCGTTTCGTTATTGCTCTAAGTTTCCAAAATATTTGTATGTTTTTTAAGTGCTTGTATTTAACAGTCGACAATTTATTTACATTTTGTTCGTTGTAGTTAACCAGTCTTAGGAATATATTAAACCGACAATGCTACACGAACGTCGCACAAGATTGGCCGACTATCGATTAGAAATAACAATACGACAAGTTTCTGATAGCTGTAAAAGGGGTATTATGAAGAAGGTTGATTTATTTAAGGTAAAAACAACCGCTTTCTGTGCCGCTAATAATTTAATTTATTTTTTCCCGGTCCGGTTTTCCACTGAATCCTATAATCTGATTGGATGACGAGCGATCCGGTTTTTTCCTATACGGACCGCTCAACTTTTAGATAGCGGTCAAGAAATCGTAAAATTCTGCCCGCTGCTGCAGCCAATCAGATTGCCGGAAAGGCTATACAGGATTCTGCCCGCTCGTGAATGAAGAAAATAAAGTTAACTTTTAAGTCCGACATTTTTGTGAGTATTTTTGGCGATTTGTTTATCATTTCTATCTATTTATTTATTCAATACATTCGAAGATATCTGAGAAAAAATGGCAGCGCTGAAAAAGTGCAAATAACTATCCTAATAATTCTATCATGTTTATTATTATACCTGTACTATTTCTGTCGATTCTAGTTTATACAGTATCCTTGACCTGCATGAGTATATACTTCTTACACTTGCTACATTCTTTACTTACTGTCTCCCCTGACCATGTCGTTATATTTCGTGCTGCGGTAATATACAAATTTCTTCATAGACCCGACGAAATTTACCACACGATATCGTGAATGCAATGGAGCAACTCCTATCTTGACGTTGTACGATTGGGTCTCTTCTGGGAGGCGACAATTCTGGAAACTTTGTAAGTGTTTGTCAACGTACAAAGTAAGGCTAAAAAGTAAATGATGTAGTGACAGTTATAACCTCGAGCGACGTCACAGCAACAAGGTGATAAACAACAAGATTTAAGTTTAACAAGATTACGCAGGAAGGGAAGTGGCCCACAAGGGGGAAATGGGTGCCTCAATATGACCCTCAAATGTCACTTCCAAAAGTAAACATAAAACATTTTGGAACGGTATTTGACTATAGCAAAATATTATATCTCAACTTCAAATTGTCCAGTCGGACACCCTAGTTTATACAAAGTTATTGTCGAATTTTCCTCACGCCAGCGTTGTACTCGGTGTATTTCGCGTAGCCATGCGCTGATCTCTCGCGCATAACTAAATGTAGGAAAATGGCGGGAAATTTTCATATTTAAAGTTCGAAATAGACCAATTGCGAAACTTAGTAACCGCGCCTTCTTGCGTAATGGAAACGACGCTTATTATGCAAAAGAACTATTTTTCTTGTTTACTTTTCGCCAGGTTTTGCAGCAGCTCGTTTTTTGTAAGTTTTCAGATATTTATGGAACAATCAATCTTTCACCTCACGAAAATATTCTTACCATTGCACTCATAAACATTCATTATTTGTATATTATTGACTGAGCGAGAGGTCCGTACAGGAAGATACTGCACGGTCATGTTCATTTTTCGCTTATTTGTCGACCTCGCCTACGGCTCGATAAATAGAACGACACCGTACAGTATCTTCCAGTACGGACCCAGAGGTACGGACCAAACAAGCTCGGTCAATCAGCTATTTATATGGCAAGGTAAAAACAGAACTTGTTTACAAAAACTTAACATTTTCAATAATCTTACTAAATGGTTGATTAGTTTAAGAACCTCGTGTGAAAGAAGTTAGTGAAACATTGTTTTTTAAAATTCTTGGGCATGATAAAAACATTCGGGTATTTCTCACTTTCAGATATTTATACTTCAGCCCGTTTCACAACGAAGATAATCTTTTAAAGGGGCAGTGTCATGAAAAATCATTTGTCTATTCTTGAATTCAGTCAAACTTAATGTTAAAGTAAAGTAACAAGGCGTTTTTAGTTTTTCAAAAAAATGTCTCGTTCTCTAGCAGTTCATTGTTTTAAAACATGCAAACAACTTGTCATTTCGTCTACTCACGCATACTAATTACCACAATGCACTATTTTGGCGGATGGACCGCTCGGCATATAATAATTAATGATACTGCAAACAAGATGAATCGACAACATGTGGAAAAACATCAAATTTTGAAATAACTTCAAGCATAAAATGTAAACAGAAACCTTTAGCTTCGAGACTATCTCACGTTCAACTACACGTTCAACATCGCCTGAACCTTAGCGTTCACGAACAACTTCTAGTAAAACTATTATGGATAGTAGGTACGCGCAGTCTTAAAATAGAATATCTACCATGATTATCCAATCTCAGTAACTTTTGTGAGTTAAGTTGAGGGTTAACGTTTAATATTATTCGACAAAAATATTTGTCCTGGCTAGATGTATAAGATGACATGCTTGGATAAAAATTATACTGGTGGAGAAAAATTATTTTGACTAAATGAAATAAGATGAAGTGCATAGAAACTTATAGAACTGATGTCAGGAATATCCAAAATATATATGCACCGTATATAGCCAAAAAACGGACGTATTTGTATTTCAAACTAGCAGTGCGGTATCAATCCCGTTCCCATGGCCATTTTCGTTTTTGAGTGCGGTATATATTGATATATACCGTTGTCGTCAGAAATTTAGAGGAAATTTCAGCAACTCCAATTTGGTCAATCTAGCTATACGGCTGATTTGAATTTAGAAGGCGTTAGGTTTTTTGGGACACCCTACATGGCGACTGAAACCACAAGTTTTTAAGTTTGTTAAATTGTTTACTTTCAAACTATTCGAAAACGCATTGCAAAACCATACCTATTGTCCTCATATGAGTAAACCACGGCAATTTCGTGCCAACTGTCATCATCTACACGTGAAGAACTCTCACAAAGGATATTTTCACTGGACACGAATTTAACAATCCCAGCTGCATCAACAAAGAGAGCTTTAGATTCATTAGTCCATCTTCTGTCTTCTGGCAAATTGCTAACTATGTTTCCTGCCCGGTTCGTCTTTATGTGGACGCAGAATGAAAAGTCAACGCCCGCCAGCGGTAGTGTTGCAAGGCTGACCATTTGCATTCCATTGAAAGAGACTTCATTATCGTCTCCAAATATCTCAAGTTCCTCTATACATTTTATAAATATAAGGAAAAGTTTTAACTGTAATATTGTATCGCGGTGTCCCAAGGACTGTTTATATGCAGCTTAACAAATTTGGACAATCAATTTAGGAACTAGTTCACATAAATTGATGTGTTTTATAGAGAAGAATATTTTCCAGCCCGTTAAGAATTTAATTGAATATTGTGCAATCAAGATATAGGACCTGACTATCCTTGTAAAGAGATCCATAATTGGAACCTTTATTTTATTGGAATTAGAATTTTCACTTTTTCCAATATTAATGATTGCATACTTTCCATACTACAGCTATCAAGTTACGAGACAATTCTTATTTTATCCTTTTTTTCCTCAAAAATCAAATTGTGTCGCTAAATGGTCTTACCTGGCTCTGTCCGATCATCGTCTGCAACAAGATTAAGCCATTTTAATAGTACAGAGCCTGGTTCTGGTGGACCACCTCCGAATGTTATGAATGGTCGCATGAGAGAAGAGAAATGATGTTGATTAACCACTCCTGCTCTTTCTAGTGTCCTCTCGTACAATATGTCCTGCCAACATTTTTTGATTACATTGGAAGAAATTTCCATTTTTTCTAATTGTAAAATAGATGAAATGAGGGAATTATGTCCAAGCGAGCTGAAAAAATGTACCCTCCCTATCTATTTAAGTAGGAAACAAATGCCCCCAGTACACACCTTACGTTAGTACTCAAAATACTTTAATAACACCCTTGATTTAGTAATTGCTGACTTACTGAACCACGACACTCATATTTGGGTGCAAATTAGCTTTTGGGATTCAATTTTTCTCCAATAATTGATATTGTGGTGTATGGGGTCAATTGTGAACATTTCACGCGCTCCCGAAAATCTTTGTTAAGACTCTTAGTCTATGCACATGCGCATAGCGATAAATATCTTTAGTGAACAATATCTTTAGTGTACAATATTGGTGTATATTTTTGCGATGTATATAAAACATCCTAATTATGAATGCTAATGAAAACCATCTACAAGTAGCTAGCTTACTTTTAACTCCCTCAAGTCTTGAATACACCTCAGCTATGCCTCGTCCCACGTAGCGCGGTGCTCTTTTGTTGCTTTTTTCTTTGATTGCTTTTAAATTGCAATTCTTTAATTTCTCACTTTTGCTGCGGCCACCGATTCGTACAATTTTGTTTTCGTTGCTTCCGTGGAAGTCATAAATTCCTTCCAAGAACTGATCCAATGCATGATTTGTGAAACATATAACAAGTATCGGAGTTTGGTGCACTTCGCGATGTCTTCCAACAATTGTTTCTTCACCATGGATCCATGTATTTGTGTTATTAAGCAAAAGCTTTGCTATCTGCGAAAAAGAATGAGTCAAAGGCACATAAGAGGTAGCATTTGATTTAATAATGATGACTGTGGAATACACAGATATGAAGCCAAGTAAAAGTAGAAATTCAAATTTAAAAACTTCAACATTTTCAAGGAAGTGGGTAAACTGAACAGCAAAAGAATCCTGTTAAATATTGAGCTGTTAAGCGTCATTGGCTATAAAAAAGGACAAAATGTTCAAACATGTGTTTAAATCTTCAAAAATGTAAAATCAAAACCAATTGGGTCTGACCTTTCATGAAGGAACCAAACAGAATGCTTTATCTTAGGATTCTCCGCAGAGCCTTTTTAAGGGGCTTTCTCACCTTGAGACCAAGGAATGTTTTTCCTGTTCCGGGTGGTCCTTGAATAACAGCAACTTCTTTCGTAAGAGCAATCTTTAATGCTTCGTATTGAGATTCGTCAAGGCCAAGTTGCTCCTTATTTGGCCAACTATTCACTTCTAGTACGGGAACATTTTTAAATCGCGGTGCCCTGTTCCTGTAAAACCCTAGGAAAAATCCATTAGTAAGTTTACAGTTCAGGACATGCAGTTGAAAAAAGTCGCTTTTGGAATTACCATGTAAAGAAAGGCTTTGAAAGTTCCTTTGTAAACTTGCATATACATCTGATGCGGCATCGCCAATTAATATGGAAGAAAAGTCAAAACTTGGTGCCAGTTGAAAGCGATTATGTCTCAGGTATTGTGGTGCTTGAATGTCTTTGTTGCATTCTATCAAATACCTCTGCAAGTAATAAAATTACGATGGTCTTGTTTCAAAGATTGTTTTGTATACCCCCCTAAAAAGCTATTGCTAGTTCTATTTTTTATATTTAAATCAGTGTCCCAGCTTTCGTTACTCACTTGAAAGGGCAAATCTTCCTCTTTTGTTTGTTGTAGTCCTTCCAGAATAGGATTGTAAGCTTCAAAATATGCGGTTGTCTCGACCATTTCGTAGATGTTTTTGCGTGAAAAATCTTGCAGATCAATCGTCATGTCCATAAACTGCACGGTGAGTTTACCCTGTCGTAAAAAGTGTTAGTTCCGTTAAGCTTGAATAATAATAGCATTAGGAAGTAAAAATTTTTTTTCTTCGGTTAGATCGCAGAAAACGTGCAAGGTATCATACTTTTTCCAGGGATGCTGGACGAAATCAGCTAAAATCAGCTTCAACTTTACTTCTTTGACATTGCAATAACGCTCGCATTAAGTTGTCAAACTTACCCCCATGAATAAATGTTAAACCCACGTTGAAATAAGTTAAATGAAGAACGAAAAAATTTTCTATATGAATTGTAGGGACCTTAGTACCCCTTTTACGGACCAACGATGTTGTTGGCTCGAACAATTATATCGCACATGCGCAAATGTATAGTGGAGCTAGTTTAACTCCTTGAAATTAATGGCTTACAACATATAATAACCTTTACACTGTCTGTAAATGAAAAAGCTTAATCCTAGAATTCTTCTATTCTGTGAAAATTGCTTTTAGCTCTGTATTTTCCTTTTCACTTCCCCTATAAACCTTTTTTTCTTTCCAAACTCAGATTACTAATATCGATGTAAATAAGTAGAAAACTTACGTATGCAAGTTCTCTCGGGTCTCTGTCGGCGACCGTTGCAAATACAAAGGTCTGGAAATGATCTTTCGACAAACACAACAATGAGCCAAATATAAGTCGCTTGCTGTTTTCCCATTTCACGCGTTTCAGCCTTGAGTTATCAAATTGAATATGATGGCGTAGACCTGATTTTGAACACACTGGATACAGGATCTTTACATTTCTGTACATGCGAATGTCTTTGAATACGCCTTGCTGTTGTTCAATTCCCTTGTGAACAAGGTTTATGATACCCTCTCTCAATGGTCGTAGAAAATCCTCACGCAAAAGCCTGAACTGCACGTCCAAGTAATGGTCGAGGTTTTGGTAAGCTCCTTGGATTAAGTTCTTTCGAAGGTAAGGCTTCTTTTCAGTGAAGATGTCATCACGGTGGGGGATGATTGTCAATTCTCTAAAATCCTCAGGTGGAGGTCCAACTTCATCAACTTTGTTAAAAATGGTAGAAATGTTTAAGGAGTACGAACTGTATGAAAATCCGTAGTTAGGGGGTGCGCAGGGCCGTAACTCGAGTATAAACTTTTATAGGGGGTGAAACTGAGAGGGATAAAAAATTATGGTATGTGATCTAGATTGTTTCGAAAACAATGGATGACATCTATAGTTAGCGCCGAGTGAGAAAAATTTTGAAAAATTGGAGCCTTAGAAATGTCACTTTCAGTTTCCGCTTAACCTTACTTTTAGGCTTTCCTGCACTTTTGCGCGAGCAATTATCGATATTTTCGTGACACAGTCACTATACTTGTACTTTTTTTTTGGGGGGGGGGAGACAACCAAATTTAATTAAATTGGACCTTCTCTTAACAAGAAAACACCGGATTTTATCATCTCACGCTATATTCAATTCATATCATCGATAACAAACGACAGGTTTTTTATATCGTATGTTTATACCGCAGACGTATGTTGCCGTCGTTCCCTATTTACGCCCCTGGGGGAGGTTCAAGTGCACTGGTATCCATGCAGTTTATCTCATGCATTTAAGGCAGCTGTTGTGAACTTAAAAATAAAAAACTATTGCATGGGGGAAAAGTTATCATTTCCTTGAAGCTCGCGAAGCAAAATATTTAGCGCACCAAAGCTTGATGTTTCTACGCTGCACGCTCCCCCCCCTGCCTCCTCCTCCGGCTACAACCATGTTAGTGGTGATAGAATGGATTCTAAGTTTCTACAACTACACATTACCATACTGTGGGAATTGTCGGACAATTCCATGGATTCTGGCAAATTCTATTGCATTGAATTCGGTAAATCGGCACTATTGAGGATTTTCCCACTCTATAGATTCTCGATTTTTTCACTAAGTGTAGCAAATGCTGGAATGACTAGTGCAGCCTTCCATTCCCTTGCCGAATTATGAGATAGAAGAAACTGAACGTTTATTGATTCCCCTGACGCTCACTTGACTTGTCATATTCATGCTATATTAACATGTTGTACCTAAAATTCAAGCCTCTTGATGCGGTGATTTCGCCAGACATTTCGCTTATAGAAAGTAAGATACAGTAGTAACCTTTAGCGAATTATTTAAGATCAAGGAAGGATGCGCGTTGAACAATGTCCACAAGGCTGCGTAAAAAAATAAATAACAAACCTGGATTACGACTTCGCGATCGTTTTTGAATTTCAAGTTCTCTCTTGCGAATTTCTTTTTCCATTGATTCTTGTTTAATAACTTCAAGCTGTTTTATGTCCTGAATAACTTGTGGGGCAATCTTTTTCATCCTCGCCAATCTATCGACGGCTTGTTCAAGGTCTCCGAGGGGTAGTGAATTGTATGCATTTGGTATTCTTTGAAGAATTATAGTGAAGAGTTTAACAGTTCTTTCGAGGAACACCTGGGGGTCTGAGTTAAAGCCTGCCAAACGACCCAGGCGCGTTATGCATCCTTTCAAACATATCATAACATAATATGATGTTGGAAGTTCAACAAGAAGTTTATTAAAATACTCAGGACTATTACTGTCACATGCTCTAGCAAGCACCTCCAGGACAAGCTCAGTCATTTCATCCGACATATTCGTCTTCCTTAACAATTCTCGAAAACCTGGGAGACACCGCTCAGAAGCCAAATCCAAAACAATATCATCAGGATCTACTTCTCGTAGCTTTTGCAAGGCTCCGAAACCAAATGTAACGTTACCACCTTGTCGTTGTCCACCGTGAAAATTTTGTCTTCCCCTTCCACGACCTCCTCTTCCCCTGCCCCTTCCATAGCTCCGTGGCTGCGAGGAAAAACTATCTACAGTGTAGCGCCGGTTAAATCCACTCGCCATTATTAGAATGATATCACATGACTTGTACCTACCAATGCAATGAACATAATGTTACGTTGGATTAACAGGATTTGCATTTAAGCTTGGAATTTATGGAATGCCCTTCCTATTCAGAACTGAAACTGTGCAGATCGAGCAAGCATTTTAAACGCTGTTTACAAAACCCAACTATTCGAAAAGAGACAGCAAAACTTTTGACACTTGACAGCAACGAGAATAAAAATCAAAAGCTCAGAAACCTACAATCATCTGCAAAATAAACGAGACACGAATGCACGCGCACCCTCCCCAATGTTGGTGAGTGAGTGTGAGCATCATTTCAGGGCTTTGGATTGAATTTTTACCTGAAATTCCAACATTGAATGGGGGGAAAGGGGGACACGGCCCAGGAAATCATGGTGGCCCATTTTATTTTGCAGACGATTGTAGCTCGCTCATCTAACGTGTAACTTCTTACTTTTTTGTACCCTCCCGGACTGTGCTTGCATGAGTTTCTGTTCTCTCTTTGTTTATTGTACCAATGATATTTGCACGGTCGCGTTATTGTTATGATTATTCGAGTATTTTTCCTGTGAGATTTCAGAAGCGGGTGCTTTGAGACCTCATAACTATGCAGGCATGTAGTGTATATTAGTATGTAAATCGCCGAGGGTTTTCCCCAACGAAAAGTCACCGAATATAAAAGCACAGCAAAAAGGCACACAGGTTAACGTATTTATTATGTAGCAATTTGTATAGTATTGGTTAACACTATCGTGCGTGTATTTCTCCGTAGGGTTAAGTCTCAAGCATGTTCTTGAATCCAACTTCCGTATTGGAACTGGGACTCTTATTTTTTCCAGGAACCAGAAGTCAAGGGCATGATATCGAAAGTGAAACAGCTTACCTAAGCATTTAATTTTTATGAAAATATCGAAGCGTCAAAGCATAATCTCGCTGCCTTTGAGGTGAAATTTAACAATTAAACAATCACAATGCTTTGTATTAAATGTTGGATTCCGCTATCTTATCTTTTGGACCTTACAGAGAAATATCTATATATATATCTACGTAAAATATATCTAAAAATATCTACGTATGACTATACCCACACTACTATGTGAAGCGAACTTTTATCAATATATAAATATATTATTTTTCTGAACGAGATGATAAATATTGGTATCTATAATTTGCCAGGGGATTACGCTAACATACAGGTGTATATCACTGAGAAACAAATCAAGTATAAGTTTTGTATTGTGTTGAATACCGGTGTCGTTACGTTAAGAGCAGAGTTCAGAATATCTTCAAACGCACAGTTTGACTACCCAAACCTTGCCAATCTAAGGGAAAGTCTTCTATTATGAGCGTTTTGCTAAATAATATGAATAAAGTAGCCCACCTTTACGTTTCCTAACTTCGCACAAAACTTGGCCATCTTTGTTGACTTGTGTCCAAGCAATTAATGTAGTATTCATCCAATATGCACACGATCTAATGTCAGCATCCGTTCACGATATTGACGTCATTTGCATGCATGTAGACATGAAAAAGTTATTTACAATTGTAATTCTACAGCTGTTGACAAAAAGGCTTGTATAGAATCAACTTGCTGCTGTTTGTATTGTTGTAATTGCCAAAAACGCTAATGGAGACAATTCTTGATGATTATTTTGAAGGGCAAAGAATCTCACAGTGATATGATGAAATGCCTAAAAACAATTTTAATCGATGATGGCGATATTAAAAAATTCTATTTAAGCCAAAACTTGTACACATTGGGAAATTTATTTAAATTCAATTTATTTCAAAGTATGTTATATAAAAAATGTGGGTAAAGTAACGTATTTTCAAGTTAAAAATCTTTTGTTGAAGTTTCTGGTGCCAAGTTTTTATGTCAACCCGTTGCTGTAATTATCCCAAAAATATGTAAAATTTCGGGAAACAAAACAGTTTAGCGTACTAAAATTTGATTTTCCTTTCTCACCGTACGCTCCCTTCTCCCCCCGGGCTATATACACCCATGCTAGTGGATACCCGTGTACTTGGACCTCCCTCCAGGGGAAAATAGGGAACTTAAGACGACAACGCGCGACGTCTACAGTAAAAACATGCTGACTCAAATAATCGATTGTATAAATAACTTGTCGTTTGTTATAGATGGTATGAATTGAATATGGCCTTGAGACGATGAAATTTTGTCCGACACAATCACCATTTGTAAATTTGGAGGGAGACACCCACTTCCCTAATAGTATAGGGAACTTAAGCTGCAGGTCGTCAACGCGATGAAAACGGCTGGCAATACAATGACCTTAAAATTACTATGAATAATCAAAGTCTCAGGAAAGATGAAGAGGTCTGCTTTGTTCTCGTTGTAACGCCAAAACATATACTTTTACGTCGTGTCTGCAACTCGACAGCTAGAATGACAGACTAAGAAAATTTGCTAAAACTAAATTGGACCTTTTCGTAACAAGAAAACACCGGATTTTATCATCTCACGCCATATTCAATTCATATCATCGATAACAAACGACAGGTTTTTTATACAGTATGTTTATACCGCAGACGTACGTTGCCGTCGTTCCCTATTTACGCCCCTGGGGGAGGTTCAAGTGCATTGGTATCCATGCCGTTTATCACATGCATTTTAGGCAGCTGCTATGGACTTCAAAATAAAAAACAGTTTAGCGTACTAAAATTTGATTTTCCTTCCCCGCCGTACGCTCCCTTCTCCACCGGGCTACATACAACCATGTTAGTGGATACTCGTGTACTTGGACCTCCCTCCAGGGGAAATTTGCCCTTGAACTCGAATTTTGTCTGTAAAGTTACTCTGCAACACTATAGCATATTATGACTTAATAGCATATGTCAAACATAGGCCCTCGTTTGATAACTATTTGACTAAATGCATCGGTTTGTTTTGCATTTTCAGTAATCACATCATATATTGAACTAACGGCCCAACTGGACGCTTTTATATTCCTGTGTTTGTTTACTTTACACTACAACACAGAATTTTTGAAATAATAAGTGGAGCATAATATCCCTGTTCAATCGTACGAAATACCAAAGCAGTTCTCCAATTGAGCACTTTCTGGAAGAATATTTTTTGTTGAATTTAAATATTAACTGCAGCATATGCCGCATATGGCACAGTAAAGTTCGTTTTCGTTTGGAACTGGAAAAAACACCGTTTAAAACAACCTTAGTGCCCCTGATGCATAATATCATTGCCTCTCAAAGTTCGTGTTAAAGAATTCATCCGAAATCTTGAATTTTTTTAAAATTGATAAATCACCTTTCGTGGGAAAAATGTGCAGAGAGTCCAACTGGAAATTACAAAAAGAAATCAATCATTGATTTGCAAGACATTTATGAAATTCTAAATGTTGTGGTCCCAGTTGCGCATGTTGTTAGCCGTATCAGACCACGCCGCATGTCTTGCACCATCCATTTCTGGAGCTAAAGTATTGTCAGAACGAAGACGATGTTGGGTTCCACCAATTCTTGATCCGCACTCAGGACACTTTCCTTCCTGAGTTGCACCACCACATTCTCCAATACAGTAAATATGCCCTGAAATATAGATTGCAATAACTTTTGATTAGTTCACGGCGACGTATGTTGACGCGAATAGCTTTTGTGGCTATTTGCCTTTAATATTTTTTTTAAATGAAACTGTTCAGTATATAATCCTGTTGAATTATATGATGTAAAGTTCAGCCATATAGGCCTTAGGCGAACATGGGGTTTTACCAACAGTTATTGTTTCAGCATTTATGTAGAGGTGTCTGTGGCATTTTTAAAATTGACACGTAATAATTATCTAATACAAACAATTAACGCAGCTAAATGATAATATTTAAGTAAAATTTATGTGATAGAATGATAGTATATTGCAATATTCGTACTATAAGTAATAAGTCATTCACCTTTTGGGCATTTAAACCAGTGCCCCTGACTCAGACCGATAGCGCTGACAATAACTTTCTTTTCTGCTTCGGTTACGTTTCCATAATTCACGCCGAGTGATTTGTTGCGTGTTATGAGCTTAAGACGTCTTGTACATTTCTCTTTCTTGTGTTCATCTAAATGTATGCAATAAAATTGTCAAAGTGCTAGCCTAAAAATTATAGGGTTCAAGTGCTATACATCGATAAAGTTGGACCGACATCATGCATATTTACACAATCGCGTGAAACGTAAATGATTTATTTTTTTCAGTTTGAATTTTAGAGCCATTCGCTTTAATTTGTTTATTTATATATTTGTTGACCTCCACCCCCACCTATGGAGGAGACCCATGACTTTAGGCAGAGAGTTGGGTACAATTTATACTCTTTTAAAATCGAATTCGTGACCTGTGGTCTGGATGTATGGTTAAAAAATAGAAAGCCATTCTCGATAACGCGATATAATCTTAATAGAATTTTAATGCTTTGTAGGATTAGGGCAGCCTGTATAACACTTACCAAGTTTACTTCCATCTTCGAGAGTTTTCTTCAGGTATTCCATATACCTGGTCTCTGTATCGGATAAACTCACTTTTCTTTTTCTTGCTTCTAAACGCAGTGCCAAATACGAAAACAATAGCCACACACGGTGAAGTTCTTCATTGAATTCTTCCAGTTCTTGGTCACTGAATCGAGATCGATACTTATTCGTTATCCATTGCAACAAATCCTTCAATTCCCATTCCATCCATTCTATTTCTTGGTCATCAGAATCGTCCTCTGATTCCAGAAAGCCTCTTCTTCTTCGAATGGCATTGCGTTTGACTGATTGCGCTTGATTGATGATCTGCTGAAGCTTGGTAATAAATTTCAGAAACTGAACTTGATTTTCAACGAGGTTTTGTTGTTCACCTGTTAGGTTTGACCCCCGTAATTTACCTTCGATGTCTAAGATTTCCTTGGGAAACTCTGTTGTTAGATTAGCACCAGCTATATCTTGCCTGATTTTTGTCTGAAACGTGTTGGAAGCAATAGCTCTAGATGATATGGCTTTCTTAACTTCTTCAAAGTCACGAAGGATTGCCTTGACGACGTTTCCTAAAAAAAGAAAAGCATTAAGTATATTTGGTGAGGATCAAACATCTATACAGGGTGTGTATAAAAAGTGAACAAATCTCAGTCCGCTCTCTACTTCGCGAAGCGCCTCAACGTACGAAGTTTTAGTTGAAATAGATTGTTTTGGGTGCCTTTACTCTGAAATAAGCAGAAAAATTCAAGTTTTAAAACCCTGGGGGTTGTGTCTTTTACAACAAGTTAATTACAGCTTGCACATGACACTTTAATGTATTGCTGTTCAAAATGTATTGTTTATGCGTTTGCCTAATTTGCGTACAACTTCTGAGAGACATACATTCTTAAAACTTTATTTAGAAAAATACAAGTTCGCACGACGTTTTAGGTGACTTTGGCTCAGGCAACAGTTAGCAAATTCTCCATCTACGAAATGAGAATTACGTTAAGTACCCAAGCAATCTATACTGTACTAATAAGAATCTTCATATTTCAAGCCGCTTCGCGGCGTTGAGACTTTTTTATGTATCGTTACTACAAAAATCTGCATTGGAGAAAATCCTATCTCAAAATCCTACTCAATAGAAAAACCTTAAAGTCGACTATGAGTATACTTCTAATGGTATTTTTTATTTGACAATTATAACTGAAGTTCATTCAAGCTTTGCTGATGATGATGTGTTAAGGTGTTATTCATTGCAGTTATGTGTATGAAAACATGCTAGCTAGCTATACTGGCTTCAAGTTTATGTTGCATGTAAATGCATGGAAACATCTTTGTTATGCTTCCGTCATTCAATAAAAGGCTCGAACAATTGGTTGCAAGTTGCTGATTGCATGCTGTCAAAAGTATTCAGATTATGAAAGACAGGAAGTTCCAACACAATTTTCAACTCCAGTTTTGGATATTATAGAAGTAATTAATTTACTAGGTTAGTTACAAACATTGAATGTCCTTGTTGCCTAAAACCAGGCTTTTTAGCAGCCAAACCGCAAAACATTGAACAGAAGTATGGTATGATAAAATTGAGAGGGACAGCTGGCATGCATCAATGTTTAATGCTGGTACTGCTGTCTTGTAGTCAAAAAAGTTTTTTTTTCCATTGTGAGTAGCTGTATAGCTGTTATTTGGATATTAAATAAATGCTCTAACTTCAAAGCTTAAGGGCATGCTGATGTTTGGTATAGTTTGTTTAATGCCATAAGATATGAACATTTGACACTTTACTGTTCTTGAATGAAATGGCAAGATCTGATCATTTTTACTGCATGTCCATTTACAGTTCAGTACAACTTATTTTTGCAACATATATGAGCCATGCATAATAATATAGCTTTCAGGTTAGAGCTGATCATCAGTATAATAGCTGTCAGTTAGAGTTTGGTCACTTTTTAATGAGTCAGCTTTGTAAATATCTTTATGATTCATTGTCCAGTCAACACTTAAATGTTTATGCATTGGGGGTAATCTGTGCAAATATTACAAGCATGTTACTTAATGTCATTTCACCTTTTTGTAACACAAATTAAATTTTTGTGTTAAATAGCTAGTCTTTTAAACATTTTAAAATGGCTAACCAATTTAAATTTGGTCATTTTAAATTGGTTAAAATGACAAAAAAAAATTGGTAGTTTAGATGCATCTGAGACAACCAGTTTAGATTGGTCATTTTAACCAAAATCTATTTTAAAAATGATTGGTTAAAGCAGCCAATTTAAACTGGTTGTCTCAGATGCATCCAAACGACCAATTTTTTTTTGGTCGTTTTAACCAATCTGTTTTTACAGTGTAGTATTATACTCGACTTGATTAATTACAGTTTTATCTCAAGTAACTTGTTTGGAAGATGTATTCTAACTACCATTTTTAGTGCGTATGTAGTTTACCTACGACCCCTTACAAGTTTGCTCAGATTTTTTGTGTATGTTTGTATGCCTGAGTACGTGTTGCTCTTCGAGTAACATTCACTCGTGGTCGTGAGTAGGTTTACTCGAAATCTGAGTAAATTGGACATTTACTCAAAGTTAGGAGTCAATTTGGGTGCATTTTATTTGAGTAATTTGAACTCAATTTTTGAGTAACTTTTACTCATTTTTCGAGTACAATTACTCAAATTCGGAGTTCCGTTTAGCCATTATTTTGAGTAGTTTTTTACACCTGGTTTCGAGTGATATTTTAAGAGCATAATTTACTCAAAATCACGAGTAACTATGGGTGCATTCATTTACTCAAAGGTTTGCGTTATTTTTACTCAGAATTTTTTGCAGTGCATGTTATAATCACATGCGCCAGGTAAAGAAAAGTCCTGACAAATACACCAGTGTGAAACAGACATTGGAAACCGAATATAAAAAACCAGATGCGTTGAGTTTGCAAAATGTGTCAAAAATAAATACATGCATGTAAATATCAATGATTAAACTACAAACCGTATCTTAAACTCGTCCGTATTGCTTTGCTGCACTTTGGACATTTAATCATCTGTATGCTGGTCGATTCACCTTTCTTCATCTCCTTCGCTTTCATATCGATATAGCCGTCCATACCTTTCACTTCAAATACGTGACCACAATCAGCAAGCTCTATAAATCTGGCATCTTCCTCTTCCTCGGTGCCGAAGAAAATTTCGGTCAACTCGTCTTTATCGCAAACCAAGCACTTTTTCGGGCACGGTTCTCCGCACAGACCGGCGCAGCGGTGATCACAAGTCTTCAAGGTTTTTCTACATCGTTTATTACAACGCTGCCGATTGCAAATCTCACCACATAGCTTCGTGCACTTGAAATGTCTGCACTTCCATTTGCAAGGTTCCTTGCATTCTTTACATGGCAGCCCACATTTGTTTTGGCATTTACTATGGGGGCAACTGTTTTCACATTCTTCAGAACATGGTGGGCAGTTCTTCGTGCAAGGCACTTTGCAGCTGTGATCACAGAACAACACACGACCACATTTTGAAGAACATGGTTGGTGAACTCGGCCTTGCTTGCATTTACCACATGTACCTATTAAAACAGCGTGGAAAACGGAAAACGAAATTATCGAATTCGAAGTTACTGTACAAATGTCATGTTCTCAATAGCTCGATTAGTAAAGAAGTAATTCTTGGGTGTTCAAAGGCCACTATATGATGAGTGTGTGGTGAAGGTAATTTTATATGCGTAATGGTACTGAATTGGTCAGTTCTTGGGGAAAACATTTTCTTTAGCACAAATCCTTTTGCACTTAAATGCTTTAAAACGACAGATTTGATAGACCCCATCGTCAATTAGGTGCGAGGTCTGCAAACTGTGTGTCAATACATGAATTAGACAGTACCACGTCGTATAGGTGATCAGACGTAAACACGTGATTTAGTAAGACGTAAAAACTCGAAACCCCGCACAGAATTATATTATAATGATTAATGGTGCGGTTAATTTCCACACTAAAGGGGATTCCTGATCCACGTATTACGTGTAACTGTAAGTTTACTGAGCAATTGTATAAACGGAGCTTTTGCCTATTTTCCTTCCGCGGGCCCGCAGGCGAAGTGAAGGCTTGAGCAGACATCTTGTTTGTCAGATAAAAGCTAATAGGCGAGTTTTATAGTAGTACATCTGGCGTTTAAAAATGGTCAATTTCCCTTGACTACACAAGTGAAAAAAAATTGGGACATTGAAATTGCTCGTCTATTGCTTGATGAAATAATGCGGTTGTATGGTTATCACTTATCAGTAATTTCGAAATATAAGGGTATCCAATTCGTGTACCTTTAAAAGGCTTACTTGTAATGAACACTTCATCAATGGTCACATCTGCTCTGGTACGGTCGCCTTTAAGTACTAACCATTTTACTATTTTTTTACAATTTTAAGTTTTATATACCTGTTACTGAATTACCTACCTTTGCAAAGGTGCTCGCACTTCAATAAGCTGTTACAAGGCTCCGGGCATCCAGTCTCAGTAGGGTCAATATAACATCGAGTTTTACATTCATGACCACACGGAGACCAGGTTTTGGTAACCTTCTTTTGACATATTTTCAGACAGGGTTCTCCACATTTTAATGGACAGTTATGGCCGCAAAGAAGCTCCTTGGGACATGGTATCGTACATTGAAATTTACAAGGATCCTGATAACAAGGCATTACAACAACATGTCCGCATTCGGGAACAGTCTTCGGTACGCCAACAAAACAACGGCAATCTTGGTAACAAAGGCGTTCGCACGGATGTCCACGCTCGCATTTTTTTGGACAAGGTTTCCTGCAGTCGTATTCTTCGTGATTTGGATCAGTTGGATGACAGAGCTGCTCACATTTATGACCACAGTCTAATCTTGCTCTACAGTTGACGCTGCAGCCACCGTTTGGGACTTTATTGAAATCTGAGTCCTTGCTGACATGAGTGATGGTTGCTGGGTGGTTTTGACACGCTAGTGGTAAAGATTTGGCTACACAACCCCTTTTCTCTATGTCGTCAAGAATTTTCGACCAAAGATCATTAGCTGACCTCAGTAAGGTTAAATTGCCTATGCAAAAGAAACCTTTCTTCGCTCTCGACAAAGACACGCAAATGCGGTTATCAATTGCAAGAAACCCAATCGATCTGCGTATGTCCTTTTTTTCTTTAGCTGCAATATCTTGGCTTCGAACTAGGGACAGTAGGATGATTTCGTTTTCTTCGCCCTGGAAATTATCAACAACACACACTCTTAAACCTTCTGCATCTGGTACGAACTTCTTAAGTTGGAGTAGCTGACCACTGTACGGTGTTAACACTGTAATTTGAGTTGGCGAGTAGCCTTGCTGCAGCAGGTATCGACACAAAGAACCGATAAATTTAGCTTCGTGAACATTTGAATGACTTTGATTTTCATCAACAGCATCCTGAAAGAGAAAAGTATTGCATAATTTTTCGAACATATTTTCCCCTAAAATCCTTTGACTTTCCTGCCAACTCCAAATACTTATAGAAGTTTCTGGCTGAGTGTTTGCATAGATTCACCACACACTTTTCCTCCCAGTGCCCTCCCTCATTATACCATCGCTCTGGTCACCGTCTATTTAAGTATTTACCTCTTTTACTTGGTGATCTACGAAGAAGATATTCTTTCCGATCCCTTCGATCCTTTCAAAATTTCGCACGGATTCGTGATCCGTCAAATTGTTGTAGATAGGACGCATCATCACCGATATTTCCGGACGCATTCTGTGTTGAGCTTGGAGACAAGCAAATGGCATACCTAAAAAGTTAATGAAACTTTCTATGAAAGTCTCTTAATAAAATTATTCCTTCAAAATGTATACAAAGAACTGAAATTTCTGACTATATCGCAACCAGGTATATAATCCAACATATGAACTGCCATACTGGTTTTATTTAAAGAATGCAATCACCACACAATGATTGCATTCACGAATCAACGTTTTGACACTCCAGTCTAGTATTTTCATCAGGGTTGATCTAATGCCGCAACTGGGTGACCTTATATAGGCGTGACTGCAGCTAGTTGCCACAAGAATATTTACATCTTGTTGGCAGATGACGTTATCTTGGCAGTATAAGGTCACGGGTTTGAACATCAAATCACCCCTGATGAAGAATACAAGTCACTTGAGTCTCCCCGCCAAATATGACACTATCTTCCTCGGGCCGGTTGCTGAAAGCCCGTTTAGCTTAAACGGCGGATAAATCACATTTAGATGACCCTCCCGTTCATTTTGCGAATCGCTGAACCCAAATATTGAACATTAAATATGTTGTAGCATACATAAGTGTTCTTTTCAGATAGCAAAATTTAGATTAGGTCGTTCCAGTAATACACAGACTTGGTTGATATTTTTATATATTTAACTGAAATCGAATTCTTAAAACCTTACGTCGTATTGTCTGCAGTTGTTAAACTCCTCTCCTGCATGCATGTGTTGTATATTGCTGTTTTTAGGTTAACTTCACAAATAAAGCATGTCTTTTTTATTCAAGTTTTTATAACCGTGAATGAATTGAAAATTGTATGTGAATTTTAAAATTGCGTATATTAGGAACCAATTTATAGATATTTTTATGTAAAGGATTCAGCACGTACCGTTTTCAACCATTCTTTCAAACAGGGAAATATCCAGCTGATAATCCAACCCCAGTTGAAACACGGTGGGTTTTGGTCGCAACTGCTTGTGATCTCCAATCAGAATTAGATGTTCACATCCTCCTGTTAATGCCGTTACGATATGTGATTCCAAAACTTCAGCGGCTTCTTCAACAATTGTTATTTTTGGCTTTATGCGATGTAAAAGGTTACGGTATTTGGCAGCACCTTTTATTCAAAAAAGAGAAAAAATTATTGAAGTACCTAAACCAAAAACAGAGCAAGAGACAAAAATAAAAACAACGATGACTATTACATGCAGTGTAGACAAACATAACATAGTCATGGCAACAGCCCAAACAAAACGCAAGCCGAAACTTTGGATGATAGTGCATTTGAGTACCGAAATAACCTCAAAGTATAAAAAGACATAAACGATATAAATAGATTCTAGAATAAGATAAATATTCGATTCTAGAATTATCGAGTTTTGGGGTCCTATTTTCTCGTTAAGAATAATTCAATGAGTTCAATATTGTGATGTTGCTTACCCGTTGTTGTCATTCCTATGACGTGTGCTTCTCGAAGAAGTTCATAATCTTGCGCGTTCCATAGATCTCGTAGCTCTTTCATTCCCTGGTCGTATTCATCTTGCACACTTGCTATGGTGTCCTGGTACTGCTGACTGATAGTTCTGACCCATTTGCGGTACAAACGCCATCGATCTTTGACAGCTAACTCCCATACGTCTTGAACAATATCTTCTTCTACATCGGTCATTACATCTTCGTTTTGTAGCTGTTTTTTTATTTCAAAGATGACTTTTTTCCTGGCTCGTCTCTTGTTTTGCACTTGCCATTCGCCGGCTCCTCCCCCTGACAATTTTGTGGGATCAACTACTTCGAAGTCGTCGGCTGCACGGACACCTTCATTTTCAAATGTATCAGTTCCATCGTCAATCCTCCGTTGATCTTCCATGAAATCCGTTTCGTATTCCACATTCCCTGAAAATTAATGTAATTAGTATGAGATTTTTTGCATATTTTTGTGGTATTATAATGCAGATGAATAGACAATTCCAATGATCGACTAAATTTTGATGTAAGCAGTATGAACAAAATCATTAATGAATGACAGCATCGAGATTCATGAAGAGCATCGATCTGAAAATCAGTATTATTCCAAAGAGAGTATAGCCTTTCCTAGGTTGTGATTTTTTTATATGTTCGTAGAACGCACGAGAAAGCCTACAGTACCATGCACTTTCGCCTCAAATGTGTTAGACTTTCCCGCGTGCATAATAGTAATATATGCCAAATTTGCAATTTTCACAGGGCTGTATTTTCCGTATTTTACAACATTTATCCACCGCACTTTACCATTTTACTAATTTTTAAATGCTCTTTTCAGGTCAGATGAAAGGTTCGTATTCCTTGCATCAGTTTGAATTGGCTACGTAGCAAATATATGTTATTAAGGAAAGAAATGTGGGGGGGGGGGGGGGGGGTGTCAAATATAGGTTGTTTTAATGTAGGCCAGGATGGTTTTATTTGTCCCTAGCATTGTCTAACAGCCTAAATCCTGACAGATTAAATTATTAAACATGATTCTATCCTACTTTTATTAAACTACCTCTTAACACTACGTTGCTCTATAAAAAATATTTACGTAGCGGTTAAATTCTGAAGACAAATAGCCCTTCTTACTTTATTATTAGCCTTACAAAATTACGAAAAGCTGATTCGTCGAGGTGCATACTGTTGTTTCATCAATTGTACAGCAGTACAATATTTATTATTGCATTTTCCAAAACAAACGAAATGGCTGGCAGATATTTAACGCGGTAAAGCACTAAATACGAAAAAAGCTCTAAATTTTGGCTTCAGTCTTCTATAAAGCGCTCCGAAATGTTTTCAAACGTCGAGCTGTTGAGATGTATAAATTTGTCATGGTAATAATAAACAAATAATCATCCGCTATTGCTGATACAATTTAATTATAATTATTAGTACTCGTGATATTTGAAAATTTTCCTAATTTTTCCAAACATCTCTCGCTTTATTAATCCCAATTTGTACACATCGCATGATTAGGTAATATACTCGCATACTACACTATATATAGATACTCACATAAATCACTAATAATTCTTAAGCACCTCCAGAACTATTCTAACATTTCCCGGCTGTACTTGACAGAGCAGAAGGACTAGGTATTTTTTTCTATATTTATGTGCTGAATATAGAAATACATAGCTGTACTGGATAGCACATGTCTGATCATATGTCATGCAGCCATGTTGTGTTCAATGTATCAGCACCACGAGACAATATTAGAATGATTATTACACGTGTCTGCCAACTTATACTTGGAATTACATATAGCTACATAATTAGTTAATTCCTAATACACTACAAGTCCTGCCGTAATGAATGAGGCTGGGAATTCCTTAATAATTTAGCTATCTAACAGCGAGGTAAACCAAATGGAGTGTAGAATCCTGATCAAGCACGAATAAGAAAATATAAATATATCTCTGATGGCGACAAGACAGTTATAGTTCACATTTGCTATTTGCTCATCATTTTGTCTGACGATAACTTTGAAATGAAGTCGAAAATATACAGTTTCAACTTGCGTCTTGTTTTGAAGCATACATATATCTTGCATTTTCAAAAATGTCTGGGAATTTGCTTTTTATTTTACTATTTGCTTCTAAATACTTACTGTTTGTAATAATCATGTCGTTATACTTGGTGCTGCGGTAATATATGCATTTCTTCATAGACCCGACAAAATTTACCAAGTGATGGCCTGAGCGTAGTGGAGCCATGCCTATCTTCAATTCATGCTGTTGGGTCTCTTTTGGAAGGTGCCGATACTGAAGACTCTCTAAGCGTTTGTCGATATACAAGGCAACGCTGAAAAGAGGACGAATTGTAATGTTAATGCAAAGTTAGACAACCATACTGGTGCCTTATGAATCCGGCACTCATCAGAGAAACAGGTCATATAGCTATAAAAGAAAAAAAACGTGATTCATCAGCAACTGTAAATCAGATTTCATAACAAACACAACGTGTAAACTGACTGAAATTTGTTATTAGGAGTGGAACATAATTCAATCTAATCCAATTTTAAACGCAAGAGAACAACAACATCCACTCAAGCTTTAATGGCTTATTTATTTTATCAATAACTTGTTTTATTTTAGAGATATATGTAAGGTTTTTTGAAAATGAAATTTAGGTATATCTGACGTCATCTGTTTACGAATATTAAGTTACATCAATTTTATGTAACGTTGAATATCTCTGTGCATAACTGAGAGAACTCTTTCAAACTTAGCATGGATATAGCAATTTGTCAACGCCACTATCCACTATACAGTAGTGAGGTTCAGATTTGACTTCCTCTACCATTACCGATACCTTTTCCCGATCTTTAAACAATTTGATTGGTTAATCGGGTAGGTCCGGCACATCTGATTGGCTAAAAGATAGATTAAGGTAGCGGTAGAGGTATTGGAAGCCAAATCTGAACCTCTCTAGTAATTGTTTGGCGGCTGCAACATGGACAGTTTTTAGCTTCTGTCGGGATTAGCTTAACCCGGCAAATAACTCACATTTGTTCAGTTTATAGTATACTTTATTGCTGATCATATGATCTCGTTTCTCACCTACCAAATACATGTCAACAACTATTTTACTACCAAACTATCAACCAAATTATTACTAAATATGCCAAACTCGCGACACTCTCCCCCTATTTTATACTGTATGTATTAAATATGATCCTGTCCGTAATGTAAACCCTTATTAACTAGAAGTTTATGAATAAATTTACTGTATCGTTCAAATGGTTTGTTCCTCTTGATTTGCAATTTCTTTCATCACTTTCCTAGCGACTACGGCTGCCTTTCTAGGATGAAATTCTCTTGCTCTGGGATTAAGTTCAGTAACTTCCTCCGTCTTATGTGGTATATCACGTGATAACTCCATTGGACATAGTTGCTGCACCGCTCTCTCAATAAATGACTTCCCAGCTCTTAACCTCACCGCACGTACAACACCATCTCTCCCTTTAATCAACTTCACGACCACCCCGATGTTCCGCTTTCCTCGATTCCGTTCATCCGATGTTATTAATACCACGTCTTCAGGTTTGATAGAGAGTTGTTTGGTCTTATGGTTAAGGTTGTGTCTCTCTCTCAAGCCTTTCACGTACTCTCCAGACCATCTGGACCACAATGCATCCTTACAACGCCGTAGATATCTTGCTCTTTTCCTCAGATTACCGCCTTCGATCGATTCGATATCTTCCTCTGGCAATACATTGGACTGTTCGAACATTATTGAATCTGGGGTTAGAACGGTCCAATGTCATCCTCGACGTAGTTGTTGTGACTTTATTTCAGCAGGGTAGCCCATTCAGCGCTAAGCTGATATCCATAGGGGCCCTGCATCAACTTATATATCTATTTACAACAATAAAAAATACAATTAATTATATCGATATCTATAACATGAAACTAAAGATCAGGCGCACAATGTGTATAAAACACTTAAAAACTATGTCTTTGTACAAGTGACTTAAATTTAGTCAGGGACACTGCATTTTTAATTTAATCAGGAAGATTGTTATAAAGCAGTGACCCTGAATATATAAAAGATCTCCTGCCCAGGCTGAGATTCGGTTTAGGTAAATGTAAATTATTTTTCCTTCTGGTATTGTAAGAATGAATACTTGAATTCCTTGTAAAATATCCACTTAAATATTCTGGAACTAAATTGCTCAAACATTTAAAAACTAAAACACACTTATGAATTTTTCTACGAGTAGATAGTTCTACCCAATTTAAAATGTCAAAGGTATTTCTAGAGCTTTTCCGTTGTAATATTATCCTTGCTGCACGGTTTTGCAGCTTTTGGAGACTTTAATTTGAGAACACCCAACAGATAACTCAGACCATACAACATCAGTGTAGTCAAAAATTGGTTGCACTATTGTGTTATAAATGCATTTAGATGCTTTAATTGTCAAGCACGTCCGTATTCGCGACAGTAGACCCAATCGTTTGCTCACTTTGTTGCAGATTTTTTCCGTGTGTTCTTTCCATGATATTTGTTCATCTAGCATTACGCCCAAATAACTAAACTTTGGCACTCTTTCAACTTGTTTGCCATGTAGTTGGATGTTAATGTCACCAAAAAGACCAAGTTTTTGTTTTGTTCCAAAAATATAACTTTAGTTTTGACTTCATTTAGAACAAGTCTACAGGAGATCATCCATTGCGCAACACGATCTAAGTCATTTTGGAGAGTTTCCTCTATGTCACCAGTATTAGAGCTAGAAAAGTAAATTACTGTATCGTCGGCATACATACCGATTGAGCAACTTAATACACACTTTGGCAGGTCGTTAATATGTAGAACAAATAATAGTAGACCTTACACAGATCCTTGGGGAACACCATAATTTAACATGCAGCTAGGAGACAATTCGTCAGCATATTTTACTCTTTGTGTCCGGTTAGTAAGATAATTTTGGAACCAACAAAGGGCTTGGCCTCTGATTCCATAATGTTGTAGCTTGTAAAGAAGGCATTCTTGATCAACAAGATCAAAAGCCTTTTTAAGATCTATAAACAGTGCACCTGTGGCTTTTTGTTTATCCATATGTTGTAATATGTGCTCAACAAAGTGAATAACAGCAGTTTCTGTAGAATGGTTTCTTCGAAACCCTGACTGATATATGGATAAAACGTCATCCTCTTTAAGAAAAGCCGCAAGTTGTACTTGAATTGTACGTTCCATTATCTTGGAGATCAAAGGTAGAACTGAAATAGGTCGATAATTGTTCTCTTCATTTCTTTTAACCGATTTAAAAATAGGTGTAACTTTTGCTTCTTTCCATTCCGAAGGAATATCTCCACTTCTAATTGTCAAATTGATGAGATACGCAATTGGCTTAGCAATTGCACTAGCACCATCTTTTAAAAGCCTTGCAGGAATCCCATCAAGACCAGTTGCTTTACTACCTTTGAAATTTCTCAATTGATCATAGACAAAGCTTAAACTAACATCATTTAAAGCACAATCTTGGCTAACTCTAGGCGATGCAATAAGTGGCAGCGAAACGTTTTGGAAACGCTTACTTAAAGTACTGGCAATTTGGGTGAAATACTGATTAAACGTATTCGCTGTAAGATTTTGATAGCGTGTTGAGGTAGTATTTCTTTCTCCTTTTGGCAAAAGGTCATTTAATGTCCTCCACAATTGTTTGGAATCTTGTTTTCCAGTCAATTTGGAAGAGTAATAAATGCTTTTTTCTTTCGTAGTTTCCCGGTAAAAGCATTTTGAAGCCTTTTGTAGCTGCTCCAATAAACCTCTTGGTTTGTCTTTATAGCTTTCTTGTGGTAATAATCACGCTCTTTCATTAGGTCTTTTACTTCACGGGTAATCCAAGGCAGGGATCTTCCACGTACGCGACGAATATTAACTGGTGCGTGATTGTCAGCTACTGATTTAAATAAGTCTTTAAAAGAATTCCATGCTTCTTCCGGATTTAATTCCATCTCTAATATGTCCCAAGGGACATAGCTCAAATCCGTTGTGAGTAGTTTAGGGTCATAATTCTTATAGTTTCGAGTTTCAACAGTTTTAGGCGGTATAGACTTTATCCTGTGGAGTTTCCTAACTCCAACGATGGCGAAGTGATCTGAAAAACCAATTTGTATTACTCCTGAAGAGTACAGTTCAGGTCTAGATGTAAAGAATAGATCAATTAACGTTTTAGAATGTTGCGTAACTCTTGTGAACGTGGTAATTATCTGTTTAAGACAATAGATCCCGGTCACGCGTCGAAGATTTTTGGTTGTTGACGACAAGTTTGGAGCTGCATAATCAAAGTTGAAATCGCCCAACAAAATCGTTTTGATCCCATCCATTGTAAAATTAGCCAGTCCACTTTCTAAATCATTTATAAATGTAGAGGGATCAAGATGAAGGGGTCTATAAAAAGCACCAATTAATATCTTCTTAGTGTTGGGTTGGATTAACTCAAACCAGATGGCCTCTGTATTCTTGTCTATCGATGGTACAATAGCATCATTTTCCAACTGATCAAAACCAATATTTTCAGCTACATAAACAGCTATGCCCCCACCATTACGATTTCGATCTCTTCTCATCAGATTATAACCAGGAAGAGAGATTTCGCTATCCGCAATTGAATCATTTAACCATGTTTCATTTAGCGAGAGAACATGTGGTTTATACTTATCGCAAAATAATCGTAACTCGTCCAGCTTGTTTCTTAGGCTGCATATATTGAGATGAAACGCACGCATTCCCTTCATAGTGGCTTGCGAATTAGTCGAAGGACGAGGGTTTAATGCTATATCATTCGATAGCAGTATAAGATTTGCCGCAAGCGTCATATTTAGAAGGCGTATGACCATGACAGCTTTAACATCAATCGTCGTGTTTGTCGGAGAGCTGCTACATCTCATCTGTAGACGAGATTCAGGAATCTTTGGATGACTCGCATCACCAGCTGCCATCAGCATTTGCAACTCAGCATCCTTACCCAACAATTTCATGGGATATTTAAAGAACTGGGCAGAAAATAAGACAACTAAAATATATATTATCAGAGAGCCACTACAGCATGACCGACCCGCCATGTTGCCACAAATGACAATGGGCGATTATTCAGTGCGATTTCGACATCGAGTATGACTTCTTCGAATTCGCTCCATGTTAATTTAGCACGTCCGCTCGACTTATACAATGCTCGTTTCACTAGCCTCACTAGTCTCTCAAATTGACCTCCCCACCAGGGAGCTCTGCTTAAGTTAAATTGCCATTTTATGTACTGGTGGGCGAGATAATTCTGAAGCTTCTCATCTTTCATGATCGTTCTGAGCCACTTCGCTGCAGCTACAAAACTTTTGGCGTTGTCGGAATAGATCTTAGTAGGTCTACCACGTCTAGCAACAAACCGCTTTAAACTTCTGATGAATCCCTCAGTCGTTTGATCTTTTAAGAGCTCGAGATGGATGGCTCGGGTAAGACTACACGCGAACAACAGGATATGAGCTTTGCCGGTTTTCGTTGAACTAATCTTGTATTCCATTGGTCCCGCATAGTCGACACCGATTACTTGGAGTCGAACCGATGGTCCGGTCTGTTGGAAGGTTTCCAGGTGGTGGACTGTGGAACGCAGTGGCACGGAACTTCTTGCACCCGAAGCAATTGTTGATAACTTTCTTTGTTAACTGCCTCAATCGTGGAATCCAATAGTCACGTCTAACCAAAGTCATTGTGAGGCCAATTCCCCCGTGCAGAGTCAAGATGTGGGCGTCTTCAATGATCTTCTTAGACAAACGTGCCGCAGGTGGTAAGTATAGAGGAAATTCTCCTTGAATGCGACCACGGCACTCGTACAACCCAGCTGAGTTCAGTTGTAAGTTCAGTCTTAATTTGTCTTCTTGAAACTCATCTGTGCCGCTGGAGCTATCTTGGACTCTCTTGATCCACCACTCAACTTGTTGATTTATATCTTTAGTTGTCAAGGGACCAGTAACTCTTGCTAGTTTCTTCAACTTACACTTCGTTAAGAATCTTCTAATCCAAAACATGATACGGACTGCAGACCAAAAGCAATGTTTCGACAGTAATTCTTCAAACCCATCATTTATCTCCACGGCAGCTGCGAATAATTCTCGGCTCAGTTTCGCTTCTTCTTCAGTTTGCTTGCTTGCCCTAGGAACAATTGACTCTGGCCACTGGTTGGGGTATGGTAACCACACTGGTCCGTTTAACCAAACCTTGGGGAGATTGCTTCCGAGACACCCTCTGCTTCCAACGTCAGCTGGATTCTGGTCAGTGGTTACATCAGTGGTCCCGATCTGGTATTGATCATGGCGTGTGAGGGTGCTTCTGAAGAGCTCTTACATACTAGTTTAAATACATGTGATATAAAGCAGAATTTAACAGTCAGTAAGAAGGGAAAGCTTAAGTGGAAAGGCAGCTTATGTGATCTACAATCTTGTCTGATCCGTGAGCTTGGAATCCAAGCTAATACGAAGTGGTCAACGCCTGGTGGCTATTGTAAAAAATTTGAAGACGAGAATTTAACCATCAGATGGTATACAGACAGCTTCTCTCTCACGATTAATGGTGAGGATAGTAAGCGACAAATGGATAAACTTCCCCTATTGGCTAGCAAAGAATCCGAAACGGCTGAAGTAAACAAGGAAAAAGCTTTCTCAATTGGCGAAGTCCCTCAAAATGGCGCCAATGACAAAGATGATAATGACGACGACACGCTCGAGCGAAATACTGATAGTGAAGAATGCTCTTTGGCAAATTCGAATGACTCAATCAATACAGACTCAATTATTGAGCAAGTAGATAATAAAATTCTTAATCTAAAGAAAGAGTTTACGGTAAAGATATGCGAACTAAATCAGCAAATCTCTGGGCTGAAGGCAAATGGCATGGGAAGTCCATCTCAAGACAAGTCTATTGACGATCTGAAACGCAAAAAGCAGCAACTGAAAGACGAGAATCGTTATCTAAGTGAAAAGGTTATGAATTTATCTCTCATCGTTTCAGACCTAAATTGCAAACTCAAGGACTACGAAAATGAGCGCTTGAGCCTTGTAACAGCAATTAAATTACTTTATACCGATGCAAATTCGGAAATCCCTCGACAAAACCTTGAAACTCAATGGCAAACAAAGGAGGGGCATACACAAAATGCAGCAAGCACAAGCCGATCGGAGGTATGTTCTTTGAATAATAGCTTAGCTGAAGATATACCAACAAGTAATCGCTATTCAGCACTTATCGTCAGCGACGAAAGCGAGCCAGAGGAAATGATTGAAGTAGAGCCACCACCACCGTCGGCTCCGAAACAAAAAAAGTCTAGAAAGGTGAAAGAAGCTAATAATAATAATAATAATAATAATAATAATAATAATAATAATAATAATAATAATAATAATAATAATAATAATAATAATAATAATAATAATAATAATAATAATAATAGTCTTTATTAGAATACTCAGAAACACCCGTCTGAGTTTACAATGATAAAATAATTACAGTCTGCAGTATATGGTTAAAACGAATTACTATTATATTTACAATCAATTTAAAAAAGACTCTTACTGTATTTATTTACGATTTTAAAAAAACAGTAAATTGTTGAGACACATTAGGATCTAAACTACGTTGAACAAACAACGATTTACAAACGACCTTTTATACCTTTCTGTTCTTACTAGAGGCAGTTCGTAATCGTGTCCTCTTGGCCTAAGTTTCTCGTTCCTTTTTCCCGGCAATAGCTCAAGCAATGCATTGTCATCAGATAATGTTATTTTCCTCCATAGTCTCGTATCTCTCTTGTCACGAATTTCTTTGATGAATATTCTTTTTGATATATAACCGTTCTTGTGCGCACGCTTAATAAATTTATCTATTTGATTCAGATATTTACTTTCATACGCACAACCCCACAATTCAATGGCAAAGGTGAATATAGACATGATTAGGCTATCAAACAGCAGATCTAATTGTTCAAGTGATAGTCCATAATATTTACAAACTCTCATAATATACATCCTTCCACTTGCTTTCCTGAGCATTTCTTCGAAATGCAAATCCCAGTTGCATGGATTGTCTTGCAAGGTAACTCCTAAGATCCTTAACCACGTCTTTCGTTCGACCGAGGGGATAGGGTCGGGCAGAGTCACAGGCGTGACACCATGAACAACCATTTCGTACGTTTTTTTCATATTCAGGGGCATTCTGTTTTCTTCAGACCAAGCTTGTACGTTATCAAATTCAGCTCGAGATGTATCTCCACTTTCAGTACCAAGAACTCCCAACGTCAAATCGTCTGCAAATTTCACCAACTCATTTTTTGAATCAACTGTTTTAATATCATCAACCATAATTGAAAACAGAATAGGACCAATGACAGTTCCTTGAGGGACACCTCGATTAATATTCAGGTATTCCGTTTCAATTCCGTCAACGACAACTCTCTGTCTTCTATTTCCCAAAAAACTAATTATCCAATTTACAACGTACGGATTGATGGGTAACTTTTTAACTTTTTCAAACAACAGATCGTGTGGCACATTGTCAAATGCTTTACTAAAATCGAATGATAGTACTCTAACGTATTTGGCCTCTTTATCCAACCACTTTAACCATGTATGTTGGCATTTAATTAAAGCCATTGTCGAATTATGACCTTCTTTGTAGGCAAATTGATCAGGTCCAATTTTATGTCTTATAGCAGGTGCAAGTTCAGTTTTATACACACATCTTTCAAATAATCTCATAATAATATCTGTTAGTGAAATTGGTCTGAGCTGGCTACACGAGTTTAAAGGTGATTCTTTAGGTAGTGGTAATAAATTTGCAGATTTCCATATTTGGGGTACGTTACTAGTTTTTAATGACATATTGAAAATTTCCGTAACGATGGGAGCCAATTCTGTAGCAAAACATTTCCAGAACCAGTATGGTAGATTATCAGGACCTGCAGAGGAGCGTTTCTGATTCAGCAGATGGTGCTTAACTGTATTTATAGATAACAGAGGGATTCTTGTACCCTCCGGAATTTGAACAGGCTCAGGAGTCGTATAATTCGGATCAGTATTTACACTTTGAAAATACGCATTGATATCACATGGGTCAATAAAGGCACTCACAGATATGTGTTCTTTCCTTTTCCTCGAGGTGATACTATTTACGTTAGACCACCATCTCTTCGACCCAGCCTTCTGACTACCAACCTCTTGTTTAACTGCGTTTAGTTGATTGTCACGTATTAACTTGTTGATCTGATCTGTCAATCGTAGGTTAGCTTCAGTATTTCCCTTTCGAATGGCTTTCCTTCTTTGTTTCAAGAGATGTTTCACAAGAGGAGACATAAATGGAGAGTCGCGTGACGATGTTCTAACCTTAATTAAGGGAAAACATTTGTCAAATTTCGGCCATACGATTTCATAAAACTTGATAATCATTTCATCTAAGTTATCACAATTTGAAGTAATCATATCCCAGTCAACTGATTCCAATTCCCGAAACATGTTCAGTTTACGGTGATCTCTTACATCTCTGAAATAGGAATTTGTTCTTTTTGCTTTTACTATGTCACGGGGGTATGTGATTACCATATCATGGTCGGATCTTACTAGACTTTTCACCACTTTGACATTCTTCCAATAATTTGGAGCATTTGTAATAAACACATCTAATATTTTTTGTCCTCTTGTAGGAACCTTAACGAGTTGGGTAAATGATAGTTGATTAAGAACGCTTCGAATATTTAAATTATTAACATCGCCAGCAAGTATTATTTTTGAATCCGGTTTGGATAACATTAGCTGTTCACATGAGTCAATAAGAAATTCAATTAAATCTAGTTCGTTATATTTGTAGTCAGGTGGGTGATAAATAGTTGCAGCAAAGTATTCTGAGTTCTGTGTAATGATTTTTGTCCATAAGCATTCGAATGGATTATCTAGATCACGTACTGTCTGCATTCTCCAATCATTCCTGCATAAGATCGCGACACCACCTCCACGACGGTCTGCTCTATCCTTTCTGATGATGGAAAAATTTGGTGGACAAATGAGAGAGTTAGGTATAGTCGGTTTAAGCCATGTTTCTGATATGCAACAAACGTCTATGTTGTTACATTTAATGTCCGCACACAAAGCAGGAAAAGCATCTGGCTTAACAATGGATCTGGCATTCAACACAAGGAAAGAAGGAATTAGGCGTGGTGGACTCGGAGCAGCTTTATTAACTTGTATAGCTCTCAAATTACCAGAGTGCTTACGAGAGGTCGAGAGACTGGTATGTCTAGTACGTAGAGTAATTCTAACAGGTATTCTTTCAATTTGGGTGGTATCGAAAGCACTCGTATAACTATTATATCGTGAACATTGAGTAATTCTAACAGGTATTCTCTCAAAGTGGGTGATATCATGGGGAACATTATTACGAGTAGAATGTATTAATGTCGATAGCGACGATGAAAGGGTGGTTGTACCGGGATTTCCATCAGTGGCGGGATTGGGAGCTGGTGGTGTAACTGTGTTTTGCACAAATAGTTTGGGGGACGCCATTTGGTCCTCGATTTTGGGGCTTGTATGTTTATTGGGTTCACAACCCGTGGATATTGGGGTAAAAAAGAACAAGGATATTCAGAATCATGTCGCTTCATCTCATAGTACAGACCTTCATGAGAGAAATCACATTGATCTCCTTTCACGCAATAGCCTTTCCTTTGTAAGAAGGGACATGGGGTAGTGTGTTTATATTTTTCGCAGAGTGACTATGGATGTTGAAAATCACACCTATTTCCCTTTACACACCAACCTCGTCGTGATAGGAACGGACACGGAGTAAGTTTTTTCGGAAAGTTACCAGGTTGGTTTACTTTTATTCTGTTGTTTTGACGCTCAAATTGTCCTTTTGTGGCCGATTTCTGTACTTTTTGTTTATTAAATTCTTTACTCACTTCCGTGGGGCTTATACCTTTTGAGTTCAATTCTATAGGATTCTCGCGAGGAGGACTGAGATTGGTCAGGTCAACAATATTTTTTTCTTTAAAGTCGACCGGTGCATCGTAAACAGTGGAAACAGCATTGCGTGGGAGATCTTCAGTACTGCTTGTACTCAGAATATTCAGATGATTCGATTGTTTGTCGTCAAGACAAAGTGATTTTCCCACTGACTTAATTATACTAACAGATGCACAGTTCTTATTTTGATCGCTAACAACAATAGAGGATTTTGAGGCATTGTTTATCTCACTTATCGAGCTGTCAACATCATTTCTATTATAACTTGTCATAGGATTTAACGCCTCACATGACAATAATTTCGATTTAAAGAGCGTATTATCTTCATGTATCTTGCTTATTATTCCCTCTTGCTTACGTATAATGGCTTCCATATCTTTTTGTCTACTGCGAAGGGAGTTCAACTCTTCCGTCATATTTTCAAGAGAAGTGGCAGAATAGTTTAGACGCTCTGCATTCTGAGATCGTAACTGTTCTAATCGATCGCAAAGAGCCTTATTTTCATCTTTTAGAATAGTGTTTTCGTAGCGAAGTTGGCTTATTTCTTCTTTATGTTTACTTACTGCTGACTCACTAAGTGACTCTTGATTACTGACCAGGTCAGTTAAAACGATGGATGCCTCTGACCGATAATTCTCAAAAGCACTATTTAGAGCATTCAGTTGAGTTTGCATATCTTTTACTACAATTTCAAGAGGCAACACGTTCATCAGTTCGGAATTAACTTCCGCGTCAGTATTCTTAGATATGTTAGACACAGCCCGTTCATCTACTGTATTCAACAAACTTTCATTCACCAAACTTGTCTGACGATTGCATGTTTGATCTTGGTCTAATTTATTAAGCTCATTAGTACTCGAAGTCGAAGCAATGTTTACTAGACCGAATTCTTTACAGTTTAGCTTACATACCACTACCATATCCCGCAGCTTTTCATTAATTTCTTTAGCTTTCGGGCCAAGTAAGGTTACAGAACCGTTGTCATATAATCGGATTCTTATTTCCTCGTTTGTAATCTGCCTAGAACCGCCACCAGGAACGTTCCACTTTCCAACAACCTGTAGTATATCCTCAACAAAATACTCAAATTCTTCAAAATTTCCCCGCCACTTAAGTTTGTCTTTTTCATCAATAACGAGCAGGCTCGACTGAGAAGGTCTATCCATAATGACCGCAATAAAGCAACAGCTCGTAGATTAACGATAACTAAGAACCAATCTGATGATCACTCAAAGGGCGCACAGGAGAGACAAGCTGACAAAAACTACAGAACACGTAAGCGACCGTCAGTTGCAATTCTTGGAGATTCCATGATTAAATACTTGGACAAACAAAGGTTGCAACACGGCGTCAATAAAAACATTAATATCAGAACATTTCCAGGCGCCAAAACTCAAGACATGAAGCATTATACCAAACCAACTTTGGCAACAAATCCCGACGCTGTTATTATACATGTGGGAACCAATGATATTAAAAATAGTACGCCTGAAAAAGTAGCGGAATCGATGCTGGATCTTGGGAAAGATATTAAGCAGAACTGTGGTAATGTAGAATTAATTTTCTCAACTATCATAATAAGAACTGATGTCCTGAGCTTAAAAGCGAAAATAGATCGTTATAATAGTCTGCTTGAAAAAATATGCTCAGAACAACGGTGGGGGTTGATTAATAACAACAATTTAGCCGAAGATCATTTAAATGATTATGGTTTACATCTTAACAAAAATGGTTCCGCGCAATTAGCTATGAATATTAAAACATACTTAAATGGTAATTGACTAGTAAAAGTTAACAATGATGTCAATAGAAATTGCACAGGCCCACTCAATCAAACAAGTGATCATGATAGATCCGAGGAGAAAAGAGTATATCCAAAACTTAAGGGATTTAAAATTGGCCACTTGAATATTGCCAGTTTGGTCAAACACATTGAAGAACTGAATATATTAATTTTGAAATTGCAATTCGATATACTTTGTATTAATGAGACAAGACTTGATGAATCTATTAATGATTCCCAGGTTAAATTACCTGGATATGAAATTATTAGACGAGATAGAAATCGAATGGGTGGTGGGGTAGCTATTTATATAAGAAGCTGTATTCCATACATAATTAGAACCGACCTCAACACTGACAATGCAGAAGCTGTTTGCTTAGAAATTAGAAAACCGATAGTTAAACCTTTATTAGTTTCTACTTGGTATCGTCCTCCAAATGCAAATTGCGAATTTTTCTCCCATTTTGAAAATTTCTTAAAGAAAATAGATGATGAAAACAATGAAATAGTAATAACGGGGGACTTCAACTGTGACTTACTTAAAACGACCGATTACAATAATAATAACTCGAAAAGGCTTAATGACATCATTGATATTTATCAACTACAACAGCATATAAAGACGCCCACAAGAATAACACCATCAACTAAAACACTATTAGATATTATAATCACAAAAAGTAACGATACTAAAATAAGTGAATCTAGTGTAATTGAGATAGGAATAAGTGACCACAGTATGGCTTATATCTGTAGAAAAGTTAGTGTTCCTAGACAGAAACCTAAAATAGTAGAAACAAGGCGATTCAAAAACTTTAATACTGTTCAATTTCAAAATGATTTAGAGCAAGCTCTTAGATGTTTCAATTATAATTGTGATCCAAATATAGCGTGGAACGAGTGGAAATCAATCTTTCTTAGGGTTGCGGATATACATGCTCCGTGTCGCATTAGGAAAGTTAAAAGTGAATGTAGCCCATGGCTAAATGAAAATATTAAGAAACTAAGCCACCACAGAGATTTTCTTAAAAAGGAAGATTCAGTGCGACTGAATTCCACAGCCTATCATAAAGCTTATAAAAGATGTAAAAATCAAGTAACTGCACTCATAAGGGAAACAAAAGCATCATTTTACAAAACAAACTTAGAAAATTGCACAAATAATAAAGATGGCTGGAAATATATCAACGAACTACTTAATAGGAAATCACATACCACGACTATAAATGAACTTAAAGTTGGTGAAAGAACTATTACAGGAAATCAGAACATAGCTAATGAATTTAATAAATTTTTTTGTGAGATTGGACCCAGACTCTGCAAAGACATACCAACGAATAATGTTCCGGATCCGTTGCAATATTTGACTCCTAGTAAAAGTGAATTTTCTTTTAGAGCAATTTATGAAAGCGAACTAAATAAGGTGCTACAGAGCTTAAAACTATCTAAAGCTTCTGGCCTTGATAAAATTTCTAACAAATTACTAAAAGCAGCTGGATATACTATAAATGAATCTTTACTATACATATTTAACTTAGTCTTAGCTACTGGTATATTTCCTGATGAGTTAAAAATGGCTAAAGTAACCCCTATCTATAAAGAAGGGGATAAAAGTAACTGTGGAAATTATAGACCTATTTCGGTTCTGCCAGTTATTGCCAAAATTTTGGAAAAACTTATTTGTGATCAATTACGAGAATTTCTAAATGAAAACAATATCATTTCAAAACAACAATCAGGATTCCGTAAGCTTCATTCAACGGAAACGTCTTTACTGCAAACAACAGACAAGTGGTTGATGAATATCGATAAAGGTTTAATTAACCGTGTACTATTCCTTGATCTCAAGAAGGCGTTTGATACGGTAGACCATCAAATTCTTTTATCTAAGCTTGAAGTATATGGCATAAGGAACCAGGCTCTTAGTCTTTTTAAATCATATTTAGATAACAGAATTCAAATCTGTGTAGTAGAGGGAATAGAATCAGAGCTAAAAAAAAGTTATATGTGGTGTTCCACCGGGATCAAATTTAGGACCCTTGTTGTTTTCCCTCTACATAAATGATCTTCCTAACTGCCTGCTAAACACTCAGGCTTCCATGTTTGCTGATGATACTAACTTGTCCACTTCGGGCATTTCACCAGCGGACATTGAGAACAAAATTAATGATGATCTACTTAATGTCAACTCTTGGTTGGTAACAAATAAGCTGACTTTAAACATTAAGAAAACAGAGTTTATGCTTATAGCATCAAAAAGGAAGCTGAAGCAATTTACTGAAACTCCGGATATTGTAATCGGAAGGCAATCAATTAAGCAAGTAATTAATAAGAAAGTGTTAGGGATCACACTTGACGATGAATTAAAATGGCACGAACACAATGATGAGCAGTGCAAAAAGATATCTAAATCCATTTGTTTATTAAGAAAGTCAAAACAATATGTAAATCAAAATGCACTGATAAATATCTATAATTCACTAGTCTTACCCCATTTTACTTATTGTTCAAATGTATGGAATGATGGTAGTCGCTCACATCTGAATAAACTCTATAAACTACAAAAGAGGGCTGCTCGTATTATAACAGGCTCTAGTTATGATATTAGGACAAAGGAGATCTTTGATCATTTAGAATGGGAACCGATAGAAAACATCCTTAAGAAAAGGGAAATAAGCATGACGTTTAAAGCATTAAAAAGACAACTACCAGAATATATATCAGACATGTTTACTTTTATAAACAACGCCACCTATAGTCTTGGAAGCAACGACCGTAAACTTCACTTAAATAAACCCAATGCTGATTTCATAAAAAAATCCTTCTCATATAGGGCAGCGTTTGCATGGAACGATTTACCTTGTGATGTAGTTTCTGATTATGAGTCTCTCTCTGTTGCAAGATTTAAAAATTTAATTAATAACTATTTCAAGATTTTGGAAGATTGCAATTGAGAATATCTCAAGACAATATTAGTCATTTCATGACACTTGTTTGACTTCTAATCTAATGGTGTCCCTTGAAACTTGGTTATAACTAGTTTGGGTAACTTGACTTTGCTAAGATTTTCTTTGCTTGATTTACTTTCTTCCCTAAGTTTCTTTTCATAATCATGTTTCATTTGCATTTTCGCTTCCTCAAGTTGTAATTCTTCTTCAAAACGCTGTCTTCGTTTATTATCTTCTCTCCGTTCCTCTTCTTCCCTAGCTTTCGCCTGTAACTTTTCCACATCACCATGTAACTCAGCCATAACTGTTTCATACTTCGCAATCTTTCCTTCGATCTCAAGTGTCTGTTGTGTAACGTCTTCTGGGTTTTTTCCCTTCTCGATTTTCGCTGTTTGTATTAAGACTTGTTGTGCGCCAGGCGTTATTCTCTTGTCGCTCTAAACTCTTCAGTTCGTTTTTCTCTTGGATTCTCGGTGTATCACTTCGCGTAAGTTCAAGCATACGTAGCTTCGCTTCGATCTAATTTAACATTTGTTTTACGTCCGCCATCTTGAATTTATATTTTCGGTGTCACATAAAATAAACATTCAATGTCGATATATTTCACTCTAAAAATACCTTTTCCAAATAGTTCATGTTTATAAAATCCTGTTCGAGGTCACCACTTATGTCGGGATTCGCTTAATTCGGCAAATAACTCACATTTGTTCAGTTTATAGTATACTTTATTGCTGATCATATGATCTCGTTTCTCACCTACCAAATACATGTCAACAACTATTTTACTACCAAATATGCCAAACTCGCGACACTTCTAAACGGGAAGATATCTAAATATTTTAATCTTCGTTATTTCTTTACACTGAATCACGGGCTTTAGGACAAATTTGGTTCGTCTATTGTGGTGTTTAATTTAGATCTATTTACCTTATATATGACCTAAATGCACTGATCAGAATTGTTTAATATCTTGCTTGTAAGTACTTAAAAAATACATCCCTCAAAATTGCCTTCATTCCAGAAATATGTAATTTTTTTGCGTGAATTTTGTAAATAACTACTTTTGAATCCGCCATATTTTTTATATTAGAACCCAAGCTTTCAAGCGACGCACAAGGAATAATAATAAGGTGACAATCATGAATAATGAGAGGGTAGGATCATCTGATTATCAAATCGTTTGAAGCGAGAGGAAACGACACTGCCATATATGGCACAAAGGTGTCCCCAACTACCATATATGGCACAAACGTGTCCCCAGAATATTTTACATTTACATTCCAAAATTATTCTTCGGTTACGTCATAACATTCCTCAAGCTAGCAACGAAACATTTTGCTCACGTGGTGCAGAAATTAGACAGCTGATTGGCTCAAGGATCAGATGATCCTACCTTCTCATTATTTATGATTGTCACTAAATCATTATTCTTTGTGTGCCATTTGAAAGCTTGGGTTCTAATGTAAATAAATATGGCGGTTTCAAAAGTAGATATTTACAAAATTCACGCTAAAAATTTACATATATATGGAATAAAGGCAATTTTGAGGGATGTATTTTTTAAGTACTTACAAGCAAGATATTAAACAATTCTGATCAGTGCATTCAGGTCATATACAAGGTAAATAGATCTATAAATTAAACACCACAATAGACGAGCCGAATTGATCCTAAAGCCCGTGATTGAATGCATGACACGATCAATCTCCATGACAGCAGCATGGTGTGGGCAGTGCTGTGCGCATACGTATGATCAATCATGGACTGTGCTTTTTCGTATTCTACCCTGTCCGGTCGTAATAAATATTATTTTTGTCTCGATAGTCAACTAAAAGAAGCACTTTGGCTCGTGTGATAACGCTAGAAAGAGCTAAATTCGATGTGATTTTTAAATTACCTTGTATCTTTACTCGAGTAAACTACGGCAATTTCGTGCCACTTGTCGTCGTTTACAAATGAATAGCTCTGACAAAGAACTTCTCTACCGGATACAAATTTAACATTGCCAGTTGCGTCAACGAAAAGAGCTTTGGAGTCATCTTTCCATCTTTTGTTTTCCGGAAAATTGCTGACAATGTTTCCAGGTTGTTTTGTCTTGATGTGCACACACAAGGAGAAATCAACATCGGCCAGCGGCAGACTTGTATGATTTTTTCTTTCCTTGCCGGTGAAAGAAACTTCATTATTCTCCCCAAGTATCACTAATTCTTCTATAACAATACAGTATTTTTTCAGTCATGCATCAGTTGTAACTGCACGATTATTTGTTAACAGTCATGTTTTGTTACAAATTTACACATTGGTTGTAATGAATTAATGCGTATCTTCAAAAGTCATTTTTAAGTAGGGAACTTATTACAAAACCCTGTTTGATTCAGCTAGCCAGGATGTTTTAAAACAGTGAGTGAGCGTACTGGAGCGTGGACGTTGTGGGACTTGCAAATAGAATAGTAAGGCAAAACACAACACCACTGATATCAAGCACTAGGTATTTGCAAGTTGACAGGGCCAATTAAAATTACAATGACGGCAAGGTTTTTAAAAATTGTCATTAGCCAATAAAATACTCGCGAGCTACCTTGGGATTGTTGTGTTTACAAAGATCTAACCTTTCTCTGCACATTCATCTTCTGCAACAAGATCAAGCCATTTTAGCACGACGGAGCCTGGTTTGGGTTGATCGGATTCAAATTCAGATGAGATAGAGTGTCTCATGAGAGAAGAAAAATGATGAGGTTGAACCACGCCTGTTCTTTTTAGTGTCGTCTCGTACAAAATATCTTGCCAACATTTTTTTATTACGTCGGATGAAATTTCTAGTTGTTCTAAATGAAAATTTGATTAGAATTATTTTAGTTTCCTGTATAAGGTAAAATACCAAATTTTATGTACAATTTAAAACATAACTACGATATTAAAAACTTATCTTATCTTTCAAATTTTTCGGGGTTGAAAAGTTTGGAGGTTGAAAAAATGTTGATTTTATGAAAATTTTTGTTCTGATGAAAACAAAATTTGAACCAAATTTATCGTACTTCAATACACCAGTGACTTGATTTTGTGTGAAGTTTTGGCAAAGAAAATACGCAGTGAAAACTATGAAGTAACAAGTGTGTTTTGCTTTTTTTCTTATAATAAAAATAATCGTCAGATTATTGCCATCCGAAAATGGGGGAAGGCCTAGTCGCAATGCTAAAAATTGTTTCTCAAAGTATTTTCTGTGTAACGAAGAATAGTGAGAACGAGTTTAAAAAATGGGTGTGTATCATCGCATGTACACGACAAGCAATACTAATTTAGTTATTTGACTTGGCCCCAAGAGCAGGGTCACCACAACTGCATGAGCCGATTACTGTGGATCCGTATCACTTTACCCACACATTTAACTATCACTTCAGGAGGAAACCAGAGTACCCGAAAGTAAACCACGACTTTCGGCAGAACGTTGAGGTCTCACTGAGAATCGAACTTAGGCCCCTAGAGGTTAAAAACAAGTGGCTAACCACGTCATTAACATGACAATACTAAATTCAAAGCTGTTTTTAAGAATTCCGTGAACATATTGTACGCCAAGCTCATATTTAATACAAATAAGGATAAAGAATTTAGATAAAAAATCCCATCTACAAAATAAAGAGATACAAAAGTGAAGTAACTGCATTAGGCCAGACAGTTGTTAAGCATGGCGGAAACAATGGTCTAATTATTAGAGTGCTCGCTTGATTTGTGCCGAAATACTGAATTTCGTGATCCGGCTTCGTTTATTTCCGTAAACATTTTGTTGCAATTACAAATATTTACGAATCCACATGCATGTGGGGGCTAGTGAAGGCTATTTCAGATACCTTGAAGCAGATCGGTCCCAGTACTTTCGTTAATTTCACACGGCCAAACAAAGGTCTTATAATATTGCCGCCTTTTGCACCCGACGACTTTCAGGCTTTGGCTAAGCGTACTGTTTTGCTATATTAAAACTATTCTCACTCACTGGGACTGTATCTACTTCACCAAATTTAGCTAAAGAGGGAGCGCGTAGCGCGACAATCATTACTCGCCCTTCGGGCTCGCGCTTTAGCTAAATTTGGTGAAGTAGATACAGTCCCAGTGAGTGAGAATAGTTTTAATATAGCAAAACAGTACGCTTAGCCAAAGCCTGAAAGTCGTCGGGCGCAAAAGGCGGCAACATTACAAAACCTTTGTTTCACCGTGTGAAATTAACGAAAGTACTGGGACCGGTCTGCTTCAAGGTATCTGAAATAGCCTTCACCTTTCGACCTGGCACACGTATCCTACATTTGGAATTAAATGGTGGTGGTATGAGCAGGCATTGATGAGTAGATTTAGACAACGGTAAGGGCCTAAAGGGTATTTCAGATCCGTTAAAGCACCTTATAGTCAGATGGGCTTTGGGTATAAGACATACATTGCGACTCGAATTTTTGTAAGAAGTTTAAAGAATGACAAATAACGCTACAGAACGGAAAGATTATAACACACGCAAATAGGATAGCGCCCTAATTCATTGCTGAATTACACCGTTAAAAGAGTGTTGTAGTAGCAAGAAAAATGGAAGAAAGAATACTTGGTGCTCTATAATAATGGGTCTGAAAAGCCCTAACCTGAGAAAACTGTTTTCAGCGCCGACATTTCACTACACTCTGGGCGCAAGGCGTAAAAGCAACAAAAAAATTTTGCGGACAAAACGCCTAGTAATAATCAGGAAATAGAACATACAAGTCAAGCCTATACTTACTTTTTACTCCATCAAGCCTTGAATACACTTTACCTATGCCATCTCTCACATAGCGTGGTGCTTTTTTGTCGCCTTTTTCTTTGATCGCTCTTAATTTGCAATCTTCGAGTTTCTCGCTTTTGCTGCGCCCGCCGATTCGCACAATTTTGTTCTCGTTGTGCCCATAGAAGTCATAAATCCCTTCTAAGAACTGGTCTAATGCATGGTTTGTGAAACATATGACAAGTATTGGGGCTTGGTGCACTTCTCGACGTCTTCCAACAATCCTTTCTTCACCATGAATCCATGTATTTGTGTTATTAAGCAAGAGCTTCGCTATCTGCAATCGAAAACAGTGGGAAACGTCAACGTGTACGAATTGGCAATTTAGGGCAATCATAACGAGTGTGGTATTGACAGAAAATAGATGCATAACAGCAATTTTCATCTCCTATCCCGAAACATTTATCTCTTCTGCTAATGTTCAGCGCATGTCACGGCAAATAGTCAGTGAGTAAGTAGAGAGATAAGCAAATAGAAGTATAGTTTTGTGGAAACACCACGTAAATTTATCATCGCAATTGATTTTATTGCCTAAATTTATTATTCATGCATTTACGTTTTTTCAACAAAATTATACTTTGATTAATATCCACCCTGCAAACATACTGTAGACCGGCCTTAGATTGATTCAGAGCTGCATGGCATTTATATATGCCACGGCGCAGTTTTTTTGTTTTTTCATTTGTGTGCATCGCTGCACGTGACTATTTTAATTATTTTCACAATGGCCAGCATATTACATGACAAATTTCGAAACACTAGTTGATTCGGCTTTAGACAAAATCGTTATCGATGTGATAATCTACAAAAACAGGACCAGGAAAATAATTTGTAATGCATGTAAGAAATATAAAACATTTTCCGGGTTGATATACAGTTTTATTATATGGATAGGGTATTTTATTAGCAACTGAAACACTCATAGCACTCGTAAGCCACTATATCCGGGACTTGATTGGAGGATTTTCCAGTATGTCACTCTTAGGAGTGATATAACAATTCCCGCCTTATTTAATGTTTTGCATATGGCTTTAAATGTCTTACAAATGTTCAAGGTTTATGGATTTAATACCTTGAATTGCTGTTGTAGCTCAGATTGTTGTTTTTAAATTCTAATATAGCTAGATATGTTCTTTTTGATGACTGTAATAAATTCATATGATAAACGGACATATCATATAAACAATTTGTGAAAACGAAAAAATCAACTTTTTCCAATTTCCTAGAGTGCTTATATAACTGCATAGCAATACGGAAAAATGTTTCATATAAAATTACTTCAATGGTGAGCGACAGGATCGCAACACCAACAGCGTTCAGAGCTCACAAATGCTACGTTATGAAATACAACATTAAATCCTCAGGGGGATTTACATATTCAACATTAAACAGTATATTGTATATTAGTTTGGCATCTACTGTTTACGAGACGAAAAATCGCTGCGACGAGATTTGATATAAAACGAACTGGAGCGAACGACGGTGTTTTCGCGCAAGAATCGAACCAAAACAAGTAGAGAGTTCTTTTTTTATTTACTTTTTTTTGTCTTGCAGAATACAATTCGTTTTGGTTCAAAAACAATGAGGAGAGATTTAATGTGGATTTATATGGCCCTATATAGCTCTATGCTGTTTCGATAGTTGCGAAACACTGAATGATATATTTTTAACAATGACGATGATATGCTCATGCATAACATGTTTGAGCTAGGTAAGTTTAAGGTTATGCACTCTGTTCTTTATATTTTGCTAATTCCATTTCCAGTTGAAGCACACTTTTAGGTCATATCAGGGTTGAAATAATTGAAGTGATTAATTAAATTAATTAAATATTATTGAACTCGTTGAACAGTTATACAGTATGAGCTCAGTTAAGAGTTTGTATTTAAAAATACATTTTTAGGCAATATAAACTTCGTTTAAACATACACTCCTAAAGTTTTCTGACATTTTAGTTAAAAAGTATTGATCTGTTTTGTTTACAAACTAATTTGCAACGTTTGAAATTTTTTTGTACTAGATTAAAGGAATGGCATAAGTCACCAATGCGTTCTGAAATTCAGAAAAGCTTAATAACATCGAGTGCATTCACTTTGTAATAACATAAGCCACAAACATCGGTTTTCTTTGAGTCTGTTTTATTTGATGCACTGCGGTCACTAAATATTTTGTAATCTTGTGCACTTAATCAAATAAACACCTAGAAAGTTGGGATTTATTTCCTGTAAAGCCGTCCTGCGCACCGCCACCACATGCAGGGTATTTATATGACATAAATCCCTCCTCTACGTATACCTCTTGCATATTATGCGGTTGAAAAATAATCAACAGCTGGTCAAAAACAAATGGTTTGTTTTCGGGAAATTTTCAGCTAAGCATGGGCACCGTTTGATCGAACTTAAAAAGACGATCTCAATTGGCTTCATTTTTTACACCGATCTGTACGTACCATCGGTCTCGGATAGGTCCGCAAATGACTAAAATTGAATCGTTTAAATTTGTACTAAGTCTAACCCCCCCCCCTTAAAAATAACCAGACCTTAAGACCAAGGAATGTTTTTCCAGTTCCAGGGGGTCCTTGAATAACAGCTACTTCTTTCGTCAGAGCAGTCTGCAATGCTTTGTATTGAGACTCATCAAGGCCAAGTTGTTCCTTACTTGGCCACTGATCAACATCCACTACGGGAACATTTTTAAATTGAGGCGTTTTTCTCCGTCCTAAGATAGAAATGGTTCAAATATTTGATATATGATGCTTTTGGAAGAGAATTATCTTTAAAGTGACATTTTGAATTACCACGATGTAAAGAAAGGCTGCGAAATTCCCTTTCTAAATCTTCAGGTGCATCTGATGAAGCATCGTTCATTAATGATGAAAAATCAAAACTAGGTGTGTCCAGTTGGAAACGATTACGTCTCAGGTACTGTGGCGCTTGGATGTCTTTGTTGCATTCGACCAAGTACCTCTGCAAAAACATTTGTGTTATTCAGATTGATTTCTACGGGAAACAAGTTAGACGTGGTAGTGTCTTCGAAATAAACTTTGTTTGCACCATGCAAATTTACAAAGAACCTATAATCTACCTTATATTTACGAATTTGTATGCATGTGTTTTACATGTTCTATATAGTTTTATAAATGTGATCATGCATATGACAAAATTGTATTACTGGCATGTATTGAGTATTTTTACATAAACTTTACCCTGGCTCAGTAGCGGTATTACGGCCTCTGTGCATGTATTACCTATATTAATATTTAACATACTGATTCCTTGAAATTAAAATTAAAATTATTCCGCTTAAATATTTATATGCTATTTTATATGGACTCAATTTAAGGACTCGACTCAAGGACCCGATTTAATTTAGTTCAGGGAAGATTTACACGTCGGATTTTAGCCAAACACTAGATAATAATGTGTTCATGGTAGCATGCATACACTCTCTGAATTTGCATTCACCGCAACCAAAATTTGACGTATAAACAGGTCCTTAGCTTATTTGCCCCAGAACTGAAACTCATCTATACAATGTTAATCCAGAACTTCTGTACTTATACCTGAAATGGCAGATCGTTTTCGTTTGTTTGTTGCAATCCTTCCAAGATGGGATTGTATGCTTCAAAGTATGCAGTTGTCTCAACCATTTCGTAGACGTTTTTTCGTGAAAAATCCTGCAGGTCGATCGTCATGTCCATAAACTGCACCGTGATTTTACCCTGTGGTAAAAGTGTTATTGCGTTAACGCTGTTTCATTTGAACTGTATCGTAGAAGAAAACTGGTTTATTTGATCATAGTTCTTTTGATCTTTGGGGTACACTGTACACACGTAGAGATCTTACGATTTTTAGCAAGTCTGTCAACAAGTTGCGACGTAAAACAAGGTTGGCAGGAATATCAGAGGTTATCCTGCTATGATATACAAACCTCTTGTAAGACGATTGTTTGAAAGGTGACAACAATAGTGTGATTGTACATAGTAGCGTAGTTCTGCTATGCAAATATTTTCATGTTCATTGACTGCGAAAACAATCAATTTAAAGAAATGAATAATGATAATAACTTGATAATAACTTGAAATTTGCATATTAGCGGGACTAATTTGTCGGGCTGTTTACGCTACTGATTGTACATGTACTGCATCATGATTGTACTGTATTAGTTTTGTTGTGAGCTTGTGACAGGTTATTATATACAAGTTTTTATCAGCTTGTTCTAAAACTAGTTTAATAAATTGGAATAAGTTGTAATAGTATATAAAGTTTTTTGCAGTCTCTCTCTGAGTAATTTCGATACGCAAACTTACGTATTTAAACTTACGTATGCAAGTTCTTTTGGGTCCCGTTCGCCAACCGTTGCGAATGCGAAGGTCTGGAAATGATCTTTGGACAGACAAAGGAGTGAGCCAAATATAAGTCGTTTGCTATTTTCCCATTTCACGCCTTTCAACCTTGAGTTATCAAATTGAATATGATGGCGTAGACCTGATTTTGAACACACTGGATGCAGGATCTTTACATTTCTGTACATGCGAACATCTTTGAATACGCCTTGCTGTTGTTCAATTCCGTTCTCAACAATGTTTAGGATACCTTCTCTCAGTGGTCGCAGAAAATCCTCACGAAGCAGCCTAAATTGCACGTCCAGGTAATGGTCGAGGTTTTGGTAAGCTCCGTGGACTAAGTTCTTTCGAAGATAAGGTTTTTTTTCAGTGAAGATGTCATCACGGTGGGGAACGATTGTTAATTCTCTAAAATCTTCAGGTGGAGGTCCAACTGTATCAACTTGTTGAAATAAAAAATATGAACAATGTCATACAATATAAATATTGTGGCAATGCATTACGTACGACTAAATTATCTTCCTATTATATCTTGTTTTTACTTCCTTCTAAGCGAAGTAATACCAATTTGCAAGCTTATAATTTCCCACGATCAAGTCAAAGGAGATACGTAAAAACTTCCTCGCGTGCCAGAAAAGAAATCTACAAAATATATCTCAAACCTGGATTACGACTGCGTGTGCGTTTTTGACTTTCCAGTTTTCTTTTGCGGATTTCTTTCTCGAGTGTTTCTTTCTTGATACGTTTAAGTTGTTCTACTTTCTGGATCACATGAGGGGCAACCTTTTCCATACCCGCCAGTATCTCAACGTATTGTTCCAAGTCTCCCAAAGGAAGAAAAGCGTACGCATCGGTTATCTTTTGAAGGATTTCGGTGAACAGTTTGACAGTTCTTTCGAGGAACAATTGTGGATCGGTATTTGATTGTCCTTGTGCACACAATAGCATGATATACTTTTTTAAACTTATCGTAACGAATGATGATCTAGGAAGTTCGACAAGAAGTTTATTAAAATACCCCGGGCTGTTACTATCGCATGCTTTAGCAAGCATCTCCAGGACAAGCTCCATCATTTCATTGGACATGTCCGCATTCCTTAACAATTCTCGAAACGCTGGAAGGCACCGCTCAGAAGCTAAATCCAGAACAATATCATCAGCATCTTTTTCTCGCAGCTTCTTTAAGGCTCCGAGACCAAATGTAACGTTCCCACCTGATCGATGTCCAGTGTGTGAATTATGTCTTCCATTTCCACGACCTCCTCTTCCCCTGCCCCTCCCATTGCCACGTGTCCGTGGTGAAAAACTAGGGTTTCGCCGGTTAGCTCCACTTGCCATTGCTAGGATGAAATTACATGGCTCCTACCAATGTAGCAAACATAAATATTATTAATTCACGTTAAATAGGCACATTGTAAACACTGAACTGGACTTTGACTTTGAGTTTTTTCCTTCAATTTTGTAACGCATGCCTCGTTTATATATATATATATATATATATATATATATATATATATATATATATATATATATATATATATATATATATATATATATATATATATATATATATATATATATATATATATATATAAATATATATATATATATATATATATATATATATATATATATATATATATATATATATATATATATATATGTATATATATATGGAGCAGATCCGTTGACTTGACATCATAGTTGGCACGTGTTATAATTCGCGCTGCTCTATTAGATACTTGTTTTAAAATCGTAATTTTTACGGAGCATGTTATACAAACAGGGGTTGTTGTGTCATATTATGTAAACTCATATGTGCGGAACTTGGTGAGACCTTATAAATGAAAGACCATGCAGCAGAATAAACAATGCACTTGCTGCTACATCTGGAATAATACAGCACAGACATGCCATATAATGTAAAGACAAACAATCAAATATCAACATATACATGGATGGATATATTCCATTTGAGATATTTACAGTATATGTTACGGGATAATTTGACAAGTGGCATTTGATAATCAATCACAAAATGACAGTCAAAGAAACATCTTGGTCTTGGTACTGATTGTTGAAGTATAACAGAAAGCTCGTACATAGGATGCAACACATAATGCACCATAGCGGATATTAATGGTGGTATATGAAGTAAATATAATCAACAATTATTGATCCCACTAATAAATAAAGAAAGGATTTTGATGATGTGGGATCCTTAATTCAAAATAAATAACACTGCTTGAAAAAATTATAAATGAGCCTGCAGGCTAGCAAGTGAAAAATCATATATCAAATTGACCGGTACAGTCGATCAATTAGTGAATATAAGTTATATCACTGGTGTCTGCAATTTACCAACACAGATACGTAGCACATCTCAAAATATAGTCATAAAGAACAGTCACTTATTATTTTATTTATCTTCAATATATATAAATGTTATCTTTATCTGTAATTTTTAAACTTTTTTTCAAATTGACAAGTACTGTCGTAGTATCGTGGCCATTCACTGCTTCAATTGTTTTGTTTAAATTATATATATTTTGTTTGAATATTGTTTTTTGTCATTGTCATTGATTCTGCGGCTTCTTACCAGTACACCATAACGTAACGTAGACGCATATACGCATTGTGTGTACCTATTTTTTGCGATGTCGGAGATTGCTGGAATTTTAATTTGTATTGATAGCCACTTTTAGCTAAGGCTTCTTGATATAAAGGCACTGCGTGTTATGTTAACATGGTTGAATAGCATCTTAACAAAGATCAATATATTCGTTCATATTCGTCAAACATCTGACCACGTGACAAACGGCCCACCCAAACATATTTGGACTAACAGAAAATCAACTCAGAACTCGATACACCAATCACAAAGTTTCATTTAATAACCTTAAGAATTGAAACTCCACTGAATTAAGTAAATGCATCTGGGATCTCAAGGACAAATAGATGCAATTTATGTATCTGGGAGAAGTTCTCATTATTTGTAAACCTGATATGGCATCACTTAATCGACGCAACGAACTTGCCTCTACGTGTAGACACCCTAAGAAATATTTACTTGAAAACTTTATAACTTGACAGGATTTTTTTCGTGACACTACTTGAGGTGTTATTTAAACTGTAATTCGATAAGCATGCATATATATACCATCTGTATATATCTGTACATATTTAAAATGTTCGTTAGATGCTAGGGGGCGTATGATGATGATGTTGTTCACTTGGTAATAATGTTTGGATGAAATGCTTCCAAGTGAATGCGTCTCAACCGAGAAAGTGAATAATACTTTATTAACCCGGCCGGTGAGAATCGAACTCACGACCTTGGTGTTGCTAGCCTCACGCTCTACCATCTGAGCTACGCGATCTAAAAAGAAAACAACATCATCATATCAAGCCAACGAGGCTCTAGACAGCTCGGAGAATAAAAATCGAAACTTCGCGCGCATATAGCGTGTATATATGTACTTTCATGATTTTATTCGCTGTTTGCTTAGTGCCTCAGTCATATTATTTACGTGCTCGCGCTTTTAAGTATGATTATTCGAATATTTTTCTTAAATCTGAGTTTGGAGATTGAGGTGCTTTTGAAGCCTCGATGTGCGAAAATGCAACGTATATCTTGTCTATTTTTAGCCGAAGAAACAATACTGTAGTTGTTCTCAGGTTTGCAGCCATACATAGTCTTGCACATAATCAACATAATACTCTTTAATAATCAATTTTTAATACCCTTGGTTTTATCTTGATATGTAAATCAGCCCACGATTTTCCCCAACAAATTCGAAAATTCATATGTAGCAATTTACTGATTGTTTCTGGAGCACTGAGCGCGTGCTTATGCTCTCGAATTCGACTTCCTTATACAGGAAATGACATATTATTTTTTCCAGGAACCAGAAGCCCGTCAAGGTTATGATAGTGAAAGTGAAACAATTTAGTGAAACATTTAATTTGTATAAAAATACTGCAGTGCTAAAGAATCATCTCACTCCTTTTTAGGCAAAATTTAACGACTAAACCTAATCAAAATGCCTTGTAGTTCAATGTTCCGTTTCGCTATTCAGTTTTCGGCAAACATCATGCAAAAATATATTTGCGGAATATTTTATGTTTACGTGTCTACACTCTACATCCGCCCTAGTAAATGAGACGAATTTTTATTCCCATAATAATACCACTGTTGTGAATCAGATAATAAATACTGGTATCTATAATTTTTCAGGGGACTACACCAACATACAGATGCCTATATCACCAAAAAGGTCAGGTATAAGTTTTATATTGTATCGAATATACCGGTATCGTTACTCGTTAGGTCAAAAATAATTCATCAGAGTTCAGAACATTTTCCTATTCAGCTCGATTATTCAACTCTTGCTCATTTGGACGACCAGTCTACTGTTACGGGCGTTATACAAAAATAACATGTATAAAGTTACCCACCTTTATGCAATTACGTTTCCTAACTTCACACAAAATTCGGCAGTCTATGTTCACCAAAGCAGTCCAGTCTCCAGCAATGAATGTATCCAATAAGCACGTGATCTGATATAAGCATCTGTTCGCGCGGTTCCCAATATCGACGTCATTTGCACGTAGACGGAAAAAAGTTGATTTAGAGCTATTATAAATAACATTATGCTCTCATAGTTACGCCGGTAAGGCTAATTTTGCAAGAATTTTGCGTTTTGTGATACAAGCATATGAACCATCTCGGACATTTTGGGCATAGCTGGCCAAATGTAGCAAAATTCAAGAACGAAAATCTCATTTACATTTCAACATTTTCAATCACGTTCAACACATAAATTCATGTCCAATGTTTTTATACTATCTTCAACGTTTTTGTTTTCTAGCATCCCAACGAAATAATTCCATATTTAACGCTGAAATTCTTTACCACAGTCACTAGATTCACATTCAACGCTAGAAAATACTTGTCAACGCGACCGAATGATTTACAAATTTTTCTTTTACCATACAGGGGGTTGCCAAAAAAAAGGAGCCCCCTTCAAAAATGGCTTACCTGGTTAATAGCGACTATAAATAAGGAGAATGTTAACAAAAGTTGTGTTTTTGTACTTCATAGGTACCTGTGTGTAAGTAGAAGCATTAATTGCAATTCTTACATAAATATTTATTAATAGATCTATTTAATGGGTTTTAAACCAAATTAAAGATGGCAAGCTTGAACCTAAAATTCAGCAATATGATTAAAGTCTTTGCCAAAAAATACGTTTAAATATTCAAAAATTATTCAGTAATATAGGTCGGAATGTTAAAGCACATTGTAGCGTAATAGATAATGTAATTATTTCATGTACACGATGGTGTCTTTAAAAGAATGCGCCACTAGAACGCAATTCATTTACACAGGTGCTTCTATTATCGGCGAAGTTAACTCCAAGGCCACACTTACTTTATATTTTAGTCTGTTGGCTGAACCATCGTGTGATGTATTAGTACATGATGTACACATATAGTGATCCAAATGCTGTTTTAACAAAAAAATGTGGGCCTTGAAGCAAGCAATCATCAACATTTGGTTTCTAATTTCTGGATTAGGGTTTCTGAAGTAAAAATCTAACTCATGGTCGTGGAAAAAGCCACAAAACAATTTCCGCATGAAGAGCAACTTTCCAATTTAAAACCGCCATTTTGAATTAATTTTAAAAACTAACCAAATGCATCTGTTTTTCAAGCATTTGAGTAAGAATTGCAATTATTGTTTGTACTTACACACAAGTACCCATGTAAGTACAAAAACACAATTTTTGTTAACATTCTCCTTATTCATAGTCATTATAAACCAAGTAAGCCATTTTTGAAGGGGGCTCTTTTTTTTGGAAACCCCCTGTATGTTGCATCACATCTCCCTGAATTGGACGGCCTTGTAATCACCTTAAAATGGAATCATGTCACGTGCGCATTTATTAGTGAAACATAGTTGTCTCACCAAATTGACGATGCAGTTGTGGAAATGTTTACCAGTTATTCTACCATAGGTATTAGAATGGGGAATGGATTCGCAACGCTATTCAATACTATTCACGATCTTCGGTTCAGTTATTTTGAATAAACCGGAAACAAACATTGCACAACTCGCTATGGTAATTATGCGCATAAACGAAATTGAGTTCATGAGCATAATAACCATACAAGTTGGGCAATGTTTGCTTCCGATGTGCTCAACTGAAGATAAAATATAGATAACAAAAGAGTTGCCAATCCATCCCTTTTCTAATATCTATGATTCTACGAACTCGAGTCGTATATGAGCTGATAACCGACGAGGTGCTACGCCGAGATACGACGTGAGTAACAAGTGAACTGAAAATTATAATGCATTTTGCTACACTAACGTTAAATAATGCGCTTCTTATCACCTTGATCATACAAGTTAACGCCACCCAACTTCAATTAGAAAGAAGACCCTGGCTTATATTGGGAATGCCACAATTTCTTCGTTCACACTGATAGCACGACCCATACAAAAAAGTACACTTGGCGAGGTAAAACATAAATCATAATGAAGATCGCAACAATAACATTTTTTTTGCTGATTATCGTAGCCTGGCAGGGTTGTCTTTCGCTCGCTTCAATACATGTAGAGATGTTCACTCCACAACAGCCATAGAATCAATGAAGTCGCGCGCGCAATTAGACAATCGAACCCATGAGGCATTGCGGCCTCCTTTTCCAACCTCCTCTGTCCCACCGCCATTAAACCAAGTCAGATGTATATTAGGTATTGCATTTGAGTTGGGTTCTCGTGGTTGATATCTCCTGTGCTTCGAGGTTTATTCTGCGGCTACTCCGGTTTTCCTCCCTCCTATATAATCAAGGGCCACTATCACGTGTTACTCTCGTATCGCTAACTAACTAAAATTAACGGAGTCGACCAAAAGTAAATCGTTGTTCTGTTAGTGTGAAAATAACATGAAATTTTATGACTTTTCTTGTAACAAAAATAAAGTATATTATTAAGAAGGTAGTAAAAACTGTTGTATTAAGGTTAGGTGATTATATACATTTTCTAATTCCAATTTCAAGTTATAACTGTTTGAAGCTTAAAAAAGCTAAATAGCAGGACATAACTCGGGCTGATACTATTGGCTGAATCGAACGTTCATTATGGCAGCTTTGAATTGGCCAATGAAAATTGAGAGTATATCCGGGTTAGGTTGTAACAATAGTTATAGGTATTGCCAAGGGTGTCATAGTGGATCGCCTGTGGTCCAAACATTAAACTTCTAGTCATATCGATTGACTTTTTTTCTCACGAGCGTCCGTGCAAGCCCAGCTTCAATTCACTGTATGCTGAATAGCAAAATTCCAAAGTTATGGTAGCTTTGGTCGAATTTTTGAAGTCATACTGTATGAGCCCCCGAGCTGTTTTGTACATATGTACTGCATGGTAGACAATTTCCTTACATTATATACTCTGATCCTGGTAATATGTATAAAATCTTTAATCACAGCTAAAATGAGCATCTTAAAATTGGTAAAATTGCAAAGTTTAGTGCCAAAATGTTGTAAATAATAAAAAATATAGCCCGCCGGAAATTGCGAATTTTGTATGTGCTATTTACAACATGAGTGGCCGTGTTGTACCAGGATATACAAACTCGAGCCGAAGCCGATAGTTTGAAAATATCTGATACAACAAAACCGCAAATATTGTACATGGCTCATGGATTTTATAGATCTGTTTGCGAAAAAATTTTAAAAATGCATCTTATATATAAGGCAAAAAAATCCAAGACTCGCAGTTAAAGGCCCTGTCAAACGGTGCAATTTTTCATGCAACTTGCAATGCAATTCTACTCGTGGGAGATGTAAAATTGGCAAATACATCTTTCCATCACAGTTTGGCAAAATATTTTTAACATACCAAACATTTGTCACAAATTTACGTCTCTTAAGAGTAGAATTGCGTTGCAAGTTGCAAGAAAAATTGCACCGTGTGACAGAGCCTTAAATTTTCTAAAAATCAACATAATTCTGTATATCGGTGTATACAAACTCCTCCACTTATGCCATAAATATGCTTTGTAACTTGCCTGACAAACTACATTTATAAATCACTTCGCAATTTATAGTATGACTATAAACATGTTCTAGAACTCAGCGAAATGTGCTAATAACCTTTTCTCGGACAAAATTGGGAATATTCAGAATTTTCATCCAAACTTTTTAAGTTTCTTTGAAGGTTTATGCGCTGTAAATCTCATTCTGTCAAAGGGTGTCTTGGGCTAATGCTGTTTTCATTAACTTTTGCTCAGTTTCGCATTGTGGGACATCAACTGAAGTGTTGCAGACATATTTATCAGTTTTGATTAAAAATGAACTAATTCAAAATAAGAATGATGGCAATGTTGTGTGATAAAGGAGGAAAAATTTATCAAGGTAACCAATGGTTGCCTAACTGGCGAAAAATACTCAGTATGTGCACTATGTACGAGAAAATGTGAATTGTTTACATAACGAAAATTAAATTAAGCTATAACTTGTTCTACGTAACAGTAATGTATAAAACAATTTCGAGTCCATATTAAAACAGATCTGAAAAGTCCCATAATAGATGTCATGGATGCATCCATGCCAACGTTTGGCAGCCATATATTATGACATATCTATAGAGTCTCAGAATAGATGTCTTGGATGCATCCATGCCAACATTTGACAGTGATATATATAAGATCTTTCTTCTGTCTCACTAGTTAAAATAGAATGGCAGTAAAATTAAAATGAAACAATTTTCCACATGATTAATTTAATTGGTTATGTAAATTCTTACTTTATCCTGTTTTCACAATATAAACCGCATAAAATCATGCAGTGCTCGAAAATGATATTGATTATTGTGTATATTGCTTTGCAGCACGTAAGTGCACTGACCTGATGCAAACATTGGTACCTGAAACGAACAACGAGCGTGTTGTTCAGTCAGTAAGAAACTTGTAAATAAAGCGTCATACACCTTAGGTAGATATGATCTTAGAAGAATTGATTGGGGCATTGGTTGCGCTTGGTTCCTTGTTGGTAACACAAGTGCCGCCTATATCTCGTGAAAGTCTTGGAAGATATTACTGGCTTTTATTCGAGGAATCTCCCGAAGATGAAGAACTTCATCAAGAATTGATTCACCGAGAATATAAGCCCGATGACAAGGAAGAGTTACCGTACTATGAAGAGTTAAACACTTCCGTATTAACAAGTACTGAAAACAAGACGAATCGTAGTATTTGCGAGTCATTACGCAGAAGTTTCCAAGTAAATTTTGTGCTTCTACTTTCCGTAGTTTTATTAGGTTTGATCACAGTTACTTTAGTTTTTGTCGATTTGAATACAACAAACTCGTGCACCGAGTGGCGTCATCGCAATCAAACTTTATCACAGACAAGAAAAGTTCTCCAAATTCTTGGCACATCAATCTCTGCTATTCCTGCCTATTTATGGTTCCCAGCAAGTGTGGCGATGCTGTGGGGTTTGGAGGAGTTCAAGAAGAATTATCGGTCTTGTTTACTTACGTCTTGCTTCGCTACGTGTATGGCAATGGTGTACAGAGCTGTTTTATTTAAAAAATACACCACGACTGGAATGTATAGGTATGGCGTACATGTTGCAATTAATTTTGTGCACTCCCACCGTCCCACTGATCTAAACTTTTAACCACTAAGCCAGCAATTCTTCCGCCCTTTTACCAAAATATAGCTTAATATTACTTGAAGGGTACACCAATATGCCGCTTCGTTGTTGTTTTAATTCCAATAGACTGAGGGAAAACGCTGTGTAAAACTATTCCTGATTTATTCTTCATAAGGAACATCACAATTTATAGATGATTACTGGAAACTCCAATCCTTGGACGCGGAAAATATAACCGTATAGCTTTTACCAGAAGTTGGTTGAATCGGCTAACAGTAAGGAGTGCCTTTGCTGTAAAAGCAAAATCATTAACTATGTAAATTGTATTATTATACTACGCTATACAAAGACACTCTGTTTAAGTACAGGAACTTGGCGATTGATATTCAAGGACTGTTCTTCCCCCCTTGCTTGACGTTAATTTGACTTATGGCGTGCGGCGTTTACGTTTTACAAATTGGAGGGTTGAGCATATCAGAGAGTTGGAGCATGACTAAAAAGTACGCACAATTCTGTTCATAACCAGTTTCGGCTTGTTGTGATTGACTGATTGTGAAGCGTCTCTGTTGCGTTGCCTTCAATTCGTTGACAACGAAAGTTTTGTGAAAGTTCGTCCTAAGTTTATGCTCTCGTTTCAAATGCATGGTGTGCCTGTAAGTCCCAGGAATTTTTACTCTGTGAAGTTGATGTTTAGTCGCCATGTTTGGTATTGCAAACTGGCAAAGAACTCTGCTCAATTTAATTTTCCGTCATACAAAAACAGACGGAATCTGTAGCGAAATACGTCTTCGTCGTCGTACTTCGTAGTCCTGCTCGGACTCTCTATTAATAGCGACCTTAAGATTTCCGTTTACACCAAGGGGCTAACCTCGTAAATTCCCATGTAAGAAAATCGAAATCATCAACCACGAAATGCTAGAGCCACAAGATTTGTTAAAAGAATCTAAAATACTGTATTATATTATAAGCTGGTGTATGAAAATTCGTGTTTTTAACCCTAGAATAGCGTCCTTTTAACTCTGTTTTAAGTCAAATATCGTCTAGGCTTAAAACATGATTAAGGGGTGCTATTCTAGGATTGAAAACAGCGTTTGAAAATGGGTTAGTTTTGTGGCTCCAGGTTATCAATGGCGCTTTTAATTTGTATTCAAAGATACTCAGTGAAATTGCCTTTGTAGCAAGTAAAGTTGCATCCTAAGTTTCCTATGTGTTATCGATGTTGTTTCCAAAAAGTAAGTCCGAATTTGGAGGTGAAAATAGGCAATAATCCATCAATGCTTGTTTGTTTATAGTTTACAGATTATGCTTTTGAAAGGACAACCTTTATTGAATTGGCTATATATAAACCCCTGTCGGCATGCAAACTGCAAACTTCAAACGCTACAATCCAAATGTCAAGCTATGTGGACAGAAAACCATTGAACATCGTGCTACAAGTTTCTGTAGTCAAACAATACGTTTCTGTGCGGTATTTTCGGACTCTTCAATAAATGATTAAGGGAAAATTTTAAAGGGAAATGGCAACAAAAGTTTTTATCGGCTTATTTGAAAGAGACTCCAAAACAATATATAGAAGTCTATTACAGAATTTTTATATCTGCTTTATTTGGTGAGATATTTTGACTTGAAATCTTTAGTTGTCCGCCATCTTGGATATTTGTAGATATGCATGATACGTCACAACTGGCGTCACGCATTTTTTTTTCTTACGACACAATGATTAATCTTCTCCAATAACAACATACATGGTAAGTGTTTCGGATTTCAGCACCGACTGGAAAGATTTTAAACAATATTTGATTGTAGGTAGATATTTAGGAGAAGCTTTGAATGGCTTAACCCTGTTGTGACGTCACCAAAACATTGTTAATGAGGTTAAAAGTTAATCCAAGATGGCGGACAGTTCGATTATTCAGGTGACAATATCTCCCAAAGTAAAACAGATTTAGAAATTTTGTAAGAGATGTTTATATATTACTTTTAGACTATCTTTCAAATGAGACAATAAAAAAATTTGTTGCCATTTCCCTTTAACAATCAATGATTTTATTTTTATCGCAAACGAAGCATTTGAGTTTAGCGAATCGAACGCGAAGACACATGGGGCCAGTTCGCATTCTGCCCGACTAATGTCTTTTGTAATCCAATTGATTTCAAATGAATGACCCCTCCCTCACAAACACCCTCTCTAGTTACGAACTTCAATTGACGTGATAACATTTCGGCCTTCATACCAAGACCGTAAGTAAATGAGTTAGAGACTGTTTAGTTCGTGTTTTATATACAAAATAACCTACTTACTGAATGCGCAATAAATTCAAAATTTTCTGTACTGTACTCCCCGTCCCAATGGCCTCTTGCAGTATAGAAAACTTTTCGTTCAGTGTACACTCAGCTCGTGCGTTATTTGTAAACAAAACACTCACAACAGTGTCTAACCCTTAAATATCAGCACGATTGGAAATTTGAAAAAACGAGATATTGTGTTTTCACTAAATTTCGACTTTTTTCAATTTCCACGAGTGTTGATACAACTGCATGTATCAATGCGGAAAGAAATTTTTTATATTTCTTTTATAAAGTAGGAAAAAAAATACAAAATTATTTCAATGGATGGGAAATTTTCCGTGTTTTCATTCAGTTATGTTAACACGGCTCTTAATCAATCAGCGTTCAGAACTCATAAATGCTATATTATTATGAATTTTAATACAACATTATCACGACTGCTGATTTTGATTTTATTACAAACGAAGTCGAGTGCTTCAGGTTAGCCCTTTGCCGTAAGTGGAAATCCTAAGATATCTAATGGTCTATGTGGTCAGAAAAACTTGCATTTCCAATCGGTGAAATTGTTGAACATTGATTTTGTCTTTTAGAATACCTGACAACGTGTTATTTGTCCTTACTCTTCTGATATGTGTTTACCTGGTGGTCAGGAAATTCAGACAAGTCAATCCAACGACAGACCTTTCATTTGGCCAGATATTCTTCTGTCTTTCTTTCACATTCATAGCGTGTACAGTAATCGCATACATTTACACTTACGTCATCGTCGCGTATTTTATAGAGACAAAAAACAAGATAATGAAGGCGCTGATTGCGGCGCTCACACCGGGAATAGTATTGTTACCAACAGCCATTGGTAAATACCTTGTATTGCGAAGAAGCTTGGGCTTATTTCCGATAGATAAAGCATTTGTGATTTGCTATTTCCTACGTGGCGGTGCGATTGGGCTATACCGTACAATGCAATCGGATTTTCAAAATATCTGGCTTTTTATTGGTTTGTCTTTGCTGCATGGCGTTTCAAACGTTTTGAGCAAAGCAACTCTCACCCTCCGTATTAAAATATGGAAATGTTTCATCGCATGTGCCAACAAAACTCGTTGTGGAGCCACATTAAGCGTGGAAACATTGGATAGTCCACGTATACGTCGCTTTAATGCAGACCTCGAAATTCAGAATATTCTGTTTGAGTACACAACTGTCATTTTAAGTCAAGCGTATCTGGTTTTGTATTTAGTGATGAATTTCAACGTTGATCGTCCGTGGGAAATCATCCAAGGCTCTCTTGTCAGAATTTGCATAAGTACGGCGATAGATTTTGCCTTCAACATTGTTTCCGTATTCATTCAAGTTCATTTTTATGATATTCCTATGCGCAGAGTGTGGTTGAGATATTGGCGACGGCACATGGTTGCAAACATTCTCATTATTGTGAACATGGTATCGTATTTTGGTTTCTCATTGGTCACCGTTTTCGAGGCGCGTGAGGACAGATTACGGGAATATCCATTGAGAAATTGCACGTCAGCAATTTGAAAAGTTTTTGCAGATCTTTGACCTGGAAATAAGGAGTAACTTCCTGACTTGTTTCAAACTACATTGATTAGATATTTGACGTTTTAGACATTCTTATTATGAATCTCTTTGTAAATGAACAGAGATCTACAAGCCATGCGAGTTAACTCATTACACTGTCGAGGGCAAGTTACCAATGACGAGATTGGCGAGAATGTTCCCAATGGCTAGATTGCACCAGCATGCTCCCATCTATAGAACATGCATTTTTGTTAGCTAAACACAATTAGAAATCAGAAGGGCTATTTTTTGGTACTGCAACGTTATATATTCTTCATGTACCCCTGTTTTGCTTTAGTACGTGAAATATACTGGCAGCTAGTATGACAAACACAGCATTGTACCAAATGTTTTGAAAAAAATTTACATCACATGTGTTTAAATATTATACCCTGCACATAACACGCTTGTATATAGAAGTAGTCGGGGAGGCAGAGGTGATTTTTCCTATCTTCTCGAGGGACAAATCAATTTTGCTCTTAAATTGTCCGTTAGATGCCTAATATCACAATTCTGAATGTTGTTTGGCCCGATTTATCTTGTGGGCTTCGGTCAACACGTTTTTCTTCAGTTTTATTGTAAAACTATTATGTGGTCAAAAATAGTAAACTTTCAAATTCGTTCATTTGAAAAATAACTTGTATCATAAGAAAGCTTATAAAAAACAACATATAAGACATCATTACGAGCACTCTTGTTTTTCAAGCCGTTTTTGAGTTATTGCTGCTTCAAAATGGGAAAGTGTCCTAAAATGGCGCTAATTTCCTGGGCACTAGTCGAAAAATAAGTTTCCAAACGCTCATAACTCAACAAAAATGTGAAAAATAAAAGTAACCATAATAATGTGCTATATGTAACTTTTCATTACCTTTTTGATAACGTAAGTGGTGTTTCCTAGAAATAAATCTGAAATTTCGCCTTTCTTGACAATAATATAGTTTTATAGAAAATTTCGGGAAAAACGTGTTGGCTGGAGCCCACAAGAAATTCTATCGCGTTCAACATGCAGAAATATATTTATTAGACCTAAAGGTACAATATGAACATAAAATGAAATTGTCCCTCGGTATGGTAAGTAAACATATATTTTTGTACCTCTGCCTCCCCGACTAAAGCCGTATGAGAAATATACGGATTATACCGTCTTGAAAAATAAGTAATAACAAGTGAAAGGAAGCCTGGAAAACCTGTGAATTAATTTCAGAGCAGCAACAAAGAACAAAATGTTAAAAGATGTTTTGAATTTGTCAAAATTTTAAATCCTGAATTCAGTCCTGTCAATCCTTAGCCATAAGTCCATGCAATATTATTGATTTGCTCAGGAACTAATCAGAGCATCCTCTTTAGGCCGAAAACATTGTCCATAGTAAATGACTATTTCGGGTGGTGAACAATTTCAAATTTTTATTCAAATTTGATAGCTTTAGCTATATGTAATAATCGTGGATAGAGGGGTGATCAACTGGAGGAGTTCTTGTCATTATTTAATTTTTGCTGTTGAAAAAATGGTGCCGCCAAAGAACAATCAGACCAATACAGGATTTCTCCAAACGGTTTTGAACATATTGCGGTAAAGAAAATAGCGACAATTCTTCATAGTTAATTGCACAATGCATTCAAGGAGCGTTTTGTTAGGAAGTTTGTTTAATAATTTCAAAAGTTGCATCACTGTTTACGTCACCTAGATACAGCTTGGAAAAAAACTAACAAAAATTACTTTAAATTTAGATATTAATTGAATTATTGCTGTACTTTTGTGCAACAATTAGCTCATTAAAACAAAATTGTTAAAGACTTGATTGTAGTCTTGATTGCAAAAGAAGTGAATTGATTTATTTCGTGCAAACAGCACAGGTAATTTCTTTACCAGCGCCATATGGTGGACAAGGAAGGGAACCACACTGACTTTCAGCGAAATACAAAAATGCACCATTTTGATTACTGTTAGACCCAGTCGTACTTTCAGCGTCTCCGTCAACGCAAATGAACAATGTTCTACCTCTATGTGCTTGATGTGCTGACATAATATAACCTTTGTACTCCAAGGTCCAACCTGAGGGACAGACATTACGACCTGGAATCATTACATGGCTACCACGTGACTCAGTGTGACAGACTGCGCATGGAGCATCGTGGTTATAAAGGTTTTTTGTAAACATGTTGGAATTCCCAGACACTTCATACTCTGTACCATATATAAGGCTCGCGCCTTGACTGCCGGGTGTAGTTTTGTCGAATATTGGGTTCGATGATAAACAAAGATAGTTTGATCCACCACCAGAAGAGTAATACCATGATCCTCCCATCACACCTATTAGTATATTTCAGTAATGTTATTTTCTGGCTGAAGTTTTATCACGTGACATACAACACGTGCGCACTGCTAGGGAAGCAATTATGTTAGCAATATTCATAGCAAGTAGTATCCGATGACATTTTGGTGCATCTAATCTCGCTAGCTATGCTTTTGGGTTGGTGGTGCTTCATGGTCCTAGTTCCAATCTGGATCAGATGAAAGAGCGTTGCATTCGTGCGCGGAACATGAGGATATGTTCTTTACGTACAACAATTAATTTAAATACCTGAATATATTTCAGTGGTTCCAGATGTTTGAGGGCACTGTTTTCTTCCCCAGCGTGTGTAAACTGCTCCTGCTGATCCCCCAGCTTCCCCTTTTGGACCCTGAGGCCCTAGTGGTCCAGCTTCTCCAGGTATTCCCGGAGGTCCTGAGGTAAAATCAATGATCAGATTAATGAAAAGTAGCCATTGTTACCCTTGATAATAGCTGCTTATTACAAGCAACCTCGTTCTCAGGGCCTTGTAGAGGAAGGGAAAAGGGCCTGACACCGGCTGGCTTTTAAAACCACGAATTTTGGTTTTTGAATAAATTAGTACGATAACTGTATATGCGTAAAAAGATAGAAAAAACACGTAATACAGCGCCTTAGTAAGGCGTTAAATTTTACTCGTATTTTTTTCTCCACCCAGATATAGAGATATACGGTTTTGAATAAATTGACTGTTTGAGGCTATAGAAGCGGGTGTCAGGCCCTCCCTCCATTTCAAAAAAGGCCCTGGGATCGAGGTTGTATTGCAAGCACACGTTTTTATTTAGCGAGATACTCTACAGATAGACCGCTAGCAGCAAAATTAAGGTTTCGGTTTTCGGACTCAATGATTATTACGAGATCACAAAAATCAAAAAGGTTATGCCGTAAAATATGTGATGATGGGCACAGTACTGCTGAGCGAATGTTTAATTGTTTTTTGTTCATCTTCAGTAAGCAAACATTTTTTAATTCATAATGATCGCACTTGTATACCTAACGATATTTTTCGAGCCTTTGATTGAGCTTCTGAATTTAGCGGAAAGCTTTTTCACCTTCGAATTATTCTTTTTGTATAAACTTGGAGATTTCAAGCAAAAACTGTTTTACCTGCTATATAGTTTTTCGGCAGAAATTCAAGGCTAAATTTATGCTTTTAACTTTGAGCGAGAATCGACCTTTTTAACAGTTATTCATTTTCTACTAAACTACGGCAAAGTATCAGGAATTTCAAGACATCCAAAGATCGTGTGTCTTATCGAATAATCATGTAAACGTCGTTATGATTTACAGTCTGTTTTGTTATATTTTTAAATAACTAAAAATGTCAAAAAACCTTGTTTGCTTCAATACCAGAAAGGATCAGCTTAAATAATCAAACATTCGTAAAGGACTGCTTTTTTATGCGACGAATTATGAAATTATTTTATCGTGAGATCCTAGATAAGATTGCCGCAAGTAGCAGCTAGAGCCTGCAATACTATGGTAAAAATACTTTTCTAAAATAAATGCGTTTACTCATGGTCATGACTCATGGCTAAAGGGGATGGACGAGATGTAGGTTTTCAAGATGGCGGCTGTTTTTCAAGATTCTTAAAACGTAAACAAATTAACAAGCAGACATTTATAGCATTCCTAAATTGTGGTTAGGTTCAGGGTTGGAGTAAGCTTTAGGAATGATATAAATGTTTGGTTGTTTATTCGTTCACGTTTTAAGAATCTTGAAAAACAGCCGCCATCTTGAAAACCTACCTCTCGTCCATCCCCTTTAGCCATTACCGTTTACTCACCTCGTAATCCAGCATCACGATCATCACGCCCTTCAAAAAGGTAAATAATTATACTGTATAGATGGAAAAGAAATACAGACAAGCATATAGCTCCATAGGTCGTTATTTTAAATAGATATATTTAGTGGTAGGGTCTAATGTAATAGGGTCTAATATACAAAATACGTAGCTACTTCTTTTATTACAGAGATAAGGGTATATGTTATCATAATGTAGCTTATCTTTCGCGATATTATGTTCCCCATGTTGTAATTTTGCGATATTTTTTTATGTATTTCAAACAGAGACGTAACTAGGGCGTTAATTGGGTGTATATTCGTATATATAGGTTCTCCCAGACGAATCTCTTTTGAAATATGTTTTCATTAGATTTGATCTGGTAAGGAATAAAATGTTTGCGATACTCGGGAATTATTTTTTATCAAGGAAATTTATTATCTGGTTTATATGTGCCTTTGATGCTGTTTCAAAGAAATAATTTCGCAATGTTCCGCCAGCCCTTCATAGGAAGGACAATCTTTATTGAATTAGCTGTATATCATAGTTTATAGATGTAGTAATGTAAATGAGACAAACCATCTCTTCCTGGTAGGCCCGGCAATCCTCTGCAACACGATGTCTCTGTCTTTTCAGTTGTACAGTTTGCAGAAAAACTGTTTGCAGAAAGTAAATAAAAATTAGGGTATAGCCTATATATGATATGAGAACTTTAAACACTAAAGACATTTCCTGCCTAATCCTTTACATTATTTCCATGCCGTAGATATGGTTGCTCTGTAGTTCTACATCATCTCAGCGCTACCACTTTCATGTTTACAGAATAAAAGTTCCACTTCTTAGCAAATATCTGCTCAAGTAAAGACACTCGAAACCTGACCTTATTTTATCAAAACTATATTTTCCTTGTATTTTTTAAGGTTCAATTTTTATTACATGACCTGTTACTTATTCCTATCACATTAATCGGGATGCAAAACAGGCGAAATTAATGTCGCTTAGCAAATTCCGTCATCTTCCTGTGGATGGCAATTTGTGCTTATGTAGTGCTGATATCATCCTTCATATGCTTATCTTCTGTTCAGAATGATGCTTGACTATACATGCAAATCTCACTATAATATGTTTTATTTTATTGGCTATACTTTAGAGCCACCGTGGAATGGGATTTTCATTGTAGTATGGAAAAATTCAAAATCTTTCATTTTGTTCAACCGATCAGAAGTGTAGAGTTTTCCAAACGGCAAATGTGAACGTTCCAACACGTACGTATCGAGTAAATCTAAAATAATTAACTGTAAAACTTTCTTTTTGGGGATTTTGTTCTCGTTTTCTTGGCAAAGTTAAATCAGAAACTGCGGAAGAGTAAACTGTTGAATAAAATCTATCCAAATGGCAAACTTGCCAGATGTAGCACCTCTATTTCATATGACTTCCTTCAGAACGGCGCTAACATACACAACTAATGAACACGGAGGCCGGAGCAACATGGAAAATATATCAAATGGAATATATAAGTTAATCTCACCGCGATTCATCTGCCTGGGTACCAAAAATCATGTTGACCATCAGAAGTAAGGAGCAAATTTTTAACTAGTTTGTCTTTAGTAATTTCATCTTTGTGCTTTTCATGAAAGTTTGTCTTCGTTTTACCAAGGTTCGGATGAGAATGACCTAGCATCTAACAGAGTAGCGTTTTTATGCGTGAAGAAGCACAAAGGGTTTTATTTTATTCAATCAGAACACGAGCTTTGTCAAAATAAAGTTTACGTTTTATTGTGCTAATAATAGATGGGGCGACAGTATACTCAATAGGCCTGCGGCATTCATTTAGACGTAAATTGCTACTGATATGTAATTATAATGTGGGTGTGTTCTTCAGCTGCTGCGTGCAGATCATTTTTTACTATAACTAAAAATGATTACATTGCTATGGATCAACTTAACAAGCTGCAATCATTACAGATATTATTGTATAAACCATGCTAGAGAGTAGCTTTGGTACAATAAATCCCATTCCTTTAGCATAACTCAAGAATATACTTGTATAATTATGTACGTTTCTCCTGCAAAGGACATGCTGTCTTCATGCTTCCACTGGGACAAATATGAAACTCATGTCTTAATTATCGCGGAAGAATTTGAAAATTTTGATTTTGATTTGGACCTATTTCCAAGGGTAATTTATCAAGATGCGCAAAAATTCTTTATTAGCATGTTAATACAGGAACTTGACAACAAGGTATCTTTTTTATATTGACTTGGATTGTAAGATTGCATAATGATTGCATACCAATTAAAAGTTAAAAAAATTCCTTTCAGCCTCATCAGCCAATAAGTATCACGCGAAATTTTCACCTTCCCCTGTCTACATTCAAATATTTCATATGAATTTTCAGTGTCTATTTTTGACGGTTATTTCTCGATCATGGAGCTTGTAACGTGAATAGTCAATTACCGCGCAATACATGGTACGTAGTAAAGAGTTTTAGCAAAAAACCGATAAGCAAACGCCATATATTATGCAAACTATCTCGTAAGACTAAAAAAAAGTCGCGAGTAATATACACGTTTATGTTATTAATGTGTACTTAATCATTAACTATCTGTAGTTTTACACTCATACTTCAAACACAATTAATTCAAGAGCATTATACTTGCAGGAATGATTGGATGTAAGCATTCATTATAATTTACGCTTTTTAAGAGACGGGCAGTAGAATAATTTTGTTTGCAACTAGGTATTTCTAGTAAAATATTCTATTGAGAGTAGGAGCTACAATTGAGGTTTCTACAATCTGATTTCCACTTTAAATGTGTTCCTCTCCCACTTCTCAGTGTTTTTCATTGTTATATATTAGACATTAATTAGGGGGATGAGGGATTTTTATGTTTGCCAGGATTGTAGTTATATAATTTGATGGGAGGTCAATATCAATTTAGTTTTCAATGGTGACGACCCAATCGTTAACTATCTGCATGGCTGTATGTAAGAACTAGACTCATTTACATCAGCCGTACATGTTGACTGTTTGGATTAATTACTAGACACAAAAACAGGTCTTGCACACATAGGAAACAGTATTATACAATTATAGGTCAAATACGTAGTCAAAGTAAAAGTCATTCATGCTGTCAAACAAAACACAATTACAATATCCAGTGAGATTTCGAATTTGCATGCTTAATGGCCACGAATCATGTTTCAGCGGTTGACAAGCCCATAATAAGGTGCGTGTGCGTTTGTGCGTGTTTGCGTTGGTTGTTTTTTTTTTGGAGGAGTGATATCTGTAACAGGAGGGGGGCGTTACACTTTTGACTTTGTACAATCAAAACGCATATAAACGCCTAGAGTAAAGTATTTCACCTATATACACAGGTGAAGCTGCAAATTTCAAATTATGACTATCCGAGGTTGAGGCGAAATTTAAGAACAGGAAATTCTTTCATTTTTTGCTATTCAATTAGTATGAAAATTTCTCATTCCTAGTCAAAGTATAAGTGGATGAAAATACACAACTTTCTGTTTTAACAAACTGTTAGTTGAACTTGAATAATATAATTTTGTAGTCGATGTGTATTTAACTTGCCAGATCCCACCTCGTACTTCTGCATGATTTTTTCCAAGTGAACTGGTCCTGCATGATCACTGAAATTTTAAAATTCCAACCCCTCTCCCACAATTTTCAATGGTTGGTAATAAAGACTTCGTAAAGGTCAACTTTTGCGCAGGAAATTTTTTAGCCCAAAAATTCCACCTACCTCGCTAATTAAGATAGCTTTAATGTTTGTCTCAGCAGGAAGATGATAGATAGGTCAAGCTGCTCGGTTAAAACGGAAGAAATTTTTAAATTTTCATAGATCTCTAGCCCATATTCATAACATTTGTATATTGTTAAAAAAATGTAAATAATAACAGAGGGAAATAAATAAATGATTCTCATAGTCCCAACTGTGCTGGCGAAAGAAGAAAACAACTTTTAGGGAAAGAAATTTCGTAAAAAGCATAAAAATGAATTTGCTAAAGCGAAACTTGTCGACGATCCAGTCAGATAAGTCGCGGTAAGATTAACTTGATATACTCCATCTTGCTCTGTGCCCATTATAGTTGTGTACGTACGTTAGCGCAGTTCTGAAGGAAGTCATGTCATATGAAATAGAAGTGCTACATCTAATACGTTTTCCATTTAGATAGATTTTATTCCCAATAGAAGACCGAGTTTTAATTTTCTACAGTTTCTGATTTGATCTTGACAAGTATCTGGAAGACGTAAAAAATAAAACATATTATGGTGAAACTGCCATTGCATTTGAGCATCACTTTTAAAAGAAGCTAAGTATATCAAGTATAATAACAGTTCAGTAACACACACACACACACACCAGATATTGTCAAGCACAAATTGCCACCCGTAGGAAGATAGCTGAATTGCTAGGCGACATTGATTACGACTAAATGTGGAGCAATTGTGTAACAGATTATGCTAAAAACGCTCCTTAGAAAGGAAAATGCAGTTTTAATAAAAGAAAGTCAGGTTTCGAGTGTCATTACATGAGCAGATATTTGCTCAGAATATTTTGTAAACATGAAAGTGGTAGTGCTGAGATGATGTAGAAGTACAGAACAACCATGTATCTGCGGGGGTAGAATATAGCGGCGAAGACAGACTAGGAAGGAATGTATTTACTGCTTATCGTTTACATATCATATGCTCACCATAATTTGTATTTACTTTCTGCAAACAGTCTCTCTGCGACCTGAACAACTGAGAATACAGACTCATCGTGTTGCTGAGGATTGAAGAGAGACGGTTTGTTTTAATTGTATACATTACTTCTGGACTATGCTACCGTATACATCAATATTTCTATGCATGAAAAATCTGGAAACTTGATCGGTCGAGAGATATGAAGGCACTTTATCATTTGTACTCCTAATCAACAAAAATTCTGTCATGATATAACGAAGAGATAAGACCGGATTCGTTTGTATCCTCCCTTTACCTTTTATTTTCTACTACTGTAAATCAACTAATGACAGCAGATCGTCGTTGGGCAGAAACGGCAGAAATGTATGGATATGCACGCCCCCCCTCCCAATTAACGCTCTAGTTACGTCACTGTTTGGAATAAACAGTCTCCACAAAATTAACACATGTAACATAAAGGGAAAATTGCCCTTTAAAGTTTAAGTCTTCTATTGCGTTTTCTTTCCCGTTTAAAAAACATAAATTTTTACGTCAAGTACAACTTTTATTAGCTTTCATTTGATATACGGCCGAATTTTTGACGTTAATTTCAAGTGTTGAACTCAAGAATCAGAAAAACTGAATCAAATTGGCTTCAACCTCCCCCCCCTGACTTAGCGTTCCAGTTTACTCATAGCTCAATGCGTTCTAGGATTTCTTTTCAAGATGGCGCAAGGCAAGATAAACAAATTGCACTTTTGTATCGCTCTTCTGTACAGTTTATAGACTAGGTTGTTGGTTGCAAAGGTGTTTTTATAAAAGGTGGGTGACACATTTGTTTTTTGGTAGCTAATCTGCATCTTAAACACTCCTTAACTGGCTCTTATATTTCCAATTCAAAACATATGTTCCTGGTTTAGAGTTTACTATGGTGGGTGCATCGGGTCATACTAAAGAATGCCCGGGAATGCCCGGAGACATTTTTGAATGCCCGGGAATGCCCGGGAGTCGGGAAAGAATGCCCGGAGTAAAATCATGTTAGTTATAAGCGAATAAATCATTGTAAGAATACATATATGACTCCTATATATGTATGAAATAAACTTTCAATGCTTTCATTAAGCTATGTTTATACTTATTTAATGAAAAATCACGATTTCTACAGAACGAAATCTGTTTTACTGTAAAAACGCATATGTCTAGGCGTGAAAAGGCCCGGGAGGCGGGAAACAATGCCTGAAGCGAAATCACGTAATAGTTGTAAAAGAAAAAACATTGTATGAAGTAAACTCTCACCGTTTTTCGGTTTTTCTTAACTATGTTTATTATTCCATGCAAAATTATGATTTCATTAGAGGGAAATTGTAAGAACGTGTATGTCTAGGGTGTGAATGGTCGCGAGTGTCGGAAAGCAATACCCGGAGCAGAATCATGTTTGTTGTAAGGGGGAAAAGCATTTTATGAAATGTACATTCCATGCTTTCCTTATTGATTCCATAAAAAATCACTTCTTTTATAGTAATTTATATTTCTAGTAATCTACATGTAATAATCACTTCATTACATATCGCTTCACTAATCCCAACCGGTAATAATTTGCATGATACAAAGTGTGTTTGCCTTAATGGCGTAATGCCACACGTCATCAAACATTCCCACAAACATACGTCATATATGGTGATCAATGCAACAGTAGATATAGAAAGGCGGTAGTTTATAAAACGTTTGTGTCATACAAGTCAAGCTGTGCAGCGCTATCAAACTATCAACAAGCTTCGATTCGTGGGATTCATTCTTTACTAGTTAAAGTAAAATGGCTCAGAGAAAGTCTACACGTGTTAACAGACGCAAATGGCCATGTGGCACGTGCGGTCTGCAGTGCAACGATAATTCGGTATTTTGTGAAGGTTGTCATGCATGGCACCACGCGAAATGTGATAGTCTTTCCTTGAAAGATTTAACTGTTTTAAATCGGCTAACGGAAGATTACCTGTGTCATTCCTGCACGCATAAAAATGGCAGTTTCGATTTCCACCAAGCCTTACAACGCTTAGAAAATGCATCGAAGCTGGGAACATTGGAAACCGCGGCAAAAGTGGAGCGTATATTTTTGCGCAATACACCACTCCCGCAAAGGAAAGCTGAGGAATTGTTGTTTGGAAGATCCTCTCCAGATCTCGTTGCCAGAGATATTTTAAAACGACTTGGTAAGTTTCATTTCTCTCACATTTATTGTATTGTGCCCACTATATATATTTATGCGTATAATAGAATTCTACAATATTTTGCTATGAACTGTCATGGATGTATTTACACAAAAAAGTGGATGAAAATCGCTTCTCTGTACAAACCATGCACCTACGGGATTGTAGAATTGTAATTGTAAACCTCATTTTCACTGTTAAAACGTTCCTCTAAAATAAGTGTATAAGTTTTTAAATACTTTCCTTTGAAATCGTTAGTATACATATGCGCGAAAAAATCGTCAACGTTTCGGTTAACGTAATCGTTAGAGTTTGGATTTTTTTCTTAGACTATGTTTACATGACTTTTACTATCAGAATCGGAACCTTCTTTTATTGGAAAGGTTCTTAGACCTGAATATAGTGTAGTAGACTTGGGTATAACACTGGATGGATATCCATTTAAGTTACGATAATCACATTTCCAAGCTTGTATCATCTTGTATGTATAAACTATGCCAGACAAATAAAGTAAAAGACAGTTTCGACAAGGAAACTCTTACAACGATGATTACTTCGCTAGTATGTCTAGAGCGAAATCTTGTTAACTTGTATGTAAGCGAAAAATAATTATTGCATGCATGGGGATGGTGTGTATGGATGTTTTTTGAAACCGTTTGCTGATCACTTTATATAGGTGGACCGCTAACTCGCTTACCAGCTTCAGTTCCTGCGGATGGAAATTGTCTGTTCCACGCTTTGTCGACAGCTATTGCTGGGGATACATCGATGTCAACAGAGCTCAGGGTTCGGACTTGCATCGAGATGGTGATCAACGAAGATCTATATGTAAAAAAGCACCAGAAGACGGGAATAAAACTGGTTTCACCTGACTACGCGGTAGCAATCCGTGACTGTGCTAAAGATAAAGAGTTCTCATCAGCGTGGACAATAGATGCGGCAGCTTCGGTACTGCGAACGAAGATTGTATCTGTATATCCACCAGTCAACGGAATGTTAGATAAAACTGTTTCCATCTTGCACACTACATTCCACCCGAACAAAGATTGCTTGCCTAGGCCGCCTATTTTTGTGATGTGGTCCAGTTGCTCATTGCCTAGAACCGGTTGCACATGGACCCCTAATCATTTTACTCCTTTATTGCGTACAAAGCCAGCACAAATGATAAATCTAGATGGAAGTGGAAACTCAGAAGTGAACATAGGAAATGAAACGAATGCGTCTTCTCCCAGGAAAAAGGTACAATTAATTTTGTAAATTTTTATAATGTAATACAGTCGCGAATTTTGAAAAAAGAAATTGACAATTTTCTTCTGTCTGTTCAATTGGACAGGTATAAACTTTATAAACGAAGATGTCCTCGAGCTTTTTAGATATATTATTTCATACCAATGCCATGACTTATATTTTTTATATTTTTATTGCATAGTGCGAAATGGGGCCGTTACCAAATATTCCGTTGAGTCCGATCAGGAAAGGGAACGAAGAAGTATCAAGTAACCCATCCATTACTGTAGAATCAAACAGTGGTACAAATACCAGCGTCAAATTGAACTGTGCAAATAACAGCGACGTTGAATTGAACAGTACGACCAGTAACGTTGAATTGAACAGTACGACCAGTAACGTTGAATTGAACAGTACGGCCAGTAACGTAGAATCGAACAGTGCGAATAACAGCGACGTTGAATTGAACAGTACGACCAGTAACGTGGAATCGAACAGTATGGCCAGTAACGTGGAATCGAACAGTGCGAACACCACTAACGTGGAGTTGAACAGTACGAATATCAGTAACGTTGAATCAATAAGTATAAAAAACAGTAATGTGGAATCGAACAGTGCGAATACAGGAAAGTCGGACTGCGTTATTCTCGGGGCAATCAAGCTAAATATTGAGAACAAATTTCTCAGTCCAGAAGAAGTCCTTGCCTTAATGCTTACCCAACAACCATCAGGAAAATCCGTGCCGGGAGGCGTCAAAGAAAATGTCGCATTCGTTTTGGAAAATGAAACCAATCTTACTCGTAAAGGTGTTGGAAAACGGGCATGCTATGTTGATGACTGTGGAGCTTGGTCTAGAAGTGGATCGTGCAAAACCCATCACTACATATTAAGCGAGGGTAAAAGATTACATTACGTAGATAAAAAAGATGGAAATTACGTTAAATTTGTCAAAGGCAAGCGAGTTGTGATCGAGCCCCAACCGGAAGTTGACGAAATTGTAGTATTTCAACGTTACTACATTTCGTTAAAAAGGGATCCGAATTACAAACGACGAATCTCTTTGCTGACTCAGTGCCCAACGGACATGGGAGCTCTAAGGAGTGTGGCAGTGGTTGAGTACATCGGTACATTTTCCCAAGAGCCTGTACCTCATGGAAACAGCAAAAAAACCACCAATGCGTATGTGCGAACATCAGGTGCTGTGAAACGAAAGTTAGAACATATTACTGAGACGCACGTGGAACTAGCACCGAGGGATATTTACGAGCAAATGGTACTTAACGGATCAGATTGTGGACCCAGGGATTTGAAGCAAGTGCAAAATGCAAGGTACAACAATAAGAAACACAAAAATAATGACAAATTACACCACCACCAAAACATTGCAGATGAGATACAAATTCTTGCGACTACTTTGGTGTACCAACATAACAATCTGGTAAGAAAAGGCAAAGACAATGCACCAATCTTTTTAGCTGCCATATACTTACATTGGGATGGTCTGTATTCTACGTACCACAGATTTCTCTCCCATCTTCAAAGTAAGTTTAGCAAAGATATTGGTGGTACCCAACTCTCAAAAATTGTGATTGGATCTGACGAAGAAGCTGCGCTCTTAAAAGCTATTAAACAATGTTTCCCCTCCGCTGTACAAGTTCTGTGCACCAGACATTTAGAGGAGAATGTGCGAAATTTATTAAAATGGCAAATAAAATCCGCTTCAATGTTTTAGGAGCACGACAAGACAATAAATGGATTCCTATTGACTGGAAAAATAACTATTGCGAATCGATGAATCACATCATCAAATTGTCATCAAACTGGACCACGATGAAGCTACCTGCTTTGATTGACAGACTGTATAGAATTGTTAAGTTGCAACAAACGGATTGTAGAAGAGCGATATATGGTGAAGGAAACTACGAACTTGCCTCATGGATGAAAAAACACAAGGTTTCAAATATGCATTGGAAGATGAAGACGGAGGAAGAGAAAGAACAATTGTTCAGGAGGTTTATGGTCGGATTGCCTCCAAAGAAAAAAGAAATTATTTCGACAGACGGATGCCTTAGTGTACCAAGAACGCCACGCATTGCGAGAAAACCAGGACAAAAAAAGAGAGTCAGAAATATACGAACAAGGACAAAACATTAACTTTTATATTTAGTATCTTTTAAGTGCGTGCCTAAAGTCAATACCTATATTCTCCATCAATAATCTCTATCAATTAAAACCGTTTCAATTTGTACATATAATCAATTTTAATTTCAATTAGAAAATATAAACGAATCTTTAAAATGATATGATTTTTACTGTGATTTTTCCCCACCTCCTGCGCCTTCTCACACCTAGACACATCAGGCCCGGCCAGGGGTTTTGGGTATTCCGGTATCCTGGACATATCCTAGACATATACGTTTTTACAGTGAAAATGCATATACTCAGTAAAACAGATTTCACTCTGTATAAATTGTGATTTTTCATCGAATAAGTAAACATAGTTTAATGAAAACATTGAAAGTTTATTTCATACAATGCTTTTTTTCTGACATAATTTCGCTCCGGGCATTCTTTCCTCTCACTCGGGCATTCCTGCCCTAGAGAGATACGTACAAGTACGTAAGAGTTTAACTGCATCATCATTGAATCATTCATCGAATAACTAAACATAGATTCAGAATTTATATTTAAAGTTAGGTTATGATTAAAAACCAGATATAGGAGTCATATATGTATTCTTACAATGATTTATTCGCTTATAACTAACATGATTTTACTCCGGGCATTCTTTGCCGATTCCCGGGCATTCAAAAATGTCTCCGGGCATTCCCGGGCATTCTTTAGTGTGACCGGGTGCATCGTGCATAGCATATATTTTTTATCCATTACCCATCAAGTACAGATTATGAGCGAACAGTGGACCATTATGATGTATGTTTGTTAAATAAAGTTATGTACGTTGAATAATGTTGTGAATTAGTTGCAGGTTTAAAAAATAAATTGTTGCATTATATTGTGGAAAGACATAATTCATGCTAGCTAGGTTACAGTATTTTGTTTTCCCCTTATTACCTGCATGCCAATTCAGGTCATGGTCTAAGATAATTTTTAAAGAACCAGCTCAAATTGTCAACGTGAAGTGGTTCTTGTGTTCATGGTGGTGGTTCATAGGCAACTGGATCTTTAATGCATGGTTTTACTGTAATAAAGGTACTGACAGTATTCAAATTTATATACATTTCTTTTTTGGGGCTCCATTTATAGACTGTTCCTCATAGCAAGGAGAATTTTGTTGTTTCGACATGAAAACAGCTCATTACAAGAAAAGGTAAGTAGAATGTTTAAATTTGATTATTTAAGTCAAATGTTACCGCGCTCGAGTCAATTCCAACTGTGCCCATGTGAGGCATAAGACATGGATAGGCTTGCAAATTTGGAAATATGATAGCCCAATAGACAAGATCAGCTAACCCCTTTTTTTACCTAATTCATATCACTTGCATGCTTAGTTACTATTATATTAGCTTGCAGAAGCTGGCAGCATCAGAAAAAAAACAAAAGTAACTGTGCATTTAGAATTATGGACATGAGTGAATAACTCATATTTATCATTCATATGTCTAGTTACTTTTTTCATCTGGTTACTGTACTCTGGTTACTGTACTCTTCCACATACCGGAACAATGGTGTCCAACCATGTAAATAACCATGGCAATGGTGTAAACAAACTTTAACCAATTGTGTCTATTCCTGTCTAAAATTGACTTGTCCATAAATTTCTCTGTTTCAACAGCATGTCTTCTTGCATACGTAATGATATATGATAAACAGTATAATGAAATAAACAAAGCTAATAAACTTGCAGTCTTAACATCCTAAGGCAATGTCAAACTTGAATTTGTTTCCATGAAAGTCAAGTATCAATATTTTTTGCTGACTTTCCCAACTGTGCAGATCAATGCCCATCTGACTGGGCATGCAAATTTTTGCTTGGAGGATGCAGATTTTCCTGGGGTGCATTTGTGTGTTGCTGAAGGGGCTGCCTGTGCAATTGTATTTTGTAGGAAAATTGCCTTAACTCCTGTCCCATGTAATTACCACTAAGTTACGATACGATACGATACGATACGATACGATACGATACGATACGATACGATACAATAATTTAATTTAGCTCTCCCTGAAGGGGCTTTTCAGAACCAAATACAATAAATTACTATACTATTTATAAGTATGTTAAATAAGCTAGATTTATGGCTATGGTATTATAAAGTAAATGTTTCAAAGAGGTATCTTCGAAGATTGGTTTTAAAAATGTTTAAAGTCGTGCACTTTTCCTAGCATAGCGCTAGAATAATTTTAAAGGACCACCGAAATTCTTCATACTGTATCCTCCCTGTCTGAGTTTAAAATCGATAGGTCTATGAAGTGACTTTTATGTATCAGTTTTGCTGGTCTATTCTACAGACATTTCTAATCAAAACTCTTAATATGAGGATGATAGAAAACCAGAAATTGATCATCAGAGGTGTATTAAAATTATTTAGCATATTCTATTTTCAAAATGTGACGGTACACCTATTGCTGCTCAATTCGTTGTGTAGTTTTAGCAATACATAGAGATTCTTTTTTCTCGAATGATGTTATGTACTCAGGTTAATATGATGTATGTGTTGCTACTCTGAGTGTATATAATAGTACTATTAGATTACATTGATATTGAAGGAACTAGACTCAGTTATATATACACTCAGAGTAGCAACACATACATAATACATAGAGAGTATGTGTGCACTGATCTCTGTACATTACTGAAACAACACAATAAATTGGACGCATACCTAGCGCAGGTGTCACAGTATGATGAGTCCAAGATGGCGACGTCAACCAGGAAAAAAACTATGGAGTTCTATTACGAAAAGCAGATTTTTGGACGTTTTAGACGGTTTAACGTTGGGAAATCGGTTGAACTGGACGTTTTTGAAAATAGATCAACATTGCGGAGATTTTGAACGTAAAATGGGAAGAGTGTGCTTGACTCTTATAAAATTATCGTTCGGTAAAGGTTTCAAGGAGTGGACGTTTTGACCGGTTTCGTAAGTTTGCGTGGATTATTGGACTTTTAACACTTCAAAGCACGATCAAATGCACATATTTAGAAGATAATGTATTATAGATGTTTAAGATGTGAGCTGAAAAGCGGTTTCCGGATGTTTTAAAAATATCGTGCGTTAAAGACTTCTGGTCGTTTAGTATGTTCTATAAACTTCCAGCCACCCGAGGTGCGTCCAATCCCGGATTCACCGAACCTGCAAGTGTGTTTCGTTTTTATTTCATGCCACTTCGGTTAAAATGTACCGAGGATTTTACTTTATACAGTATATAATTTCGCGTTTTGATAACAAACATTTTTGAGGCCAACATGCTATAGAATCAAACTACATGCAAGCTGAAAAATTCTGTACAATATTACCTTATTCTTGACGAGAAAATGCATGCCTTTGTACCAAAACATTGTTAAAATTTATTATATAAACCAAATAAACCCGACGTCGAAGAACAAATTTCGGTCGCCATGTTTTCACTTCCACACATATGTCACGTCAGCAGGTGGGCTCGACTTTGGTCGCACCTCCTCTTAGCCAATAGGAAAACGGCTAATACGCTGGGTATGAGATAAAGTATTTAACTTTTTTGCAAATTATTACTTCTAGTGATTTTGAATTTGACCGCTATTTGGATTTTTGCGTAGTATTAAATGTTAAATTGAATATCTGCACAAAATTTTTCCTTCAGTATATATGTACACTACAAGTTTTCCAGGATGCATCATGATTGACTTTGATTTGAAATAAGCCAGTAATGGGCATGCAGCAGCAGTGTGTTTGCAGGAATGTCGTATTTACTACAAATGAAAATTGATACCCAACAAAAGTCAATTTTACAAGTTGCACTTAAGGAAAGCATCTCTATAGCAGTCCTGAAGCATATCTGATTTTATAACATAATGCCTTGCCAAAACTGTAATTGCATTCCCACAAATTTTCAAGCATTTATACAAATGTCTTGTTAACAAGCTTGCAGGAGCTTTTACAAAATCACAGTATTTCACAAATTGTTTTCATCTTTGCATAAACTCATATATTGTAATTAATTTTGAGTGAAATCAGGCAACCAGCAATTTGTATTTTCAAATTACTAAGCTGTCCAAGTATAATTTATAATGCCAGACACTTCCTGAATTTTGATGACACGAAACCTAATTTTGATAGGGTTATTCTTGTCTTGTACACCTATAATAATATTGTGAGTCTCCAAAACTAAGCTTACCTGCTCAGCTGCTATGAATTATCATAAATTAATAGAAACCTATGGAGACATGGGTTTTTTCATACATGTACTTATTTGTTGTTATATTTGTTGTTGTATTCACATTGCTGACTAGCTTAGCAAGCGTTTGAGTTCCGACAAGTTCGAGTCTTGGTACAGAAAGATGTTTTGGAGCAACACGTGCTTTCGATACTAGTAAATGCTGACTTGTTCTTCCATCAATAGATTCCCACTACATAAATTGCTGCACAAACAGCCTTCTTGCTTACGTCGGAAAACCTGTGTAGCGATAACTGCGCTCCCTTCTGCTTCACAACACTCCGAGGCACTGATACATAGGGTCGATTGCTAAATAGAGATTACTGCATGGTTGGCGAGTGCGTGCGATTTTTATGCACGAGTTGTTAAAGATTGCTAAACGAGCGAGTGAGCGCAGCGAACGAGTGAGTTTAGCAATCTTTCACAACAAGTGCATAATAAAAATCGTACAAACGAGCCAACCATGCAGTAATTTGTTTATGCCAAACATATGGAGATTATTTTAAAACTGGAAATTGTCAAAGGCGAGCGGACAAAATATTGAACTCTCAAAACAGAATCATACCATTTGTTTCTCCGTTATTTGGCCTAAATAGTGAGTCAAAGCTGTTCTTCTTTCTGTTTCATGTTTTTTAGTGAGGAAACTCTTCTTCTTTTAGACATAAAAGCCAAATAGCCTTTCGCTCCTTCCCCAACACGGCGGCTATGTTGTGAGCAAAATAACAATACGATTTTCTTCACTAGTGAGAAAAACCGTTTAGCCAATCAAAATGCGGATACGATAAATTTTCACTAGTGAAAAAAAATCGTACGGCTAATGAAAACGCTTATTCGCTTCTCCATAGTGAAAATACGATTTTTATTTCACCCGTTTACCTCGCGTAAATCTCTATATGTATGGCATAAATTTTTTTATCTGAAGGTTCCACTGTCTTTGTATATCAGCTGGAGCCTGCTCATCCCAGCCGAGTTTCTGTGGGCAAATTTCACTAAAAAGAATTTTTCCAATAATCGTTATTCGCAACGCGATCCCAGAACATCGAATACTCGTTTCGTTAGCGGTATGGTGGGATAAAGACAACGTTCAAAGCTTATTTGAAGTGTATCTTCCTCTTTCTGCCATGGAATTCTCAGAATCTTCGTGGTCTTGTTTCCATTGTCATGATCAGTTGAGTCGGACATTTTTGATTCGTGGTAGGTATGGTTGTGTCTCTCAGCGCGTCGGCATTGCTGTGCCATTTATGCAGTCTAAATCTCCCTTCGTCCATTATTGTCATTGCTTTCTTCCTTGAATTTCTGGAGTTCTTTGATAGAATCGTCCACATATGTATCTTGAAGCAACGTCTTAGTTGTTTTGGGGTATTATTCCTCGAATTGCTTCACATGTTTCTGCAAGGTAGATCCCAAGAGATAAGGACTAGGAGTCGCCCTGAAAATAACTTCTGTAAATCTATACTACACTATTTTTCTGTCTGTCAGACTGCTACACCACAAAATTCTTTGAGCATCCCGATCTTTATTATCAGCTGCTATCTGCAAGAAAGCCCTCGCTATGTCACCAATGACACAGTACTTATTCATATGATTTCTCAAAACTGTATCAAACAACAACGGTTTGAGAGCACATAGTGTACATTCTCTCCAGTTGGTTCCGTAGGAACGAGCTCCAAGATACCCTTTTTCTATTTGCTGTTGCATATGTTGATAATACTCTTCCAGTTTATCAATCTTCTCTAACCGTCTTGTGGTGGTTCTTAACCTTTCTTCCACAAGGTCTCGATTCTTCGGTAATACTGGATGATCCAGTTTCCATCGTAGTCCAGTTGTATAAAGTCCTTCCTCGGTTTGTTTCAAGTGTTCAGTAAAACTCTTATGAAACTGCGACTCAGTAAGATAAATTCTGCTGCTTGTCCGTCAAGCGTAGCACGTCTAGAACATAGCTTTTCAAACTCAGACTGATTTGAACTTAAGAAGAATTCTTTTCGACCTGCATGTCATTAGATGGAATTCTCTCACACAACACCCATCCCAACAATGTGTACTCTGGGATCCTGGTCTGGGTTCACACCAAGGACCGGTTTCCTCGGTGACTTTATCCTCTGATAATCTTAAGTGATAAGTTAGTAATAAGATCCCAGCAAACATAAGAGCTGCTTCCCCCAGTGTCCATTATTCGGACATCCTGACCACCTACATTAGCCTTGACTGTAAGATGTAGGGTTTTAGTAAAGATACTTGATCCACCAAGGCTTTTCTCTGTTCCTTGTTTCTAATGGAGAGGTTTCTGATTAGCATTTGGATCCATCATTGTTAATGCAGTTTGCTGTTTCTCAAGGTCTCTCTCCGATCGGCTGCTTGTAAGACCATTGTGCGGTTGAAGGACTTGTGTTTCTCATTTCCACAGTGAACACATTTAGTGCTGTCCTTTTGTTGGCCATAACCGAAGAGTAATTTCTCCTTTCCGTTGTCTGCGTTACAACCATCTCGACGATCTTGTTTTGCATCCTCCTCATCCATTGGATTGCGCTCAACGTATTTACGTGAATTGTCAGTAAATTCCTGAAGTTTCCATTCTTCCCATTTGTCATTCGATTGTGCAACCATTTCCTGTACGGGTCCCAGTTTGTCCATAAGTGTATAAACCATAACTTCACAAGATGCCAATTTCCCCATAGTAGAGAGGGTTCTCACTGCCCGAGACAACTTGCTATAAAATTCATGAACGTTAGCTATCTTCCGAATACTAGTTATCGCTGGAAGACTTTCTAACTCCTTGATGAGTGCTCGTTGTACCTTTATGTCTTTTCCATAAGCTGATTCCTAAATACGTTTTGCTTCGATATATCTCTTTTTAGTATGTGGCAAACCTAAAATATTTTCACGAGGCTTTCTCTTTGTCAGTTCGAGTAAGTTGTTAAATTTGCTAATTTGAGATATTTTTGCCCTATCCACTACCACGCTGAACTGACTCCAGAACCGATTCCAATTTTTACAGTCACCTTCAAATGGTGTAATTGTGTATTTTTGTAATTTTACTAATTGTACATTTTTCGTAATGTCTAAACTACTGTAACCTCAGATATTTGCTCTTTAGCCTCCTTTTCCAATTGTATTTTACGCAAAAGCCATTCTTCCCCTCGTTGAATTTTACGCTTTGCTATGGCGTCTATTTCCTGCTGTTCGTGTAGTTTAGCTCGCATAGCCTCCTCGTTAGTAACGCGTTGTTTTTCCATTTCGTCTCTAAACTTCCGATCGTCCTCGTCTCGTTGTTTTTCATTACCCGCTTGTTTCAATTTTGAGCGCATTTCTCATTATGTATATTTTATGTATAATTGTATATTCAAATAATTACTTAAAGGGTTTTAAAAGGAATGTATTTGCGTGTCTGCATGATGATACCAATTCATTACGTTTGTTCAGAATAGAATAAAATATAGTACTTCGCACTTTTTGACAGGATGCCTTTATTGTGTCCATGTAAGGCCTGCTTGACGTTTTGCATGCAACAATAGCTAATTTTGACGGGGTTGCAGTTAAATATCTTGTGTAATGGGTTGGACGTAAGAATTTCTTCATCGATTTTTCGGAGTGACTGACCGATGTTAATCTTGACATTCTTTGTAAATGGAGGGTTATACCAAGTTACGTTTTTTGCGGCACTTTGGTTTCGAGTGAGGGTTATTTTGTGACAGGTGGTTAAATTCTGTAATCGCTGTTATCTATCGCACGTTGGTACTCCGTCGAGGTGTTATTGTCAGACAAGATTATCATTATCAGACGAGATCTGTGAGAGGCGTTTATTGCTTGAAAGTGGATTGTTCTGTAATATTTTTGGAGGGTGGCTGGACTTGTTATGCACGTAAAGTGGGATATTATTTGGTTTGGAATACGGCTGGTACTTACTAGTTGACAGATAAGGCGTTATGTCGAGAAAATTTTGAGAAAATTTCAATAGTAATTTTAGGCCCGAGTTAGTTGAAGATGGTGCACATGTATTTTCCACGTTTTCTATTGCACGAGGAGAAGCATTCATCACGTTCAGTCTGTCATCTCTGTAAAGACCAAAATCATTACCATGCTTGAAGGTGATGTAGAGTAGTAGAAAGGCCCCGACCAATTCACGCGTTTCTGCGCCATCATAGCTACCCATTGTCACGTCAAATAGGCTGGTAGATGAACCACCAGAATTGTATAAGTGCAGCATTGAGTAGATTGATTGAAATCAATGGATAGAAGTCGACAAGATCAAACGAGTTAAATTAATGTCGCTATTTTGTAGGAAAATTTTGAAACCATTTCAAAACCGCTTCGGTATTTTTCCACTGGTTGAGACCAATTGACTTGATCACTTTTCGGTCGATACGATCGAGGATCTGCTTACTGATTTTGCCTATTTCCGATTTACTTCGATTGATGAAACGACATGTTGGGTTATTTTGAAAGTTTGGTTTGTGGTCTTTCAAGTAATGAACGCCTCTTGCTTGACTGGTAGCATTTATTCGATTTGCTAGATTCAATCTTGCATGACTTAGATATTCGTTCGGCAGAACTGTTTCAGGTGGTATTCTTATATGATTTCGTAACGTTCTTCTGTAGTAAAACATTGTATGATTCGGCATCCATCTTGTAGAAATTAGTAGTTTTGTCAGCCAGCGTTTATTGATTTTCGCCATAAAATTAAACTTTCTTGCTCCTTAATAATGTACGTATGTTAAAAGGGTTCAAGCGAAATGGTTTCAAATAGAGTAGCACAGAGGTTTGAAAGTGGCTCTTTTTTTAAGACGGCTAGATTTTGTCCAAACTGAAAACTGCGTGTTGAATCAAAAGTTTTCAATTTTTCTGAAATGATTCAATGAGTTTGCTGTAGCGTAATTGCGAAAAAGATTATTTTTTTATGAGCTGTACATTGTAAAATATAAACTTGGGGAAAAAGTAGTAAACCACACTTTCGGTTACAACCGAACTTCCAGTTTGCAATGTCCATTTTTTTTAAGTCGTAGGTTGTGGATAACGTTTTGCTCAATCACATATACAAATTTCATTGTAATTCCAATTGAGTAATTGTTCCATTTTGAGTTATATATGGCTTATGTTATAAAAGTAAAAAATTGGGTGACCTAAAACTTTTGCACAGTACTGTACTGTATATATGCCAAGTGTTGTTATACTTTACTGAACGTATTCATCAAGTATGTATAAAATTTGTTAGGTATTTTTTGCTGCTCAAAATTTCAAGAAGTTTACTCAAGTTTAAGTCCTTCAGAACGCCACGCAAACTTGTTTTTTTTTTCTAAATACGAATATATTCTCCAAGAAGAGTTCTAATTCTAATTAAATGTCTCTTAAAAATGGTATGCAATTTAGAGTAAATGCGTAAATTGATCATGCACAAAGCCGATTTTGTTCAAAATATAATGCTTGCGTGGCGTTTTGAATAGCTTGAACAGCAATACAGCACCGATATATTTTCCACCTATACCAAGTCCAAATTACTTTTAAGCATTAACGTTTCGTGCGCAAGCCGTATTTAACTTGTTGTAAAGGACACAACACTCCAGTTTCTGAAGTTTTAAATTTCTTAATTTGTTTGTTTATTCTACATTGTAAGCATCTAAACAATCCGTACATTGAGGCTTTTCGCGAAGTAGACAGCGATTTGAGATTTGTTCAGGGGTTTTTTATGCACACTATATATGCTTGTGCAGTTGTGCTTATGACGCTAGGGAGGACCAGGCTGTTTCTATGCATCCACTTAATAAATATTTTGTCAATGATTTATGTACTCGTAATAATTCTTTGTCATGTATTGCGTAAAAAACCGCCCGTAACTTTGCTACAGATACCCCGTATCTGTCAACTGGTAAGTACCAGCCGTATTCCAATCCAAATAATATCCCACTCTACGTGCATAACAAGTCCAGCCACCATCTAAACATATTATGGAACATTCCACTTTCAATCACTCGTAGACATTCTATGTAATTTATTGCGTAAAAAACTGCCTACTTCTGTACTCCATGAGCTTGAGAGAAATTTAAAATGTCACTAGGCTTACCTTTTATTTATACATGCTGTATATTGACGCTAGTTTTGGCCTCAACTGGCTGCAGTGTATCGAGTGATGCCCTTGGCCTCAGTGACTATCTATCAAATAGTTACTTATCCCTCTTTAATGCTATTAACGTAGGTTTCTTTGCTTAACTTGTAAACCGTTTTCGAAACATCGCAAATGTTAGTTTTTATGGAAGGATGCTAAGTGAAATGTGAATACACCAACCAATGAAAAAACAAGATAGGAAAGAATTGATATCGACCTAGGAAGTGGATTAGTAGGCATATGTCTGTCAGAACATGTCAAGGCAAGATGCAAATACCATAACAATGTACTGTTGTCAAAGTCATTTACAATCAAATTTTCGTTTCGTTTTCAATGTTTTGAAATATTTTGTGACATTAATTTTCTCCTGATTTTATGATTGTTGACTGGATATGAGTGAGCTTGCTATCTACTGGCTTGCGTGATGTTCTATGAGGCAGGAGTGCCAACCAGATGAAACCATAAACAGCCTAATAAACAAGACCAAACGAAGTAACAACGATCTAAAGATTAAGTAAAGTAAGTTTGTTGATTTTATTTTGTTGTTTCCATTTTCTTTGTCAGTTCAGCTTTCATTTTGATGTTGGTAGTTACAGTTAAAAGTACACAAAAACATAGCGGGTACAGGTGCGCTCATAAGTTATTGGACACCTAGTTTTTCATGAATTTGTCGTCTAGTGAGGGTTTTTGAGTGATAACAATAACTTATTTTAGTACTGAATTTCAAATGACATATTTCAGTATTTAATACATCATGCACTGCTACAATATTTTCTAGCTATACACTATTGCCTTGTCCATTTATGCAAATTACATAATTGTCCATAGCACGTCACACAGCAACCCATCTCAGACCAAATAGTACTTGGTATGCTATTCTTTTGCTTGAATAACTGCCTCTATACGACTGGGCATTGACTTTATGTATTGAAGCAGCGTATCGGTGGGATAGTTATTCAAAATTTGTTCAATTTGCTCGAACAAATCTAACATTAGCATTAGAGGGCAAAGGTATGTCTAAAACTGCTTGTTCTATTGCCCATCAAATATTCTCCAAAGGATTTATGTCGGGTGATTGGGGAAGCTGCTCTAGCAAATCATAATTATTTCGCTTAAGGAACTGCAGATTCTTAGCCGTATGCACAGATGCATTATCTTGCATTTAAAATGAAATACTGCCAGCAATCTTGGAGTTTCATAGTGGACATCACTTTCAACCACTGGTCAATTGTCCAATGCCTTTTTATATGACGTACAATATCCGCCAAAATTGTATAGTAGATTTGTACAATAATGTACTTCCAATATACGTGTAAGTTTGCATTTCAACATTCAACATTCAATTCCTGTTCATAATCGAACATTGTAAAGTTTACGATTCTTGGATTTGTTTTCATTTTTCCAGGATTGAACATTGTAGATCGCTCTATTCAACTTCCCACTTTTCATCATTGAACATCGTAATTTACGATTTCCAACTTCCAACCGCAATCCAATCTCGAACCGTCTGCGCGGGCTCAACCATTCACCAATTTTCACCCAGTAGGGTAGAGAGCGGTTAATCATTTCCACCCGTTATACCCCCGATAGCTGAACTTTTTGCCCTAGGAACCGAGATTATGCAAATTATGACTCGGAATTATACAAATTAATTATGATAAGGATTATACAAGATGGCGGCCGATAAAATAAGCGAAGTTCGTTCGTCTCTTACGAAGGCCGTGGAACGTCTTTGCAAGATGCATCAAACACACAAGGTATTTGCTTAAACGTTTTTAATGTGATTTCTTAGTTATTAAAGGAAATACATGTACATATACTAATTACTATCACTGTATCACAATATTCCGAGCTTTCCATTTAAAATCTTTGTTCACTTGAAGTGTTAACATTTAAAAATACATTCTCTAGCATATTTTGACTACAATCAGATTAGATAAGCAATTATTTTTGAGTAATGGTCTCAACTAGCAATAACATTATGTTAATTATGTACGTGTTTAACTATTTTTTTTTTATTATTGAATGTTTCATTTGTGAAGAACCTTTTTCTATGAATGAAATAGCAGAACACCAAAGATTGGTCCATCCTGATGATTTTTCACCTCTAACGGTTAGCTAGCTGTAGCAGTAGTGTGTAACATCAGTCTGCTGCAACTAGCACTGCTGACTGTAATACATGTATGAAGCAAATACTTGGTAGTAAATTTTGCAGCTAAAAATGTAGGATTGGAATAATTTTTGAAACCAAAAAATCAAGAGAGTCATTCCTGGGGGGGGGGGTTACAAGGGGGGAGGGCATGGCCCTTACACAGTCACACACTTTTTACACACAATTCTGTAATTTTAAATTCACTGTAATTGAAAATCATTGCCTACTAGTTATTGACAATTGAGACTGCAAAACATGCCAAATATGTGAGTTATAATATATATGCTCTTATTTCAGAAACAAAAGACTATTGATAGTATTGTTGATTTGAGGTAGTAAAAATGTATGAACTGGGCTAAAAACATCTAATTCAGATACTCAAAATCTCAAATTGACATTGCCAGTGCATGTAATGTAGTGAAAACTGCATGAAATGTTTTGAATTCACTGAAAAATTCAATGAAACCAAATAAACAAAATTTAAGGCCGTTTTTCAGGTCGTCACTTAATACATTGTTTCAGACTTTCAGGTATTGAAATTAGGTAGTGAAAGGGCATATTCTTTTCAAGGCACATGTGGTATAAGTGAGGGGCCTAAATTTTGAATTTTTAAAATATAGTCAGGCTTTCATTCTAGGCTTTTAATTGAAATGTAAAGGTACGGACAACTATGTCATAAAATTAGTACTAATTGGTGATTGAAGAAGCATACTTTTTCTTGCTCATATAAAAATGTTTTCAATTTTAAGTAGAAGATGATGTGTTTGATTGCAATCTATGCTATATGTGACTATAGTCTATAGTACGACAAAATGATTTTGTTTTCGATCGTTCCGTTGCTAGTTGAGACCATTACCCAAAAATAATTGCTTATTTAATCTGATTGTAGTAAAAATATGCTAGAGAATGTATTTTTAAACTAACTGCTTATAAATGTTAACACTTCGATTAATGTCATCATGGGAACAAAGATTTTAAATAGAAAGCTCGGAATAATAATGTGATTGTAATTAGTATATCTGCATGTATTTCCTTTAATAACTAAGAAATCACATGAAAAACGTTCAAACAAATACCTTGTGTGTTTGATGCATCTTGCAAAGACGAAAGACGCTCCACTGCCTTCAAAAGAGACGAACGAACTTCGCTTATTTTTCGGCCGCCATCTTGTATAATCCTTATCATAATTAATTTGTATAATTCCGCGTCATAATTTGCATAATCTCGGTTGCTTGGGCAAAAAGTTCAGCTATCGGGGGTATAACGGGTGGAATGATTAATCGCTCTCTACCCTACTGGGTGAAAATTGGTGAATGGTTGAGCCCGCGCAGACGGTTCGAAATTGGATTGCGGTTGGAAGTTGGAAATCGTAAATTACGATGTTCAATGATGAAAAGTAGGAAGTTGAATAGAGCGATCTACAATGTTCAATTCTGGAAAAGTGAAAACAAATCCAAGAATCGTAAACTTTACAATGTTCGATTATGAACAGGAATTGAATGTTGAATGTTGAAATGCAAACTTACACGTATATTGGAAGTACAATTGTACAAATCTACTATACAATTTTGGCGGATATTGTACGTCATATTTTTAGTCTTGCCTTGGCGTGGTTTTTCTTGGTGCTCCAGTTCATCGGTCATTACGCTCGTTCATGCTACCAGTCTCGTACTTCTCCCAAACGTTTCTTACAGTTAAAGGACCGTACAGCACGCAGCAATCTGCCGGTTGCTCAATTTTTCTTCCTTCTTGAGAAAAATAGCACGCCATTTGGTTTCGTCGTTGAAACGCCTTCCACCAATTTTCTTAGATTTCTTACGACCTCCTATAAGATCTTTAATCCTTGCATGACAGAGGTTACCCAGACTCGTGTATTTATATTAATGACAACACGTTATACTTGTTGGGCAGCCATCGACATTCACGCATTTTCCGGATACCCCACAATCTCCGTTCTTATTCTGGACAAGCATAAGTCGATTTTTAAGCCACAAATCTTAATAACACATTTCTTTCATAAAAACACAGTTGGCCAAAACTTATCGGCGCAACTGTATGCAATAGACGATTTGCATGTTAGACTAACTTTCAATCTAGGCAAGACGAACAAAATCTTTTACTATAGTTAAAAAGAGCATCCTAAAATTATTTGATACAATTTTAGCTGAAAAGTGGTAACTTTTTCCTCGCGTAATACAAATGTATACAAATTTGCAAACTTTGCGACGCCATATTTTCCATGCTTTACAACATTTCGCCACCAAACTTGGCAATTCTACTAATTTTGGGATCCTCTTTTTAACTGTGGTAAAAGATTTTGTTTGTCTTGGCTAGACTGAAAGTTAGTCTAACATGCAAATTGTCATTTTTCATAAATGAATAAGGCAATATAGTTGGAAAATGTTGTAGCAGCGCATGATCTATTAAATACTGAAATATGTCATTTCAAATTCTGTACTAAAGTAAGTTGTTGTTATCACTTAAAAACCTTCACCAGACGACAAAGTCATGAAAAACTAGGTGTCCAATAACTTACCAGCGCACCTGTCATTATCATGTTTTTTTACTTTGTTTTGTTATGGTGAAATACAACCCTATATTTTTTGTACTGTGTTTTGCGGTAATGCCTTTAACCTTATTACTAGTTTTAACAAAAAATGCCCCTGGAGGGGACCTAATTAGAGTGGACCTAATTAGGTTTCCAGGTTCAATTCCTGGAGACATAATACAGATGTGCACTAACTGATATAAGAAGAAGTCTACCGAAGAAGTAAGTATACTAAATACAAACTAATACTAGTCACAATTATAACTGTAATCAGTTATCGCCGGTCGTTAGCTATTACGGTTAGCTTTAGGTAACCCTATATGACATGCGTACAAGGTACGATTAGTCCAGCATAGTTTAGTCTACCATAGTTAGTATTAGTACAAGAGTTACCTTTGTTAACTGAAGTAACTCTAGTTCATTTTAGTAGTAGACTCGAGTTACGTTAATTAACTAAGGTAGAGTAAACTCTAACTCTACCTTAGTTAACTAACGTTACTCCATGCAGTCTACTACGAAGGTATAATTGAGTTACTCTTTAGTCAGCCAAGGTTATAACTCTCTCTAAGTATACTAACTATAGTAGAGTAGAGGTACCTTGTACGCATGTCATATAGAGTTACCTAATGCTAACCGTAATAACTAGACCACAGTGAGAGCTATAAAGTTGTGAAATTCTGTGAGGTGGTAAGGGTGGCGGGGTGGTTAGCGGGACTAGTTAGAACTGTAAGTGCCTGGTGCACTTACGCCCACTAAATATAAACTTGTACTGAATACTTACAGTTCTAACTAATCCCACTAACCACCCCGCCACCCTTACCTCCCCACAGGGTTTCACAACTTTATAGCTCCTACTGAGGTCTAGTTATTACGGTTAGGGTTAGGTAACTCTATACGACATGCGTACAAGATACCTCTAGTCTACTATGGTTAGTACACTTAGAGTTAATCAACCTTAGCTAACTCAAGTCTAACTCAATTCTACCTTCGTAGTAGACTGCATAGAGTTTACGTTAGTTAACTAAGGTAGAGTTAACTCTACCTTAATTAACTAACGTTACTCCATGCAGTCTACTACGAAGGTAGAATTGAGTTACTGTAGACTTGAGTTAGCCAAGGATAACTAACTCTAAGTATTACTAACTGTTAGTAGACTTGAGGTACCATGTACGCATGTCATATAGAGTTACCTAATGCTAACGGTATTAACTAACGACCAGTGTGAACTGATTACAGTTATAACTACATGTAACTACTAGATTAGTTTATATTTAGTATACTTACTTCTTCCGTATACTTCTTCTTATATCAGTTAGTGCACATCTGTATTATGTCTCCAGGAATTGAACCTGGAAACCCAATTAGGTCCACTCTAATTGGGTCCACGCCAGGGGCATCTTTTTAAACTTAGTTATTGTACTAACAAGGTGAGAGGCCTAATATGGCAAAATGGAGTATAATAATATAATAATAAAGTTACAGGTGTGATATTAAAGATAATAGAAAACATAGTTTTTGTGTACTTTTAACACTACTGGCATTGAAACGAAAGCTGAGCTGACAAAGAAAAAGAAACAAAATAAAATCAGCATACTTACTTTTACTCAACTTTTGGATCCTCGTTGCTTCAGTTGGTCTTCTTTTTATCATGCATGTGTTTATGGCTTCGTCTGTTGGCATTCTATTTTCGTAGAATACATCACGTCGGTCCAGTAGGTAGCCCACTCATATCCAGTCAACCATCATAAAATAAGATGAAAATGTTACAAAAGATTTAAAATATTTGAAACTAAACGAAAACTTAAAGTGGACATATGACATAATCACCATTTTTTTCAAAAATTCGGCATGACGAGTCAATTCGTATGATGTACACCATTCTTCGAAGGGATGCATACTTCCAGAGATATTTGGTTTTACAGATGCCAAAAAATGAGGTTTTCTGAAATCATAGCTAGGAGAAGAGCCTATATCGAATTAGCTTTGTGATGAGTCATGTGTGAAGCGAAAAATAACCAAAAACTTTTGGGAGATATCTGTTTGTAGATAAACTTGTACCATTTCGGCGAGTGAAAACTCATGATTGTATCTCGTAAAGTGAATGAAATAGCTCAAACTTAGAGATATGAGTCAAATGCAATGTCGGCATTGAGATGGGCGTCATGGCTCATATATAGTATTTGTTTACAAAAGAATTCCTTGCTTCGAAGCCGTAAAAACACCTCGGACAAGGTAATGTACAGGCATAAATACACAGAATACAAGGTTACCAAATCCCTAGCTGAGTAAAATACTAAAAAGCGCGTGAAAAAATCAAATGGCACAAGCACCATGTTTCAGTTGTTTATGTAGTTGCTGTAAAGACCACAAAATGCATACCCCTTATGTGTTGGAAGTATTGGTACACACATAATCTTGCCCAAATAAATTTAGACGTCAAGCTTTGTGGATGCTATATGCTTGTTATGTTTTGTATGTTACTGTATATCTTATTAGTCTTATTGTGACGCCAATGGGTAAGAGATTAAAAGTATAGGGCCATTATAGGCTTCTATAAAATCACCTTATTTATACAAATATTATAGTGATAAGCCTAAACATCAAGGTAAAAAAAAAACTTGAAAAATAAGTGTTTTACATTTTTCAATATATTTCATTAAAAACCAGCTGCACAATAATGCATGAGCCATGTGGCACAAGAAAAAAAGCTCATGGTAATGCTGACATCTACTCTCAAAAATCGGCCAGATATGTATAGAGATACAATAATATATGACATGTCCAATGCAGCTATATAATTAAACATAAAGTATAAGATACATCAAACATACAAATATTTTTAACCAGGGAACGTTTACACAATTAGCAAAACATAGAGTTCCAAATATTCGTGGTCATTGATATAAGAGTAGTCAACATTATTATGATATTTGCGACATTTGATTTTTCATGTGCATGCCTTTTAGTGTATAACTCATCTAAGGATTTGACAACCTTACACTCCGTGTATACTCTCGCGTTTTTACGGCTTCCAAGAAAGGAATTCCTTTGTAAAGAGACACGACATGACAGATGACGCCCATCTCGGGGAGATTGTTTCATATGCACTTTAAATGTAAATGACTTTGACATACCGTACACTGTTATAGTTTTTGCATCCTGGCATCTCATAGACACGGCCAGTGATTCACCTCATAGGTCTATATATTAATTCTTCCTTTATACTTGTTCTGTCATTGGTAGATGTATTCACCTTTCATTTGGCATCCTTTGAATAAAAAGCAACTACGATGTTTAGAAAACTGTTTACAAGACAAACAAAGGAAACTACGTTAAGAGAGCCAAGATAATAGATAATCACTGAGGTTAGTGGCGTCATTTGACATACTGCAGTTGAGGCCGAAGGTCGCAGCCAGCCAGCCAGCTGCAATACAGGGTGCATCATCGTACTTTAAAGTATAGGACCAAGGATTAATTAAGCTTTCAAATGTCACCGCTATTGTTAAATTTGAAGAAAAAATGAGCAAATACTAATTGAATCAAATTTCCGGTAAAATTCGTATTTTTCCACCAAAATCTTTTGAGATTTACCCCATTTAGCATTCAAAATTGACAAATTTTAGCTCACCAGGTATATAGAACAAATCAATGCATCGTATAAGCCACGTTGATTGTTTCTCGTGACAGATCAGTGATTAATAGAATTACCTTTTCCTCTAACATGCGATTTCAAACGGTTATTTTTCTTTCATTCGTATTTGCTTAATTTTTCTTCAAATTTGACAAAAATGATGACATTCGAAAGCTAAACTGCTTCTGTAAATTAAAGTAATGGACGCGTCAGAGCTTTCTAAAGTTCGATTACTTTTTGATACATTGGCGGAAGTTATTATTACTCGGCCAGCCGTAGGCATGGCGGAGTTTTAGATTATCCCCATTTCTGTTTTTTTTTGGCTGATACCGCTGACCGGAAATTGTGATCTGAGACCTTTTCTAAAACCAACAACACATTGTACAAAATCATTTTCTAACCGCACTATCTACACAAACTACATACTTTAACATGTATTTAAAAATACGATCTGTCTGATTATACTGATATAATTATATAGTTATACATGCTGTTAGGAACAACATAGATGCATGTACACATTATTATCAATACCTACATCAATTCATCAGATTCTACTGAAATACCATAGTCTCTCTATTTATCCCCCTGGGGCTTATCCATTTCAAGATCTTTGAAGGAGGGCTTATTGGAGATAGGTGCTTAATTGAGAGGGTTTTTTTAACTATTCATAAAATCAGCAATGGAGATTACCTCTTTCAACTGTAATAAACTGAAAATCATCACACAGATCAGTGCTGTATATATCATATAACAAAAACATATTAATATAGAGGGGGACTTAATGGAGAGGGCGGCTTGAGTGAGAGGAGGGCTAAATAGAGAGAATACGGTATGCCCATGACATGTACATCAGAGGCATAGGCAATGGGTGGACCCTCTTGTAGGATTGTTTGCCCCCACTTGAGAAAATCGGCAATCTAATTCTGAAAAAGGTCTTTCCCCGGTTTTCATGAGTTCTCCTCCAGAGAGGAAACCCACAGCCCCCCCCCCCCCACCGGTGCACCCTAATAAAAATGCTTATTTTCCAGGGGGGGGTATATGGAACAAAAAAGTTCTTAACGCTAAACTCCCGTATACGAAATGTTTTAAACATTAATCTCAGTGACAAGTTTTAAGCGGGAGCTGTTTCCACTTAACCTTGTGTCACATTAGTGGCTTAGTGCCAAATATAGTTTAAGGATTAGTAAATAGCTTTTTATGACTGCCAAAAAGAACGACATGTGCCATATGCCCATTTTCTTCTTACCAACCCGAAACAAAGCTGCGCATGTGTTTTCCTGGGATTAAACACCGCAAGCAACAATGAGACTTGTGGTTATTTCGTTTTACTTTCACTGCCAAAGCTTCTGGCACTGGATGATTGTTGAATGGGTCTTTATCATAGCATGCCCTTTTCAACTTGATAGTTGAACATTATCGCGTTACGTTATCGACTTCATGAAGAAATACTCCCCAGCGGTGTTAAAATTGTGCCATGTGAAGGCTGGACTATTTCAAATAATGCTGTGTGGTATTTTAGCTCGATTCACTGTACCAGGTGCACCAAAAAATATTCAGTAGATGATGTCCAACGAAACGTTTTGATAATGTGTATGTTCATGGTATGAATTTCTAATCAGACAATGTGGAACTGATTAAATAACATAACATTGGTTTGGATTGAAATGCAAAAATTTAAGTCAATTTAGAAAGTTATCGTCGTCAGATATCAAGGACAAATCTCTTTGAAGTATAAACTGAAAACGTGCAAAATTAAGAACAACAATGTTCAGCGAGAAACGTAAAATATACATCAAAGGACAGATAATAATTAACCCCCCCCCCCGAATGGTTGGAATGATAAAAATGCTCCCTCCCCCTTCTCAACAAACTACATACTAAACCTACAGTATGGCAACAAGACATATATACATGAAATTTAAATATTTCAGTTGATACACTGTACTTGGGAATCAATTTTGTTTAGCATGTTAAGCCACAGGCCACCCGGAATGCGTACAGTCCTAATATAGCGCTCAGTGGGACAGCATCTACTACATAATGTATATTATGTCCATTACATAATATACATTATGTAGTAGATGCTGTCCCACTGAGCGCTAGAATGGGGTGAATTGGGACATGGGTGTGAACTGGGACACAAATTTAGCAAATCGTCATCCTTGCGATTGCTCGTTAAATAAGCATGATTTTTACAAGAAATTTTGGGCATAAAAAACAAAGCACAAGTTATTACAAAACAAGTGGCTAATTCAAAGTTTACAAATTTACTTTGCCAAAAAATGAATTATTTCTGAATTTTAGATTTGTTACATTTTTTTAAAAACTTACTTGATTACATGTTAAGAATCCTTCGTTTTTTAAAATTTCCACTTTAAATTTGAAAAAATTCCTATTAGTCAGTTGGTCAGCGACAAAAATCCGGATGTTTAGTCGTTTGAACTTCATATTATGTTTGTTTTATGTCGTGAAGGTATTTTGGAGGTGAATTGGGACAAATTAGGACAAGTAATTGCAATTTCAAGGGTTTTTTAATAATCATTTAAATTTTTTGACCACATTTACTCCGATGAGGAGATATAAGAAAGTTATCGATTCAAAAAAAAGCGTTATGGGGACTTTTTGAACGATTCACCTAACAATGCTGTTGAAGCTGTAAAACAAGGAATGACATCGTGCTGCAGCAAACGAGTACAACATTCCAAAGTCTACTTTGCATCGAAAATGTAGAAAAATGCAAATGAAGTCCCCTGGTGGCCAATTATGTCTTACGACGGAGGAAGAAAATGTAATTGTTAAGCATTTAATTGTTGTTGGGGATTGGGGGTTTCCCTTCTCAAGGTTAGACTTGCGTTTGTTGGTGAAATCTTATCTGGACAGATCTAATCGAACTATCAAAAGATTTAAAAAAAAATTTGCCTGGTGATGAACGGGCAAAGGGTTTTATCAAGCGCCATGTAAAAGATATAAGACCATCGTTATGTCAAAACCTTAAAACCACACGTGCAGAGAAGAGTAGAGAAGAGTTCGTTAAGTATTTTGATAATCTTAAAGATGTCTTGAATGATGTTCCTTGAATGATGATAACCCAGGCTAAGAAAAAATGATTTTCAAACGTGGTAAAAATATCCGGAAAGGATGATGAATTATACAAAGGGCTGTACAAGTATCATGTTTTCTGGAACTGCTAGTGGTGAGCTATTACCTGTGTATGTTGTACACAAGGCAAAAAATATGTGGAACTTGTGAACAGTTGGTGGGTCCAAAGGGGCACGCTATAATCATTCCAAAAGTGGCTGGTTTGATATTGAAAGTTTTACTGATTGGTTTAGAACAATTATTTTACCATGGGCCCGTAAAAAGGTTGGTAAAAAAGTCATAATTGGCGATAACCTTTCCAACCATTTTTCTCCTGAAGTAGTCAGGTTGCGCGAGGAACACAACATCTCATTCATGTGCTTAGTTCCCAACAGCACGTAGCCTGCGAAGCAGGTGCTCTCGGGGGGAAATTGAAAGAGCGCCTGCCGCCATCCTACAGTAATTTGAAACACGCCCATTTATTAATGATGTCTAACCTTTTAACGACTGACCAATCACAGCGCATTCTATTATTAGGCCGGCGAGATAATTATAATACCTGTGTTACAAAAATAATACCCACTTAAGAGAAAATGGCGAGATGTATTAAAGTCGTGGAAATGAGAAATCCAAGCTTGACTTCCCTTCTAAAAGATGAATTTCCAAAGCTGTTAAAATAATTAGTCAAGTTACTCAATAATTAGAACTTGATATCTGGTTTCAAAGCATGTTGTATATATCCAGTTCAGCCAGATAAGCTTTTGAAGAAGTTGCCACAAAGTGCTGGTACAGAAGCTGTGTCAAATAGGATATCAGAAGCAGTATTGAAACAATTAAAGAGAATGCGAAATCCAAGTGCAGAGAAACCTCGACAACGTCGCAAGCGATTGGTTGTTGAACCTGGAAAAAGTATCAGCATGGATGACCTAAATGATGAATGTGATCAGAATGGTAATTTGGATACTGATACAAATACATCACAGTCTACCAGTACTGATACTGATACTGATAATTCAGAGGATTCTTTGAGTGAACCTCCTGATGAAGACACCATTCCTTTGATTGAGGAGAAGAAGCGTGTCGAGTATGATGATGTGAAGCCTAACCAGTGGGTACAGGTAGTTTACGAAGGTGAATTCTTTTTGGGAAAAGTCTTGGGGAAGTTAAGGGGTGAAACATTAGTACAATGCCTGGAAAAACCATATGGTATTAACAAGCCTCAAAACCTAGAAAGGGAGCACGATGCTGTATATCATAAAGACATTTATGAAAGCAATGTTACACCACACCTGACCAAAGTTGGACGTTCATGGAAGTATTGTTATTGACTGTTTGTGGTTGTTTTCAGTTTGAAATAGTGTTAAAACATTTCTCTATTTCCATTAGGCAGCTATATAATTATAGTGTTTTCATTAGGGCTCCAAAGGAACTTTTTCTGGTGCTAGTGATAGCCAAGTTTAAATTTGAGTAACTCAATTATACAGATAAGCTTTATACTTTACAGCTAGAACACAATATATACAGGCTAGCACAGAATAATTGTGCGAGGAATTATTCACGCAAATTTACCGCAAGCAAGTACTACGATTATTTACACAGTGCGTGAGAAACAAGTCTTGCATACCTACTTTATTTCAGCATATAAAATAATCGCAGATATGAATTGTTGTTAAAACAGACTACGCAATGTATGGAAACATGAAACCACAGCACTTGAAGTGGGTAATGCGCACAGTGGCAATTTATTTGCCTAAATTTCTGACGGAGCAGCTTGGGGAGATTGAGAACAACGAAGTTTTTTAGGCGCAATGGCCTGAGCATAACCTAGTTTTTGAAAACTAGGTAGTTCCCAGTTTTCTTCGGCTAAAAAACTAGGCTATGACGTCGTTGGGTTGCGACCTAATGATGGGTTGACAGAGGATAGTATCTCTTGAGACCAACCACAATGAAATTGTGAAACATGAGAAATTGCCTCAAGCTATACCAATGTTGTGTACTGCCTGAATATGAAAAGTCTAGAGCAAAGCGCTTTATTGTAGCTAATTAATAGTACGCTTAATAAAAGACCAACTCACAAACCTGTTTTGTGTCGTGAATTTTTTAATTTCTATTGTATGTTTATGAGCCCAAATACGCTTAACTGCTTGCCTAATTTTTAACAATTTGGAGATTAATTGCCTAAATTGTATATATTCCAAAAATGTGATTTCTAGGCTTAAGAGGGCTTATTTGGAACACTGTTTTCATCACTTAGTTCTTGTTTTGTAATAAAGAATATCTCAACAGAGTTTGTTCTTCTTTCTGAGTTGTTAAAATGTTATTCATACATACTGTGATATTTTTCACCTATGTCAATTTCTTGTTAAATTTCTCATTTAAGGGCCTCTCTACATCTTAGATTAATAAACCTTAAGTTTGTAGGTAATGGAATGTTACACATAATTCATAAGAAGTAAAAAAAATGTGAATCATATATCTTCATGAGATATAGATCACACAAGTCACCTGGTAATGATCATACCCTTTCATATATATATATTTGCAGAAGCAAAAAGCTTCTTTTTGCAAAAGCTGTTGTATCAGGCATGCAAAGAGTACAATGCTTTGGACCATACTGTTAAATCGATTCCCGAAATAGCTAGGTTTAGAAATATACTTTTCAGAACTCCGTATCCATGATCTAATGAAACTCATTTTGAAACTCGCTCTTTCTTTTAATATAAAATTAGCTTAGACAATCTTAGTTCATTTTGCATTGCTTATCATGTATTTATACGTAATAGCTATATCCTGCATGCGTATTTTATAGCATAGACCCGTGTATTTCAATATTTTCTCAGGGACCTTCTGAAAAACACATAATATGATGCTGGTTTCTCCTGAATAAATAATATTATCTATCTATCTATCTATCTATTTCCTGAAGGTAAAATTTCAAGGTCGTGAAAAACAAACAGTTAGGTAGTGCAACATGGCATTTCCTTTTTTGAGTTTACTTTTTTGTATACAACTATAAACAATACAGGTACCTTGCATTATCCTTGGCATAAAAAGTATTTTAATCTCAATCAGAATTGCCACCATGCTTGGAGCAAGCGCTTTATTCATATCCATCGCCACCATTACTCTGCATCATTTTATTCTTCCCGTGCAATTTTTTTCCTGGAATCTGTGAGCTTCATCCAAAGAGATGATTCACACTTTTTGGAATGACATGACCACCTAAAGAAAGTATTATTAATTACATATGATATTTTTGCGAACATTCAAGTGAATTACAGAAGGACGACCGCTAAATAAAATCACTTCAGTCTAATCTTTTCCTCTTAGAGATCCAGTAAGGATCATCTCTAGTTGATCCATTGTTGATGCAGGAGGAAACCTAAACCCAACTAATATCATTTGGAGCCATTTCAATTATGGCTGCCCTTACAAAAGCGTAAACTGTGAACTACGAGTGCGCTAGGGCTATTGGACTATTGTTTATTTAGGCCCTGGTACTCAGGCACTTGCCTTTGGATACAGCATGGTTTGTAGACCCAAGACTGGTCAAGGGTATTTTATTACGTTCTGCATTTTTTTATAATTTCAGTATTCCTTAATAGGTAAGCATAATTTATTGTAAAATGAGTATTGCGAGTGCATAAATTTTGGTATTTTCTGTAGAGAATGTGCCACAATTTAGCACCTCCCTCTTCAGTCATATATTACTGTCTCATCAGGTAATTACATTTCAGTGTTCTGGCCATCCTTGTTTGTTTGACGTTCAGGAATAACTTGACCTGCTTGATAGGGCAACCCTACCTGAACCACCTATAGGGTAACCCTAGTGTGCATCTAACCCTTTTTATAAAACATACTGTGGTAGGGTAACCCACTTCTTAGCTGGGGTATCCCTTCTGCAAGGGTTACCCTACCTACATGTAAACTGGTCATCAATTATTTAATTATGCTAATTCTAATCATCTACCTTTGTCTGTAGATTACTGCTCTCAGCAATGCAATGGCATTCCACAACATATGTTTGATTCCTGCTCAATGACCTATATTTGAATGACAAATTTTCCTCGACTGTTCCCTTGAATTTTAACATCAAGAAGTGACCAGGTAAACTAAAAATTCAGTGTTTCTTAGTGGTCAATTTTTCTGACATTTAAGCTTTATTAAGAATAGTAATCAAGTGAAATGGTAATCAAGCAAAATAAAATAAGAATAAATCAAACTTATCTAATATCAAATTTCACCTGCTTTTTTAATTTTGCAGCCCGGTTTTATTTTTGCCTGCCATCTCTAAAATATGGCCTGCTTTTGGCCATTGCCAAGCCCAACAATAAAATAAAAACAACTTTTGATATTTTATAAATGTTTAATTGTTTATTTCATACAGTAAATTGGTGGTTTATGTTCAAAATATTTATATGATCAGAGGGGGTGAGGTGATAACTTCAATCGATCTAATTGAAGCACATGGTGGAGGGCAAGTACAAGACAAGAGTTGGTCATGTGAGATGTTAGAACTGTAATTGCTGTTAGTTATTTGTTAGGCATGTAGCATTAATACACTATTGTAGCCATTATATACATTGTGAACAGCATGTTACTGTTATTGCCTCGTAAAGTTGCATGAAGTTAATTAAATAACTTTCATTATCTTGAATCTACCTGAAATTATTTGTGTACTACTGTCTATGTATATATTGGATAGACAATGATTATGCGTGTATATATCATGGTTTTAAATGTACTGGTACTTTTATTTGTATGCTATACATCCTATAAGTACACGATCTATATAGAGAGCATACTAATAAGTCTATGTTTTTTCTTGTTTAATTACTAGCTAATTAGTATGCTTTATATACAACTTACTAATCTATGGTCTATGGACCACTCAAATACAGCGTTGTGATTGGTCAAGTGGACGTGATCATGTTCTAACTTTGGTTTGAATGATATATTGACACAAAATACATTTACATTAATTGCACAGTTTGTCCAAGTTAAAAGTCTATTTCACTATTAGGGGGATTTCCTTGTCTCCCAGGGGAGGTGTCTATATTTGTAATTGAAGGAGGGAGGGGGATTCCTGGGAGTGGGACACCAGACAAAAATCTGGCTTAAATATAAATGGTTTATGGTGTACTAAATTAATAATATATCAGATGCAAAAAAACGAGAAGATCTCATAGCCTATACCAGTCTAAGATCATATTCAAACACAGTAAACTTTCCTCCAAAAAATGTCAAAATATGAGAATATATAATAAACAATATACATTCATGCTTACAGTTTAGACACTGCCTGTTCCATGCTCAGGATTGTCAAATTTCTAAACAGTGGTCTGCTCTGCCATCACTTTACCCAATTTCCTTCGTCGTAAGCGACAAAAAGCAAACACATTTCGCTTTTTTATACAAAATGTTTTTGAATTTGACCATAAATTTAGGCGGCCATGTTGTACCGACTGACTTGTATGATTAGTATGTAATGAAGTACTTTCACGATTTGTGACCAGGGGCGTACCAAGGGGGGGGGGGGGTGGTCACCCTATATAGAATTTTAAATTTCCCCAGTGGAGATGTCGCCCGACACCCCATAAATAAGCTCGCCCTCCCCCCCCCAAAGTCAGAGTCCTGGCTACGCCCAACGTGACCAACGTGCTATAAGCAGCCTCGTACCCAGGTGCTTTGATTGAAAACCGCGTCGTTTAAGAGGAGAATGTTTTCTCGAGAAGATCTCACTGAGAATCGAACTTAGGACCCTAGAGGTGAAAGGCAAGTGGCTTACCACGTCATTAACATGACAATACTAAATTCAAAGCTGTTTTTAAGAATTTCGTGAACATATTGCACGCGAAGCTAATATTTAATACAAATAAGAATAAAAAATCTAGATCAAAAATCCCATCTACAAAATAAAGAATACAAAAGTAAAGTAACTGCATTAGGCCAGACAGTTGCTAAGCATGGCGGAAACAACGGTCTAATTATTAGAGTGCTTGCTTGATTTGTGCCGAGAAACTGAAATTCGTGATCCGGCTTCGTTTATTTCCGTAAACATTTTGTTGCAATTACAAATATTGAGTCTACACGGATCTGGGTTTGTTTCGTTTTCGACCTGGCACACGTATCCGACATTAGAAATTAAATTGTAGTGGTATGAGCATGCATTGATGAGTAGATTTAGACAACGGTCAGGGGAATTTCAGATCCGTTAAAGCACCTTATAGTCAGATGGGCTTTGGGTATAAGACATACATTGCGACTCGAATTTTTGTAAAAAGTTTAAAGAATGACAAATAACGTTACAGAACGGAAAAATCTATATAACACACGTAATTAAGTTAGCGCCCTAATTCATTTATGAAAGGGTTTGAAGTAGCAAGAAAAAGTGAAGACAGAAGTATTGTTACTTGGTGCTCTAATGGGTGTGAAAAAGCCCTAACCTGAGAAAACTGCCATTTCAGCACTGACATTTCATTCTACTCTGGGCGCAAGGCGTAACCGCAACGAAAAAAATTGCGGCCAAAACGCCAAGTAATAATCAGGCAATAAAACATACAAGTTAAGCCTATACTCACTTCTTACTCCACGAAGTCTTGAATACACTTTACCTGTGCCATCTCTCACATAGCGTGGTGCTTTTTTGTCGCCCTTTTCTTTGATCGCTCTTAATTTGCAATCTTCGAGTTTCTCACTTTTGCTGCGCCCGCCGATTCGCACAATTTTGTTCTCGTTGTGCCCATAGAAGTCATAAATCCCTTCTAAGAACTGTAATGCATGGTTTGTGAAACATATGACAAGTATTGGGGTTTGGTGCACTTCGCGTCGTCTTCCAACAATCTTTTCTTCACCATGAATCCATGTATTTGTGTTATTAAGCAAAAGCTTCGCTATCTGCAATCGAAAACAGTGGGAAACGTCAACGTGTACGAATTTGCAATTTAGGGCAATCATAACGAGTGTGGTATTGACAGAAAATTAATGCATAACAGCAATTTTCATCTCCTATAGACCTTATTCATAAGTCGTGATCCGGGCCGTGTATCCTAGGAAACGGGAATTTACGCATTGTTATTGGTCACTTGTCGCAAACAGTGACCAATAACAATGCCTAAATTCCTGTTTCCTTGGATACACGGCCCGGATCACGACTTATGCATAAGGTCTATCCCGAAACATTTATCTCTTCTGCTTATGTTCAGTGCATGTCACGGCAAATAGTCAGTGAGTGAGTAAAGAGATAAGCAAATAGAAGTATAATTTTGTGGAAACACCACGTAAATTTATCATCGCAACTGATTTTATTGTCTAAATGTATTATTCATGCATTTACGTTGTGTTTCCACAAAATTATACTTTCACTAATAATCACCATGCAAACATATTGAGGATTGATTAGATTGATTGATTCAGAGCTGCATGGCATTTATATATGCCATGGCGCAGTTTCTTTGTTTTTCCCATTTGTGTGCATCGCTATACACATGACTATTTCAATTATTTTCACAATGGCCGGCATATTAAATCACAAATTTCGAAACACTTGTTGATCTGCTTTAGAGAAAATCGTTATCGACGTGATAATCTACAAAAACAGGACCAAGGAAATAATTTGTTATGCATGTAAGAAATATAAAACATTTTCCGTGTTGATATACATGTACAGTTTTATTATATGGATTGGGGTATTTTATATATATATATATATATATATATATATATATATATATATATATATATATATATATATATATATATATATATATATATATATATATATATATATATATAATACCCCAATCCATATAATAAAACTGTACATGTATATCAACACGGAAAATGTTTTATATTTCTTACATGCATAACAAATTATTTCCCTGGTCCTGTTTTTGTAGATATTAACATGAGTGGAAATTGGAAAAACGAGAAAATCAAGTCTTTCCAATTTCCTAGAATGCTTATATAACTGCGTATCAATACGGGAAAAAATGTTTTATATGAAATTACTTCAATGGTGAGCGACGGGATCGCAACGCGGCTCTTAAAGGACATTGGCAACGAAAATTTTATCGCGTAATTTAGAAGTACTTACACATCTAAGAATAAATATAATATTAATTTTTTGCCAAACTCTTTTGTTCAAAAGTTATTCACATATTAATGCACCTAAATTTTGATTTTCGTCCGCCATCTTGGAAATAGTTCTCAAAAAATTATCTTTGGGTCACATGACCCGATGTGACGTCATTAGTAGGGCAGCGTCAAAACAACAATATAATTTTCTACACAGGTTTATAGAGGTTTGTGAGATTTTATAAGAAATTGTGTCGTTTTTTTATTGTAATGGAAAATATCCGCGAAAATCAAGTAGGAGAAGTGTTACCCTACCAATTTGAGCCAGTAGCTGGCGCAGGAACCTCAAATTTTAGCGATGAAAGCGATTCGGAGCAAAGCAGTGTGTTGTCTTCGTCTGAGGAGGAAGTCGATAACGAGTTCGAGAGGGCAAACGCTTGGCGCCTTGAAAACCTAAGCTGGTGCAAATGTGGTCATTGTGCGTTGTCAACAAAGGCTATTGAGTGTTTTTGTTGCCACGAAAAAGCGGTGGAGTACGACGAATACGGAGTGCTTCTTGATCAAACAGAAGCACTTGGCGAAGAATGTTTGACAATACATCCGGACTTTCGAGACAACATGTTGTCGGAAGGGGTACTGAAGATAGATGTTTGCCGCTATCTCGAAGAGAATTGGCCTTTAGATGACGGGGATCTGGAGAAAATACACAAGCTGCATCGTTTAGTGGCATATCAACGATGTTCACGGTGGATTTTCCAGATTTTGGCTAAGAAAAGGCGAAGACCATTTCCTGCGTGTGTTTATTCAAGGATACGAGAACGCTTTGCGTCGCCTGATGGCCTATACACGCATTTCAAATATGCCAAAACATCAAAACGGTAATCTTTTATGTTACTTTTATATATATTTAAATTATTTATATTATTTCCAAAAGTCCAAATCTTGTGGGCAAAAGCGACGTGTTTCCCCATTTAATATACATTTCTCTTGGACTAGGGCAATTTAAAGAATCTTTTAAAATAGTGAATACTTGAGTGCGATGGTGGAAACCCCAGAATGATACACTAAATAATATGATACAAATCCTTTTCGCCTTTACAGTAATACCTCAAAATGGGGAAACAATAATACTTTCTACATAACTCTAATGAATACCACATTTTTAACCCATTAACGTCCAAGACTTTTCCTTTGTTTGACCAGTAAAATTGTCTGACGCAGTAGATACTAAAGAAGGGCAAATTATTGCACATCAATGGGTTAAGCTAATAGTAATACTAGTATTTACATTGAGTATGAAAGTGCACAAATATCTCATTCACCGTTTACACACTTTGCTGATCTACAGTTACATTTGCTGTCACACAACACTTCCACTGCCCTACAGTTGCACTTTCGTGTAGCACACTTTCCCTTACAAGCACAGGGCTTATTTTGTGACCTTCCTTTTTCACTTGTAGGTAAGGCTGGTTTACTGAAACGTGACCTTCTGCTGGCCACTACCTGTTCCTTTGAAGGGCGTTCCTTTCCTGTCAAGTACTTTGCAACAAGAGACTGTGGCTCAGTAGGTAGCATATCATGTGCATGGGCTTTGGCCTTCTTCAAGCTTTGGTACTGACTCCTTAATTTCATGACTTCATTTAGAATCAACTGTACATATCCTGTAGAATATTTGAAAGATTAATTTTATATAGGGGAAAAAGATAGGAATTTTGGTAATTTCATATAGGGGAAACTTTTAATAATTTACGCATTTTCATTATACACTTATATTGTCTTGGCTTGTTTTTTGGGGGGGGGTGTAAAATTATTACCATATGTGGGATTACAATAACATTTTTGGCCAACAATATAGAAATGAAAGTGTGGAAAACATTCTTATACGCCGTGTTGTATAACATAATACATATAAAATACATTTAAAGGGTTTTGATGTACAATATTTGGTTAAGTACAGTAGGCAATCCAAGTGAGAAAATATACATAAATTAAGGGACCTTTTCGCAACCGTTTCTCATCAGGTCTTAAAAATTATAAAATAAATTTATCGATCGAGCACTCGACTCACCTTTTCTCGCTGTCTTCTTGCCGTAGAAGTTCTTAGTTTGCTTGAGCTTGCCTCTACCAAGGGTTTGTTCAATGTGGGCAAGGCATCACTTCTTAACCGTACACGAAACGCTTCCTTGCACTCGATTTGTTCGAGGAACTGTGGCGAATGCCCTTTCTCGTACGCGTCTTCTGTGAAATGCCGTGAGCAGATTCTACTGCACGACGAAGGATTAAACTTTTTGCGTTTGCAAAATTCAACCCATACCTTTCTTCTCTGTTGTTGGGCTACGGATTTTCCGCTTGGAAACGAAAAGAAACGTATTCCACTCGGATTTTTTTGGCTGTCACTATTGCAACCGTATACCGGACAGTACATGTTGCGCCTTGGCCTTGCATGAAAGTGAAGCAGCAAAATTTGCAACGGGACATATAACTCCTTCGTAAACAAATTATCCTTATTTAGAACTTGTCAGCGCCTATATATACAGCAACAATTATAATTGCGATTTTAAATTGCTAGACCTCACAGAAGTTACCAAGGTGTATCGCGATGAATGAATATATAGTCAGAAAGTGTCGCAAAAATGTGTGGGTGGCAAGTGTCAGTAAAACCCAAACAAGATTTCAATTGCTTCCTTTGAACTCCCACTATTGCACTAGTAATGCGCATTATGCGCTAATGTTTTTTGTTCTCCTTTCCGACATCATTAAATGGCTAAATGAATTTCAAACTTGGCGACTAGCCGTCTAGGTTAGTTGAAAGCTTACACACGTTTTTCCATTCGACACCCTTTCGGCAGTCTTTTTTTAATTAAACAATTTGGGTACAAAGTATAAGCGCTGGTAGTCCCAGTATATGTAACAGTGTCGCATATAATTTATGTTGGCATATTGTGCCTGCGAGTTGCGTTCGATGTTCCAAGCGATGTTTCTATTATATCAAGTCTTGTTTTTTACTGATATGTTATAATGTACAAGGTATACATTTCTTGATATATTAACATGCCAAATGATATGTCGTTTGATTTGAAGTCAGTGAAGTGTATGACTGAGTGTGTGTGTGTGTTTGCACATTGGCAGACGCCCAGCATGGGATCTGACATCTCGACGCATATAACAGTTGTGATAGATGCGTTTATTCAAAATAATGTTAAAAACATATTTGAAGAACAGTAATACTTGGGTATTGCACAATTACTTAATTGTATTTTGCTCAGCAACTTTTATTTTTTGGCAAAATGTTCCTACTGAAACGTGATAGTAATAATAATTTATATTGTAAAATTTGGCCTACCCTACTAATGACGTCAGCAAAGTTATTCTGCATAAATTAGCATAACGCTTTATTTTCAAAATGGCTGCCGTACGATCAACATTTCTTCAAATTTTCTCAACAACTAAATGCGATAGACTCACGAAAATGCGTAATTAAGTATTCCATAGGTAAGTATAATAGATATAAGGAATAAAATTTTTTGTGGCCAATGTCCTTTAACCAATAGCGTTCAGAACTCACAAATGCTATATCATGAAGGACAACATTAAATCATCGAAAACTTGATATAAAAAGAACTGGAGCGAACGACGGTGTTTTCGCGCGAGAATCGAACCAAAACAAGTAGAGAATTCTTTTTTAATTTATTTTTTTTGTCTTGCAGAATACAGCTCGTTTTGGTTGAGAAACAGTGGGGAGAGATTTAATGTGGATTTATATGGCCCTATATAGCTCTATGCTGGTTCGATAGTTGCGAAATGATGATCATGATATATTTTCAACAATGATGATCATGATATGTTCAGGCATAACATGTTTGAACTAGGTAAGTTTAAGGTTATGCACTTTGTTGTTTATATTTTGCAAATTCTATTTGCAGTTGAAGCACACTTTTAGGTCATATCAGGGTTGAAATTAAATCTTTTAGAACTCATTGAACAGTTATACAGTATGAACTCAGTTAAGAGTTTGTATTTAAAAATACATTTTTAGGCAATATGAAATTCGTTTAAACATACACTCTTAAAGTTTTCTGACATTTTAGTTAAAAGTATTGATCTGTTTTGTTTACAAACTATTTTGCAACGTTTGCAATTTTTTGTACTAGATTAATGGCGCAAGTCACCAATGCGCGTTCTGCAATCCAGAAAAGCTTAATAATATCGAATACCCTTAAATAACTTCACTAACTTTAAATTTGTAGTAACATAAGCCACAAACGTCGGTATTCTTTGAGTCTGTTTTCTTTGATGTACTGCGGTCACTAAATCTCGAATAATCTTGTCTTTTAGTCTGTAGATTCTTGTAGGAAAGCCTCCATGAACTAAATCAGATAGACACCTAGAAAGTCGGGATTTATTTCCTGTAAAGCTGTCCCACGCATCGTCACCATAGGGTATTTATATGACGTACATCTCTTGCATATTATGCGGTTAAAAAAGAGTCAACAGCTGGTCAAAAACAAATGGTTTGTTTTCGGAAAATTTTCAGCTAAGCATGGACACCGTTTGATCGAACTTAAAAAGACGATCTCAATCGGTTTCATTTTTTACACCGATCTATACTTACCATCGGTCTCGGATAGGTCCACAAATGACGAAAATTGAATCGTTTAAAATTGTACTAAGTGTAACCCCCCCCTTCCCCTAAAAATAGCCAGACCTTAAGACCAAGGAATGTTTTTCCAGTTCCAGGGGGTCCTTGAATAACAGCTACTTCTTTCGTCAGAGCAGTCTGCAATGCTTCGTATTGAGACTCATCAAGGCCAAGTTGTTCCTTACTTGGCCACTGATCAACATCCACTACGGGAACATTTTTAAATTGAGGCGTTTTTTTCCGTCCTAATATAAAAATGGTTCAAATATTTTATATATTATTTTATATATTATATATTTTGGAAGAAAATTATCTTTAAAGTGACATTTTGAATTACCGCGATGTAAAGAAAGGCTGCGAAATTTCCTTTGTAAATCTTCAGTTGCATCTGATGAAGCATCGTTCATGAGTATTGATGAAAAATCAAAACTAGGTGTGTCCAGTTGGAAACGATTACGTCTCAGGTACTGTGGCGCTTGGATGTCTTTGTTGCATTCAACCAAGTACCTCTGCAAAAATATTTGTCTTATTCAGATTGATTTCTACCGGAAACAAGTTAGACGTGGTAGTGTCTTCGAAATAAACTTTGTTTGCACCATGCAAATTTACAAAGAACCTATATCTACCTTATATTTACGAATATATATGCATGTGTTTTACATGTTCTATATAGTTTTATAAATGTGATCATGCATATAACAAAATTGTATTACTAGCATGTATTGAGAATTTTTACATAAACTTTACCCAGGCTCAGTTGCGGTATTACGGCCTCTGTGCATGTATTATACCTATATTAATATTTAACATACTGATTCCTTGAAATTAAAATTAAAATTAATTCCGCTTAAATATTTTTATGCTCTTTTATATGGACTCGACTCAAGGACTCGATTTAATTTAGTTCAGGACACGTTTACACGTCGGATTTTAGCCAAAAGACAGAATAATGTGTTCATACTTTCCATTAGCATGCATACACTCTCTAAATTTGCATTCACCGCAACCAAAATTTGACGTATAAACAGGTCATTGGCTTTGGTACGTTTCCAGACATTAGATTATTTGCCGCAGAACTGAAACTTATCTATACAATGTTAATCCAGAACTTCTGTACTTATACCTGAAATGGCAGATCGTTTTCATTGGTTTGTTGCAATCCTTCCAAGATGGGATTGTATGCTTCAAAGTATGCAGTTGTCTCTACCATTTCGTAGACGTTTTTTCGTGAAAAATCCTGCAGGTCTATCGTCATGTCCATAAACTGCACCGTGATTTTACCCTGTGGTAAAAGTGTTATTTTCGTTAGCGCTGTTTTCATTTGAATTGTATCGTAGAAGAAAATTAGTTTATTTGATCATAGTTCTGTTGATCTTTGGTGTACACACGTAGAGATCTTACAATTTTTAACAAGTCCGTCAACAAGTTGCAACGTAAAATAAGGTTGACAGGAATATCAGAGGTTATCCTACCATGATATACAAACCTCTTGTAAGACGATTGTTTGAAATGAATAGCGTGATTGTACATAGTAGCCTAGCCAGCCCGACGATTTAGTTCTGCTATGCAAATATTTTCATGTTCATTGACTGCGAAAACAATCAATTTCTAAAGAAATGAATAATGATAATAACTTGAAAATAGCTTGAAATTTGCATAGCGGGACTACATTGTCGGGCTGTTCACGCTACTGATTGTACATGTACTGCATCATGATTGTACTGTATTAGTTTTGTTGTGAGTTTGTGACAGGTTATTATATACAAGTTTTTTATCAGCTTGTTCTAAAACTATTTTAATAAATTTGAATAAGTTGTAATAGTAAATAAAGTTTTTTGCAATCTCTCTCTGAGTTATTTCGACACGCAATACTTTAAACTTACGTATGCAAGTTCTTTTGGGTCCCGTTCGCCAACCGTTGCGAATACGAAGGTCTGGAAATGATCTTTGGACAGACAGAGGAGTGAGCCAAATATAAGTCGTTTGCTGTTTTCCCATTTGACGCCTTTCAACCTCGAGTTATCAAATTGAATTTGATGAAGTAGACCTGATTTTGAGCATACTGGGTGCAGGATCTTTACATTTCTGTACATACGAACATCTTTGAATACACCTTGCTGTTGTCCGATTCCGTTCTTAACAATGTTTAGGATACCCTCTCTCAGTGGTCGCAGGAAATCCTCACGAAGCAGCCTAAATTGCACGTCCAGGTAATGGTCGAGGTTTTGGTAAGCTCCGTGGACTAAGTTCTTTCGAAGATAAGGTTTTTTTTCAGTGAAAATGTCATCACGGTGGGGGACGATTGTTAATTCTCTAAAATCCTCAGGTGGAGGTCCAACTGTATCAACTTGTTGAAATAAAAAAATATGAACAATGTCATACAATATAAATATTGTGGCAATGCATTACTTACGACTAAATTATCTTTCTATTGTATCTTGTTTTTACTTCTTTCTAAGCGAAATAATTCCAATTTACAGGCTTATAATTTCGTAGAATCTAGTCTAAGGAGATACGTAAAAACTTCCTCGCGTGCCAGAAAAGAAATCTACAAAATATATCCCAAACCTGGATTACGACTGCGTGTACGTTTTTGACTTTCCAATTTCCTTTTGCGGATTTCTTTCTCGAGTGTTTCTTTCTTGATACGTTTAAGTTGTTCTACTTTCTGGATCACATGAGGGGCAACCTTTTCCATACCCGCCAGTATGTCAACGTATTGTTCCAAGTCTCCCAAAGGAAGAAAAGCGTACGCATCGGGTATCTTTTGAAGGATTTCGGTGAACAGTTTGACAGTTCTTTCGAGGAACAATTGTGGATCGGTATTTGTTTGTCCTTGTGCACACAATAGCATGATATACTTTTTTAAACTTATCGTAACAAATGATGATGTTGGAAGTTCGACAAGAAGTTTATTAAAATACTCCGGGCTGTTACTATCGCATGCTTTAGCAAGCATCTCCAGGACAAGCTCCATCATTTCATTGGACATATCCGTATTCCTTAACAATTCTCGAAACGCTGGAAGGCACCGCTCAGAAGCTAAATCCAAAACAATATCATCAGGATCTTTTTCTCGCAGCTTCTTTAAGGCTCCGAGACCAAGTGTAACGTTACCACCTGATCGTTGTCCAGTGTGTGAATTATGTTTTCCATTTCCACGACCTCCTCTTCCCCTGCCCCTCCCATTGCCACGTGTCCGTGGTGAAAAACTAACTCCAGGGCTTCGCCGATTAGCTCCACTTGCCATTGCTAGGATGAAATTACATGGCTCCTACCAATGTAGCAAACATAAATGTTATTAATTCACGTTAAATAGGCACATTGTAAACATTGAACTGGACTTTGACTTTGAGTTTTTTCCTCCAATTTTGTAACGCATACCTCTTTTATCAAACAGAACCCCGGTATATCAAACAGAACTCAACAACTTTGACTTGGCATTTTTTTTTTATAAAATGCCAAGTCAAAGTTGTTGAGTTCTTTTTTATATATACTAATATGCTCTGGTCTTCCATTGAGCACTCTGTCGAGTGTTGTTATACTTTACTCAACGTATTATTCGTCATAATATATCTCTGGATTGAAATATATTTTTATTTCGACTTATATATTTTCGACTCGGCACTTCGAGCCTGTTTCAGAATATAGATTATTTACATATATATATACACTACGTTTTTAAGTTTCGCGCTGTTGTCTACCATTATGTATACATTGAGATCGTCTGATTGGTTCCTTAGAGGTTGATGCAGTATCATTGGTGGTTGAAGGATAGATGATTTCCATAAAGGGCGTCATACATATTACATAATTACTTTTTAGACTGCAATAATTTAGGTATAAATATAATGCTTATCATTTATAGACCCGGAGCGAGGGGGTTTCGGTGAAATATGTCACTGAAGGAAATGTTTTGCCGAATCCCATGAGCGGAGGCTATAAACGATATATTATACCGAAAATAAGAAACTTCCGTAAGAACTTTTAATTCAGTTCTTCAAGTTGAACATACCTTTGTGAACATGATGCTCTAAAATACAAAATAGCCAGATCTTTGTTTATTTTTATAACGAGAAGTACAGAAAATTCCTTTTAATTTTTTAAATATTTGTGTTTTCAACGCCCTTGCCCTCCAAAATACTTTATAATTCTTCGCGAAGTTCACGTTTAAACGTTTCGCACATTCAGCCATTTTTGTTCAAGAAAACTTGCCAATCTGTGCTTGCGTGTACAAGCGTTGCCATGACAGCGTGAGATATGTAGCATATCTAACTTTCAAGTGAGGTACCTGGCGAAATCACCTCATCACGTGGTAGAAATACGATATTTTGATTGGGCAATTTGAATTTGAGGCATATAGACCACTCGCTATAATTTATCAGATTTTTAAAAGCACTGCCGATATATACCCAACTCCTTTTCAAATATTCAGTATTTGGTTTTGGTACTAAAAGATTAATATCGGCATTTCTGAGATTATAATTGCCAAGATTTGATTATCTTATATTAAATTTGTCCCTTAGATTAGGAGCTGAGTGGTCGTGTAATATTTTGAAGGTCAAAATCGCTTTATTAATTCTCTGCCTGTCATTCAGATTTTCCCACGACAGAGCATGGAGCAGATCCGTTGACTTGACATCATAGTTGGCACCTGTTATAATTCGCGATGCTCTATTTTGTAATTTTTGTAATTTCTCTGTGAGCATGCTTCCACAATTATCCCACAAAGGTAAACAATACTCAAAATATGGGAGCACTAGAGAATTATACAAATTGTGTAGAGTTTCTCGGGCGGCACAAACGTTTTATTCTTTTAATAATTCCAATACATGCAGACCCAACTTTTTTGCATATTGAAGCGATATGGCTTTCCCAGCTCATTCGTTCGTCTAGTTCCACTCCCAAACATCGAAACGAGGAATAACGAGTTACTGGTTTATCATTTATCATCACTTGTTCATTGCCAACTTTATTGCTGAAGTTAAGGTGATCCTATGAACATTGCTTTTGTTTTTTTCTGAATGAAGTTTTAATTTAATTTGAGAAAGCCACTTGATTATATTTTCTAAATCCTGATTAAGTTTGAATACTAGTTCGCCCAAACTAGCAAAAGATGCATATACTCGAGTATCATCAGCATACATGCCAGAAATTGTGTTTTGCAAACATTCTAGGAAATCATTTATATATAATAAATGATAAGAAAGATCCTTATGGGACCCCACGTACAATTTCCATAGCTGACGATGTGTGCTTGTCACAAACTTGGATGGGATTCGTCAAATAGGATTGGAAACATTTTAGCTCCATGTTTCGAACACCGAACTGCTCTTGCATTTTTTTAAATAAAATTTTATGATCAAAAGAGTCAAAGGCTTTCCTAATATCCACAGAAATTAAACCCGTTATTTCTCCATTGTTCATACATACACGTATTAGTCTCATGGATGGGTGAACTTCGTTTTCAGGGTTGGTGGAATGATTCGATTGATGTGTTTCAGATGTTGGAAGCTTTTCAACATTAATATTGATTAAGTGATGCCATATCAGGTTTACAAATAATGAGAACTCCCAGATACATAAATTGCATCTCTTTGATGCATTACTATAAGACTTAGCTCGTTTCAAGATTTTCCAGGTAATAGAGTAATTAATGTTATTGTCCTTGCATGAGATCCCAGATGCATTTACTTAATTCAGTCGAGTTTCGCTCCTTATGGTTATTAAATGAAGCTTTGTGATTGGTGTATCGAGTTTTAAATTTATTTTCTGTTAGTTCAGGTTATGTTTGGGTGGGCCGGTGTCAGATGTTTTCACCGTGGCTTGGTAGATAACAGATTTTGCAAGACAGTTATTAGACATAAGGCATTCACTTGGTTTCTGGCAATTGCACTTTTTCTCTTCGCTTGTTATCATCTCGAGCTTAGATTTGTTATGCCCGTCAATGGTTTGCTTAAAATTTGCTCATGCAGCTGTAGCTAATCTTGACGGTATTTCTGTCAAATATCTTGTGTAAGGTATAGCTTGCGGGAAATTGCTCGTCTAAGATCTTAAGGAAGGTCTGACCAATATTAGTAGCGACATTTTTGCCAAACGGTGGATTATACCAAGTTATATTTCGTTTTCATCCCCTCGTGTTTTTGGTTTTTGCGTCTACGTTGCAGCTCTACCAACATAGAGCTTTATAGGCTAAAAAAATCTGGGTGGCTGGTTGTGTTTGGTCAACGAATATGACGTTTTTGACGTCACGAGCTTCAAAATAAACTCTAACTCTTAAAAGTATTTTAATTTTACCGACAATGCTCGGAAGTTGTAACAAATAACTCATAACGTATGGAGTTTATGGTAGCGCTGCAAATGCATGCAGCGAATGCAGCGTGCTTTTTTCTTTCGAAGGCAGTTCGTTGAAAGGGCTGAATAATATTGGGCGGTTTGTAAAGTGTTTTTTGGCTTTCTTTCTGGGATTTTACAAAGATATGCTCTCATAAGTTCTTAGTTGTTTTGTCTTTGATATTATGAAACTCATTGATAATTCATAAAGAAAACACAAAAGAAATCATGCCAGCGTGAAGAAGTCTGTATACTCTGATACAGAATTCTGTTGATTTTCATAAACTTTATATAAGATGTATTTTCAAAATTACTTCGCAAACTGATCTATAAAATTGGAGAGTTTCACAAGCTATTTACAAAATTCGCGTAAGTGTTGTATCAGATATACAACTCTCGCCTTCGGCTCGACTTTGTACATGCTGCTACAACATGGCCGCTCATGTTGTAAATAGTACTTAAGAATTAAAAAACGAGTCGCGTGCCTTTATGGTGTAATAATGCACGATGGGGGAATGTTGGGAGAATACGAGAGAAGCTTGTAAAACACGAGGCGTAGCCGAAGAAATTACAGGGCAACAACAAAATTTATTTATTAGATCAATAATGAAATTCTCTTTACATGTCATTTAAGATGTTGCTTAGCAACAAAAACAGCTCGGTTTGAACGGCGCGACAACAACATAGTCAACAGTATTTAGGCGAATTCCTGCCCAAAAACCTTTCAAAAACATCTAAAATTTGCCAACAGTCACAAAGGAGCTTTAAAATATAACATAAAGTTGTCAAAGAACTAATCACTGTTCAATTTAAACACGATCTGGACGCTGCCGATCAAACAAGAGGTAAACATGCCGCCGGCCAAGGCCGTGGAGTAATTGTGCAGCTCTGTGTTTGTCGTCGAACTTGCAGAGGATAACGCCAAAGTTTTCTATTGAAGGTACTGCGGATGGATATTTAGTAGTTATGGCAAAGGCAAGGACAATGTGAAAATGGTTAAATTTACCTTGTAGAAAACAATTTCTGTTCTTACTATAGTCTGCAGTCTTTTGTAAAGTGTGTTTAAAAGCCGAGTTTGTTTTCGTACTTACCTTTAAAAGTAGAGACAGCCATAAATGTTGAATTTTTGGTTCTGCTTGACTGGTGACTTTCCAGCAAGAAATTCAGCTCTCTTTCGGAAATTTTTGTAAACCTTTCTTCGCTACCATCAGCGCTTTGGTTTTCCGAACTAGACTCTTGCATTTTAACGTTTTATGTTCAAATTTTTAACTCATTTTGTGAAATTTTGGGCTTTAATTATTGAAGTTATAATTTGTTAACTTTTCAACAAGAGGCGGGAAATTTCAAAAACTACACGCGTAAGCATGCCTCACAATGCACGCGCGTTAGCCAATCAAATAGCTCGTTATATCGCACTTATATTATAAATAAAATTTAGATACTTGTTTTAAAATCGTAATTTTTACGGAGCATTTTAATATTTTATACAAACAAGGGTTGTTGTGTCAGATGTAATACTCATATGTGTGGAACTTGGTGAAGCATTATAAATGAAAGACCGTGCAGCAGGATAAACAATGCACTAGCTGCTACATCTGGAATAATACAGCACAGACATGCCATATAATGTAAAGACAGACAATCAAACACCAACATACACATGGATGGACATATTCAATTTGAGATATTTACAGTATCCTGTATAACGTGTATATATGCACTTTCATGATTTTATTCGCTGTTTCTTATTGCCTCAGTCGTATTATTTACATGCTCGCGCTTTTAAGTATGATTATTCGAATATTTTTCTCAAATCTGAGTTTGGAGATTGAGGTGCTTTTGAAGCCTCGATGTGCGAAAATGCAATGTATATCTTATCTATTTTTAGCCGAACAAACAATACTGCAGATGTTCTCATGTTTGCAGCCATATATAGTCTTGCACATAATCAACATAATACTCTTTAATAATCAATTTTTAATACCCTTGGTTTTATCTTCATATGTAAACCAGGCCACGATTTTCCCCAACAAATTCGAAAATTCATATGTAGCAATTTACTGATTGTTTCTGGAGCACTGAGCGCGTGCTTATGCTCTCGAATTCGACTTCCTTATACAGGAAATGACATAATATTTTTTCCAGGAACCAGAGGCCCGTCAAGGTTATGATAGTGAAAGTGAAACAATTTAGTGAAACATTTAATTTGTATAAAAATACTACAGTGCTAAAGAATCATCTCGCTCCTTTTTAGGCAAAATTTAACGACTAAACCTAATCAAAATGCCTTGTAGTTCAATGCCCCGCTTCGCTATTCAGTTTTCGGCGAACATCACGCAAAAATATATTTGTGGAATATTTTATGTTTACGTGTCTACACTCTACATCCGCCCTAGTAAATGAGACGAATTTTTATTCCCATAATAATATCACTGTTGTGAATCAGATAATAAATACTTGTATCTATAATTTTCCAGGGCACTACACCAACATACAGATGCCTATATCACCGAAAAAGGTCAGGTATAATTTTATATTGTATCGAATATACCGGTATCGTCAGCTTAAAAATAATTCATCAGAGTTCAGAATATCTTCCTATTCAGCTCGATTATTCAACCCTTGCTCATTTGAACGACCAGTCTACTATTACGAGCGTTATACAAAAATAACATGAATAAAGTTACCCACCTTTATGCAATTACGTTTCCTAACTTCACACAAAATTCGGCAGTCTATGTACAGCGAGGCAGTCCAGTCTCCAGCAATGAATGTATCCAATAAGCACGTGATCCGATATAAGCATCTGTTCGCGCGGTTCGCAATATCGACGTCATTTACACGTAGACGGAAAAAAGTTGATTTAGAGCTATTTTAAATAATATTATGCTCTCATAGTTACGCCGGTAAGGGTAATTTTGCAAGAATTTTGCATTTTGTGATACAAGCATATGAACCATCTCGGACATTTTGGGTATGGTTGGCCAAATGTAGCAAAATTCAAGAACGAAAATCACATTTACATTTCAACATTTTCAATCACGTTCAACACATAAATTCATGTCCAATGTTTTTATACTATCCTCAACGTTTTTGTTTTCTAGTATCCCAACAAAATAATTCCATATTTAACGCTGAAATTCTTTACCACAGTCACTAAATTCACATTCAACGCCTGAAAATACTTGTCAACACGACAGAATGATTTACAAATTTTTCTTTCACCATATGTTATATCACATCTCCCTAAATTGGACGACCTAGTAATCACCTTAAAATCGAATCATGTCACGTGCGCATTTATTACTGAAACACTGATAGCATGATCCATACAAAAAAGTACACTTGGTGAGGTAAAACATAAATCATAATGAAGATAGCAACAATAACATTTTTTTACTAATTATCGCAGCCTGGCAGGGTTGTCTTTCGCTCGCTTCAATATATGTAGAGATGTTCACTCCACAACAGCCATAGAATCAATGAAGTCGCGCGCGCAATTAGACACTCGAACCCATGATGCATTGCGGCCTCCTTGTCCAACCTCCTCTGTTTCACCGCCACGAAACCAAGTCAGATGTATATTATAGGTATTACATGTGAGTTGAGTTCTCGTGGTCGATATCTCCTGTGCTTCGAGGTTTATTCTCCGGCTACTCCGGTTTCCCCCCCTCCCTAATATAGGACAGCCGAGGGCCACAAGGCCATCAGTGTCTATAATACTATCACGTGTTACTCTCGTATCGCTAACTCACTAACTAAAATTAACGGAGTCGACCAAAAGTAAATCGTTGTTCTGTTAGTGTTAAAATAACATGAAATTTTATGACTTTTCTTGTAACAAAAATAAAGTATATCATTAAGAAGGTAGTAAAAACTGTTATATTAAGGTGAAGCGATTATATACATTTTCTAATTCCAATTCCAATTTCAAGTTATAACTGTTTGAAACTTAAAAAAACTAAATAGCACGGCATAACTCGGGCTGATACTGTTGGCTGAATCGAACGTTCATTATGGCAGCTTTGAATTGGCCAATGAAAATTGAGAGTATATCCGGGTTAGGTTGTAACAATAGTTATAGGTATTGCCAAGGGTGTCATAGTGGATCGCATGTGGTCCAAACATTAAACTTCTAGTCATATCGATGGACTTTTTTTCTCACGAGCGTCCGTGCAAGCCCAGCTTCAATTCACTGTATGCCGAATGGCAAAGTTCCAAAGTTATAATAGCTTTGGTCGAATTTTCGAAGTCATGCTGTATGAGCCCACGAGCTGTTTTGCCGGGCCAAAGTTTTAGCCACATTTCTATGTATCGTAGTTGTATCGTTAAGGCCTGTTCAAACGAAGCCAACATCATGCAACATTGTTGGCCCAACAGTGTTGCATGATGTTGGATGAAATTTTAAGCAAGTTTAAAATTAAGCCAACATCTTCCAACATGGTGTTCAAACGAGGCCAACATGTTGCGTCCAACAATATTGCGTCCGACAATGTTGGTGATGTTGGACCAACATGTTGGCTTTGTTTGAACAAGCCTTTAAACAGTGAAAAAATACCTATATCGTTTTGTGCAACTTATGGTGCAGACACTGTACACTAAAAACAATATGTACTGGTAGACAATTTCCTTGCATTATATACCCTGATCCTGGCAATATGTACAAAATCTTTAATTACAGCTAAAAGGAGCATGTTAAAATTAGTAAAATTGCAAAGTTTAATGGCGAAATGTTGTAAATAATAGAAAATATAGCCCGCGAAATTGCGAATTTTGTATGTGCTATTTACAACAAGAGTGGTCGTGTTGTACCAGGATATACAAACTCGAGCCGAAGCCGACAGTTTGAAATTATCTGATACAACAAAAACGCGAATATTGTACATGGCTTGTGGATTTTATAGATCTATTGCGAAAAAATTTTAAAAATACATCTTATATGTAAGGCGAAAAAATCAAAGACTTGGAGTCAAATTTTGTAAAAATCAACATAATTCTGTTTATCGGTGCATACGGACTCCTTCACTTATGCCATAAATATGCTTTGTAACTTGTCTGACAAACTACATCTATAAATCACTTCGCAATTTATAGTATGACTATAAACATGTTCTAGAACTCAGCGAAATGTGCTAATAGCCTTTTCTCGGAAAAAATTGGGAATATTCAGAATTTTCATCCAAACTTTTTCATCCAAAGTTTCTTTGGAGGTTTATGCGCTGTAAATCTCATTCTGTCAAAGCGAGCCTTGGGCTAATGCTGTTTTCATTAACTTTTGCTCAGTTTCGCATTGTGGGACATCAACTGAAACGTTGCAGACATATTTATCAGTTTTTGATTAAAAATGAACTAATTCAAAATAAGAATGATTGCAATGTTGTGTGATAAAGTAGAAAAAATGTATTTAGGTGACCAATGGTTGCTGACGAAACGTTGTAACTGACGAAAAATACTCAGTATGTGCACTATGCGCGAGCAAATGTGAATTAGTTACATTACGAAAAAAAAAATTAAGCTATAACGTGTTCTACGTAACAGTAATGTATAAAATAATTTCGAGTCCATATTAAAACAGATCTGAAAAGTCCCAGAATAGATGTCATGGATGCATCCATGCCAACATTTGACAGTGATATATATGAGATCTCTCTCCTGTCTCAATATAGTTAAAATGAAATAGCAGTAAAATTAAAATGAAACCATTTACCACATGATTAATTTAATTGTTCTGTAAATTCTTACCTTATTTTGTTCTCACAATAGCTATAAACCGCATAAAATTATACAAGGCTTTCGAGTCTCGAAAGTGATATTGATTATTGTGTGTATTGCTTTGCAGCACGTAAATGCACTGACCTGATGCAAACATTGTTATCTGGAATGAACAGTGAGCGTGTTGTTTAGTCAGTAAGAAACTAAGTCTTGTAAATAAAGGGTGATACACCTTAAGAAGATATGATTTTAGAAGAATTGATTGGGGCTTTGGTTTCGCTTGGCTCCTTGTTGGTAACACAAGTGCCGCCTATATCTCGTGAAAGTCTTGGAAGATATTACTGGCTTTTATTCGAGGAATCTCCCGACAATGAAGAACTTCATCAAGAATTAATTCACCGAGAATATAAGCCCAATGACAAAGAAGAGTTACCGTACTACGAAGAGTTAGGCGCTTCCGTATTGACAAGTACTGAAAACAACACGAATCGTGGTATTTGCGAGTCATTACGCAGAAGTTTCCAAGTAAATTTTGTGCTTCTGCTTTCCGTAGTTTTATTAGGCTTGATCACAGTTACTTTAGTTTTTGTCGATTTGAATACAACAAACTCGTGCATCGAGTGGCGTCATCGCAATCAAACTTTATCACAGACAAGAAAAGTTCTCCAAATTCTTGGCACAACGATCTCTGCTATTCCCCTCTATTTATGGTTCCCAGCAAGTGTGGCGATGCTGTGGGGTTTGGAGGAGTTCAGGAAGAATTATCGGTCGTGTTTACTTACGTCTTGCTTCGCTACGTGTATGGCGATGGTGTACAGAGCTGTTTTATTTCAAAAATACATCACGACTGGAGTGTATAGGTAAGGCGTGCATGTTGCAATTAATTTTGTGCACTCCCACTGATCTAAACTTTTAACAACTAAGCTATCAATTATTTCTCACTTTTACTAAAATATAGCTTAACATGACTTGAAAGGTACACCAATATGCCACTTCGTTGTTGTTTTAATTCCAACACACTGAGGGAAAACGCTGTGTAAAACTATTCCTGATTTATTCTTCATAAGGAACATCACAATTTATAGATGATAAATGTTTACTGGAAACTGTAATCCTTGGACGCGAAAAATATAACCGTATAGCTTTTGCCAGAAACTGGTTGAATCGGCTAACAGTAAGGACTAAGGAGTGCCTTTGCTGTAAAAGCGAAATCATTAACGATGTAAATTGCATTATTATACTACGCTATACAAAGATGTATAGCGTAGTATAATAATGCAATTTACATAGTTAATGATTTCGCTTTTACAGCAAAGGCACTCCTTAGTCCTTACTGTTAGCCGATTCAACCAGTTTCTGGTAAAAGCTATACTTTGTTTAACTATACAGGAACTTGGCGATTGTTTAACTACTTTGTTCAACTATACAGGAACTTAGCGATTGTTTAACTACTTTGTTTAGTTACTTACGTAGTAACTATACAGGGACTTGGCGATTGTTTAACTACTTTGCTTAACTATACAGGAACTTGGCGTACAGGAACTTGGTGATTGTTTAACTACTTTGTTTAGTAACTTACGTAGTAACTATACAGGAACTTGGCGATTGTTTAACTACTTTGTTTAACTATACAGGAACTTGGCGATTGATATTCAAGGACTCTTCTTCCCCCATTGCTTGACGTTAATTTGACTTATCGCGTGCGGCGTTTACGTTTTACAAATTGGAGGGTTAAACATATCAGAGAGTTGGAGCATGTCTAAACAGTGCGCATATGATCTTCGTTCACTGTGCAAAATCCACACATGCGATTTGTCAAAATCAATCACGTGTGTTTTTGTTACCTGGCAACGACGAGTCTTTTGAGTGCAGTATTGACAATAACTAATTAATTTTGTAAAAGTCCATGAAATGAAGACAAATTTAACCAGATTGAACACGAAGCTGTTCCGAAAAGTACGAAAAGAAAAACAATGTAGAGCATTTTTCGAGGTAAATAAACTAAGCAAAGATGTAGGCGTACGGTATTTAAATTAATGCAAGCAGTGAACTCAGATCATATGTGAAATGGGTTAGAGACTGTTTAGTTCGTGTTTTGTTTACAAATAACCTACCTACTGAATGCGCAATGAATTCAAAATTTTCTGTACTGTACTCCCGGTCTCGGTCCTAATGGCCTCTTGCAGTATAGAAAATTTTTCGTTCATTGTGCATTCAGCCCGTGCGTTATTTGTAAACAAAACACTCACAACAGTCTCTAACCCTTAAATATCAGCACGACTGGAAATTTAAAAAAAAGGGGAAATTGTGTTTTTACTACATTTCGACTTTTTTCAGTTTCCACGAGTGTTGATACAACTGTATGTATCAACGCGGAAAGAAATGTGTTATATTTCTTTTATAACGTAGCAAAAAAATTATAAAATTATTTCAATGGATGAGAAATGGATAAGAAATTTTCTGTGTTTACGTTGGTTATGTCAACACGGCTCTTAACCAATCAGCGTTCATAACTCACAAATGCTGTATTATAAATTGTAATAAAACTTTTTCACGACTCCTGATTTTGATTTTATTGCAAAGGAAGTTGAGTGCTTAAGGTTAGTTCTTTGCCGTAAGTGGAAATCGTGAGGTATCTAATGCTCTATGTAGTTAGAAAAATTTTGCATTTCCAATCGTTGAAATTGTTAAACATTGATTTTGTCTTTTAGAATACCTGACAACGTTTTATTTGTCCTTACTCTTCTTATATGCGTTTACCTTGTGGTCAGGAAATTCAGACAAGTCAATCCATCGACAGACCTCTCATTTGGCCAGATATTCTTCTGTCTTTCTTTCACATTCATAGCGTGTACCGTATTGTCATACATTTACACATACGTCATCGTCGCGTATTTTATAGAGACAAAACACAAGATAAAGAGAGCACTGATTGCAGCGCTCGCACCGGGGATAGTATTGTTACCAACAGCCGTTGGTAAATACCTTGCATTGCGAAGAAGCTTGGGCTTATTTCCGATAGATAAAGCATTTGTGATTTGCTATTTCCTACGTGGCGGTGCGATTGGGCTATACCGTACAATGCAATCGGATTTTCAAAATATCTGGCTTTTTATTGGTTTGTCTTTGCTGCATGGCGTTTCAAACGTTTTGAGCAAAGCAACCCTCAGCCTCCGTATTAAAATGTGGAAATGTTTCATCGCTTGTGCCAACAAAACTCGTTGTGGAGCCACCTTAAGCGTGGAAACGTTGGATAGTCCACGTATACGTCGCTTTAATGCAGACCTCGAAATTCAGAATATTCTGTTTGAGTACACAACCGTCATTTTAAGTCAAGCGTATCTGGTTTTGTATCTGGTAATGAATTTCAGCGTTGATCGTCCGTGGGAAATCATCCAAGGCTCTCTTATCAGAATTTGCATAAGTACGGGGATAGATTTTGCCTTCAACATTATCTCCATATCCATTCAAGTTCATTTTTATGATATTCCTATGCGCAGAGTGTGGTTGAGATATTGGCGACAGCACATGGTTGCAAACATTCTCATTATTGTTAACATGGTATCGTATTTTGGTTTCTCATTGGTCAGCATTTTCGAGGCGCGTGAGGATAGGTTACGGGAGTATCCATTAAGAAATTGCACGTCAGCAATTTGAAAGGTTTTGGCAGATCTTTGACCAGGAAATAAGGAGTAACTTGCTGACTTGGTTCAAAACTACATTGATTAGATGTATGACGTTATAGACATTCTTATTATGAATCTCTTTGTAAATGAACAGAGATCTACAAGCCATGCGAGTCTGCTCATTACACTGTCGAAGGAAAGTTACCAAGGACGAGCTCGAGATTGTCGAGAATGTTACCAACGGCTAGATTGCTCCCATCTATAGAACATGTATTTTTGTTAGCTAAACGCAATTAGAAATCAGAAGGGCTAGTTTTTGGTATCGCAGCATTATATATTCTTCGTGCACTCCTGTTATGCATTAGTGACATATACTAGAAGCTAGTATGACAAACACAGTATTGTACCAAATGTTTTGACGAAAAATAACATCACATGTGTTTACATATTATACCCTCCACATAACACGCTTGTATGTAGATCCCTTATGAGAAATATACGGAGTATCGTCTTGAAAAATAAGTAATATCAAGCGAAAAAGCCTCTCTGCTAAAATTCTTTTCTAAAACGTTGTTGCTCACCATGTTAAAACATGTTTTGAATTTGTCAAGATTTTAAATCCTGAATTCAGTCCCGCCAATCCTGGGGACTTTCTACCCTATTTTTCGACCATCTAAATCGAAATTAAAAATTGTGTTCATATTATGAAGAGACATTTCCTTGTCATTTTTCTTTTTACAGAATGTTAAAATTCCTCTCCGTTCCTGAGATATTGGCGTTTTTCTGAAGGATAGTAAGAAAATCATATTTTCCTAATTCCGTTTCCATGGTAGCGAGAAAAATTTCGCTTGAAAAACGCCTGATATCTGGTTAAAACTCATTATTATTCATACCTTTTTATGTGACCGTGTTCAAGATGTATTTCTAAAAGTCTTGGGGAGATATGATTGTCAGGGGGTGCGAAAATTCTACAAATTTTGTATGATTTCGCCATATTGTTTTTGTGTTTCATACATATCTACACGTGTTGAATTTTCGATGGTATTTTATCTGAATCTGTGTTTGAAAAATCGTCTATTTTGTCAGTTTTAATTCAATAATGCCTAGGCGAAAGTCTAAAGACAAATTTCGTGGCTTCCTTCATGGAAAAATGCAAAATTATTCGAAGAACATCGCACTGATTCATGTTGTGCTATTTCAGCCACATCCGAGCAAGAAGTTCCTGAGGCAGATGTTGATAGCAGTTGTAACACAGAAGATAGTCCGCCACTAACAGCAAGTGAGAGGAAACTTTTGTCATCTGTGGACGAATTTGATGATGAAAGTGCTTCTATGGGGGATGATGAACAAACTGATACACATGAAAACCCATCAAAACCATATTTTGAAGAAGACCCAGGTTATCGATTCTTCCATTTAGGAAGTGTATAAATGTAAGGAAGGGCATAAATGTAAAAATGCTAAGATCCTTTTTGTTGAAGATCAAGCAAAAAGATATGGCCAGAGTGCTCTGTTGTGTTTGCAATGTTCAAAATGCAAGAAGAAAACATATCTGCCAACGTCCAAATCAAATGGGAATTCTTGGGATCCAAACAATGCCACAGATATAAATAGACGGTTAGTATATGCAGCATGTGAAACTGGGATTGGACGAGAAGGGATGACAACAATTTGTAGCATTTTGAACATGCCTCAGCCAATGTCATCAGAGTCATGGAACAATCATATCGGTGTTTTTATATAATGCACACAAAGAGGCAATTGACAAGCACCTGACTTGGACACGGAAAAACTTACGGGAGAAGCTGAAGAAGGATAATCCAGGTTTAGTAGATGATGAAATTGTTGATATTGCTGTCACTTATGATGGTACATGGTCTAAGAGGGGACACACAGCTTCATATGGATTTGGATTTGTTATATCTGTAGAGACAGGTCAAGTTATTGATTATGGATTTCGATCACGCTATTCTTGGATTCCCTTCTTCCCATATTTACCAGACTAAGTGACCGCTCCTTGCTTCTTCGGTGCCTCCCTTGTTATTCCTAAAACCAGAATGAAAGTCTCAATGGAATTGTATGGTCTAAATACAAAGGACCAAAGGCCCTTGAAATGGCAGGTATATCTCTGCTCCACTGCAGTTTGATAGTGATTCGAAAGCGCGCGAAGATAGGTGATGAAGTTGGCAAGCATACCATGCAGCAAGTTCACCCAAGAAGCAGGATCCCCAAAAAGAGAATTAGCTGTGCTAAAAAGAAAGCAAGCCTTCTAGAAAAAAAGAAAAGAATTGCACAAAGCCAGGCAAAACTTGTCCGAGAAATGGAAGCGCGGGAAAGAGAAGATGGTCCATCATATAGCAGCGGCGCCTTCAATGAAGAGGCATTACCTGGACCAAAATCTGCTAAAAGACAAAAAAAAAATAGAATAGTGGACTATTACACCAGTAAGAATGGATGTTTGACAGATTTTATGGTAACATTTGTGTAATAGCATGTTTGGAAAGCCAAAAACAATACTCAGACAAATTTGTCTAAGTTTAACTTGAATTTGCCGCAAAACTAAATTTCTGCTTGTTTTTAACTTTAAAATGCTAAAACATAAAGAGATTTTTAACCGATTTGGCTGAAATTTTCACAATGGACTGCCAGTTATGTACTTAAAATATTAATGAGAGCTTTCTTTTGATACTCATTATTCTGACTGAAATAATTAAGAAAGCCCTTTCAGGGAGCCTTAACTGTTACTATGGCAACAATAATTGTCCAGTAAAAAAATGAGTCATTAGGCCCTGTCCACGCTATTGCGTTTTCGTTTGAAAACGCATACATTTCGATGGGATTGGCCTTCCGTCCACACTAATACGCTCGAATACGCTCAGCGTATTCACCAAGAACGCATCGATTTGAAAACGCTGTTGAAAGTGAATACAAATGGAAACGCATACGTATCGTATTAGTGTGAACACTTGAAAACGGACACTTTTGAAAACGATGACGTCAGCCGTAGTTCCCAGGTCAACTAGCCACGACATAAACAATTCCAGTTTTGAATTTTCGAAATACAAAGGCCATATCAACCAAACATGGAGGACGAGTTTGATGAGGAAATCCTAACGCTTTTGGCAAATTTAATTGTTTGTTTACAGTTAAATTTTGCTTTGCATAACATCATGATGACTTCCTACCGAAGACAAATAGCTCTCCTTAGATCAGTTGTTTTGTCTGCACCAGGTCTAATTCGAGCTAGACATCGGCTTTGTAGACAGAGAAGATTTTGGGTTCGACCTGGTCGAACAAGCGCGTGGTGAAAAAATTCTGTCAATGCAGTTGTGTTGCCAGAAGAATGGAAAGGGAATTTCATGATGTCTCGTACTTCTTTACTGAAATTAAGCGAAGAACTACGGCCATATATTGCTGGAATAGCCACTAGAATGAGGCAACCAGTTGATGTGGTAAAAAAAGTGGCATGCACTTTGTATTACCTAAGCGACGAAGGCCGACTTAGAAAGACTGCCAATGCTTTTGGACTCTCCAAACAAGTGGTATCAAAAATTATCAGAGAAGTATGCGGTGCTATAACGAAGTATTTGGGTCCTGTTTATATAGAAGCTCCTTTTACAGAGGCTGATGTGTTGGAATTGACCACTCAATTTGAAAAGGCTTATGTTATTCCACAGTGTCTTGGGGCAATTGATGGGACACACATCGACATTAAGCAACCAACAGCAAACTCTACTGAATACGTAAATCAAAAGCAGCGATTTAGTCTCAATGTTCAAGCTGTTTGTGACTATCGCTGCAGGTTTATTGATGTCAAATGTAAAATGGCCTGGCAGTGTACATGCAATTCTTCAATTAATGGATTTATGAAGAGCGGAAAGATTCCTGCAATGCCCAAAGTAATTGTTGAAGAAGAACAACTCATCCCTGTTTTTCTTCTTGGTGATCCTGCCTACCCTTTGATGCCATATCTGATAAAGGAGTATTCTGGTGGTGGATCTACAGCCGGAGAGCAGTATTTTGGTCTGTCTCTGTGTAGAGCAAGAATGGTGATCGAGTGTTCTTTTGGTCCGTTAAAGGGGCGTTTTGGTGCTTTACGACGACCCATGGACATAAATTTAGCAGAAGTTCCTTGTATTATCTATGCTTGTTTCATATTGCATCATTATTGTGAATGCATTAATGAGAATGTGTCAGATGACAAGGTTGCTTCTGCAGTTGCACACGATAAAGATGTGCAGCCCATTACAACACCAAGTTACAGACTTGAATCTAATGAAACTGAGGGAAAACGTGCGAGAAGAGTTTTGACCAAGCACTTAGATCCATAAAAATGATTTAGACAATTTGACAGCTTAAGTCAGTAACATCAAAAACTGCTTAAAACAATTGGTTTAGTTTTCTACATTTTAGGGGGGGGGGATCTACTGATTGACAATAATAAGTCTCACTCCAACTTTTTGTTCATGTATGTATTAAGGTTAAATAAATATTATGTAAACAATTATAATATAATTATTATAAGTTAAATCAAGCTAAGTTTTTTTATCATTCTAAAAGTATTAAATGTATCTGTAAATGCTCAGTGAGGTTTATTTATCTTCATTATCCAAGAAGGTAAATTGGGTACTGTTGTAGTTGTGAGCATGTTGATTGGTACTTTGATTGGTACTTTGATTGGGTACTGGCTATATTGCCGCACAACAGTTGGCGGATAAGATACTGGCTCAATTGGTTGATGGTGATACAGTGCAGCTGGTGGCATAGGGGGCTGTTGCTGGAGATTAGGCATTCTGTTTTGGTAGGCAGTAAAGAACTGTGTAATACAATTAGTTAGTTTTTCTACATTAGATGACATTCTTTCCATATCTGCGGTGCATTTTTTGTCCATGTTATCCAGCTTCTCGAGAAGTTGCTTTTTTACTTGAGAATCTTCTTGTGCACATGCAAGCAATTGATTATCGATGGAGAGTTTACCTTCAGTTTGTCTTGTTTGTGATATTTTAGTTTATCATAAGTTAGGGTTCTTCTGTTGACCATGTTTGGTGTACCAGAGGTGGAGTTGGGTCTTGTGGATATCGGTGTGACTGGAGTACTGGGGTCACTTTGGCTCTCAGATGCAGGGTCCAGGTTGGGTATACCATCTTCGGTGTCTGAGTCTTCATTTCGGGAGGGATTGTCGACGCTGACGACAAAGCAGCATTTGATGAAATATCTGATGACTCGATTCCAGCAGCAATTGATGTTGTGGCAGGAGACCCACCCCATATGGATTCACATAGGTCGAAATACCAGCCAGACGACTCGGCCATGGCCACTTCTCTTGCCACTGTCAACTGACTGTCTATATTTGCCCCTTATATTTTTTAACTTTATGGCCACAACCTGCTTTTTAATTTCACTCGCGTTATGTGGAAAGTCCTTTCCACAAGAGTTTCTTTCAGTATCAGGGTACTGCAGTTTGAAACGTTCAAGTATATCGCCATACTTGCTTTGGATGGACTCCCAGTCGATGCTTTCGAATGACTTTGCCACTTTATATTCGTTTGTCACAGTCAAAAGCAGCTGCACTTCGTCGTCCGTTCAGATAAATGCCTCCTTGTTTGTATTCTTATTTGTTTTGTTTTGCTTTGAAGCACTTGCCATAGTGGATAATTTTACTATAACGTTTCGTAAACTATTTCAACTGAACACGTGTGAAAAATAGAATTCAAAACATTATGCCCGCGAAGACCATTGGGAAATAACAAAACTAAGGCCTGGTGGCTAAAACAAAAGCCGCGCATGAGCAATAATTAACAGCTTGACTAGACATCGTTTTCGAGCGTGTTAGTGTGGACAGTCGAAAACGCCGCGAAAACGGTAGTGTGGACGCGAATCAATCGATGCGTTTTCGGCCTTACAAAAACGCATAGATTTGAAAACGCACTAGTGTGGACAGGGCCTTTAGTTTGTTCATCATAATGAGTTGCACAAGTGTGCAAAGTTTCAGAGCTGTACATTGAATGTTCTCAAAGTTTTAGCAATTTGAAAATTTACTATAATATTTTAATTGACATAATTCCAGAAACGGTATACCCCCTGACACTATCAGATGTCAATCAAATATAATTTATGTAAAGTCTAAGTACCAATATTCAAGAAACAATGTCAATTGTGTGTATGATTAAATGTTTTTTCTGGAAATAACCTCATGTTCTATAGTCACCCATTTTTGCCAAAATCAAGGTAGACAGTCCCCTTAAGCCATACCATGCAATATTATTGATTGACCAAGAACCAATCAGAGCATCCTCTTGTGGCCGAAAACATTATCCATAGAGTTAATGAATATTTCGGATGATGAAAAATTTCATTTTTTTATTCAAATTTGCTAGCTTTAACTATAATCGTGGATAGAGGGGTGATCAACTTGGGGAGTTCTTGTTAATTATTTGCTGTCAAAAAAATGCTGCCCCCAAAGAACAATCCGACCAACACAGGATTTCTACAAACGGTTTTGAACATATTGCCGTTAACGAAATAGCGACAATACTTGATAGTTATTGCACAATGCATTCAACGAGCGTTTTGTCGGGAAGTTTGTTTAAGAATTTTAAAGGTTGTATCACTGTTTACATTACCCTAGATGCAGGTTTTAATGCAAAATTTAAAGACCAAACCTAATCAAAATGCCTTATAGTTTAATGTTCGGTTTCGTTATTCAGTTTTCGGTGAACATCACGCAAAAATATATTTGTGGAATGTTTAATGTCTACGTGTCTATACTCTACATCCGCCCTATTAAAGAGACAAATTTTTATTCCTATAATAATATCACTGTTGGGAATCAGATTATAATTCCTGGTATCTATAATTTTCCAGGAGACTACACCAACATACAGATGCCTATATTACCGAAAAAGACAAGGTATGAGTTTTATATTGTATCGAGTACCCGGTGTTGTTAGGTTAAAAATAATTCATCAGAGTTCGGAATATCTTCTTATACAGCCAATTATTCAACCCTTGCTCGTTTAAACCACCAGTCTACTATTACGAGGGTTATACAAAAATAACATGAATAAAGTTACCTAACTTCACACAAAATTCGGCAGTCTATGTACACCAAGGCAGTTCAGTCTCCAAGTATTGAATGTATCCAATATGCACGTGATCTGATATAGGCATCTGTTCGCGCGGTTCGCAATATCGACGTTATTTGCGCGTAGACGAAAAAAAGTTGATTTAGTGCTATTTTATACAGTGGCCCATATGTGCAAAACACCCCCCAAAAACAAATGCACCCCCAACTGTTCACAGCACACCCTAATATTTAGATTGAAGTGCAACAGTTTATCTCAAACACCCCAAAACATTCGAAACACACCAAAACATTTGAAACACCCCCACAACATTCGAAACACGGCCGAAATAAGTGAAATATAAGAAAAGACGGACACGCGGACTCGGACAGACGGACACGAATGACGGACACGAATGACGGACAGTGATGGAAAAGACAGGCACTTATGGAAAAGAAGGGCACTTATGGAAAAGACATGCACTTATGGGAAAGACGGGCACTTATGGAAAAGACAGGCACTTATGGAAAAGACGGGCACTTATGGAAAAGATGGGAATACAGTTTTTAAAAGCAAGATTTTTTACTCACACCGGGCACAACCAGTATTACACATATAATACGTCATACGAAACATCTTTAGGCATTTTAGGACGCACAGAAAAGCGAATTATTGACTAAAGTAACGTTCCTAATGTTCGCCTGTAGGGACTTCTTATGCGTTTCATAATTGGACTTCCTCGTACTTAGAATAAAAAGACGCATTTAACATTTTAATGACTTCAATACTTTTTGCGTTATTTACATTGTATTTTTGGTCAGTTATATATATCAGGTGATCGCCGCCTTATTTTGAACCCAATGCAAACGCAATAATAAAAGCACGAAAATTGATTACAGATCACCTCAGTGTATGAAATAGTACTACGAAAGAGAGAGAAAGGAAATTTGAGAGGAGAGGAAATAAGAGAGGAAATTTGACTGTTTTTCCTATTTTAGGTTCAGGCTAAACCCTAATTTTAGTTACAGAATTCACAGTTTATTTTTAAAGGATTTAAAGGTATAATTGGCAACCTTCCTGCAGATCTGGGGATCGTCCAACATGGTGAAACAGTTGTCGCAAGGCGGACTCGTTTACAGCGAACCTAGTAATGTATATTTTCACTGTCTTTCTACCTGTGTGCAACAACGGCAGCCTTACTTTCGACCATCCTTGTGTGCCATACCACGCCAGATAACGCAATTTCTACGGAGTGAACACTAGTTATACCTTCGGCAGTCGCTTGGTGATCTACAATTGCTGTAGACCGTGGTTAAACCTAAAGTTACTGCTATATTATTTCTACCATGTTAATTAACAGTGTGTATGTTAAAGAAGTATGTCACAGATTGCCTGGTTACATGGTTATTCTCAATTTGCTAAAAAATCGCTTGACATGGTATTATGTTAATGAATATTTACAGAATACTACAGAAGAACAAATAAAAAATCTACCACTAGATAGAGCATTAAACTTTGATTTTGGATTCCGTGTCGCCCCGTAACAAAAAAACGAAGATTACTGCAATCCTGAAAATAAACTGTGAATTCTTAAACTAAAGTTAGGGTTTAGGCTGAACCTAAAATAGGAAAAACAGTCGAATTTTCTCTCTTATTTTAGTATGAAATACTTAAATACTATCTGATACACTAAGGTGATGTGTAATCAATTTTCGTGTTGTTATTATTGCGTTTGCATTGGGTTCAAGATAAGGCCGCAATGACCTCGTATATATAATTGACCAAAAATACAATGTAAATAACGCAAAAGAGAAAGTTATTATTGAAGCCATTAAAATATTAAATGCGTTCTTTTATTGTAAGTAAAAGAAAGTCGAATTATGAAACGCATACATATCACCTGATATATATAATTGGCCAAAAATACAATGTAAATAACGCAAAACAGAAAGTTAGCATTGAAGTCATTAAAATGTTAAATGCGTCTGTTTATTCTAAGTACGAGGAAGTCCAATTATGCAACGCATAAGAAGTCCCTAAAGGCGAACATTGGGAATGTTACTTTAGTCAATAATACGCTTTTCTAGCCATCCTAAAGATGCCTAAAGATGTTTTGTATGACGTATTATATGTGTAAAACTAGTTGTGCCCTGTGTTTAAAAAATCTCGCTTTTGAATGCTTTATTCCCGTCTTTTCCATGAGTGCCTGTCTTTTCCATAAGTGCCTGTCTTTTCCATAACTGTCTGTCTTTTGTGTCCGTTCTTCGTGTCCGTTTGTCCGTGTCTGCGTGTCCGTGTCGCTTTTGGGGTCTTTCAAATGTTTTGGGGTGTTTTAAATAAACTGTTGCACTATCATTTAAATATGTGTTGTGAACAGCTGGGGTGCATTTGTTTTTGGGGGGTGTTTTGCACATATGGGCCACCGTAATTATAAATAATATTATGTTCTTACAGTTAGGCCGGTAAGGGTAATTTTGCAAGAATTTTGCGTTTTGTGATACAACCATGTGAACCATCTCGGACATTTTGGTATGGTTGGCCAAATGTAGCAAAATTCAAGAACGAAAAGCACATTTACATTCCAACATTTTCAATCACGTTTAACACATGAATTCATGTCCAATGTTTTTGTATTATCCTCAACGTTTTTGTTTTCTAGTATCCCAACAAAATAATTCCATATTTAACACTAAGATTCTATACCACAATCACTAAACTCTCATTCACATTCAACGCCAGAAAATACTGTCAACAATTTAAATTTTTATGTCAAAAATCGTAAATTTCATGTAAACAAATCCCATGATTCCGGTGGGGTTGCTGGTGGTAAAATTTTGCGCCCTTTTCTATAGTGGTCTTTTGAAGTGCTTCTCTGTAGTGCTCAGGTGAATCCTAAAGATCTAAATTCTAGCAAAGTCTCTTCGGGTATTTCAAATTTAGGTCTTTCAACTGAACCAGATGCACAACCATCGTACCTCAACATATTTTGGACGTCATTTTCACGAAAAAATTCTCCTTTCGTCCCCAGCATCGTTCTTTAGATTGGCTGAGCAATCTAGACCTCGTCCGTCGACTAACGAACGCATACCAGAAAGAATCACTCACCGATTTCCCTACCATGCACTACACCTCTAGATTTTAAAATTATAATTTTTGTCACCACAACCTCCTTAAAAAGATCTCTCATAATTTGATAAATCGACGCAATGTCAAAGAAACGACAGAATGATTTACCAATTTTTCTTTTACCATATGTTGGATCACATCTCCCTAATTTGGACGACCTAGTGATCACCTTGAAATCGAATCATGTCACGTGCACATTTATTACTGAACATGGTTGCCTGACCAAATTGACGATGCGGCTGTGGAAATATTAATGGTTTTTCTTCGAACCGACGTGAACGAATATTAAGTGTTTTCTGTTGATAAGTTTTTGCTCATATTACAGTATATGATATATTTCTCTAATTTATTTCTCTTGTATAATCACTTATCAACTGATTGCTGTGCTTCATCAATCAATAATTCAACATATTGGTTATTATAATAATGGAAATTTTTATGTTATTTTTAGATCTCTGATCAACTTAATAAATGTTACATAGTAGACATATTTTTGTTTCATTGTTGCATCAATTTTAATCTGACTCATACATTTATTTACCACAGATCACTTTTGTTTTTTTTGTTTTCATGAGTGAGCATGACAGTTTGTTTCAATTAGACATAGCCAATCACCATAATTTACAGCCTGATTCTCAGGGTCTTTACCTCCGCTACCCGCGCTACGGCGAAGACCCTGACACAGGCTGGTCACGTGGCACCCAAATTTTGGGTGCTTGACATTCGTACTTAGCAGGGGTAGGTAAAAACGCGTCAATCACAAATTATTGTCAAACAGCAAGGGAGACCGACGAAGCGGGAAATCATCTGACTCTAAAACCGTATCTTTGCTTTCTTTTGTGTTTGCATCACGCTGTTGTAATCTTAAAACCTGTTAATTCTTAAGATCTAAAATTAAATTAAAAGGCGTATCATTAATTTATCTGATCCGAACATTTTACAAGCAAACATTGGTGCATGATAATATAGTTTGAGACGATATTTGTACAGTACGAAATTGTGGGGAATTTGGGATATAATACGGTCATAAATCAAAGTAAATGTTGCACAGACAAGCCGACTACACTTTTCGGATTAACAGGTTTTAAGATTAAAACAGCGTGATGCAAACACAAAAGAAAGCAAAGATACGGTTTTAGAGTCATATGACTTCCCGCTTCGTCGGTCTCTCTTGTTGTTTGACAATAATTTGTGTAATAGCATAGTTGACCGGGTTTCTTTTATTTTTACCGGGTCGATTAGTAACTAATCGCCCGCTCGGTTATGGATGGTCAAACATGCAAGTAATTACATTCGACACAACACAACACTATTCAAATCTATGGAACTCCCTCATATTTATACGCGCCACTTACGCTGATCTATTCAAAGTGTTATTATTCTCACAGGAGTTCGAGCAATTAGTAAAAACAAATTATATGCTTGGAAACCCTTGTCAACTATGCTATTACAAACTAGTAGCATGGCTTTTCGGGAGATTAGTGATGGCCCCTTACCCTCGGAAGGTTTGTGGAATTCCCTCGGGCGATTCCATAAACCTCCCTCGGGTTACGGGGCCATTTAATCACTAATCTCCCTCAAGCCATGCTATTACTTATAAATAACGCATTTTTACCTACCCCTGCTAAGTAAGAATGTCTAGCACCCAAAATTTGGGTGCCACGTGACTAGCCTGTGTCAGGGTCTTCGCCGTAGCGCGGGTAGTGGAGTATGGTGGCCGAGCATTGCCACTATATTTTTTCTGATTTATTTAAAAAATATTATATAAAACCAATAATTTTTAAAGCAATAGTGAAAACAAAGTATGATTTGAATTAAAATGTAAAACAAAAGTAAAACAAAGTGGAATTTAAATAAAAAGAAAACTAAATTACAAATTAAAACTAAATCAAAACAAAAAGCAAATGAAAATGAAAATCATTTTCTTCATGGCCGAGCGCTGCCACTATATTTTTTCTAATTTATTTAAAAAAATATTATATAAAACCAATAATTTTTAAAGCCATAGTGAAAACAAAGTATGATTTGAATTAAAATGTAAAACAAAAGCAAAACAAAGTAGAATTTAAATAAAAAGAAAACTAAATCACAAATTAAAACTAAATCAAAACAAAAAGCAAATGAAAATGAAAATCATTTTCTTCGTGGCTGAGCGCTGCCACTACCGTGATCCTTTTCGCGGTTAAGAACGGTCGAATCGCGCTATACTTCATGTAAGATGAGAATATAGTGGTTCTTGTTTGTAGTGTGGTAACATCGAGCCCAGCAAGCTTCTGTGTTTTGTTTGTTTACAAATCGTGCTGATGCCGGATCTCAGAAGCATTAAGGACAAGTGATCATAATCTTCAAGAATCCATTACAAATCTTTGAATGGAATTCTAATACCTTCAGGTGAGAGATAATGCTTATTCTATTTTCAATCATATTTTTGATATAATTGACTAGACATTGGGTTGTAACATGCAGAAAACATATATAAAATTGTTGGTGCCATGTGGGAACAACAACATCAAGTAGTTGTTATAACAACCATAAAATATATTGTGTAAAGCCTTATTTCTACATATCACAACTTTGTGAATTTGTTATTAGACAAGAGAACATTGTTGCATATATTCAGATTCTGAGAACTGCTTCAAATAGCTGTGCTTGGTTAACACCTAGAGCATGTGTATGTATGGGTCTGTAGGATGGGTGTATTGAGTGGTTTTGACTAATTTGTTTCTGATAGTGATTTTCTATGATAGCCCAAATGCCTGGTGGACTGTCGAATCTTAGGTGGTATGAGATGTGACCCTTCCTCCAGTTGCATGTCAAGTCGATGAGAATGGAATTTGTGATTTATGAAGTGAATATTGAAGATCAAATATTGAATAGGGTATATATGCATTAATATAGTGAAACAGTAAATTGGTAAATAGTACATTGGTTGAAATAAAGTGATGAGTTAGCAAAATGGTGGATGAATTTTTGAGTTTGTGTACGATTCATTGTGCATAAATTGTTGGCTCCATGTATATTGTGGAAAGTCGCCACTCGCCAGTAAGAAAATCTAACATCTCATTTATTTGCAGGCCCTGCCTAACATATTTCCCCATGGCTTCTTGAAGATTATGATCACTTGCCCACAATGCCTCTCTATATATAAATATTCACTACATGAATCACAATTTCCATTCTATTAATTGAATCACTGGGTCCCCATAATTCATCAACAATTTTGGAAATTCAAGGTCTCATCGACTTGAGATGCAACTGGAGGAAGGGTCACATCTCATACCATCTAAGATCCGACAGCCCACCAGGCATTTGGGCAATCATAGAAAATCACTATCAGAAACAAATTAAGTTTCAGAAAACGTTCTCTAATCGTAAAATTTATTTAAACACGAGCTTTCGACTGCCAGTCTGAAGCCTTCGACAGGCAAAGTAATACTAAATATAAATATACAACTATTCTACGGATTTATATTTAGTATTACTTTGCCTGTCGAAGACTGCAGACTGGCAGTCGAAAGCTCGTGTGTAAATAAAGTTTTACGATCAGAGAACGTTTTCTGAAACTTGTTATGAATCCAGGTCGTGCATGTGCAGTAATGTTCTCTTGTCTAATAACAAATTCACAAAGTTGTGATGTGTAGAAATAGGGTTTTACACAATACATTTTATGGTTGTTATAAAAACTACTTGATGTTGTTGTTCCCATATGCAATTTTATATTTGTTTTCGATCTGTATGTTACAACCCAATGTCTAGTCAATTATATCAAAAATACGAATGAAAATAGAATAAGCATTGTCTCTCACCTGAAGGTATTACAATTCCATACAAAGATTTGTATTAGATCCTTGAAGATTGTGATCACAAAACACAGAAGCTTGCTGGACTCAATGCTACCACACTACAAATAAGAACCACTATATTCTTATCTTACATAAAGTATTCTCCAACCATTCTTAACCGCGAAAAGGATCACGGTAGTGGCAGCGCTCGGCCACGAAGAAAATGATTTTCATTTTCATTTGCTTTTTGTTTTGATTTAGTTTTAATTTGTAATTTAGTTTTCTTTTTATTTAAATTCTACTTTGTTTTGCTTTTGTTTTACATTTTAATTCAAATCATACTTTGTTTTCACTATGGCTTTAAAAATTATTGGTTTTATATAATATTTTTTTAAATAAATTAGAAAAAATATAGTGGCAGCGCTCGGCCATGAAGAAAATGATTTTCATTTTCATTTTCTTTTTGTTTTGATTTAGTTTTAATTTGTAATTTAGTTTTCTTTTTATTTAAATTCCACTTTGTTTTACTTTTGTTTTACATTTTAATTCAAATCATACTTTGTTTTCACTATTGCTTTAAAAATTATTGGTTTTATATAATATTTTTTAAATAAATCAGAAAAAATATAGTGGCAACGCTCGGCCACCATATTCCACTTTGTTTTACTTTTGTTTTACATTTTAATTCAAATCATACTTTGTTTTCACTATTGCTTTAAAAATTATTGGTTTTATATAATATTTTTTAAATAAATCAGAAAAAATATAGTGGCAACGCTCGGCCACCATAGTGGAATTTAAATAAAAAGAAAACTAAATTACAAATTAAAACTAAATCAAAACAAAAAGCAAATGAAAATGAAAATCATTTTCTTCATGGCCGAGCGCTGCCACGATATTTTTTCTAATTTATTTAAAAAAATATTATATAAAACCAATAATTTTTAAAGCCATAGTGAAAACAAAGTATGATTTGAATTAAAATGTAAAACAAAAGCAAAACAAAGTAGAATTTAAATAAAAAGAAAACTAAATTACAAATTAAAACTAAATCAAAACAAAAAGCAAATGAAAATGAAAATCATTTTCTTCGTGGCCGAGCGCTGCCACTACCGTGATCCTTTTCGCGGTTAAGAATGGTTGGAGAATACTTTATGTAAGATAAGAATATAGTGGTTCTTATTTGTAGTGTGGTAGTATTGAGTCCAGCAAGCTTCTGTGTTTTGTGATCACAATCTTCAAGGATCTAATACAAATCTTTGTATGGAATTGTAATACCTTCAGGTGAGAGACAATGCTTATTCTATTTTCATTCGTATTTTTGATATAATTGACTAGACATTGGGTTGTAACATACAGATCGAAAACAAATATAAAATTGCATGTGGGAACAACAACATCAAGTAGTTTTTATAACAACCATAAAATGTATTGTGTAAAACCCTATTTCTACATATCACAACTTTGTGAATTTGTTATTAGACAAGAGAACATTATTGCACATGCACGACCTGGATTCATAACAAGTTTCAGAAAACGTTCTCTGATCGTAAAACTTTATTTACACACGAGCTTTCGACTGCCAGTCTGCAGTCTTCGACAGGCAAAGTAATACTAAATATAAATCCGTAGAATAGTTGTATATTTATATTTAGTATTACTTTGCCTGTCGAAGGCTTCAGACTGGCAGTCGAAAGCTCGTGTTTAAATAAATTTTACGATTAGAGAACGTTTTCTGAAACTTAATTTGTTTCTGATAGTGATTTTCTATGATTGCCCAAATGCCTGGTGGGCTGTCGGATCTTAGATAGTATGAGATGTGACCCTTCCTCCAGTTGCATGTCAAGTCGATGAGACCTTGAATTTCCAAAATTGTTGATGAATTATGGGGACCCAGTGATTCAATTAATAGAATGGAAATTGTGATTCATGTAGTGAATATTTATATATAGAGAGGCATTGTGGGCAAGTGATCATAATCTTCAAGAAGCCATGGGGAAATATGTTAGGCAGGGCCTGCAAATAAATGAGATGTTAGATTTTCTTACTGGCGAGTGGCGACTTTCCACAATATACATGGAGCCAACAATTTATGCACAATGAATCGTACACAAACTCAAAAATTCATCCACCATTTCATTTCAACCAATGTACTATTTACCAATTTACTGTTTCACTATATTAATGCATATATACCCTATTCAATATTTGATCTTCAATATTCACTTCATAAATCACAAATTCCATTCTCATCGACTTGACATGCAACTGGAGGAAGGGTCACATCTCATACCACCTAAGATTCGACAGTCCACCAGGCATTTGGGCTATCATAGAAAATCACTATCAGAAACAAATTAGTCAAAACCACTCAATACACCCATCCTACACACCCATACATACACATGCTCTAGGTGTTAACCAAGCACAACTATTTGAAGCAGTTCTCAGAATCTGAATATATGCAACAATGTTCTCTTGTCTAATAACAAATTCACAAAGTTGTGATATGTAGAAATAAGGCTTTACACAATATATTTTATGGTTGTTATATAACAACTACTTGATGTTGTTGTTCCCACATGGCACCAACAATTTTATATATGTTTTCTGCATGTTACAACCCAATGTCTAGTCAATTATATCAAAAATATGATTGAAAATAGAATAAGCATTGTCTCTCACCTGAAGGTATTAGAATTCCATTCAAAGATTTGTAATGGATTCTTGAAGATTATGATCACTTGTCCTTAATGCTTCTGAGATCCGGCATCAGCACGATTTGTAAACAAACAAAACACAGAAGCTTGCTGGGCTCGATGTTACCACACTACAAACAAGAACCACTATATTCTCATCTTACATGAAGTATAGCGCGATTCGACCGTTCTTAACCGCGAAAAGGATCACGGTAGTGGCAGCGCTCAGCCACGAAGAAAATGATTTTCATTTTCATTTGCTTTTTGTTTTGATTTAGTTTTAATTTGTGATTTAGTTTTCTTTTTATTTAAATTCTACTTTGTTTTGCTTTTGTTTTACATTTTAATTCAAATCATACTTTGTTTTCACTATGGCTTTAAAAATTATTGGTTTTATATAATATTTTTTTAAATAAATTAGAAAAAATATAGTGGCAGCGCTCGGCCATGAGGAAAATGATTTTCATTTTCATTTGCTTTTTGTTTTGATTTAGTTTTAATTTGTAATTTAGTTTTCTTTTTATTTAAATTCCACTTTGTTTTACTTTTGTTTTACATTTTAATTCAAATCATACTTTGTTTTCACTATTGCTTTAAAAATTATTGGTTTTATATAATATTTTTTAAATAAATCAGAAAAAATATAGTGGCAATGCTCGGCCACCATACATATCCAAAATGTTCTATCTGTTTTCAAAACTTCAAGTGATGATCTTAACACCTTTTCGACTGGTACTTGTGAATTTATGTTTCTTAGCGGGTTCATGTAGTTTTTAAGGTCGCAAGTTAGTGTATGCTCATGCACGTTGTAAATATTTGCAGTAGTGAAGTTAATCATGCATAGCATTGTTGCTGTGTATGCAAATTACTAGGGATCTTAATGATGAATATTTAATCATGTCCATGATTTCTCGCCATGTTCATAACGCATTTACAAATTATTTCTATACAAGGATTATATTGTTATGCTATACATGCAATTCTCATTGTTCAAAAGAAATATATTACAATGCAATGTAGGTACTATATACATATTTATTAACATACAAAAAATTGTTTCTTCAGATAATATTTAGTAGATGATAATTGTTTTTCAGTTGGACAGAAACGCATAGTGAATTCCAAATTGATACAGGGCAATATTTAAAGAACTTTTCCCAGCTGTAATTTTATATTTAGGTGTCTGAAAGTCATATTTGATTGTCTGGTTATATGAGCAGTAATTTTTTTACACAAACTCATTCAGTGGCGGATCCAGGGTAAGTCAAAATAAATTATAGCAGCTCAATTTTAAATTCAAAATAACTTTATAACAATGTCATAGGTTATGAATTTCAAAAGAATAAAATCTAACCAATGAAGTTGCTTTGAAAGTATTTTAAAATGTAAATAAATCCTAGAATGAGCTGCTATAATTTATTTTGACTTACCTTGGATCCGCCACTGAACTCATTTTACCCAGTATTTAATTTACCCATTCAACCCAGTATTTTTTTTACACATTTAAATGTCATAAAGCATCGTAATTTCGGAACCATGAGAACACAACATGAGTTATAAGTTCAGCCATATTAGTTTCTGATGCTCTGATGCTCTTTCCTTGACAGGGCATGTCCAGACGAAAAATAAAGAATTCAAAATGCCATTGTGTTGTCATATTTTTTTGGAACATGATTTTTTTAAAATAATACTTTCAATTTTATTTTTGTCTTTTGTTGTACTTTTCTAAAGATATAAGACCAGTTTTCCTCTAGGTATGACAGAACTAAAATAAAGAAATAAAAGTCTTGAGGGTTGGGAGTTTCTAATTGTATTTGATTTTATCAAAATAGTCAACAAGTCTGCGTAGCATTTTGAAACAACCAAAAAATTAACTGCGATATTCTAAGGCAAACTAATAATAAACAGATGTTGCACAAAAAATTGAATATAAAGAAAAAAATCATATAAGTCTGTAAAATCAAGCACTTTTGTTCGAATTAATGTGGTGGGTTTTCCACAGGGCCTCTGCATCTTTTGTATCCAATCCAGGATAGATTATACTCCAATTTCATTTACTTAGTTCCTTTGTACAAAACTTGCATTAGTCAAAGCCACATTTTGTTGCAATTGTAACAGGTTTAATGCCTGCATGATGTATTACTGACAGGTTTTAACAACTAAGATAGCAACAATAATACACTTAACACATGCTAAATAGTACATTAACTTGAGTAACAGAAAAGTTTTTATCTGTAGATTATTTTCCCTTTATTGTAGAGTAAACAGTTAACAAAATCGTAAAAACTTACGATTACGAGTTTCTACTGGAATTTTCGTAACGACTCGAAGTGAGTCTGACGGATCAAAGTCTTATTGTCAGTTCTGTAAATAAAGTTCCTTGGTCGATCTTATAGCATTTTCCAATATCAATGAACAGTCATGATAAGGTCACTGGAGGCCTTGTAGCACCAAGCTCGTAAAGCCATAGCCAAAGGACTTTAAGGTTCAAGTAAAGACATATTATCCTCCAAATATATGTTTACAAGCAAAGTAAGACAGCAGTTATATTCCAGCAATTTATCGCAGTACTTTTTATATCAAACTACTGCGCGTGACTTTGGCCAATTACAAACGTCAAGAAGTCCTTTACTTTATCTTTCAGGTCGACAGGACACAACTCATGAATATTTATTTAACTTCTAGTTGGAGAACGAGAACGTTATTCGCCGAGAACCGAGGTCAAATTAATCTGGCGATGTATAACAATAGGAAATAGCAACAAATTCTACGAATAAAGTAACTTTTCCTCCTCTTTTTGACAATTGTATCATAGAACAGCCGTTTCTTTATAACATTTCAAAATATCATGAGTTTGGCGCTAAAAAAGAAAAGTTAGCGCTTTTAGTGGGTCTCTTTCGTATTCCGACATATTAGTTTCTGATGTTTTGGTTGCTTTCAACATGGCGGCCAAACCGGAAGTCGGCTGGCATTCTGGCGAACTTTGTACCGCGGTGAAGGCTATTTCAGATACCCTGAAGCAGATCGGTCCCAATACTTTCGTTAATTTCACACGGCCAAACAAAGGTCTTTTAATACTTTTGCTATATTAAAACTATTCTCACTCACTGGGACTGTATCTACTTCACCAAATTTATTTAAAGAGGGAGCGCGTAACGCGACAATCATTACTCGCCCTTCGAGCTCGCACTTTAGCTACATTTGGTGAAGTAGATACAGTCCCAGTGAGTGAGAATAGTTTTAATATAGCAAAAGTACTATAAGAACTTTGTTTGGCCGTGTGAAATTAACGAAAGTACTGGGACCGATCTGCTTCAAGGTATCTGAAATAGCCTTGAACTTGTACCGTTGAGTGAACTCTCTGTATATATTTCCTTTGTGACCGGGCACAACCACTATTACACATATAATACGTCATACAAACATCTTTAGGACGCACAGAAAAGCGAATTATCGACTAAAGTAACATTCCCAATGTTCGCCTTTAGGGACTTTTTATGCGTTGCATAATTGGACTTCCTCGTACTTAGAATAAACAGACGCACTTAACATTTTAATGACTTCAATACTAACTTTCTTTTTTGCGTTATTTACATTGTATGTTTGGCGAATTATATATATCAGGTGATTGCGGCCTTATTTTGAACCCAATGCAAACGGAATAATAACAACACGAAAATTGATTACAGATCACCTGAAGAATATCAGTATTTCATACTAAAATAAGAGAGGAAATTTGACTGTTTTTCCTATTTTAGGTTCAGCCTAAACCCTAATTTTAGTTCAAGAATTTACAGTTTATTTTTAAAGGATTTAAAGGTAAAATGGCAACCCTCCTGCAGATCTTGTGATCCTGTCCAACATGGTGAGACAGTGGTCGCAAGGCGGACTCGTTCACAGCAAACCTGGTAATGTATATTTTCACCGTCTTTTTACATCTGTGCAACAACGGCAGCCTTACTTTCGACCATCCTTGTGTGCCATACCACGCCCGATAACGCAATTTCTACGGCGCGAATACTCGGCAGTCGCTTGGTTATCTACAAATCCTGTAGACTGTGGTAGTTGGTAACTTTTATTCCTACACATTACTTTGATTACAACTTTTGGTACTACTTTAAATAGGTTAGTTGTGTTATTTTTTAATGTGCGGACGTATTCACATGAGCTTTTTGTGGTTAAATCGAAAGTTACTGCTATATTATTTCTACCATTGTAATTAACAGTGTGAGCAGTTAACAGTGTAATTAGATATGTTAAAGGGGCTATGTCACAGATTGCCTGGTTACATGGTTTTTCTCAATTTGCTAAAAAATCGCTTGTGATGGTATTATGTTAATGAATATTAACAGAATGCTACAGAAGAACAAATAACAAATCTAAAAAAATGCAATATATTTCAGCGAACCATTAGATAGCATTAAACTTCGATTTTGGATCCCGTGACGCCCCGTTAACACTTGAATTTATCCCCGTCTATTCCATAAGTGCCCGTCTTTCATAAGTGCCTGTCTTTTCCAGAACTGTCCGTCTTTCGTGTCCGTGTCTGCGTGTCCGTGTCGCTTTGGGGGTCTTTCGAATGTTTTGGGGGTCTTTCGAATGTTTTGGGGTGGTTCGAATGTTTTGGGGTGTTTTAGATAAACTGTTGCACTTTAATTTGAATATTAGGGTGTGTTGTGAACAGTTGGGGTGCATTTGTTTTTTTTATGGGGAGGGGGTGTTTTGCACATGTGGGCCACCGTAGTATTATGCTCTTGTAGTTAGGGCGGTAAGGTTAATTTTTCAAGAATTTTACATTTGTGATACAGGCATGTAAACCATCTCGGACATTTCGGGTATGGTTGGCCAAATGTAGCAAAATTCAAGAACGAAAATCACATTTACATTTCAACATTTTCAATCACGTTCAACACATAAATTCATGTCCAATGTTTTTATACCATGCTCAATGTTTTTGTTTTCTAGTATCCCCACGAAATAATTCCATATTAAACGCTAACATTCTTTACCACAATCACTAAATTCACATTCAACGCTAGAAAATACTTGTCAACACTTTAAATTTTTATGTTAACAATCGTAAATTTAATTTCAACAAATCCCAGGATTCCCTTTGCGTTTCTGGTTATAAAATTTCACGCTTTTCTGTAGTGGTCTTTTGAAGTGCTTCTCTGTAGTGCTCAGGTGAATCCCAACTATCTAAATTCTAGCAAAGTCTCTTCGGGTCTTTCAAATTTAGGTCTTTCAACTGAACCAGATGCACGTATAATTGGTGGTTCCAGGTTATAGTTTGAGAAACGTCGGCTCGAAACTTCAGCTTTTCTTCACGACGCTCAATCTTTACTCGAAGAATCCTTTGAATACAGCCATCGTACCTCAACATATTCTGGACGTTCTTTTCACGAAAATGCGGTAGAGAAATCACCACCATTAGTTGTTTGTCCTCAGCATCGTTCTTTTGATTGGCTGAACCATCTAGACCTCGTCCGTCGACTAACGAACGCATGCCAGAAAGATACTCACCGATTGCCCCACCGTTACACCTCTAGATTTTAAAATTCTAATTTTTGTCACCTCAACCTCCTTAAAAAGATCCCTCATAATTTGATAAGCTATATCATCGACGATATGTCAAAGAAACGACAGAATGATTTACCAATTTTTCTTTTATCATATGTTGGATCACATCTCCCTAAATCATGTCACGTGCGCATTTATTACTGAAACGTGTTTGTCTGACAAAATTGACGATGCAGCTGTGGAAATATTTAGCAGTTATTCTACGAACTCGAGTCGTATATGAGCTGATAGCTGCCGAGGTGCGTAGCATCTATTCTTCATATACGACGAGAATAACAAGCAACTGACAATTATAATGCATTTTGGTACACTAAACTTAAATAATGCGCTTGTTATCACGTTGATCATACAGGTAAACGCCTCCCAACTTCAATTAGAAAGAAGACCCTGGTTTACACTGCGACCCACGATATTAGTTTTATAAGATATTTATGCCGTATGTATTCAAAATGAGCATTACTATTCATTAAAACTTACGAACATCAAAATAAAGTTGTGAGAAGATCTTTACGATGTTGATATTTGATGTTAGTCACATGACTGAAAGTATATGGCGCTGTTCCACATTTCAGGTGGACCACGCTATTAGTTTTAAAAATATGATAACACGATAAGACGTCGTTTTTAACTTATTTTGAAGTGGAAACGACATTCTTTAATTCTCTAATCGTGTTATCATATTTTTAAAACTAATAGCGTGGTCCACCTGAAATATGGAACAGCGCCATATACTTTCAGTCATGTGACTAACATCAAATATCAACATCGTAAAGATCTTCTCACAACTTTGTTTTGATGTTCGTAAGTTTTAATGAATAACCAAAAACAGCAAAGGTAACAACAAGAGAATGCTTTAGTTAGAAAATAAACGAACTTGGTGTCATAGTTGAAGGAGTTTTCAAAGAATACGTGGAACGGCGGAAAAGAGGGATTCTGGACTTTTAAAATGGATAAGAATGGGAGGTATTAGGCGTTTGAAGGAGAACTGTTCGTAAATTATCATGATCAACGTCTATCAACATTTTGAGAAAGTTTGCTTTGCCATATATCTTCAAAACTAGCAATGATGGATTCCTAATAAGCAATAATAATTCTAAAAGTACCTCCACTGGTGCTTGAGAGTAAATAAATGCTTGAGAGCACAACGGAAGTTTGTCCTTTTCACGGGCAGACGAAATCAGCATGATAAAGCTTGGAAAATGCATGCATGGGTTAGATTATTGATATTCAATGATGGTATGTTACAGGCGAGGCTAAGGAGTCAACCAAAAAGTGGTAAAGTAAACGAGTTCTGCTGGTAACAGCGGAAATAGGGATCAGAGGTCTCTTTTGCACATTTAGGCACATATGAAGACATGTTGATTGCTAATAATACGGATCTAAATGATCGTTGTACCACTTCTTTGGCAGGTACCTAAAACCTTTCATCAGAAGTTCCTTTTCCCAGTATTAGGGCATTATCATGTTGATCTCGACTTGTCTGTCTTGTCTGTCTCGACTTGTGCTCTCAAGCATTTTTTTTGCCTCAATCCAGTTCCAAACATTTATTCCACGACACCAGTGGAGGTACTTTTAGAATTATTATTGCTTACCAGGAATATATCATTGCTAGTTTTGAAGATATATGGCAAAGCAAACTTTCTCAAAATGTTGATAGACGTTGATCATGATAATTTACGAACAGTTCCCCTTCATACGTTTAATACCTTCCATTCTTATCCATTTTAGAAATCCAGTATCCCTTTTTTCCACCGTTCCACGTAATCTTTGAAAAATCCATCAACTATGACACGAAGTTCGTTTATTTTCTAGCTAAAACATTCTCTTGTTGTTACCTATGCCGTTTTTGGTTACAGAATGTCGTTTCCACTTCCAGTTAAGTTAAAAACGACGTCCTATCGTGTTATCATATTTTTAAAACTAATAGAGTGGTCCGCCTCAAATATGGAACAGCGCCATATTTTTTCAGTCATGTGACTAACATCAAATATCAACATCGTAAAGATCTTGTCACAACTTTGTTTTGATGTTCGTAAGTTTTAATGAATAGCAATTCTCATTTTGAATACGTACGGCATAAATATCTTCTAAAACTAATATCGTGGGACGTGGGTCGCGGTATATATTGGGAATAACACAATTTCTTTGTTCACACTGACAATTTACAATGACAGCACGGCCCATACAAAAAGGTACACTTGGTGAGGTAAAACATAAGTCATAATGAAGATCGCAACAATAACATTTTTTTGCTAATTATCCTAGCCTGGCAGGGTTGTCTTTCGCTCGCTTCAATATATGTAGAGATGTTCACTCCACAACAGCATAGAATCAATGAAGTCGCGCGCGCAATTAGACACTCGAACCCATGATGCATTGCGGCCTCATTGTCCAACCTCCTCTGTCTCACTGCCACGAAACCAAGTCAGATGCATATGCATGTGAGTTGAGTCCTCGTGATTGATATCTCCTGTGCTTCGAGGTTTTTTCTCCGGCTACTCCGGTTTTCCTCCCTCTCTAAAATCAACGCATATAGGACAACCGAGGGCCACAGGGTCATCAGTATCTATAGTACTATCACGTGTTACCCTAGTAAAATAAAGTCGCTAACTAACTAACTAAAATTAACGGAGTCGACCAAAAGTAAATCGTTGTTCTGTTAGTGTGAAAATAACATGAAGTTCTGTAAATTTACTTGTATCATTAAGAAGGTAGTAAAAACAGTTATATTAGGCGATTATAGGTTAGGCGATTATATACATTTTCTAATTCCAATTTCAAGTTATAACTGTTTGAAACTTGAAAAAGCAGCTGAAACTAGATTTATAGCAGGGCATACCTCGGGCTGATACTATTGGCTGATTCGAACGTTCATTATGGCAGGTTTGAATTGCCCAATGAAAAGTGAGAGTATATAACACTAGTTATAGGTATTGCCAAGGGTGTCAGAATGGATCGCCTGTGGTCCAAACATTAAACTTGTAGTCATATCGATGGACTTTTTTCTCACGAGCGTCCGTGCAAGCCCAGCTTCAATTTACTGTAATCCGAATGGTAAAGTTCCAAAATTATGGTAGTTGTGGCCGAATATGCGAAATCATATTGTATGAGCTCAGTTTCGACCCACGTGCTGCTTTGACGGGCAAAAGTTTTGGCTACATTTCTGACAAAGTCTCTTTGTTCTATGTATCGTAGTTGTATCGTTAAACAGCGAAAAAATACCTATACCGTTTTGTGCAACTTATGGTGTAGACACTGTACACTAAAAACAATATGTACTGGTAGACAATTTCCTTGCATTATATACACTGATCCTGGCAATATGTACAAAATCTTTAATCACAGCTAAAAAGAGCATCTTAATTAAAATTAGTCACATTGCAAAGTTTAGTGGCGAAATGTTGTAAATAACAGAAAATATAGCCCGCGAAATTGCGAATTTTGTATGTGCTATTTACAACATGAGTGGCCGTGTTCTACCAGGATTTATAAACTCATGAGCCATATTCTTTTGTTTTTCGTCGGTTTTTAATTTTCCCGTAATAACCTTCTTCATCCTAAAAGCAGGCTGTGGTATTTGATTTTTCGGGGGAAATGCGGGGTTGAAGGTTATTACGAAAAATAATAACCAGTTACTGGGTTATTACGGAAAATAATAACTGGTTACTGGGTTATTACGGAAAATAATAACCTCAGAAAACTTTGCGTTCAAAATCAGCTTATTACAACAAAACTCGCTTAAAACATATATTTCAACTCTTTCAAATCTTAATTTCCCATGTATTACACACATCTTCAAATAAACAGAGTTCCAGTACATAGATTGTATCGTTATTTAAAGCAAACCAAGCCATGCAGTGAGCTTTAACTTCAAAAAGTGATATCGAATCATTGAGCTGGGCCGGCGACACGGAAAGCAGCGAATACACTTGGAGCCATAGTCGCTCTATTTGAACGCCAAGCTTCGAAGGCTCTTACCGCCTATTCGTCTTTGTAACGAGTTGCTAAAAGAACAGACTGTATAATGATTCGTTTATCAATCTAAGTTATCAGATCTTCGTCACTGTCGTCCATGACAGACTGCACACTATTAGGACAAGATTTACGCGATCTAGCTTTGCATGAACCCCTATTTTACATGAATTCATGATGCGTTGGATTGACAATTGCAACAATAGAATTAATTTTCCTTTACAAATACAACAATACAGAGTGTCATTGAAATTAAACCTATTCAATATATAGTTCCCTAGTTCATAAAGGATTTATGCCTAAACAATTAACGAAACGCGCTATAGAATTGAATTTTCAATTAGAAAACCTCCGAAAAACAAAAGAATATGGTCTCATGAGCATATAAACAAGTTAAAGCCCTCGGGTATCCGTTTTTGTTTAACTGTAAAGACACAGTTAAATAAAAACCTCTCCCTCGTGCTTTAACCTATATATACAAACTCCAGCCGAAGCCGACAGTTTGTATATCTGATAGAACGCAAACGCAGATATTGTAAATGGCTTGCGGATTTTATAGACCTATTTGCGAAATAATTTTAAAGATACACCGTATATAAGGCGAAAAATCAAAGACTCGGAGTTGAATTTTGTAAAAGTGAACGTAATTCTGTATATCGGTTCATACAGACTCATTCACTTATGTCATAAATATGCTTTGTAACTTGTCTGACAACCTACATGTATAAATCACTTCGCAATCCATATAATGGCTATAGCATATACAAGATCTTTCCTATGTTTCACTAATTAAAATAAAATAACAGTAAAATAAAAATGAAACCATTTTCCACATGATTAATTTAATTGTTCGTGTAAATTCTTACCTTATTCTGTTCTAGCAATATAAACCGCATACAATTATACAAGGCTTTCGAGTCTCGAAAGTGATACTGTGTATATTGCTTTGCAGCACGTAAGTGCACTGACCTGATTCAAACATTTTTATCTGGAACGAATACTGAGCGTGTTGTTTAGTCAGTAAGAAACTTGTAAATAAAGGTCGTGCACCTTAGGAAGATATGATTTTAGAAGAATTGATTGGGGCTTTGGTTTCGCTTAGTTCCTTGTTGGTAACACAAGTGCCGCCTATATCTCGTGAAAGTCTTGGAAGATATTACTGGCTTTTAGTCGATGAATCTCCCGACGACGAAGAACTTCATCAAGAATTAATTCACCGAGAATATAAGCCCGATGACAAGGAAGAGTTACCGTACTACGAAGAGTTAGCCGCTTCCGTATTAACAAGTACTGAAAACAACACGAATCGTAGTATTTGCGAGTCATTGCGCAGAAGTTTCCAAGTAAATTTTGTGCTTCTAATTTCCGTAGTTTTATTAGGCTTGATCACAGTTAGTTTAGTTTTTGCCGATTTGAATACAACAAACTCGTGCATCGAGTGGCGTCATCGCAATCAAACTTTATCACAGACAAGAAAAGTTCTCCAAATTCTTGGCACATCGATCTCTGCTATTCCCCTCTATTTATGGTTCCCAGCAAGTGCGGCGATGCTGTGGGGTTTTGAGGAGTTCAAGAAGAATTATAGGTCTTGTTTACTTACGTCTTGCTTCGCTACGTGTATAACAATGGTGTACAGAGCTGTTTCATTTCAAAAATACACCACGACTGGAATGTATAGGTATGGCGTACATGTTTCAATTAATTTTGTGCACTCCCACTGATCTAAACTTTTAACCCTTTTACCAAAATATAGCTTAACATGACTTGAAAGGTACACCAATATGCCATTTCGTTGTTGTTTTAATTCGAATAGACTGAGGGAAAATGCTGTGTAAGACTATTTCTGATTTATTCTTCATAAGGAACATCACAATCTAGATGATAAATATTTACTGGAAACTCCAATCCTTGGAAGCGGAAAATATAACCGTATAGCTTTTACTAGAAATTGGTTGAATCGGCTAACAGTAATGAGTGCCTTTGCTGTAGAAGCAAAATCATTAACTATGTAAATTGTATGATTATACTACGCTATACAAAGACACTTTGTTTAAGCACAGGAACTTGGCGATTGATCTTCAAGGACTGTTCTTCCCCCATTGCTTGACGTTAATTTGACTTATAGCGTGCGGCGTTTACGTTTTACAAATTGGAGGGTTAAACATATCAGAGAGTTGGAGCATGACTAAAAAGTACGCACAATTCTGTTCATAACCAGTTTCGGCTTGTTGTGATTGACTGATTGTGAAGCGTCTCCGTTGCGTTGCCTTCGTTGACAACGAAAGTTTGGTGAAAATTCGTCCAAAGTTTATGCTCCTCGTTTCAAACATAGGCGTAGGAACGGGGGGGGGGCATTGGGGGCATGTGCCCCCCCCCCAATTTTTTCCCAAAGTGCCCTTTTTTCAACATAAAACAATGGGAAAAATGCCCTTTTTTAATGAAAAAGGTGCCCTTATATTGAAGTGCCCCCCCCCAACTTCACATTGCTTCCTACGCCCCTGGTTTCAAATGCATGGTGCATGTGCCTGTAAGTCCAAGGGATTTTTACTCTGCGAAATTAATATTTACTCGTCATGTTTGGTATTGTAACCGGCAAAGAACTCTCCTCAATTTAATTTTCCGTCATACAAACACAGACGAAGTCTGTAGCCAAATACGTCTTCGTCGTCGTTCTTCGTATTCCTGCTTAGACTCTCTATTAATAGCGACCTTAACATTTCTGTTTATACCAAGCAGCTAACCTCGTAAAATTCCCATGTAAGAAAATCGAAATCATCAACCACGAAATCCTAGAGCCACACGATTTGTTAAAAGAATCTAAAGTACTGTATTACATTATAAGTTTGCGTCCTTTTAACTCTGTTTTAAGTCAAATATCTTCTAGGCTTAAAACATAACTAAAGGGGCGCTATCTAGGGTTGAAAACAGCGTTTGAAAATGAGTTGGTTTTGTGGCTCCAGGTTATCAATGGCGCTTTTAATTTGTATTCATAGATACTCAGGAAATTGCCTTGTAGCAAAGTTGCATCGTAAGTTTCCTATGTGTTATCGATGCATGTTGTTTCCAAAAAGTAAGTCCGAATTTAGAGGTGAAAATAAGCAATAATCCATCAATGCTTGTTTGTTCATAGTTTACAGATTATGCTTTTGAAAGGACAACCTTTATTGAATTGGCTATATATAAACCTCTGTCGGCATGTAAACCGCAAACTTCAAAGTTAAGGCTTTAAACCAAATGTCAAGCTATATGGACAGAAAACCATTGAACATCGTGCTACAAGTTGTCAAACAATACGTTTCTGTGCGGCATTTTCGGACTCTTCAATAAATGGTTAAGAGAAAATTTTAACAATCAATGACTTTGTTTTTATCGCAAACGAAGCATCTGAGTTTAGCGAATACAAAACGTCAAAATGCCGAGGGAGCTGGGGCCGTCGAACGCGAAGACATCTGGGGCCGGTTTGCATTCTGCCCGACTAATGTCTTTTGTAATCCAATTGATTTCAAATGAATAACCCCTCCCTCACTAGAGAGGTCTAGTTAGGAACTCCAATTGACGTGATAACATTTCGGCCGTCATACCAAGACCGTAAGTTATATGAAATGGTTTAGAGACTGTTTAGTTCGTGTTTTATTTACAAAATAACCTACTTACTGAATGCGCAATGAATTCAAAATTTTCTGTACTGTACTCCCCGTCCCAATGGCCTCATAGAGTTAATGAATATTTCGGATGATGAACAATTTCATTTTTTTATTCAAATTTGATAGCTTTAACTATAATCGTGGATAGAGGGGTGGTCAACTTCGGGAGTTCTTGTCATTTAATTATGTGCTGTCAAAAAATGGTGCCCCCAAGGAACAATTCGACCAACACAGGATTTCTACAAACGGTTTTGAACATATTGCCGTGAAGGAAATAGCGACAATTCTTCATAGTTAATTGCACAATGCTTTCAACGAGCGTTTTGTGGGGAAGTTTGTTTAAGAATTTTAAAAATTACATCACTGTTTACATTACCCTAGATACAGGTTTTAATGCAGAATTTAATGACCAAACCTAATCAAAATGCCTTATAGTTTAATGTTCGGTTTCGTTATTCAGTTTTCGGTGAACATCACGCAAAAATATCTTTGTGGAATATTTTATGTCTAGGTGTCCACACTCTACATCCGCCCTATTAAAGAGACCAATTCTTATTCCCATAATAATATCACTGTTGTGAATCAGATAACAAATACTGGTATTTACAATTTTCCAGGGGACTACACCAACATACAGATGCCTATATCACCGAAAAAGGTCAGTTATGAGTTTTATATTAGAGAGGTTTAGCAAACACGACGCGATGTCGACGAGGACGTGAAAATGACGTGTACAGACAACAGTCATCCACTTCCGGTTTGATGTAGAACGTCAGATTTGTCTTTTTGCAAGCATTTTTGTGTTTTCATCCCGCCTGCTTATTTCGTTGGATATTTCAATCATTTGTCAAGAAATGGGCAAGGAAATGCTTTCTAAGGACGGCCTTCTTTCTCTGAAGATTGTATCTGAGCAGTTGACAATGTCTGGAAGAATAAACTGGAAATATTTTGTTGTTTTGAGGATACGAAGTTTGTCACAGTTTTCGGAAAAAATACAAAAGCTCAAGGCCATTTTTTAAGGTAAATGCTTAACAGTTCTGGGTGATTCCATCAGGTGTATGGGTTTTCAGTATAATATAGCATGTCAGTGATTGTCCTGGTGACATTTAGAAATGTTTTCAATAATAGTTTTTTCCGGCTGAAATCTATTTTTTAATTCTTGAACTTTTTTAAACTCTTGTGACTAAACAGCCACAATTGCCCGAGTTTTTACTGATTTGACTATGTTAAATCTTATTTATTTCCTTGTTTCCTTTTTTGAAAAATACTTTTTGTTATACCTTTCGTTTCTATGCCCTCAAGTATATCACTTGATGAAGAGTAATAGCAGTACTGAAGCGGCTAACATTGCTTGCGATTTTGTTGTTTTGCTATGACGGCGAAAGCGTTTGCGAAAACTCGATACGTCCAAAAACTACCGAAATATTAAGAAGCAACCTTGTCGTTTCACAAAACGTTTACCTAGAACTAGCAAACAATATATAGACAACAAATTACAGTGTTTTTTTGGATGCCTACAGTCATATTTTTTTTAATAAAAAGAACAAAACTTTGACGTTCTGAAGACGACGTGAAAACAACTCGATTGACGTCCTCTTTAGGACGTGGACGACGTCCTAGACTAAACCGGATGTGGAATTTCGCGGGTCCACGCCATTTTCACGTCCTCGTCGACGTCGCGTCGTGTTTGCTAAACCTGTCTATTGTATCGAATGCCCGGTGTCGTTACGTTAAAAATAATTCATCAGAGTTCAGAATATCTTCTTATACAGCTCGATTATTCAACCCTTGCTCATTTAAACCACCAGTCTACTATTACGATCGAGCGTTATACAAAAATAACATGAATAAAGTTACCCAACATCACACAAAATTCGGCAGTCTATGTACTCCAAGGCAGTCCAGTCTCTAAGCAATGAATGTATCCAATACACACGTGATCTGATATAAGCATCTGTTCGCGCGATTCGCAGTATCGACGTTATTTGCATGCACGTAGACGAAAAAAAGTTGATTTAGAGCTATTTTATACGGTGGCCCATATGTGCAAAACACCCCCAAAAACAAATGCACCCCCAAGTGTTCACAACACACCCTAGTATTTAAATTTAAGTGCAACAGTTTGTCTAAAACACCCCAAAGCAATCGAAACACCCCAAAACATTTGAAACACCCCCACAACATTCGAAACACGGCCAAAGCAAATGGTATATAAGAAAAGGCGGACACGGACAGACGGACACAAAAGACGGACACGAAAGACGGACAGTTGTGGAAAAGACGGACACTTATGGAAAAGACAGGCACTTATGGAAAAGAAGGGCACTTATGAAAAAGACAGGCACTTATGGAAAAGACGGGCACTTATGCAAAAAACAGGCTCTTATGGAAAAGACGGACACTTATGGAAAAAATGGGCACTTATGAAAAAGATTGGAATAAAGCATTTAAAAGCGAGATTTTTTACTCACACCGGGCGCAACCAGTATTACACATATAATACGTCATACAAACATCTTTAGGCATCTTTAGGACGCACAGAAAAGCGAATTATTGATTAAAGTAACATTCCTAATGTTCGCCTTCATGTACTTCTTATGCGTTGCATAATTGGACTTCCCCGTACTTAGAATAAACAGACGCATTTAACATTTTAATGACTTCAATATTAACTTTCTTTTTTGCGTTATTTACATTGTATTTTAGTTCACGAATTCACAGTTTATTTTTAAAAGATTTAAAGGTAAAATGAAAACCCTCCTGCAGATCTTGTGATCCTGTCCAACATGGTGAGACAGTAGTCGCAAGGCGGACTCGTTCACAGCAAACCTGGTAATGTATATTTTCACCGTCTTTTTACATCTGTGCAACAACGGCAGCGTTACTTTGGACCATCCTTGTGTGCCATACCACGCCAGATAACGCAATTTCTACGGCGCGAACACTGGTTATACCTTCGGTAATCGCTTGGTTATCTACAAATCCTGTAGACTGTGGTAGTTGGTAACTTTTATCCCTACACATTACTTTGATTACAACTTTTGGTACTACTTTAAATAGGGTAGTTGTGTTATTTTAAAAGTGCGGACGTATTCACATGAGCTTTTGTGGTTAAACCGAAAGTTACTGCTATATTTTTTCTACCATTGTAATTAACAGTGTGAACAGTTAACAGTGTAATTAGATATGTTAAAGGGGCTATGTCAAAGATTGCATGGTTATTCTCAATTTGCTAAAAAATCGCTTGACATGGTATTATGTTAATGAATATTTACGGAACACTACAGAAGAACAAATAAAAAATCTAAAAAATGCAATATATTTCAGCAAACCACTAGATAGAGCATTAAACTTTGATTTTGGATTGCGTGACGCCCCGTAACTAAAAAGCAAAGATTACTGCAATCCTGAAAATAAACTCTGAATTCTTAAACTAAAATTAGGGTTTAGGCTGAACCTAAAATAGGAAAAACAGTCAAAGTTCCTCTCTTATTTTAATATGAAATACTGATATTCTTCCGTAGTACTATTTGATACACTGAGGTGATCTGTAATCAATTTTGTCTTGTTATTATTGCGTTTGCATTGGGTTCAAAATAAGGCCTCAATCACCTGATATATATAATTGACCAAAAATACAATGTAAATATGGCAAAAAAGAAAGTTATTATTGAAGTCATTAAAATATTAAATGCGTCCTTTTATTGTAAGTAAGAGAAAGTCCAATTATGAAATGCATAGCAAGTACGTAAGTCAATAATTCGCTTTTCTGGCCATCCTAAAGATGCCTAAAGATGTTTTGTATGACGTATTATATGTGTAAAACTAGTTGTGCCCTGTGTTTAAAAAATCTCGCTTTTGAATGCTCTATTCCCGTCTTTTCCATAACTGTCCGTTTTTCGTGTCCGTTTTTCGTGTCCGTTTGTCCGTGTCTGCGTGTCCGTGTCTGCGTGTCCGTGTCACTTTGGGGGTCTTTCAAATGTTTTGGGGGTCTTTCAAATGTTTTGTGGTGTTTTTGATAAACTGTTGCACTATCATTTAAATATGTGTTGTGAACTGTTGGGGGTGCATTTGTTTTTGGGAGGTGTTTTGCACGTATAGGCCATCGTAATTATAAATAATATTATGTTCTTACAGTTAGGCCGGTAAGGGTAATTTTGCAAGAATTTTGCGTTTTGGGATACAAGCATGTGAACCATCTCGGACATTTTGGTATGGTTGGCCAAAAAAATAATTCCATATTTAACGCTAAGATTCTTTACCACAATCACTAAACTCTTATTCACATTCAACGCCAGAAAATACTGTCAACAATTTAATTTTTTATGTCAACAATCGTAAATTTCATGTTAACAAATCCCATGATTCCTGTGGGGTTGCTAGTGGTAAAATTTTGCGCGCTTTTCTGCAGTGCTCTTTTGAATCTTGAAATGCTTTTCTGTAGTGCTCAGGTGAATCCCAAAGATCTAAATTCTAGCAAAGTCTCTTCGGGTATTTCAAATTTAGGTCTTTCAACTGAACCAGATGCACGATATGATATAGTTTGAGAAACGTCGGCTCAACAACTTTCGATTTTTTTAACGACGCTCAATTTTTATCCAGACGTTTATCCAGCGCCTTTTTTTCAAGCGGTAGCGTACGTTATAGCGGGAAATTTTGAGCTGCTCGTTGTCACTAAATTAGCTATCCTGGGGCCGGTTGTATAAAAAAGTGATTAAAGTTAACTATGATTAGTGGAAACGTCAACCAATCAGAACAACGTATTTTGTGCTTAATCACTATTTAACTACGAAACAGTGATTAAAAAAGTGATTAAGAGTTTTATACAACCGGCCCCTGGATGTATGATATGTCAACAAACATTGCAAACTACATTGCGAAATTGTAGTTTCTGTGTGATATATGGCTTTGTGATTTACTATGTTAGGAAGAATATATCCTAGAAAATTTAAAGCTCTAGGTAAGTTCTGAAATCTACAGCATTTAAATACAAGTGGAGTTGCGACCAAATTATAAATATCTGGTTTGTTTAATTGTTTTTAACACGATTTATTCAAAATTTATTTGAAATTATTTTGCACATTGTTCTTCGTAAAATCAGCTAATTTTGTGAAGGGTTTTCGGTTACATAAAATGTAGTATGTAGAAACTTTATTTCTCGTCGTTTGTTTTACTGCTAAAGGAACATTCGAACAGAAACGACAACGACTACGACTTCTGCACACGCCATCAAATCTCGTACTCGTAGTCGTACTCGTAGTCGCTGCTAAAGCTCCCTAATGGAATCATCCATGTAGGTCGATTTTAGAACCGTCTCAGCTGCCATCGGGTACAAATTTTTATGTCGCCTAGCATTTTCTTGCGCGACGAACTGACATTCCATTAGAGCCGCATTTTTCCCAAAAACGACACGATTGAACTCGAAAATGTCAGGATCACGACCATCATCACAATCTCTCCATAAGACTCGAAACATAGGACGGTCTTTCTCCTTGATCTCGACTTGCAAGTACATTTCTTTAACGTCGCACGCCAAAGCAATTGGGTTTCGACTGAAACGAATCAAAACGTCAAAAAGCTCCTGCTGTAACTTTGGTCCCGCGTAAATAACATCGTTTAAAGAAACACCGTCCATTTTTGCAGAACAATCAAAAACTATTCTGACTTTCGTCGATGTTTTATCCATGCGGACCACCGGAAAGTGAGGCAGGTACCATACTTCTGGTTGCGTCGTCTCTTCCTCCGAGACACGTCTCAAATAACCCTTCTCTATGTAGCTGTTGATGTAGCTGTTTTTTCATACTCTGCCCGGGTAAACTCGTCTTTCTTTAGCTTCCTCTCGGTGTTACATAAACGAGACATTGCCTGTTCGCGGTTGTCAGGCAACTTTGGACGCTCGGGCTTCCAAGGAACACCAACAGAGTAGCGATTAGTGGTAGTATCATAGCTCAACGATTCCTTGACTTGTGTCAACGCGGCTTGTTCTTCTTCGGTATAAATTTCGGGTTGTGTAGTTGCACTGCCGCAAGCCTTTACCTCCCAAAAACGTTTTATGCTCTGGTCTACATCGCAACAAGTATTCCCAATACTTAACGAGCTCCTAGATAGCAGTGTTGGAATCACATGGGTCCTAGCGACAGCTGTATCTGGCGCGCCAATACACGTCCACCCAAGTGGACCAAGACGAGCGATGGGTCCACCAGTAGCACCTCGAATGTCCGCTCGAGAATAATGTAAGTCCGCATTATCGACGCCAATTAGTAAATCCACAAATCCATCTTTGGCTGGTTTGGCAAACTCGCAATTCTTCAAATGTTCCCGGGCATCTTTTCTTTGGCTCCAATCCTCCTCCGTATGGTTGCCGGTTACTTTCTTTGGGCACGTTTTGACATTTATTTCTTTGGCAAATTGACCGTCCACGCTTTCAATCGTTAGCTTTACTGGCATTGACTGGAAAGCCTCTACTTCATTGTTCAAAACACGTACTTTAACAGTTATAAACGGTTCGCGTAATCCCAGAACACCCGCTACTTCTTCGTTTAAAAATGTCTCATTTGACGCATCATCGAGTATTGCTTTAACTTTAATCTTTCGCTTTTTTGATCTCAACCATACAGGTACAGTGGGAAACGAGTAAGTTTCCGTCTTATTTCCTTTGCTCACAGACGCGTGTGTGTGTTTAGTTTCAGCCCCCTCCCCTGGAACCATACTGGGATGCTCCTCAGACTGCTTTACCAGAGATGTATCATGTATGGTGATTCCTCTTACAGCCATAAATACCACACGTCTTCGATCTTGAACACAGCTTGCCTTGGTGGTCACTTCCTAAGCACCTGAAGCACAAATGCTTTTCCTTGGCAACATTCAATCTAGCTTCAATAGCCAATCCTTGAACTTTCTACATGCCCAAACTCCATGATTCCCCTCACAAAACGAATACGGCGGCTTGTTATTACCACTCGACCTCCTGAACCACCAAAATACGCCCGACCATTGAATTTACTTCCAATTCTACCTTTACTTCCATCCACCTTTCCAGCATCTTTGTCAACAATCCCATGCACCATCTCGGCTGCCTCCACTCTAATCCGAACCTCTTCCTTCAGCCAATCCCTCAGATTCAATACCGACCGCTCAAGCTTTTGTTCTCCTAACCACCGACTGTAGCTCTCAACTTGTCTGTCAGTCAGCTTTTTAACTAACAGACTGTGAAAGGTGCCAGCTCCAAGTTCCGAATCTCTACCTTCTGCTTGCAACTTTACAACTGACACACGAACGAGATCGGAAAATTTCTCGAAACCCTTAATATCACTGTTTTTCAAAGGCACTATGGTCTCCAGTTGATCCATATAGGCCTGCAACTGCCTACGCTGTCCACCATATTTTGCTTTCAATATTTCCTTGGCTTCCTCACATTTTGGTTGTGAAACTCCACGCCCTTGAATGGCCTGTAATGCAACGCCTGTAAGACTCTGTCTAAGCCTCGGCATTTGACATTTAGTGCTTCAGAATTTTCGTCAACCAAACTTGTAAATAATGCCCCAAAATCCTCGGGGCAAATTACTTCCATCGAATACTGGCAATTTCAGTGGTTTTAGACGACTCTGAAACTGTCCCGTGTTTCCTTGCATGCTGGATGAATTTGATTCACTCGCTTGTTGTACAGGGGGTAAACTTGCTTGTTTACTAACACTTTCACCAACACTTTCACCAACACTTTCACCAACACTTTCACCAACACTTTGGCCTACTTTAGCTTTCATGCTTTCGTTAATTACAATTTGGGCTTTATTAATACATTCATTTATTTCAACTTCAAAAGAGTTTTTTCCATCTTCATCTTCTAGCGTAATATACAAGAAACTCAATTCATCAAGGATCCCCATAGTTATATCTAGTAACCCCACAGTACCTCAATATCCTCCTCGATCTCCTCAACGTTCGCCGTACCTTTCAAAGCACATAATTTGTCCACGTTGTGTTGGACGTTTGTAGTCGCGGTCTTTTTCGCTCTTTTCTGTTTTTCCAATTCAATATTTTCAACTCGGTTTCTTTTCGATTAACGCCTATATCACCTGAATCAGCTTCTTTGCTTTGTGCGGTAGTTCCGCCACTCTCCAACGACGTAATTATTTTAAAACTTCTCGCACCACGAAATCACGATTAAATAATGCCAATGTCCTGGCAAGATCGCCAAAAAATGTTGTCCAGTGGATAAAATACAGTCAAGGTTAACAAACGAAAAACCACAAAATAAGAATTTAAAATTACAAATATATATTCAAAATCTGCAAGAATTTACATGATATGACTGTCTGACTTAAAACCGCGAAAAACCTTTCATAACAACAACAATGTGTGGTATACCGAGCGGTTCCGGCTGCGACCGATACCCGATCACGGGACGTCTCGTAAACAGTTTGATTATCATATACATTCTGAACAGGTCAAGACCAGCCAGCCACTCAATTAGATCTCTTTTTAAAACATCACAACATGTTAATTATTTTGTACATTTTTGTCTTACTAATCTTTTACGTACATTATTTCCTCAATACCTATTCCTCCAGAATGTGGAATGTTGCTATGTTGGAACAGACATTTCTATATATGACCGGCCAATATATGTCCTTGTCAAAGCCTCAAATGAAAAGCATAAGTTGGGTGTTTTCAAAATCAAAACTAATCAGATGTATAGTGGGGTCAAACTAAAGGATTAAATTATTGTACAGTACTATATATAAATTGTATTAATGTATCTAAAATAGCAAAACAGAAAGTCGAACAGCTGACAATTATGATGCATTTTTGTACACTAAACCGTAAATAATGCGTTTGTTATCACGTTGACCATACAAGTAAACGCCACCTAACTTCAATTAGAAAGCAGACCCTGGATTATATTGGGAATAACACAATTGATAATTTACAATGACAACACGGCCCGTGCAAAAAAGTACACATGGTGAGGTAAAACATAAATCATAATGAAGATAGCAACAATAACATTCTTATTTACTAATTATCGCAGCCTGGCAGGGTTGTCTTTTGCTCGCTTCCAGATATGAAAATATGTTCACTCCACAACAGCCGTAGAATCGATGAAGTCGCGCGCGCAATTAGACACTCGAACCCATGATGCATTGCGACCTGCTTGTCCAACCTCCTCTGTTTTACCGCTACGAAACCAAGTCAGATCACAGTTAATCGAAGGGAAATGGTTAGGCTAGCCGGCAAACTTCAAAGGGTTCGCGACATTATGTCGGGAGCCTATGAAAAATTGATCACGTGGTCCGATGCCTGCATTATCTCAGCGTGATGGCAGGAGCGGTATATATAAAAAGATCATATTACATATAAAATATCGATCTATTGTTAGAGTTTCTCGTCTGCAAAAGGAGTTTACAAACAAATAAGAGTTAATGGATGTCTGCGAAGATTTTCAGGATATTGGCGATGAAATTTCCGTTGGGTTGTCTGCACGGCCACCTTTTGCTCTCTGATGTCCAAAGTAATCCTCTAACACATCTTGCATGAAGCGTTCACTCAACACATATTTAAACCCTTCGCCAAGTAAAAACTGAATGGCTTCAATATGTGAGTGGACATAAATTTTAAGGCCTTTGTAAGTTTGTAAGGACAGAAACATCTTACCCTTCTCATCAGCAGTGTAGATTCCCTCTCGTTGCATGATACTCTCTCTCCATTTCTCCAAGTAATGCAGAAAGACATCCCTCAACCAAGCAAATCTCTCGTCATCTTGGGAAGTGTAAGGTTTGATGAAATCATTTCTTCTTCTGACATGCTCAGTTGGTGACCTAACATTTGCACAGTCGAAGAAATAGTTCATCATCTTACAAAATTCTGCTGTGCCAAGGACATCATCATCGCCTTTTTCCTCCAATGCTGTTGCCACAGACTGACTAAGAAGCTGTGTTGCCAACTTCACCTTCATTTTGCTGTATGGTCGAGTGATAGTTTTGGCAACGTGTGCAAGGCAAATTCTTGGTCACCGTAAAAAAGGTCGGCAATGTGCTTAAACATCAGGTATCTACCATTGTTCCACATTAGACGACTGCAGGAACCCGAACCAGAGTTATATAAACAATTCCGGGCAGCCTTCATTAAATGGCAGGCATCAGCAAAAAAGTAAATGAATCGAGTTGTGGCAAAAATATTATGTACCTTGTAAATGACATCACCGTCCATGTCACTCATATATTGAGAATGGAGCTCAAAGAACTTGCGATTAGGTGATGCTCCATCGTTGACTGCAGCAATGACCCAAAGGTTTAATGACAACTCAAGCACTCCTACAACCTTCCAAAACATGGACATTAACTGGTAGGATGTGACATTTTCAGCAAAATAATATGCAATGACATGTTTGAGGTCACTGCACATTCCTCTTACCAAAAATGCGAGTGCATGAGTTGCCATTACATCTTCTTCACCCAGACTGGCATAGTTCGTCATTGGATCCCCAAGATCCACGAACCCTATCAACTCACCCGAATACTTGTCAAAGACAAGGTTTGATTGTATTTTCATCTCATCCATGACCAACACCAGATACCGTTGAATGCCTGTTAATGTGGCACCTCTTTCACGAAGAGATTCAATGTTCTCCACATTTATGCCAGCTTTTGGCTTAAAATAGTTCTTATAATCACGAAGAACTCTCTCGCCGAGCAAAACCAAAGCTCCACTCTCTCGCAACTCTCTATATGCAGCTGTGGACTTGCTATGTAAAGACAATGCAAACCGAATAATTTGCGGGTGATATCTTCTCCCCATTTTTCTCCATCTCCCCAAAAAAACTTCATGTGAGGGGTACCCTCAAGGTTCTGCCCTCCCATAATTTTTAAAATGTCATTCTCCAGACCTTCACTAACCCCTACTCCGTCTTTTTGGATTCTATCCTCCAACAGTTTTATCCTTCCCTCTAACTGCTTGTTCTGTAGGCGGGATGCTTTTACAGTTGCTACCAGCTTTTCTGGGCCACAGGCAGCCAGGGAGGCTTTACTCTTTGCTGGGACTGTGGAAACCTTTCTCTTTCTTGTTTCGGCTTTCCTTAATGCATTAATAGTCATGGAACATGGTTTGCACTGTTCTTTTGAAATGTTTTCCAAAATGACCTCACAATCTGGTGAGCGAAATGATACATCTGACTGAAAATGGGTATCACAAATTGATTTGGGAACAGAGTGTCGAATAACAGTGGACTGAGTGCAATGGGACAATTGTTCACTCCAAGTTGGATCAACTGCTACTGTTTGTATAGCATCAATGTCTTGAGGCAACCCTGGACAAAGGTTAGAATTTGTAACTAAGCTTAGCATCTCTATGGCACCATCCAAGGATTTAAGGCACCTCTTTCTTTCTTGGTAAATGCCGTGATCGTCTGGAATTGGCCAATTGTAAACATACACAGTGAATTCCAAGTTTGCATTTACATACACAGTAAATTTTGGGATGCTGTGTGACTCGTCGCTGTATACGAACTTTGTACTTTCCTCGTTATTTAATTCCACCGTCCATGGCAACATATGTTTTTCAAATACATATTTCTCAAGATCTTTAAGAGTTAATGTCGGCACATTAGACGTGGACGCTGACGGCATGTCATCAACACTAACCCTCACCAACGTTCTACGCTCTTTCGTGGGTTGATCATGACTTTTCGTCGGCAAGTTCTCAGTAGGAATGCTCCCAGTTACCAAGACCTTTCTTTTTGGATCTTAAAATATAAAATTCGATACAACCATGAGCCGACGTGATATGCATGAAAGGCCTTTGTTCTAACTAGTTACAAATGTCAATACAAGAATTAATTAGACGCACAAAATACAACTGTAGTACTCACGTATTAGAATGCATTCAGGCTTGAAGTGCCGTTCACAAATGTGGATGTTGTTCGCATCAATACTTTTCTTGAACTCTGGCGTTAATTCTCGCGTTCTCAGGATTAAATTCAGCCAAGCTTGTCTCGCGTTCTTTTTTAAATCAGTCGTTTCCTGGCTTTCGTCAGCGCGAGCGGACGGTATTTTAAACAGAGAAATTCCATGTTTTCGGCTCGTTAGACAGCCATAAAACGCCCAGTTTTCACCAGGCATGGCATTCAACTCGCCATCCAAACCGAAATACAAAACAAATACTAAAAAGATTTTCTCTAACATTCAATTTTCTAGCGCTGTCGATCGTGTTTACTCTATAGCACCGCAGTGGAATTTCCGAAGTCATGCAGGCTTCGGACCACGTGACCTGAATATATCAGGTTGAATAACATATTTTGTCACGTGACCGTCTAGCCTAACCATTTCCCTTCGATTAACTGTGGTCAGATGCATATGCATGTGAGTTGAGTCCTCGTGGTTGATATCTCCTGTGCTTCGAGGTTTCTTCTCCGGCTACTCCGGTTTTCCTCCCTCCCTAAAATCAACGCATATGGGACAACCGAGGGCCAATTAAGGCTATCAATATCGAGGCGACCAAAAGTAAATCGTTACTCTGTTAGTATAAAAATAACATGAAATTTTATTAATTTATTTATAACAAAAATAAAGTATATCAGTAAGAAGGCAGTAAAAACTGTTATATTAAGGTTTATACATTTATATATATATATATATATATATATATATATATATATATATATATATATATATATATATATATATATATATATATATATATATATATATATATATATATATTATATTATATACATTATATAATATATATTTATATAATGCGATTATATACATTTTCTAATTCGAATTTCAAGTTATAACTGTTTGAAACTTGAAAAAGCGGCTGAAACTAGATTTATAGCAGGGCATACCTCGGGCTGATACTATTGGCTGATTCGAACGTTCATTATGGCAGCTTTGAGTTGGCCAATGAAAATTGAGTGTATATCCGGGTTAGGTTGTAGCAATAGTTATAGGTATTGCCAAGGGTGTCAGAGTGGATCGCCTGTGGTCCAAACATTAAACTTCTAGTCATATCGATGGACTTTTTTCTCACGAGCGTCCGTGCAAGCCCAGCTTCAATTTACTGTAATCCGAATGGTAAAGTTCCAAAGTTATGGTAGTTGTGGCCGAATATGCAAAGTCATACTGTATGAGCTCAGTTTCGACCCACGTGCTGCTTTGACGGGCAAAAGTTTCGGCTACATTTCTGACCAAGTCTCTTTGTCCTATGTATCGTAGTTGTATCGTTAAACAGCGAAAAAATACCTATACCGTTTTGTGCAACTTATGGTGTAGACACTGTACACTAAAAACAGTATGTACTGGTAGACAATTTCCTTGCATTATATATACTCTGATCCTGCAGGCAATATGTACAAAATCTTTAGTCACAGCTAAAAAGAGCATCTTAAAATTAGTAAAATTGCAAAGTTTAGTGCCGAAATGTTGTAAATAGGCTAACAGAAATTATTATATAGACTGCCATCGGATATTAAGTATTCTGTAATCTGATTGGCTCGCTACTAGTAGGATATTAGCTCATATCCTACTAGTAGAGGAAACAAGATGGCGTCCGAAAGTTTTTCGATCGCAAAAAATATTGTTTTGAGCATTTTGGTGACCATTCTTGGCCATATGTACAACACATAAACTTAGATAAAGTTTGTGAAGGTTCGTAATTGATTTAAATCTCACCTAAACAAGTATAAAATACTGTTTTTCACTAATTAATAGTGAATAAGTCTCCCGAGAGTTGGAAAAGAGTATAATTGCTTGAATTGTTATAATTACAAAAACTGTGCTCAATTTTGAGGTCAACAAGCGTTTGTTTGGCCCAAAACAATTATATTTTTTAAGAATTTGAAACTTTTGGAAAAATTTGTTTGAAACATAATTTTAAATAACGATAAGATATATAACGATAATTGATTTAATTGCTCATGTTAATTTTTCTAAACCGCATACAATTATACAAGGCTATTGTGTATAATTGCTTTGCAGCACGTAAGTGAACTGACCTGATGCAAACATTTTTATCTAGAACGAATACTGAGCGTGTTGTTTAGTCAGTAAGAAACTTGTAAATAAAGGTCATGCACCATAGGAAGATATGATTTTAGAAGAATTGATTGGGGCTTTGGTTTCGCTTGGTTCCTTGTTGGTAACACAAGTGCCGCCTATATCTCGTGACAGTCTTGGAAGATATTACTGGCTTTTATTCGAGGAATCTCCCGACGATGAAGAACTTCATCAAGAATTAATTCACCGAGAATATAAGCCCGATGACAAGGAAGAGTTACCGTACTACGAAGAGTTAAACACTGCCGTATTAGCAAGTACTGAAAACAACACGAATCGTGGTATTTGCGAGTCATTACGCAGAAGTTTCCAAGTAAATTTTGTGCTTCTACTTTCCGTAGTTTTATTAGGGTTGATCACAGTTAGTTTAGTTTTTGTCGATTTGAATACAACAAACTCGTGCATCGAGTGGCGTCATCGCAGTCATACTGTATCAAAGAAGAGAAAAGTTCTCCAAATTCTTGGCAAATCGATCTCTGCTATTCCCCTCTATTTATGGTTCCCAGCAAGTGTGGCGATGCTGTGGGGTTGGGAGGAGTTCAAGAAGAATTATCGGTCTTGTTTACTTACGTCTTGCTTCGCTACGTGTATGGCAATGGTGTACAGAGCTGTTTTATTTCAAAAATTCATCACGACTACAGTGTATGGGTAAGGCGCACTTGTTGCAATTGATTTTGTGCACTTCCATTGATCGAACTTTGTACCATGCACTAAGCCAGCAATTCCTTCGCTATTTTGCCAAAATATAGCTTAATAAGAATGGCTGTTTTCTGTGTACAAATCACTCTAAACTGAGTTAAAATAATGTGTTAAAGTCATTATAAGTGTTGCTCCATCCAAATGTGGGTATAGTCAAGTTCTTGCATCAATTGCCTCGTATGAAAATTAACGCGCAAAACCCAGTTTAAGAGGATAAAAGTTGAGCATAGTTGGAAGCACAAATTGCCGCATTTTAAGTTTCACACTAAAAAATTGAACTAATGAGTGTTTTCATTGACTACATAATTTTGTGGGCAATCATTGTACAGCGAATAACCATGATCACGAGTCTCTGTAACTCTTACGCTCGCTTGACCCGGCGTTTTATCGGTAGAAAAATGCCCGCAGATTAGGTTGAGATTTATGTGTAGCTAAATCCGGGTTGTGGTGAACAGCCATGTATTGTGCCGTTGTGTGAGTACACACATATTGAAAGTGGGTTAAAATATTCCTACATCAAAATAGACGTTCGTCGCAAGTCAACGCTTTTGTGCAATGCGGAAATATTGACCATGCAAATTCAACGAAATATTGCGGAAATTCAAAATGTTGTTTAATGCACTATAGGACAATATGATTGAGGCGGGAAACAGAATTTATTCTGCATTGCAATTTTCATGCCGACTTTCGATCTGGAATGGAGGGTTTTCATTTGACATATGGCTCATAGAGCCAGGTAGACCAATATGCCCACTTGTTGTTTTAATTCTAATGGACTGATTGAAAACGCTGTATAAAATTCTGCCTGATTTATTCTTAATAAGGAATATCACAATTTATAGATGATAAATGTTTACTGGAAACTCCAATCCTTGGACGCGGAAAATATAAGCGTATAGCTTTTACTAGGAATTGGTGTTTGCTGTAAACGGACAACAGTAAGGAGTGCCTTTGCTGTAAATGCAAAATCATTAACTATATAATTGGTACTGTTAGACTGCGCCATACAAAGACACTTTGTTTAATACAGGAACTTGGCGATTGATATTCAAGGGCTGTTCTTCCCCCATTGCTTGACGTTAATTTGACTTATGGCGTGCATGCGGCGTTTACGTTTTACAAATTGTAGGGTTGAACATATCACAGAGTTGGAGCATGACTAAAAACTACGCACAATTCCGTTCATTACTTGTTTCGGCTAATTGTTGTGATTGATTGATTGCGAAGCGCCTCTGTTGCGTTGCCTTCGTTGACAACGAAAGTTTTGTGAAAGTTCATCCAAAGTTTATACTTTCTTTTTTTAAATGCGTAGCGTTCCTGTAAGTCCCAGGAATTTTTACTCTGCGAAATTTATGTTTACTCGTCAAGTTTGGTATTGCAACTGGCAAAGAACTCTGCTCAATTCAATTTTCCGTCATACAAGACAGATGAAGTCTGTAGCAAAATACGTCTTCGTCGTCGTACTTCGTATTCCTGCTTAGACTCTCTATTAATAGCAACCTTAACATTTCCGTTTACACCAAGGGGCTAACCTCGTAAAATTCCCGTGTAAGAAAATCGAAATCATCAACCACGAAATGTTAAAGCGACACGATTTGTTAAAAGAATCTAAAATACTGTGTTATATTATAAGATTGCGTATGAAACGTGGTATGAAAAGTCACCCATTTTCAAACCGTGTTTTTAGCCTCAGAATAGCGTCCTTTTACCCCTTTTTAAGTCAAATATCTTGTAGGCTTAAAACATGATTAAAGGGTGCTATTCTAGGGTTGAAAACAGCGTTTGAAAATGGCTGACTTTGTGGCTACAGGATTCAAAAACTGGTCCAAGTTATCGTTCCATGTATAATTATACAGAGTTCAATAGTTGACGTTTGCAGCTATACAGCTATTTCAAGGTTGTCATTGAAGTTAAACTGACCGCGCAAGGGTTTATGGTTTGTTTATTTAAACCCTAATGCTCAGGGAATTACCTTTGTAGCAAGTAAAGTTGCATCCTAAGTTTCCTATGTGCTATCGATGTTGTTTCCAAGAAGTTATTCCGACTTCATAGTTGAAAATAAACAATAATGCATCAACGCTTGTGCGTTCATATTTTACAGATTATGCTTTTGGAAGGGCAACCTTTATTGAATTGGCTGTATATAAACCGCTGTCAGCACGTAAACCGCAAACCTCAAACGCTACAAGTCAAATCAAGTCAAGCTGTTTGGGCAGAAAACCATTGAACATCAAGCTACAGGTTTCTGTAGTCAAATAATACGTTTCTGTGCGGCATTTTCGGACACTTCAGTGAATTGTAAAAGTAAAATTTTTCACAATTAATGATTTTGTTTTTATCGCAAACGAAGCATCTGACGTTAGCGAATACACAACGTGAAACGTCGATTCGGACGCCAAGAGAGCTGGGGCCGTCAAACGCCAAGACACCTGGGGCTGTTTCGCATTCTGCCCGACTAATGTCTTTTGAAATCCAATTGATTTCAAATAAATAACCCCTCCCTCACAAAAACCCTCTCTAGTTAGGAACTCCAATTAACGTGATAACATTTCGGCCATCATACCAAGACCGTAAGTTAATGCAGCGTTAGAGCCAAACTTAATGCAAGATAATTTTAATATATTGTTTATTATTGATATTGACGATAGCTGGGAAATATAATGTTGATATTTATCATTTATAGACCCGGAGCGAGGGGATTCGGTGAAATATTTCCTGCAGTGATGATATTTTCCGAGGGCTTTAACCCGAGGGAAATATTACTGAAGGAAATATTTCGCCGAATCCCCCGAGTGGAGGGTCTATAAATGATATATTATACCGAAAATCAAAAACTTCCGTAAGAATAAACTTTTAAGTTTTTCAAGTTGAACATACCTTCGTGAATATGATGCTCTAAAATACAAAATAGCCAGATCTTTGTTTATTTTTATAACGAGAAGTACAGAAAATTCCTTTTAATTTTTTAAATATTTGTGTTTTCGACGCCCTTGCCCTCCAAAGTACTTTATAATTCTTCGTGAAAATCATCAAACTTTTCGCACATTCTGCCATTTTTGTTTACGACAACTTGCCAATCTGTGCTTGCGTGTTCAAGCGTCGCCATGACAGCGTGAGATACAGCATATCTCACTTCAAAAGTGAGATATAGGCATATCTCACTTTTAAAGTGAGATACCTGGCGAAACCACCTTATCACGTATATGAATTTGAGGTATAATATACAGTTTTATCATATGATCTTCGTTCACTGTGCAAAATCCACGCATGCGATTTGTCAAAATCAATCACGTGTGTTCTTGTTACCTCGCAACAGTGAGTCTTTTGAGTGCAGCATTGACAATAATGCACGGAAAACGTGCATTACTCATTTCAAATGACTATAAATTTTGCAAAAATAGATGAAATGGAGACAAATTTAACCAGATTGGAGCATTGCAATTTTCGAGGTAAATAAAATAACAAAAGATGTAGGCGTACGGTATTTAAATTAGTGCAAGCAGTAAAATGGGATGGAGACTGTTTAGTTTACAAATTATTTACTACTCTCTTGCTGGATGCAAAATGAATTCAAAATTTTCTGTACCAAAGTCGGTCCCGGTGGCCTCTTGCAGTATAGAAAACTTTTCGTTCATTGTACATTCAGCTCGTGCGTTATTTGTAAACAAAACACACACAACAGTCTCTAACCCTTCAAATACCAGCACGAAAAACGAGAAATTGTGTTTTTACTAAATTTCGATATAATGTATATATCAATGCGGAAAGGAATGTTTTATGTTTCTTTTATAACATAGCAAAAATGTCATAAAATAATTTCAATAGATGAGCAATGGGAAGTTTTCCGTGTTTACGTTGGGTTATGTGAACACAACTCTTAATCAATCAGCGTTCAGAACTCATAAATGCTATATTATAAATTTTAATATAACATCTTCACGACTCTTGATTTTGATTTTGTCACAAAGGAAGTTGAATGCTTGAGGTTAGTCCTTTGCCGTAAGTGGAAATCGTAAGGTATCTAATGGTCTATGTATTCAGAGAAATTTGCATTTCCAATCAGTGAAATTGTTGAACATTGATTTTGTCTTTTAGAATACCTGACACCGTTTTATTTGTCCTTACTCTTCTGATATGTGTTTACCTGGTGGTCAGGAAATTCAGGCAAGTCAATCCAACGACAGACCTCTCATTTGGCCAGATATTCTTCTGCCTTTCTTTCACATTCATAGCGGGTACAGTAATCGCATACATTCACACGTACGTCATCGTAGCGTATTTTATAGAGACAAAAAACAAGATAATGAAAGCGCTGATTGCGGCGCTCACGCCGGGGATAGTATTGTTACCAACAGCCATTGGTAAATACCTTGTATTGCGAAGAAGCTTGGGCTTATTTCCGATAGATAAAGCATTTGTGATTTGCTATTTCCTACGTGGGGGCGCGATTGGGCTATACCGTACAATGCAATCAAATTTCCAAAATATCTAGCTTTTTATTGGTTTGTCTTTGCTGCATGGCGTTTCAAACGTTTTGAGCAAAGCAACCCTCAGCCTCCGTATTAAAATGTGGAAATGTTTCATCGCTTGTGCAAACAAAACTCGTTGTGGAGCCACCTTAAGCGTGGAAAGGTTGGATAGTCCACGTATACGTCGCTTTAATGCAGACCTCGAAATTCAGAATATTCTGTTTGAGTACACAACTGTCATTTTAAGTCAAGCATATCTGGTTTTGTATCTAGTGATGAATTTCAACGTTGATCGTCCGTGGGAAATCATCCAAGGCTCTCTTGTCAGAATTTGCATAAGTACGGCGATAGATTTTTCCTTCAACATTGTCTCCGTATTCATTCAAGTTCATTTTTATGATATTCCTATGCGCAGAGTGTGGTTGAGGTATTGGCGACGGCACATGGTTGCAAACATTGTCATTATTGTTATCATGGTATCGGGTTTTGGTTTCTCGTTGGTCAGCGTTTTCGAGGCGCGTGGGGATAGCTTACAGGAATATCCATTGAGAAATTGCACGTTAGGAATTTGAAACGTTTTGCAGATCTTTGACCAGGAAATAAGGAGTAACTTCCTAACTCTGTTCAAAACTACATTGATTAGATGTTTGACGTTTTAGACATTCTTATTATGAATCTCTTTGTAAATGAGACATCTACAAGCCATGCGAGTCTGCTCATTACACTGTCCAAGGCAAGTTACCAATGACGAGATTGGCGAGAATGTTACCAACGGCTAGATTGCACCAGCGTGCTCCATCTATAGAACATGCATTTTTGTTAGCTAAACGCAATTATAGAAACTAGAAGGGCTAGTTTTTGGTATCGCAGCATTATATATTCTTCATGCACTCCTGTTATGCATTAGTGACATATACTAGAAGCTAGTATGACAAACAGAGTATTGTACCAAATGCTTTGAGGAAAAATTACATTACATGTGTTTACATATTATACCCTGCACAACACGCTTGTATATAGATCCCGTATGAGAAAATATACGGATTATACCGTCTTAAAAAATAAGTAATAACAAGTGAAAGAAAGCCTATGTCTGCTAAAATTCTTTTCTAAAACGTTGTTGCCCACCAATGACGAAAAAACAAAATGTTAAAAGATGTTTTGAATTTGTCAAGATTTTAAATCCTGAATTCAGTCCCGCCATTCTTAAGCCATAATTCATACAATATTATTGATTTGCCCAAGAACCAATCAGAACGTTTTCTTTTGGCCGAAAACATTATCCATAGAGTTAAATGAATATTTCGGATGGTGCATGATGGCAAATTTGATAGCTTTAACTATAATCGTGGATAGAGGGGTGATCAACTCTTCATAGTTAATTGCACAATGCATTCAAGGAGCGTTTTGTCGGGAAGTTTGTTTAAAGGGAAACAGCAATATATTTTTTTACCACCTTGTTGATAAGAACCTTAAAGGTAACCGTAACATCTGTTGTTAATTTTTTGACAACATGCTTAGTTTCTGAAATATTGAAGGACGAAAAAAGACAAAGTCACTAGTCGTCCGCCATCTTGGATATTCAAAAAGTCTATGACGTCACAACCTAGGTAATTATTTTGTCTCTTGAAGAAGCAATGACCAATTGTTAATGTTGAAATCCAACTAAGTTTGTATTGTATATACTTTTTACGTCAAATGCGAAGTGCTCAAGAAATTTTCATTCATATTTAAGTAATTGAGAGCAAGTTTTATACTGTCTACCCAGGTTGTGACGTCGTTAAAACAGACCTAATTATAAAACAAGATGGCGGATGGTTAGTGTTATTTGTCCTTCAATATTTCAGAATCTAAGTATGTTGCCAAAAAAATAACAACGGATTTTACAATGACTTCAAAGCTTTTTATAAATAAGCCGATAAGAAAATATATTGCCATTTTCCTTTAAGAATTTTAAAAGTTGCATCACTGTTTACATTACCCTAGATACAGGTTTTAATGCAAAATTGAACGACCAAACCTAATCAAAATGCCTTATAGTTTAATGTTCGGTTTAGTTATTCAGTTTTCGGTGAACATCACGCAAAAATATATTTGTGAAATATTTTATGTCTACGTGTCTACACTCTACATCCACCCTATTAAAGAGACAAATTTTTATTCCCATAATAATATCACTCTTGTGAACCAGATAGAAAATACTGGTATCCAGTGCTGTAGAACTGCAATTTCTAGAGGGGGGGCTCTCTTCAGTGACTAAAGTATTATAAAATCGTGAAATACTGGAGACCTTAAGCAAGCGACGGTTTTGAGAACACGGACGTTAACCAGACGTAGATTCACCTTTTTAACCAATCATGGCTCTGCTTTTTGTGTTTATCATGCACGTCCGTGCTGTCAAAAACTAGCTTGCTTAAGCTCCCTAAGCGAACAGTGTCTACACCAATTACCGAACTGTTCAGTGTAATTTTGTTTTTATAAATTTTTTTACTGAAACATCAATATATTAACATGAAGAGTTGCCTGTTTTCAGGGCTTTTTATTTTTGAAATAGACCCTTTAAATGAGGAATATATTGTTTGTAAAAAGTAGAGGGGGGGCTCAGCCCCCCTTGAAATTGTAGAGGGGGGCTCAGCCCCCCTGCGCCCCCCCCTCTTCTACAGCCCTGCTGGTATCTATAATTTTCCAGGGGACTACACCAACATACAGATGCCTATATCACCGAAAAAGGTCAGATGAGTTTTATATTGTATCGAATACCCGGTGTCGTTAGCTACGTTAAAAATAATTCATCAGAGTTCAGAATATCTTCTTATGCAGCTCGATAGCCTCGATTATTCAACCCTTGCTGATTTAATCCACCAGTCTACTATTAAGGTTATACAAAAATAACACGAATAAAGTTACCCAACATGACACAAAATTCGGCAGTCTATGTACACCAAGGCGGTCTTCAAGCATTGAATGTACCCAATATGCACGTGATTTGATATAAGCATCTGTTCGCGCGGTTCGCAGTATCGCCGTTATTTGCACGTAGACGGAAAAAAGTTTATTTAGAGCTATTTTATACGGTGGCCCATACGTGCAAAACATCGCTTAAAAACAAATGCACCCCCAACTGTTCACAACACACCCTAATATTTAAATTTTAATGACTTAACATTTTAATGACTTCAATACTAACTTTCTTTTTTGCGTTATTTACATTGTATTTTTGGTCAATTATATATATCAGGTGATTGCGGCCTTATTATGAACCCAATGCAAACGCAATAATAACAACACGAAAATTGATTACAGATCACCTCAGTGTATCAAATAGTACTACGGAAGAATATCAGTATTTCATACTAAAATAAGAGAGGAACTTTGATTGTTTTTCCTATTTTAGGTTTAGCCTAAATACCAATTTTAGTTACAGAATTCACAGTCTATTTTTAATGGATTTAAAGATAAAATGGTAACCCTCCTGCAGATCTTGTGATCCTGCCCAACATGGTGAGACAGTGGTCTTAAGGCGGACTCGTTCACAGCAAACCTGGTAATGTATATTTTCACCGTCTTTCTACATGTGTGCAACAACGGCAGCCTTACTTTCGACCATTCTTGTGTGCCATACCACGCCAGATAACGCAATTTCTACGGCGCGAACACTGGTTATACCTTCGGTAATCGTTTGGTAATCTACAAATTCTGTAGACTGTGGTAGTGGGTAACTTTTTTCCCTACAAATTACTTTGAGTACCACTTTTGGTACTACTTTGAATAGGTTAGTTGTGTTATTTTTAATGTGCGGACGTATTCACATGAGCTTTTTGTGGTTAAACCCAAAGTCACTGCTATATTATTTCTACCATTGTAATTAACAGTGTGGACAGTTAACGGTGTAATTAGATATGTTAAAGGACTATGTCAGAGATTGCCTGGTTACATGGTTATTCTCAATTTGCTAAACAATCGCTTGTCATGGTTTTATGTTAATGAATATTAACAGAATACTACAGAAGAACAAATAACAAATCTAAAAAATGCAATATATTTCAGCAAACACTAGATAGCATTAAACTTCGATTTTGGATTCCGTGACGCCCCGTTAACACTTGGCAAAATTTCAAACGTTTTGTGGATATCGTCGTTGGTAACAAAAAAACAAAGATTTCTGCAATCCTGGAAATAAACTCTTATTTTAGTATGAAATACTTATATTCTTCCGTTGTACTATCTGATGAACTAAGGTGACCTTATATATATAACTGACCAAAAATACAATGCAAATAACGGAAAAAAGTTATTATTGAAATCATTAAAATGCGTCCTTTTATTGTAAGTAAGAGAAAGTCCAATTATGAAACGCATAGCAAGTCCCTACAGGCGAACATTTGGAATGTTACGTAAGTCAATAATTCGCCTTTCTGGCCATCCTAAAGATGCCTAAAGATGTTTTGTATGACGTATTATATGTGTTAAACTAGTTGTGCCCGGTGTGAGTAAAAAATCTTGCTTTTGAATGCTTTATCCCCGTCTTTTCCATAAGTGCCCGTCTTTTTCATAAGTGCCTGTCTTTTCCATAACTGTGTCTTTCGTGTCCGTGTCTGCGTGTCCGTGTCACTTTGGGGGTCTTTCGGATGTTTTGGGGGTGTTTCGAATGTTTTGGGGTGTTTTAGATAAACTTTTGCATTTTAATTTAAATATTAGGGGGTGTTGTAAACAGTTGGGGGTGCATTTGTTTTTTGGGGGGCAGACGGTTTGCACATATGGGCCACCGTAGTATTATGCTCTTGTAGTTAGGGCGGTAAGGTTAATTTTGCAAAAATTTTGCGTTTTGTGATACAAGCATGTAAACCATCTCGGACATTTCGGGTATGGTTGGCCAAATGTAGCAAAATTCAAGAACGAAAATCACATTTACATTTCAACATTTTCAATCACGTTCAACGCATAAATTCATGTCCAATGTTTTTATACCATAATCACTAATTCAGATTCAACGCTATAAAATACTTGTTAACAATTTAAATTTTTATGCCAACAATCATAAATTTCATGTCAACAAATCCCATGATTCCCTTTGCGTTTCTGGTAGTAAAGTTTCGCGCGCTTTTCTGTAGTGGTCTTTTGAAGTGCTTCTCTGTAGTGCTCAGGTCAATCCCAAACATCTAAATCCTAGCAAAGTCTCTTCAGGTCTTTAAAATTTAGGCCTTTCAACTGAACCAGATGCACGTAAAATTGGTGGTACAAGGTTATAGTTTGAGAAACGTCGGCTCGAAACATCCGATTTTCTTCACGACGCTCAATTTTTACCATTAATCGAAGAATCCTTTGAACACAGCCATCGTACCTCTACATATTCTCGACGTTCTTTTCACGAAAATGCGGTAGGGAAATCACCACCATCAGTTGTTTGTCCTCAGCATCGTTCTTTAGATTGACTGGACCATCTAGACCTCGTCCGTCGACTAACGAACGCATACCGGAAACATACTCACCGATTGCCCCACCACTACACCTCTAGATTTTAAAATTATAATTTTTGTCACTTCAACCTCCTTAAAAAGGTCCCTCATAATTTGATAAACTATATCATCAACGCAATGTCAAAGAAACGACAGAATGATTTACCAAATTTTCTTTTATCATATGTTGGATCACATCTCCCTAAATTGGACGACCTGGTAATCACCTTAAAATCGAATCATGTCACGTGCGCATTTATTACTGAAACGTATTTGTCTGACAAAATTGACGATGCAGCTGTGGAAATATTTAGAAGTTATTCTACGAACTCGAGTCGTATATGAGCTGATAGCCGACGAGGTGCGTAGCATCTATTCCTCATATACGACGAGAATAACAAGCAACTGACAATTATAATGCATTTTGGTACACTAAACTTAAATATTGCGCTTGTTACCACGTTGATCATACAGGTAAACGCCACCCAACTTCAATTAGAAAGAAGGCCCTGGTTTATATTGGGAATAACACAATTTCTTTGTTCACACTGATAATTTACAATGACAGCACGGCCCATACAAAAAGGTACACTTGGTGACGTAAAACATAAATCATAATGAAGATAGCAACAATAACATTTTTTTGCTAATTATCGCAGCCTGGCAGGGTTGTTTTTTGCTCGCTTCCATATATGTAGAGATGTTCACTCCACAACAGCCATAGAATCGATGAAGTCGCGCGCGCAATTAGACACTTGAACCCATGATGCATTGCGGCCTCCTTGCCTAGCCTCCTCTGTCTCACCGCCACGAAACCAAGTCAGATGTATATTAGGTATTGCATGTGAGTTGAGTCCTCGTAGTTGATATCTCCTGTGCTTCGAGGTTTATTCTCCGGCTACTCCGGTTTTCCTCCCTCCCTAAAATCAACGCATATAGGACAACCGAGGGCCACAAGGTTATCAGTATCCATAATACTATCACGTGTTACCCTCGTAAAATAAAGTCGCTAACTAACTAACTAAAATTAGCGGAGTCGACCAAAAGTAAATCGTTACTCTGTTAGTATGAAAATGACGTGAAGTTTTATTAATTTACTTGTATCATTAAGAAGGTAGTAAAAACAGTTATATTAAGGTTAGGCGATTATATACATTTTCTAATTCCAATTTCAAGTTATAACTGTTTGAAACTTGAAAAAACAGCTGAAACTAGATTTATAGCAGGGCATACCTCGGGCTGATACTATTGGCTCGAACGTTCATTATGGCAGTTTTGAATTGGCCAATGAAAATTGAAAGAATATCCGGGGTAGGTTGTAAGACTAGTTATAGATATTGCCAAGGGTGTCAGAGTGGATCGCCTGTGGGCCAACTTCTAGTCATATCGATGGACTTTTTTCTCACGGGCGTCCGTGCAAGCCCAGCTTCAATTTACTGTAAGCCGAATGGTAAAGTTCCAAAATTATGGTAGCTTTGGCTGAATATTCGAAGCCATGCCGTATGAGCTCAGTTTCAACCCACGTGCTGCTTTGCCGGGCAAAAGTTTCGGCTACATTTCTGACAAAGTCTCTTTGTTCTATGTATCGTAGTTGTATCGTTAAACAGCGAAAAAATCCCTAAACCGTTTTGTGCAACTTATGGTACAGACACTATACACTAAAAACAGTATGTAATGGTAGACAATTTCCCTGCATTATATACTCTGATCCTGGCAATACATACAAAATCTTTCATCACAGCTAAAAAAAGCATCTTAAAATTAGTAAAATTGCAAAGTTTAGTGGCGAAATGTTGTAAATAACAGAAAATATAGCCCGCGAAATTGCGAATTTTGTATGCACTATTTCACAACAAAGTGGCCGTGTTGTACCAAGATATACAAACTCGAGCCGAAGCTGACAGTTTGTATATCTGATAGAACTTGAACGCGAATATTGTAAATGCTTGTGGATTTTATCGACCTATTTGCGAAATAATTTTAAAAATACACCTTATATAAGGCAAAAAATCAAAGCCTTGGAGTTGAATTTTGTAAAAGCCAACGTAATTCTGTATATCGGTGTATACAGACTCCTTCACTTATGCCATAAATGTGCTTTGTAACTTGTCTGACAACCTACATGTATAAATCACTTCGCAATCTATAATGACTATAACAAATACAAGATCTTTCTAATTTTTCACTAATTAAAATAGAATAACAGTAAAATAAAAATGAAACCATTTTCCACGTGATTAATTTAAGTGTTCGTGTAAATTCTTACCTTATTCTGTTCTAGCAACAGGGGCGGATCTAGGGTAGTTTCCGTAGTTTCCGGAAACTACTGAGAATTTTTCGACGAGAAAGTTTAATCACCACCGTCAGTTTAAGAATCTTCACCAAAATAAATAGAATACAGAATATTCTTCTCAAATATCGTATTTCTGGCCATTTTTTGAACGAATTTTTAAAAATTTCGCGCAAATTTTGCTGCTTTTCATCGCATTTTCCTGCTGGGAAACTGGGAACCAGTTTATAAGGAAACTATTAGGAAACTACTGAGGTTTCCATATATGGCGATTGGAAACTACTGCGTCAGCAAGATTTGCCTTTGGAAACTACTGCGTCAGCAAGATTCATTTGGAAACTACTGAGCCTCGAGCTCTGATTGGTCGGAAACTACTGAGGAAACTACCGAGAAAAGTATAAATACCCAAGCCTACCACCCTGCGTCGTCTGTTTTGTTAGATGTGTTCTACTCAGGTTTTACTACACTCCCTTCAAACAGAACGCTAGCACACGCTAGTTATAATAAGTGTGATTTCAATGATTTTGGTCGATCTACGTTCGATATATTACTGAGAAGAATACTTGTCTAGTGCTTTTTCTGATACATTGGAGTTACGATCATTTTGCGCGCATCATTTACTATGTACAGAAGCAGCTGAATTAGCGGGGAGTATTCAAAGTGATCCAACCATGCTAATGATAATTATTAACAGACAAATTCGTCGAGCCAATGCTCCAGCTGCAGCACCAAAGCAGTATTACAAGATAAATTTGACAAGAGTGTTCTTGGACCATGCAATTCAACAACTTGACATCAGATTTAAAGCTCAAGTACATATTTGCTATAAAGGATTGTCAATAATTCCATCAATTTTGCTTGGACACCCTATGGCGCTCCGTTCCGGTCAAAATTATATGAAGTCAAACATTCGCATTCGAAGACCGATGCAATATGTTCAAGGTCAACGAACGAAAGTCGAAGTGCTCGAACTAATATTGAAACACATAAAAATAAAATGAAAAGCTCAGGGATAAACTTGAAATGCACAAAATAAACACCAAAACACACGTCTTTAAGATGAAACACAAAGGCTATACATCGAATCGTCCTAAAACAACACGATCCACGAATTGTAATCGAAACTCGCGAGAACAAGTCGAAACGCTCGAAAATTAATCGAACTTCGAAAAATATAAATCGAAAGGAAGCGGAAATAAACACAAAAATGCCGGAAGTCAGCGGAAGTTCCGCTGCGGAAGTCGTTTAGCGAATTGCAAAATAAAATAATGGCGACAGTAAGGAGCCAGATAAGGCTATTAGTAAAACCAGGAACACCGGAACATCGGAACAGCTTAATCCGGAACACCGGAACACTAAAAATTCTTAATTTGTTGAGATTCGAGAAAAAAAATACCGGGGGGTGTGGAGTTATTGCTGGAATAATTATTGCGTAATTTCGTAAAACATGCTTTTAACTATTCAAACTTGCCGATACCTACCAAAGTACTAATATAACGAAGAGAAATCAATCGCTGAGTAATAAATATTTGCCCGAAAGTAGAAATCAAACCTAGAATTGTTATTTATTGATAATAAATGGCTTATTTTTATTTATCTTTATTTGCATGTATGACATTTGGCTGGCTTTCGTTCTAAAATGTAACAGCAATTAATTGGCTTCCTTGGAAAAACATTTTCATCTGTTGTTCAAACTAGGTTTGGCATTAGAGTCTAAAGAGCTATTTATATGGAAGGGCAAGATGTCGCTTGAAAGAGGCGAGATATCTCGCCCGCCAAGCGGGATGAAAATATTCCCAACCCGCTTGCCGGCATCAACGGGTTTCGATCATTTCGAAGCTTCGATAGTTTCAAACATTGTATTATAGCTCGAAACGACAAAACAAAAGACGGCGAACCGGCTTCAATAGCTGTAATGTTAATGAATAGTGAAATCCAACAAAATTTAATCTCACATTTTCACTTACTGGGTTCATCCGGCTCCTTATAAACAGCTCTTTACTGAATAGAAGCTAGGTTGTCGTGGACAGAAAATAACATTTGAATTTGAGTTAGTTTGAATTTGAGTCTATGTACATGTGAAGAAAGAGTGTGGTTCGTGCGAAAAATACCAGAAATAAACATGTTTCGCGCAAGTTAAACCGATATGTTATGCAAGATGTTCTTAAAACGTTGTATTACGTACACTCCTATATTTCCGAATCGGTCAGACACCTTCATGTTTTTAATAACAATGTTGCGGTGCCAGACGTGCTGGAGACAATATTTTTTCAATTTAAGCTCATTGGATGGAAGTTAAAAATTACACATCTGCATTTTAGTGCAAGTTTGTAAAATATGAATATAAAAATGCCACGTCCCAATCTGGCTTCCATATCAATAAATAACAATTCTAGATTTGATTCAGATATTTATTACTCAGAGATTGATTTATTTTCGTTGTATTAACATTATAAAAAAGCATGTTTTACGCAATAATTATTCTAACAGTAATTCTACACCCCCGGTATTTTTTTCTCGAATCCCAACAAATTAAGAATTTTTGGTGTTCCGGTGTTCCGTGTTCCGGATTGATGCTGTTCTGGTGTTCCGGTGTTCCTGGTTTTACTAATAGCCGCCAGATAAGTGAGTTTGAGATAGAACAATTTTTTTATTCGCAGCGAGCACTATTGGGTAATTCGTAACACGATAATAACATAACGTACCCTGTACTAGGCGATACCCAATTCTAGGCGTTACATGCAGGATTTCACGAACAATCTGATTTGTCACTTATGTTCATTTATGTTCACTTATGTTCTTACATTGTCACTTATGTTCAAAAACGACTGCTGACTGCTTGGGATCTGAAACGAACGTCTTCGACGACGTACAGTACTTTCAGAAATGCCGAGATTTCTAGCTATTTGAGACCAAGAAAAGCCAACTTGAAAATGTAGTGTCTCCAGCAACTCTTGAGATACATCGAGTGTAGGTCTACCCACGCCATTTCTGTTTATTGTCACAGAACAGCGCTTGCCTATTTGTTTGTTGATCTTCTGCAAAGAACGACTGAAATCATAGTGTTTCACAGCAGAACAATCTCGTGGAGGTTTCCCAAATCTTCAAGCAATTGTTCTTCACCAGGAAACGATTCTCTAAGCCTCGCCAATAGAACACTTATATTTCTCTCGTAGCCATCAAGACGACGGCAAAGAAATTCGGCCGTATTCAAAGATTTGTTATTATCGTGTAACGAATTACCCAATAGTGCTCGCTGCGAATGAAAAAATTGTTCTATCTCAAACTCACTTATCTGGCTCCTTACTGTCGCCATTATTTTATTTTGCAATTCGCTAAACGACCTCCGCAGCGGAACTTCCGCTGACTTCCGGCATTTTTGTGTTTATTTCCCGCTTCCTTTCGATTTATATTTTTCGAAGTTCGATTAATTTTCGAGCGTTTCGACTTGTTCTCGCGAGTTTCGGTTACAATTCGTGGTCGTGTTGTTTTAGGACGATTCGATGTATAGCCTTAAAGACGTGTGTTTTGGTGTTTATTTTGTTTATTTCAAGTTTATCCCTGAGCTTTTCATTTTATTTTTATGTGTTTCAATATTAATTCGAGCTCTTCAACTTTCGTTCGTTGACCTTCAACATATTGCATCGGTCTTTGAATGCGAATGTTTGACCTCATATAATTTTGACCGGAACGGAGCGCCATAACAACCCCAGGATTGGAAAAATAATGTAAGAGAATTTTGTGAGAGCTACAATCAAGACATACAGTAACAAACATAGCTGGCTTAGAAGCAGAATTAATCCTGTGGGCATAGATTGTGGAAGGAAAAAAAAGCAAAAGAAGAAGTATCCTGACAGACTAAGTAGTGCCTTAATAAAATTCATTGACAAAGAATGTTTTATAATATTTTTGCTGTCCTACAAGTATTGGCAACTATTCCATTTTCATCCTTAAGTTGTAATCGTGAAAGATCTATTTCAACTCTTCGAAACCTAAAAAACTACTTGAGGAACACAATGAGCCATGATAGACTCAATTGATTAGCACTCATGGACATTCATGCAGAGATTGAGCTGGATCTCAATGAACTCATTGATTTATTCCAACCTACACCCCAGAAGAATGAGGATGGCAAATGTCTTGGAAGATTAGATACATTGCTTTTTCTTATTTCACTAGCTGTTTCTAGAGTACTTGTGAGTTATGAACTGTATGGATTTTTTAATCCTTAAACTGACAGTGAACAGTACAAAGGCAAAAAAGCTGGTATCAATTTGCTACACATGTATTTGCTTCCCTTTATTTGCTGACATTTGTTCTCATGGACTCTGTGTTGTTATGTGAATTCCTTCCTGTTCTTTACTTTTATTGATTGTTGATCCTTGCTGTCTACCAGGAAAATATCAGGTATATATTTTACACCATACAGCTACATACATAATCTTTATTTTACTCACAATAAAGTTTAATTATCTTTAATTATAATGGTGTTCATTTTTCATGTATTTATTATTCATTGTATCATTTTTTAGATTACTTGTTGTTGCTGTTATTAAAGATTTTTAAAAGAAACTGACTGAGATGCAGGGCTGTAGAAAAGGGGGGGGGGCGCAGGGGGGCTGAGCCCCCCCTCTACAATTTCAAGGGGGGCTGAGCCCCCCTCTACTTTTTACAAACAATATATTCCTCATTTAAAGGGTCTATTTCAAAAATAAAAAGCCCTGAAAACAGGCAACTCTTCATGTTAATATATTGATGTTTCAGTAAAAAAATTTATAAAAACAAAATTAGACTGAACAATTCGGTAATTGGTCTAGACACTGTTCGCTTAGGGAGCTTAAGCAAGAAAGTTTTTGACAGCACGGACATGCATGATAAACACAAAAAGCAGAGCCATGATTGGTTAAAAAGGTGAATCTACGTCTGGTTAACGTCCGTGTTCTCAAAACCGTCGCTTGCTTAAGGTCTCCAGTATTTCACGATTTTATAATACTTTAGTCACTGAAGAGAGCCCCCCCTCTAGAAATTGCAGTTCTACAGCACTGCTGAGATGTCAGGTATAACTTTATGTAGTTCATATTGTTAATCAATATTTCTGTAGCTGCAATGAAGTTTGCTCATCTTTTGGCAGGCTGTGGTATTGAGGTGGTGGATGTTGCAAAAACCAAGAGATAACTGTATACAGTTCATATGCTGGTAACATTTGTCAACAATCTCCATTGAATAAGGGGCAAGTTTGGAATTTTTCTGATATAAATCAGTTGTACTTATTCAGTGATTTAACACACAAGTCCATCACAAACTTACTCCAACACTACAGTAGTTCAACAGGAATAAATTTGTAATATTAAATATATCATATTTGCATGGTCTTGTGTGGCAAATGTTGTTAATGAAGGTATAGATTTATCTTCAATTAAAGCACTGTTGTTTCAATGAATACTTTTTGTTTTAAGTGGGGGTTGGGAAAATGTCCTCCAGGGGGGGGACCTTAATGTTACAATAAAAAAATTGGAAACTACTGAGGAAAAAGTCTAGATCCGCCCCTGAGCAATATAAACCGCATACAATTATAGAAGGCTTTCGAGTCTCGAAAGTGATATTGTGTATATTTGCTTTGCAGCAAGTGCACTGACCTGATGCAAACATTGTTATCTGGAACGAACAATGAGCGTGTTGTTTAGTCAGTAAGAAACTTGTAAATAGAGGTCATGCACCTTAGGAAGATATGATTTTAGAAGAATTGATTGGGGCTTTGGTTTCGCTTAGTTCCTTGTTGGTAACACAAGTGCCGCCTATTTCTCGTGAAAGTCTTGGAAGATATTACTGGCTTCTAGTCGATGAATCTCCCGACGACGAAGAACTTCATCAAGAATTAATTCACCGAGAATATAAGCCCGATGACAAGGAAGAGTTACCGTACTATGAAGAGTTAAACGCTTCCGTATTAGCAAGTACCGAAAACAACACGAATCGTAGTATTTGCGAGTCATTACGCAGAAGTTTCCAAGTAAATTTTGTGCTTCTACTTTCCGTAGTTTTATTAGGCTTGTTCACAGTTACTTTAGTTTTTGTCGATTTGAATACAACAAACTCGTGCATCGAGTGGCGTCATCGCAATCATACTGTATCACAGACAAGAAAGGCTCTCCAAATTCTTGGCACATCAATCTCTGCTATTCCCCTCTATTTATGGTTCCCAGCAAGTGCGGCGATGCTGTGGGGTTTTGAGGAGTTCAAGAAGAATTATCGGTCTTGTTTACTTACGTCTTGCTTCGCTACGTGTATGACAATGGTGTACAGAGCTGTTTCATTTCAAAAATACACCACGACTGGAGTGTATAGGTAAGGCGTGCTTGTTGCAAATAATTTTGTGCGCTCCCACTCATCAAACTTTCAACCACTAAGCTAGCAATTCCTTCGCCCTTTTACCAAAATATAGCTTAATTTGAATCGCAGTTTTCTGTGTACAAATCACTCTAAACTGAGTTAAAATGGTGTGTTAACGTCATTGTAAGTTTTGCTTCAGCTGAGTGTGAGTATAGTCAAGTTCTTGGATTAATTGCCTCGTTGTATGACTGCAAAACCCCGTCTAAGAGGATAAAAGTTGACCACAGTTGGAAGCCACGAATTGCCGCATTTTAAGTTTCACACTAAAAAATCGAACTAATACGTGTTTTCATAGTGACAACATAATTTTGTCGGCAATCATTGTACAGCGAATACCCATGATCACGAAACTGCCAAGTCTTTTTAACTCTTTCACTCGCTTGACCCGGCGTTTAAAGTCTGTTTTTATCGGTAAAAAAATGCCCGCCGATTAGGTTGTGTTGAGATTTATGTGTAGCTAAATCCGGGGCTGAACAGCCATACATTGTGCCGTTGCATGAGTACACACATATTGAAAGTGGGTTAAAATATTTAGACTATAGACGTTCGTCGCAAGTCAACGTTTTAGTGCAATGCGGAAATATTGACGATGCAAATTCAACGAAATATTGCGAAAATTCAAAATGTTGTTTAATGCACTATAGGACAATGATTGAGGCGGGAAACAGACTTTATTCTGCATTGCAATCTTGATGCCGACTTTCGATCTGGAATGGAGGGTTTTCATTTGACGTAATGGCCCTATATGGCCGCCTTGTTGGTGTACTTGAAAGGTACACCAATATGCCACTTCGTTGTTGTTGTAATTCCAATGGACTGATTGAAAACGCTGTAAAAAACTCTTCTTGATTTAAAATATAATTTTGTGGAAACACCACGTGAGTTTATTATCGCAGAGCTTTCGATCCGTAAGCTTGGATCTTCATCAGTGTTAAATAGGTAAAATGTCGTGATTTGTATGCTCGCGTGATTTGACTATAGCCGAAATCGCTCATTACCTCTTAAAGAACATAAGACTAATAGACGTAAGAGGTTCTTACGTCACGCCAGAGTTAAACAATGAATTGCAATGCAATGTGGGAAACATGTGGGAAAAATTTACTTACTAATATGCATCGAAATTCGCGTGACGTAAGCACCCAGACTAAGGTCTATTGCGAGAAAGCCGAACTCGAAAAATCAGCCGTGGCTAAACACTCATGGAATAATGACGTGACGTGCTCTTGCACCAGAGTTGCAAAAAAGCTGCGGGTATGCGGGTGTCACCCGTGTGGAAGGTTTACTATGTGTAAGGTCAGTGAGGAAGGTTTAGTGGTCGAACATTCCACTCAACCAAAGAGTAGGTAGAGACTACAAAGAGGGGCCACTTTATTCAAAAAAGCATAAGGTGCTGTCACCATGATACGTCATGGGTGCCATGTTCCTAGCCAGTGCCCTAAACAGAAGCATTTCCCCCCGGTATTAGTAGCCATTTTTAATATTTCCGGGGGATGACTTCCTCTGTTTAGGGCACTGGCTAGGAACATGGCACCCATGAGGAATATTGCATGCTTGTTCCCCCCCAGAAATATTAAAAATGCCTACTAATACCGGAGGGAAATGCTTCTGTTTAGGGCACTGGCTAGGAACATGGCGCCCATGACGTATCATAACAACAGCACCTTACGCTTTTTTGAATGAAGTGGCTGCCCCTCTTTGTAGTCTCTACCCTTTGACTCAACAGTCACACAAAAAAGCTTAAAAAAATGATAGTTGAATAGGCAGTTAATTAAGGCTGAGTGGCTGACAAGTTAGTAGTGGCACTATAATTTGTGTCAGTTTGACAGTGTCTATACCAGATGGCAATGCCACTGGACGATACTGAGAAGACAGTTGCTAAAAATATTATGCAAAATTAAAAGGTGTTGAGCATCAGAGCTACATTTATTTAAAGCTTTGCAATGCCAATAACAGGAGGCTATTTCTAAAAGCTATCATAAACTATTCATGGTTACAATAAGAAAATCACATTACTTGAGTAATGAATTGGTTATAAAATATAAATGGAAGGAATCATTAATCAAGCTGTAACATTGTTATAATTATCCAAGGTGAAATGCTGTAATCTGCCACTGCAGTGCCACAGAAATTATAGACAAACTGAGCAAGAAATTTTAGCATGTGCGATGTAAGTCTGACGAAAATAATACAGCTTGATTACTATCATGCATCCATGTTAATTTACAGTTCGACAAAATGTATTGGGGTCAAATCATTGTTTACATACCGGATACATAAACAGTCTATTCCCACTGAAATCCCACAAACTGTAAGATAAACCATAAGCTGTATATGGCAGAATTGCCAGCAGCTATTGCCATTGATTTTCATTTTTTAAATTATCGACCGGCAGGGAGCCCGAAGGAGCCGATGATAGGGCACTATGCTGTTTGGTTCCAATTTAGCACTTTGCTTTGGAAGCCTGTGAAAGCAGTCGCTTGATATATTTGGGTCACACTCATTAACACCCTCAAATGCCTTTCCTGTTTATATATGGAAGCAAATGCACTATAAAAGAATAAATTTCCGTTCGGAATGTTGTCTGCCGCTGACCTCTATATAATATGTGTGTTAACGACACGTGACTTTCGAATTTTATCAGTGCTTACAGAATTTGCTTACAGAAGACATATTTTTTAAAAATTCAATGGCTAATTCTAGCAAATGGGGACGTACCGGGAGTAAGGAGACTGTGCAGTGTTTCTATTGTAAAACAGAAACAAGATTGGACAATCTAGGAAGACATAATAATGTTCGGCATCCGGGAAGGCCAGCTAAACACAGAATTATCATACCATCAAATCAGCACACTTTATTCCAAGTTCTTGACAAGCAAATCTCTGATGGTGAAAAAGAAGCTGAGAGTGAGAGTCAGGAAAAGAACACAGTCAAAGACCTTGACGAAGTAATTGAAATGGACGACACTGAAGATGATGGAAAGAATGAGATTGATAAAATCACAGGCTCAGAAACACTGGAGAATAGAGAATGTCTAGTTTCTGAAGATTTTGTTTCAATGAAAAGAAGCAGATATGCGGAGACAGAGTCAATTCCAGAGAAAGCGGTGAAAAAAATGTTTTGTTCCCAATCTGGTAAGAATACAGCAGATGAGTCCATCATTGTGAAATTAATCAAAGAATCAAATGATAGTATTGGGAAAAAAATCCAGGCGTCGGAACAAAATATCATAGAAACTATTAACAATTCTTGTAGGAATATTCCTGTCAACACATGCCAGAGTATAATTAATCAGACTAAAACAAGTGACAAAATATCTCGTGGAGACCTGGCTGATTGCAAAGATTTAGACAGCCTGGTAAGATATTTAGAACAAAATAAATTCACCTACGACGAAGGATCAGGAATAATTTCGTGCACAATCTGCACGTCTCAGGAAGAACTTCGAAGAAATGTTAACGAAAAAAATACGGGATATTTTAAAGTTAATGTAAACAAATATAATATCGAGAAGTTTACAAATCCCAGCCAACAACCAAAAACCCTGTGTCCTTTGAAACGTCATATTGCAGAGCATTTATTTGGAGCTCAGGGAAGGAATAAGAGTGCGTTTCATCAGAAGCAGTTGGAGAGAATCGAGGCAGAGCAGCTGGCAGAATCCAAAAGACAAGCCAGATCTTACACAGCTGGAATGAATCTATTCAGAATCCGATACAATGAAATAATGCAAGGAAGCAGCTACAACAGCTTTGAGAGTGACGTACTGGTAGCTAAACTAAACAAATGCGAAGTAGGAGATGTGAACCACAGTAGAATCTTTGCAAGGGCATTAACAAAAGATATTGCTGCCACTATGGATGTTGATCTAAAACAAGCTTTATCAAGAAAACTTGATGGCACAAATCAACGCCCACCTGTTGGTATGGTGATGGATAAGATGACACCGAATAAAAGAACTGGACAAATCCATGCAATCATTATTCCTGTCCCGTCCAACCCTCTATCTGCCATGATGTTGTCTCCAGTCATGCTTGAAGTTCCACCCGTCACACATCATGATGCTGATGCTCTAGCTGCAATGGCCAAGAAAGTTTTAAACGGGGCTGGTGTCAAGGACAGTCAGTTGGAAGGCGTTAGTTGGGATGGACAATATGTTCGTCTGGGAGTAATGGAGAAACTTATAGAGCTGTTAGACATACCAGGTATGGACACAGATAAGAAGCGGATGTGGATCACACAGATGTGGGAACCAGCCCACAATATTTAACCAAAGATATCAGAGAGATGACCACAGTTTTTGACTGGTTTGTGGAACACATTTCAATAGTCAATGGCATAATTCAAACACTTAACATTGGTAAGGGACTGGAGCAGTGTCTTACAGCAGCTGAAGAACAGAACAGGAGGCTGTATAGACTGACAAATTTAAGCACAACTAGATTTTCTGCCTATTTCGAGCGATCATTGTCTAGTTCATTTACATTGAACCAAGATGGCGGTCATGCTAAGAGCTTTAGTGTGTTTGTTCTTTATATTCTTCATTAAAAAGCCCTCAAATGTTGGAAGCAATTCAAATTGTTATATGTTCAAAGGAGAGTATGTTAAGGATATAAGGGAAATGTTTGTGTGTTCATCATTGTGGCAATATCAGCTGGATTTTGGATTGAAAATACGACCGAAGGTTGCGCTTCAAATTCTCCTCTTACTTAGTGGAGACATTGAACTATGCCCTGGTCACTCTTTGAATTGTCCTACATGTGTAAAAGGTATCAGGAGAAACCAACAACGTGCAAAGTGCGAGGTATGTCAAAATGTATTTCACATGAAGTGCCTGCTTGATAAACTTGAGCGAAACCGTGAACTGCTAGTTTGTTCCATTTGTAATGTTAAAGAAATACATCATTGTACACAAGGTAATCAGGATCAAAATCCCCAAATCTTAGAGAAGCTTAAGAAATATTTGGGTCAAAGAGGCCTAAAAATCCTCCATCAAAATGTAAATGGCCTACTGTCAAAATTGAACCATATTAAGGTCTTGCTTCATGATTCCGGTAAGAACATTCATGCATTGGGCATCACCGAATCAAAACTTAATAGTTAGGTGGGTGATGTTGAATTGTATATCGATGGATATGTTAATGTACGTAAAGATAGAAATACAGGACCTGGGGGTGGTGTGTGTTTGTATTTACGAAATGATCTGAACTGGCAAAGGCGAACTGATCTTGAAACAGCTGAAAATGAATCTATTTGGGTTGAATTGTTGATTAAACATTCGAGATCGATCCTGTTATGCTTGTGTTATCGTCCGCCTGATTCATCGAAGCATCTCCATAAAGCGTTTAATTCTGAATTTAATAATTCCATAACAACGGCATTAGCTGAAAACAAAGAATTGATCATAATTGGTGATCTTAATTGCAATTATCTACAACAAAATGATCAGACCGAATTAAAAGATATAATGAGAATTAATAAACTTAAGCAAATGATAAATGAGCCAACAAGATGTACAATGAATACGGACACTTTAATTGATCTAGCGTTTGTGTCTGATGAATCTAAAATTGCGAATTCTTTCACAGTTGAGTACGCAATTAGCGACCATCAACTAATTGGGATTATACGCAAGTTGAATTGCAGAAAATTTACTCCCCGTAAAATTTATGCAAGAAATTACAAATACTATTGTAAGGATGCTTTCAAATCGGACCTTAGAGGCTTAGCGTGGGAAGATATTTTGTCTGGTGATCTCAATACGGCATGGAGTTCATTTAAAGAGCTAATTAACAATATTGTGAATAAACATGTCCCAATGTTTGAAAGGAAAATAACCGGCAGAGTCTGTCCATGGTTAACGTCAGAAATAAGAAGTAAAATAAATCAAAGGGATTATTTACTTCGAAAAGCGAAAAGGTCAAAAGCCCAAAAAGATTGGGATGACTATACACGTGCGCGTAATTCAACAACATCTGCCATACGAAAATCGAAAGCCAACTATCACAGGAATCTTTTTAAAGAAACTTTAAATAGTCCAAAAGATTTCTGGTCTAGGATTAAACGGACTTATCCAGCAAAGGACAAAATTTCTACTCCTAAAGCTTTCTTTGTAAATAATTCAATGACTACTGACAAATTACTTATAGCAAATTCATTTTGCGAGTATTTTAGATCAGTTGCAAGATCTCTCCAAGATACAGCATCAAGTTTATTCTTCCCTACCTGGAAATTCTATTCTTTCAATTTCCTTAAAGAGTTCGTTAATCCTTCGGGTTTGAGATTCACTTTTACAGAAGTAAATCAACAGCAAATTCTCAAAATTGTGAAGTCACTTAAGTCATCGAAAAGTGCCGGACTGGATGAGATCCCTCCAAGATTGATAAAAGATGCAGCCGAAGAGTTAGTAGTCCCTTTAACCATGTTGATAAATTCTAGTCTACAATCTGGATCGTTTCCAACGTGTGAGAAACAAGCAAAAGTCGTCCCCGTGTACAAGAGCAACCAAAAATCAAAGCTTGACAATTACCGTCCAATATCCGTTTCAACTGTTTTCTCAAAGATTATTGAAAAGGTTGTATATAATCAGCTAAGTGACTACCTCGAATCTAACAATCTAATTTGTCCAAATCAATTTGGATTTCGACCCAACAGATCTACGAATCATGCCGTTACTCGTTTAGTTGATGACATAAGAATCAATATGGATAATGGTCTCCTTACAGGAGTGGTATTTATGGATTTTCGGAAGGCCTTTGATACGATACAACATGCTTGCTTGATAGAAAAATTACCATGTTATGGAATCGAGTCTATTGAGCTAGAATGGCTAAAGGATTACGTATTTAATCGTAGCCAGACAGTAATATTTGACAACGTTAAGTCATCACCACTTCATATTACCCATGGTGTTCCGCAAGGATCTATTTTGGGCCCTTTACTTTTCAATATTCTAATTAATGATATTTCCCAAGTTGTGGACAAGGCTCAAGTTATCCTATATGCTGACGATACTGCCATATATTATGCACATAAAGATCCGAAGGTGATTCAAGAGATACTTGGAAATCAGTGCAATAATATAAATAATTGGCTTGGGGATAACAATCTTTATCTGAATTTGAATAAAGGGACAACAGAATTTGTACTTTTTGGAACTCCTCAACGGTTATCGAAGGCAGAAAAGATTAAGATTTTAATAAATAAATCTGCTGTTCATGAATCATCCCAGTATACTTATTTAGGTGTCATTCTTGATCATCACTTGAATTTGCACGAACATTTAACCAAAGTGTTCAAGAAAGCTACATCGCGTTTAAAACTCATGCAAAGAGTTAGAGTCAATTTAACTCCCTACGTTGCCTTCTGCATTTACAATGTAATGATAAAATCGCAAATGACGCATTGTAGTTCCATATTACTTGGTCTATCTCGTCATTGGGTTGAGAAGTTAGAACGCGTTCAAAAGAAAGCAAAGATTATATGTGGAAGTCGAAAAGCTGAAGAATGGTCGACTATTGCCGACACTATTAAAAGGAATGCTATGATGATGGTTTTTAAGTCTATACATTACACTAAACCGGAACATTTTAAAGATTATTTCTCGAGACTAGCCCACAACTATTCAACTCGTGGAAACCACTCGATGTTGAATTTACCCCGCATGAAATCCGAAGCTGGGCGAAAAAGTTTTAGATTTCAGGGGGCACTCATTTTCAACAGTCTACCATCCGAGATTAGAAACGAAAAATCAATTTTAAGATTTAGGAATAACCTGAAAAACTATACCTTTTAATCTGACTGTCAAAAATGTCGAACTCGCTTATAAACTTATCATTAATTGATTTTGTCTTTCAACTTTTATCTTCATTAATCTATACTGAATTCTTACATATTTTACTTTTAGTAACACATAGTTTTTAGGTATATTTTTATCATTCATTAATTTAACAGGTCCTTGATTGATACCAGTATTTAAACATGTATATATTTATAATTACTGAACAAGTTTAACCTGTATAAAGATTGAATAATAATAATAATAATAAAACTTTGAAAAGGACTTTCCAATAATAGTTCAAGCACTGCAAACCAGATCTATGGAGTGTGGAGAGAAAGATCAAAGGGAGCACGCCTCTAATTGGTTGAAGAAAATTTTGACGAAGACCTTTATTATGGTAAATCTTGGTCTAGTTGACATTTACCGTCTTTTGGCAACCTTTTCCTGTCTCCTACAAACGGTTGAACAGTTTCCCTGGACTGTTGAACAAAGGTTACGAGAATTAATTAAATGCTTAAGAGATATGTCGGCGATTTCGCTCAAGTCAGTTGAGGAAGATGAAGAGGTTACTGATGTGAGTGCCGATATTGACGCGAAAAGATGGCCTACACTCTCTCAGTATGTTAACTCAGTCCTCAGTGAACATTATCATGGACTGAGCACAGGATTGGCTGAAGAGAGAAGAAGGGGCCGATCTTCTGCTAACGTGGGAAGCAATGACAGTTTACTAAGAGTACAAAATAGATTAACGAGTCATGAAAATCCTTGCTGAAAGAATTGAGAATAGAACAATTAAGAATGAAAAATATCCAATTCCACATATCTTTCAGCTAATGGCAAGCTGTTTCGAGGTACAAGACCTTTTGCAGAGGAAAGTAGACTCAGTAGAGAACTACGGAGTTCTCGAACTGAAGGAGCATCTTTTCTTAAGAGAGGAAGATCTCTACACGGGAATCGAAGATTTTCTGCATTTCTTTCTTCGGTGTGCCACGAAGACCCATGCTGAAGGAGTGGCTGAAAGCATGGGCAACTATGTAGAAATGCACAGTGACAAGAGGAGGGGACTGGACATTGGCGATGTCGGGTTGGAGGCCAGAATTCACTGGAATGGTCCTCCTATTCACCACGCCACCAGACTTGGAGAGTCGGCTTTGGATCAATACTTTGGAGGAAGACGTCGGTGGCATTTTGTTACCAAAAATAACAGATTGGAATCACTCGTAAACAAACGACTGAAGAAAGAGAAGCCTAGACTGCCATTTTACTAGATTTTGCCATTTTGGCTTTTGGTGGATTTAACTAGTGAACATTCGTTTAATTAGTTGTTTAACATGTACAACAGTTTTTTAATTTAACAGTGTTAATTCGTTTGGTTGAACAAAAAATTAAAAATAACAGCACTTAAATATTAAAGCTATTATTTAAACTATTGACGCTCGTTAGATAGATATGCATTTTAGTATTTACAGCATTTCCTTATACGGGCAACAGCAGCTCTGCAGCTTTTAGATAATTGCAAGCGTTTCTGTAGCAATCATCTTATCGCCATACATCATTACATGTGCTGTCAGTCTGCAGTTGACAATCTCTATTATCAGTGGCGAAGCCAGCCCGACTATTTACTCCTGCTATGTTAATTTTTTAGAGTTAATGGTCTGTAAAAACAATCAATTTCTAAAGAAATGAATTATGATAGAATTATCGCTAACAATTGAAATTTACATAGCAGGAGTAAAAAATCGGGCTGGCTTCGCCACTGTCTATTATTCCCTCTGTTTGGCTCATGTGCAAATGTTAAACGTACAATGAAATCAACCAGTTGATTAATCAATTAATGCCAAATACCGGTCAGTAGAAAATAGGAATAAGTCAATAAAAGGACGATTTAAGAATTTAAATTTATATATATTGCTATTTAAAAAACCCATATTTTGAGGAAGGTTTGAAAACTTTAAACTTTACCCGGAGGAAATTTGAACAGGTTTTGCAACTCTGTCTTGCACGGCGGGCACGCGCGAGTGAGCTCCGTTAAAACCCTAAGGATTTTGCCCTTTTTATTTAGATTTTTAAAAATATACAATAAAAAATCCGTGTGTAACGTTATTCGGATCGAACATATAAGCTGTTTGTGGATAAAGTGTGTAACTACCTGTAATTGGTGTCAAATTGGCCTTGGTTTTCGTGTATTGGATAATCAAGAAATCAGTTAAAGAAAGTCGTTAACATTGCGTACGCGAGTGCGTGCGTGCAGTTGTGTGTCGTCGTGACTTGAATCCTCAACGGTGTCGTAGGGAATTTCGCGCAACTTAAACTTTCGCGGGATTTTCGACATTATCCACGTGCTTTAAACAAAATGGTTTTAGTCCATCACAAATCAAACAGGAAGTTGCTTAAAACAATTCCTCTCTGCATCCTGACTTTGGCTGTATTTTGGAGATCTACAAGACCCGATTATTGCCTGTCTTGGTTCTTCGACTACGTAAGTTCAACAAGCGTATAATAGATAGATTTAGATTGGGGACGTCGACGTCTAAGACGACGTGAAAATGGCGTAATCAAACAACTGACTTCTACTTCCGGTTTAATCTAGAACGTCAGATTTGTCTTTTTGCAAGTGTTTTTGTGTTTTCATCCCGCCTGTTTATTTCGTTGCATATTTCAATCAGTTGTCAATATATAGGCAAGGAAAAGCTTTCTAAGACTGGCCTAGTGTTTCCGAAGATTGTGTCTGAACAGTCATGACGTTTCAAAGGAGTAAACTCAGAATATTTTGTTGTTTTGAAGAGGTGAATTTCATCGCATTTTTCGGAAAAAAAACAAAAGCTACAGGTAATTTTTCCAGGTAAATCTTAGAGTTATTAGTGATTTAGTCAGGTCTGTGTGTTTTTTTCAATATAAACTATAATATAGCATGTCAGTGATTATCCTGGTAACATTTAAAAAGACTTTCAATGGTTTTAGTGGCTGAAACGGCATTTTTATGTTTTGTATCTTTTCTACATTCTTGTAACAACGCGGCTAGAAATGACCGAGTTTTTACTGATTTGAGTATGTTAATTTTTGTTTATTTCCACCTTTCCTAGTTTTGTACACTTTTTATACTATTTTACGTTTCCCTGTCCTTGAATACCTCGTTTGATAAAGAATGCTAGAATAAAGAAGAGGCCATCCCATCCATTTTTAATTGTTGGAAGGGTCTTTCACAAATAAACAAAAGAAAAGACAACATTCAGAGACCACCAAATAAGTTAATCACAGCAAGGAATACATCATCAAGTAGTGCCTCCAGCCATTTACCACAGTCTAAGTTGCCAGTGTCCAGCACTTCAATTTCTATTAACAATAATATTAGTGAACAACTTCCACTGCAGTCACAAGAAACTACCTTGATTTCATCTTGTGAAACTTGTTCCACAAGCCAAGCACAAATAAGGGACTTGTCAGCTAGATGTACCAAGTTGATGGAAACTTGTCAATCTTTGAATCTTGCCAATAAACAGCTGAAAACAGCCATGGAACAGCAGAGTTCAGAATACCAATCAAAATTAGAGGACAAAAAGTTTACAATTTACACAATATCAAGCAATAGCATAACATTTTTACTGGTTTTCCAAATAAGCAAATATTTGAAGATGTTCTAGAGTTTTTAAGTCCTGGTCCAAATGGAGAAAGTTTAGTATATACAAGGAATGAAGCTAAGGATGAGGAAAATTTGAAGGATCGTTTAAAACCAGGTAGACCACATAAGATAAGTCCTCGCAACCAGTTTTTTTTTGTTTTTATGTCGAGGAAGAGCTGGCATGTTTGAAGTGGATTTAGCAACACGCTTCAATGTCTCAGTCAGTTGCATCAGCAACATAATTATTCCTTGGGCTAATTTTCTTTACCTACGGCTTGGTTCTTTGAATATCTGGCCCAGTAAGGAAACGGTATGTCAGACCATGCCCCCATCATTTAAAGATCAATTTCCAAACACAAGAGTGATCATTGACGCGACTGAAATTAAGGTGGAGATTCCTTCCTCGCTGGTTCTACAGTTTCAAATATATGCCAACTACAAAAGCACCAATATCCTCAAAGGTCCAGTTGGTATTTCTCCAAGTGGTCACGTTACGTTTGTTTCTCAGTTATACATTGGTTCGATATCTGATCGTGAGCTGACAGCGCGCAGTGGGTTTTGAATTTACCATTTGATAACAATGACACCATAATGGCATACAAAGGTTTTAACATTCAGGACATTCTTGACAACTATGGTCTTAAACTTGACATTCCACCATTTTTGCGCAAGCAAGCAGCAATGTCTGCTGCTGTTGTTGCAACGACCCAGAAAATTGCGAATAAAAGAATCCACGTCGAAAGAGCCATAAGTAAAATAGAAAATTCCATATTTTCGACCGTCCTATACCTTTAACTTTGGCTGGAACTGTAAATCAGTTATCGACGGTGTGTGCCTTGCTTACATTGTTCCAGAACCCAATAATTTCTTGATATGTTATATCAAAATAGCCTCTTCCACAGGCATCTCTAAAAAACGTTGAAGATGTCTATAATATTGTGATATTTATACTTAGAGATGTTTTTTCAACATTTTTAGAGATGCCTGCGGAGAATGCTAATATCACAAATTTCTAACCACGGTGACCGCACTTCCCAAGTGATTACACTCACGATTAGAATTAATTACAGGTTTGGATTTCGAATTCAGATTTAGACGTAAACCTATAGCTATGGATAAATTTGATCGGATTTGATGCAACGAAATTTTGTAACATTTGCATCTAGTTGAAATATCACTATTGATATCAAACAAATGATTTCAAATGGCATGGGTTCATATTGGTATATACGGAGTGTACAATATTAATATCTAGTGTTGGATTGATTCCCATTTCAGTGCGCAAACCGTTTCAATTGTACGTATAAACACAGGTATAAACCAATCATTTAATTCGATGTTTAAATTTTCAAATAATTTCATGATATTTCAATAATTTACATTTACAAATTTTTAATTATTAAATGTGCATATATGTTAGTTAATAGATCTATGTGCTATTTAATATACGACATGTAGTACTGTATTCAAATAATTATATAATATGCACATGTTATTAAAAATCCTGCTCCCCTCAAGTTCACAGAAAAAATATTAGTTGAATTGGAGTAGTGTTTGGACCACCTTATAATGCCTTTCTGAAAAAACACGACAAAATCACAAATTCCACGTTGGCCTTGAGTTTGATAATAATAATCATGTTCTCGTTTTAATCTAGGTTTGCCTTCAACTATTTCACAATAAAAACTTGGATCCTTACATGCATCTTCAGGTCTAAGGTTTCTTAATGTGCATGGGCACTTGATTTCCACCAGTCCAAATCCAAAATCCCTATCAATTACTTTTCTGTCAGGTGAAGAACATAGCCAAGGCATCTTAGGGCTTATTACCACTCCACAATCCAGAATTTGCAAGGGCTGCATATAATTTGCATATATACCTGCAGCATTACTCTCATTATCTATACCATACTTTACAGCAGGAATATGAGAAATATCCTTTCTATTTACTAATTCTCTAACCATCTTCTCCTGTGACAATGCTACAATATTAAGCACTAAGGTACCCCTAGGGAGTGTATTAAGCTACCAGCTGTCTCTTACGGCAGGTAACATCTAAGTATTTACAAATATTCCAGCAGTATCACGCCCGTTAAGTATCTTCAATACATTTCCTGATTTACCAAACTCCCAGTATCAAGTTGTCTCCTATTATGGGAGAAGATACCTTTACTCATGAAACACTACCAGTAGAAAATCCAGCAGTGGTTGAAAGAGAAACACGAGGCCAAAAGGACAATGCCAAGTGGTTTGATATGAGAAGAAATAGAATCAGTAGCAGTAACAGGAAAATCATATCACACATTTAAAATTATAGCATTTTCCAGTGGATTTGCAAGTGGCACGGCACAAACACGATGGTTAGACTATTGAATTTTAATAAAACACAAAAAATGTTGAAGTGCAAAGACGTGGGCTTTTAAAATCGGCAACAAACCAAACGCGACAAGTTTTTGTCGTCGTATATGTAGCCATGACTGCTTTGTTGTTCGGTCGTATTTACGGTATATAAGATGGATATATTTTGCAAATTTTGTCGTATATTTAAATGAAAGCATCATATCTTGCTTACAAACATGAAAAAATAAATGAATTATCGATAACTTACCATTTTGCGGGGTTTTCCTTGATGTAAACAAACCAAAGCGAAAGCGGAAAAAATGCAAACCAAAAAAGTGTTTATCTGCGTTTGACGTCACAAAATAATTTATTCGCGCTCACGCCAGAATTATAAGAAAGGTCTATTAATTACAACCTTTTTTTGCTTGTTTAGATTTGACGTAGTTGATTTAGCCGTTTAATTAACATTCAAATCACGCGAGCATACAAATCACGACATTTTACCTATTTAAAGGGACGTGTGTATTTAAGTTAGTCGCTTTATTATTATTAGCACCACAGATTACTATTGTACCAGATGTCTATCTTCGTGTTTTCGCAAGGTAAAATTGTGTTCGCGATTTTCACTTTGATCACGAATTGCACTCGTCATTTTTCGCAATATCACGTATGTGGCGCTTACTAAGAACATGGCGGACACTTGCGTCAGACTCGCGTCCAGGCCAGGCCTGTGTCAGACATAGATAGGTGTTAGACTCGGTTAGACTGTTGCTTACGTTGTATGGCGTGGATTGCGCTTACTAAGAACATGTCGGAAATCTTTCGTCAGCTCGCGTAAGCATGTCAAAAACTTGTAACAGATATTTGGCGAAGATAGACATCTGGTACAATAGTAATCTGTGTTAGCACTGATGAAGATCCGAGCTTACGGATCGAAAGATCTGCCATACCCATAATATAATTACGTGGTTTTTCCACAAAATTATATGTTAATTTGATATTCACCATGCAAACATACAAGGAATCTTCATGATATATTCTTAATAAGGAACATCACAATTTATAGATGATAAATGTTTACTGGAAACTCCAATCCTTGGACGCGGAAAATGTAATTAAAAACCGTACAGCTTTTACTAGGAATTGTTGTTTATTGCATACCGATAACAGTAAAGAGTGCCTTTGCTATAAAAGCAAAATCATTAACTATGTAATTTGTACTGTTTGACTACGCTATACAAAGACACTTTGTTTAAGTACAGGAACTTGGCGATTGATATTCAAGGACTGTTCTTCCCGCATTGCTTGACGTTGATTTGACTCATGGCGTGCGGCGTTTACGTTTTACAAATTGTAGGGTTGAACATATCACAGAGTTGGAGCATGACTAAAAACTACACACAATTCCGTTCATAACCAGTTTCGGCTTGTTGTGATTGATTGATTGTGAAGCGCCTCTGTTGCGTTGCCTTCGTTGACAACGAAAAGTTTTGTGAAAGTTCATCCAAAATTTATACTTTCTTTTCAAATGCATAGCGTTCCTGTAAGTCCCAGGAATTTTTACTCTGCGAAATTGATGTTTACTCGTCATGTTTGGCATTTCAACTGGCAAAGAACTTTCAATTTAATTTTCCGTCATACAAAGACAGACGAAGTCTGTAGCAAAATACGTCTTCGTCGTCGTACTTCGTATTCCTGCTTAGACTCTCTATTAATAGCAACCTTAACATTTCCGTTTACACCAAGCAGTTAACCTCGTAAAATTCCCATGTAACAAAATCGAAATCATCAACCACGAAATGTTAGAGCCACACGATTTGTTAACAGAATCTAAAATACTGTATTACATTATAAGATTGCGTATGAAACGTATGAGAAGTCACCCATTTTAAAACGGTGTTCTTAACCATAGAATAGCTTCCTTTTAACCCTGTTTCAAGTATAATATTCTTCTCGGCTTAAACGTGATTAAACGGGCGCTTTTCTAGGGTTGAAAACAGCGTTTGAAAATGGCTGACTTGTTTGTCTCCAGGATTCAAAGATGGCGTCGAAGTTATCGTTCCATGTATAATTATACAGAGTTCAATGGTTGACGTTTGCAGCTACAGCTATTTCAATTCAGGTTGTCAGTGAAGCTGTCAATGAGGTTGTCAATGAGGTTGTCAATGGTTTATTGTTTATTCGGCTCTGATAGGCCTTTGTAGCTTCCTATGTGCTCTCGATGTGTTTTCCAAGAAGTATTCCGACTTCATAGGTGAAAATAAGCAATAATCCATCAACCCTTGTGCGTTCATAGTTTACAGATTTTTCTTTTGGAAAGACAACCTTTATTGAATTGGCTATATATAAACCGCTGTCAGCATGTAAACCGCTAACTTCAAACGCTACAAGCCAAATGTCAAGCTGTGTGGACAGAAAACCATTGAACATCACGCTACAGGTTTCTGTAGTCAAACAATACGTTTCTGTGCGGCATTTTCGGACACTTCAGTAAATTGTAAAAGTAAAATTTTCACAATCAATGATTTTGTTTTTATCGCAAACGAAGCATCTGAGGTTAGGGAATACGCAACATCAAACGTTGACTCGGATGCCAAGAGATCTGGGGCCGGTTCGCATTCTGCCCGACAAATGTCTTTTCCAATCCAATAGATTTCAAATTAATAACCCCTCCCCCACAAAAACCCTGTCTAGTTACGGAACTCCAATTAAAGTGATAACATTTCGGCCGTCATACCAAGACCGTAAGTTAATGCAGCGTTAGAGCCAAACTTAATGCAAGATAATTTTAATATATCGTTTATTTTTGATATTGACGATATTTGAGAAATATAATGTTCATATACAGTTTTAACATATGATCTTCGTTCACTGTGAAAAATCCACGCATGCGGTTTGTCAAAATCAATCACGTGTGTTTTGCTACCTCGCAACAGCGAGTCTTTTAAATGCAGCATTGACAATAACGCACGGAAAACTTGCATTATTCATTTAAAATAACTATAAATTTTGCAAAAATTGATGAAGTGGAGACAAATTTAACCAGATTGGAGCATTGCAATTTTTTGAGGTAAATAAGCTAAGCAAAGATGTAGGCGTATGGTATTTAATCAGATCATATATGAAACGTGTTAGAGACTGTTTAGTTTACAAACAACGCACTTGCTGGCTGCACAATGAATTCAAAATTTTCTGTACCAAAGTCGGTCCCGGTGGCCTCTTGTAGTAAAGAAAACTTTTCGTTCATTGTACATTCAGCTCGTGCGTTATTTGTAAACAAAACACTCACAACAGTCTCTAACCCTTTAAATACCAGCACGAAAAACAAGAATTCTTGTTTTCACTAAATTGCGATATAGTGTATATTCAATGCGGAAAGAAATGTTTTATATTTCTTTTATAACATTGCAAAAAATTGTAAAATTACTTCAATAGATTTCCCGTGTTTACGTTGGGTAATGTCGGCACGGCTCCTAACCAATCAGCGTTCAGAACTCATAAATGCTATATCATAAATTTTAATATAACATTTTCACGACTCTTGATTTTGATTTTATTACAAAGGAAGTCGAGTGCTTGAGGTTAGTCCTTTGCCGTAAGTGGAAATCGTAAGGTATCTAATGCTCTATGTAGTCAGAGAAATTTGCATTTCGAATCGGTGAAATTGTTGAACATTGATTTTGTCTTTTAGAATACCCGACAACGTGTTATTTGTCCTTACTCTTCTGATATGTGTTTACCTGGTGGTCAGGAAATTCAGACAAGTCAATCCAACGCCAGACCTCTCATTTGGCCAGATATTCTTCTGTCTTTCCTTCACATTCATAGCGTGTACAGTAATCGCATACATTTACACATACGTCATCGTTGCGTATTTTATAGAGACAAAAAGCAAGATAATGAAAGCGCTGATTGCGGCGCTCACACCGGGGATAGTATTGTTACCAACAGCCATTGGTAAATACCTTGTATTGCGAAGAAGCTTGGGCCTATTTCCGATAGATAAAGCATTTGTGATTTGCTATTTCCTACGTGGCGGCGCGATTGGGCTATACCGTACAATGCAATCGGATTTTCAAAATATCTGGCTTTTTATTGGTTTGTCTTTGCTGCATGGCGTTTCAAACGTTTTGAGCAAAGCAACTCTCAACCTGCGTATCAAAATGTGGAAATTTTTCATCGCTTGTGCCAACAAAACTCGTTGCGGAGCCACCTTAAGCGTGGAAACGTTGGATAGTCCACGTATACGTCGCTTTAATGCAGACCTCGAAATTCAGAATATTCTGTTTGAGTACACAACTGTCATTTTAAGTCAAGCGTATCTGGTTTTGTATCTAGTGATGAATTTCAACGTTGATCGTCCGTGGGAAATCATCCAAGGCTCTCTTGTCAGAATTTGCATAAGTACGGCGATAGATTTTGCCTTCAACATTGTCTCCGTATTCATTCAAGTTCATTTTTATGATATTCCTATGCGCAGAGTGTGGTTGAGATATTGGCGACGGCACATGGTTGCAAACATTGTCATTATTGTTAACATGGTATCGTATTTTGGTTCCTCATTGGTCACCGTTTTCGAGGCGCGTGAGGATAGGTTACGGGAATATCCATTGAGAAATTGCACGTCAGCAATTTGAAAGGTTTTGGCAGATCTTTGACCAGGAAATAAGGAGTAACTTCCTGACTTGGTTCAAACTACACTGATTAGATATTTGACGCCTTAGACATTCTTATTATGAATCTCTTTGTAAATGAACAGAGATCTACAAGCCATGCGAGTCTGCTCATTACACTGTCCAAGGCAAGTTACCAATGACGAGATTGGCGAGAATGTTACCAACGGCTAGATTGCACCAGCATGCTCTCATCTATAGAACATGCATTTTTGTTAGCTTACCGCAAATGGAAATCAGAAGGGCTATTTCTTGGTGCTGCAACATTATGTATTCTTCATGTACCTCTGTTTTGCATTAGTGACATATACTAGCAGCTAGTATGACAAACACAGTATTGTACCAAATGCTTTAAGAAGAATTTGCATCACATGTGTTTAAATATTATACCCTGGGCATAACACGCTTGTATATAGATCCCGTATGAGAAATATACAGATTATACCGTCTTGAAAAATAAGTAATAACAAGTGAAAGGAAGCCTGGAAAACCTGTGAATTAATTTCAGAACAGCGAAGGAAGTCTGTCTGCTAAAATTCTTTTCTAAAACGTTGTTGCCCACCAACGAACAAAAAACAGAATGTTAAAAGATGTTTTGAATTTGTCAAAATTTTAAATCCTGAATTCAATCCTGCAATCTTTAGCCATAAGTCCATGCAATATTATTGATTTGCCGAAAACATTATCCATATATGACTATTTCGGGTGGTGAACAATTTCATATTTTTATTCAAATTTGATAGCTTTAGCTATATGTAATAATCGTGGATAGAGGGTGATCAACTGGAGGAGATCTTGTCATTATTTAATTTTTGCTGTTGAAAAAATGGTGCCGCCAAAGAACAATCAGACCAATACAGGATTTCTCCAAACGGTTTTGAACATATTACGGTAAAGAAAATAGCGACAATTCTTCGTAGTTAATTGCACAATGCATTCAAGGAGCGTTTTGTTGGGAAGTTTGTTTAATAATTTCAAAAGTTGCATCACTGTTTACGTCACCTAGATACAGCTTGGAAAAAAACTAACAAAAATTACTTTAAATTTAGATATTAATTGGAATTATTGTTGCACTTTTGTGAAACAGTTAGGTCATTAAAACAAAATTGTTAAAGACTTGATTGTCAAAGAAGTGAATTGATTTATTTCGTGCAAACAGCACAGGTAATTTCTTTACCAGCGCCATATGGTGGACAAGAAAGAGAACCACACTGACTTTCAGCGAAATACAAAAATGCGCCATTTTGATTGCTGTTAGATCCAGTCGTACTTTCAGCGTCTCCATCAACGCAAATAAACTGTGTTCTACCGCTATGTCCTTGATGTGCTGACATAATATAACCTTTGTACTCCAAGGTCCAACCTGAGGGACAGACATTACGACCTGGAATCATTACATGGCTACCACGTGACTCAGTGTGACAGACTGCGCATGGAGCATCGTGGTTATAAAGGTTTTTTGGAAACATGTTGGAATTCCCAGACACTTCATACTCTGTACCATATATAAGGCTCGCGCCTTGACTGCCGGGTGTAGTCTTATCGAAAATGACCGATACATCGAAGTGTTTAGAAAAAAACACGTAATGCAGCGCCTTAGTAAGGCGTTAAATTTTACTAGTAATTTTTTCTCCACCCAGATATAGTGATGTACGGTTTTGAATAAATTAACTGTTTGAGGCTATAGAAGCGGGTGCCAGGCCCTCCCTCCATTTTAAAAAAAGGCCCTGGGATCGAGGTTGTATTGCAAGCACACGTTTTCATTTAGCGAGATACTCCACAGATAGACCGCTAGCAGCAAAATTAAGGTTTCGGTTTTCGGACTCAATGATTATTTCGAGATCACCAAAATCAAAAAGGTTATGCCGTAAAATATGTGACGATAGACACAGTACTGCTGAGCGCATGCTTAATTGTTTTTTGTTCATCTTCAGCAAGCAAACATTTTTTAATTCATAATTATCGCACTTGTGTACCTAACGATATTTTTTGAGCTTTTAATTGAGCCGGTGAATAAAGCGGAAAGCTTTTGCACCTTCGAATTATTCTTTTTGTCTAAGCTTGGAGAAAGATTTCAAGCAAAAACTGTTTTACCTGCTATGTAGTTTTTCGGTAGAAATTCAGGGCTAAATTTATGCTTTCAACTTTGAGGGAGAATCGACCTTTTTGACAGTTATTCATTTTACACTAAACTACGACGAAGTATCAGGAATTTCAAAACATCCAAAGATCGTGTGTCTTATCGAATAATCATGTAAACGTCGCCATGATTTACAGTCTGTTTTGTCATATTTTTAAATAACTAAAAATGTCAAAAAACCTTGTTTGCTTCAATGCCAGAAAGGATCAGCTTAATTAAATAATCAAGCATTCGTATAAAGGACTGCTTTTTATGCGACGAATTATGAAATTATTTTATCGTGAGATCCTAGATAAGATTGCCGCTAGTAGCAACGAGAGCCTGCAATACTATGGTAAAAATACTTTTCTAAAATGAATACGTTTACTCATGGTCATGGGCTCATGGCTAAAGGGGATGGACGAGATGTAGGTTTTCAAGATGACGGCTGTTTTTCAAGATTCTTAAAACGTGAACAAATTAACAAGCAGACATTTATAGCATTCCTAAATTGTGGTTAGGTTCAGCGTAAGGATTAGAGTAAGCTTTAGGAATGATATAAATGTTTGGTTGTTGATTCGTTCACGTTTTAAGAATCTTGAAAAACAGCCGCCATCTTGAAAACCTACCTCTCGCCTATCCCCTTTTGCCAAGGCCATTTACTCACCTCGTAATCTAGCATCGCGACCATCACGCCCTTCAAAAAGGTAAATAATTATACTGCATAGATGAAAAAGAAATACAGACAAGCATGGCTCCATAGACCGTTATTTTAAATAGATATATTTAGTGGTAGGGTCTAATATAATAGGGTCTAATATACAAAATACACGTAGCTACTTCTTTTATAACAGAGATAAGGGTATATATTATCATAATGTAGCTTATCTTTCGTGATTTATGTTCCCCATGTTGTAATTTTGCGAAATTTTTTGATGTATTTCAAACAGAGACGTAACTAGGGCGTTAATTGGGTGTATATTCGTATATATAGGTTCTCCCAGACGAATCTCTTTTGAAATATGTTTTCATTAGATTTGATCTGGTAGGGAATAAAATGTTTGCGATACTCGGGAATTATTTTTTATCAAGGAAATTTATTATCTGGTTTATATGTGCCTTTGATGCTGTTTCAAAGAAATAATTTCGCAATGTTCCGCCAGCCCTTCATAGGAAGGACAATCTTTATTGAATTAGCTGTATATCATAGTTTATAGATGTAGTAATGTAAATGAGACAAACCATCTCTTCCTGGTAGGCCCGGCAATCCTCTGCAACAGGATGTCTCTGTCTTTTCAGTTGTACAGTTTGCAGAAAGACTGTTTGCAGAAAGTAAGTAAAAATTAGGGTATAGCCTATATATGATATGAGAACTTTAAACACTAAAGACATTTCCTGCCTAATCTGTCTTAGCCTTTACATTACTTCTATGCCGTAGATATGGTTGCTCTGTAGTTCTACATCATCTCAGCGCTACCACTTTCATGTTTACAGAATAAAAGTTCCACTTCTTAGCAAATATCTGCTCAAGTAAAGACACTCGAAACCTGACCTTATTTTATTAAAACTATATTTTCCTTGTATTTTTTAAGGTTCAATTTTTATTACATGACCTGTTACTTATTCCTATCACATTAATCGGGATGCAAAACAGGCGAAATTAATGTCGCTTAGCAAATTCCGTCATCTTCCTGTGGATGGCAATTTGTGCTTATGTAGTGCTGATATCATCCTTTATATGCTTATCTTCTGTTCAGAATGATGCTTGACTATACATGCAAATCTCACCATAATATGTTTTATTTTATTGGCTATATTTTAGAGCCACCGTGGAATGGGATTTTCATTGTAGTATGGAAAAATTCAAAGTCTTTCATTTTGTACAACCGATCAGAAGTGTAGAGTTTTCCAAACGGCAAATATGAACGTTCCAACACGTACGTATCGAGTAAATCTAAAATGATTAACTGTAAAACTTTCTTTTTGGGGATTTTGTTATCGCTTTCTTGGAAAAATTAAATCAGAAACTGCAGAAGAGTAAACTGTTGAATAAAATCTATCCAAATAGCAAACTTGCCAGATGTAGCACCTCTATTTCACATGACTTCCTTTAGAACGGCGCTAACATACACAACTAATGAACACGGAGGCCGGAGCAACATGGAAAATATATCAAATGGAATATATAAGTTAATCTCACCGCGATTCATCTGCCTGGGTACCAAAAATCATGTTGACCATCAGAAGTAAGGAGCAAATTTTTAACAAGTTTGTCTTTAGTAATTTCATCTTTGTGCTTTTCACGAAATTTTGTCTTCGTTTTACCAAGGTTCGGATGAGAATGACCTAGCATCTAACAGAGTAGCGTTTTTATGCGTGAGGAAACACAAAGGGATTTATTTTATCCAATCAGAACACGAGCTTTGTCAAAAGAAAGACTACGTTTTATTGTGCTAATGATAGAAGGGTGACATTATATTCAGTAGGCCTGCGGCATTTATTTAGACGTAAATTGCTTCTGATATGTAATTATAATGTGGGTGTGTTCTTCAGCTGCTGCGTGCAGATCATTCTTTACTATAACTAAAAATGATTACATTGTTATGGATCAACCTAACAAGCTGCAATCATTACAGATATTAATGTAAAAGCCATGGTAGAGAGTAGCTTTAGTACAATACATCCCATTCCTTTAGCATAACCTAAGAATGCCTGTATAATTATGTACTTTTCTCCTGCAAGTCTTCACACTTCCACTGGGACAAATATGAAACTCATGTCTTAATTATCGAGGAAGAATTTGAAAATTTGAGCTGAAAAATGTCCTATTTCCAAGGGTAATATATCAAGTTGCGCAAAATTTCTTTATTAGCATGTAAATACAGGAACTTGAAAACAAGGTATCTTTTTTATATCGACTTGGATTGTAAAATTTGCATGATGATATTATACCAATTAAAAAGATAAAAATTCCTTTTCAGCCTCATCGGCGATAATATATTACCACGCGAAATTTTCATCTTTCCCTGTCTACATTTAAAATATTTCATATGAATTTTTAGTGTCTATTTTCAATGGTTATTTCTCAAGGAGCTTGTAACGTGAATAGCCAATTACCGCGCAATACATGGTACGTATTAAAGAGTTTTACCAAAATCATCCGATAAGCAAAATCCATATATTGTGCAAACTATTTCGTAAGATTAAAACAACTACGTCGCGAGTAATATACACATTTATGTTATTAATGTGTACTTTATCATTAACTATCTAGTTAGATTCATGCTTCAAACAAAATTAATTCAACAGCATTATACTTGCAGGGATGATTGGATGTATGCATTCATTACACTTTACGCTTTTTGAGAGACGTGCAGTAGAATAATTTTGTTTGCAGCTAAGTTTGACGTGATTTCAAAAAATATTTTATTGAGATTAAGAGCTACAATTCTGCAAGCAAAAATTACTTTTACATTGAGATTTCAAAAAACACCGAATCTCTTCTGCTGATTTCCACTTTAAATGTGCCCCTTTCCCCGTTCTCAGTGTTTTTCATTATAATTTGTTTTTGACTTTGTCAATAAGCAGTTTTCATGATATTCAACATTAATTAGGGGGATGAGGGATTTTATGTTTTCCAGGATTGTAGGTATGTAATTTGATTGGAGGTCAATTTTTTTTATCTTGACATAAGATGATTTTGATAATATATCAATGTAATTTTCAGTGGTGACGACCTAATAGTTAACAATCTACATGGTGTATATAAAAACTAGACTCGTTCACATCAGCCGTGCATATGTTGTAAAAATTTGACTGTTTGGATTAACTAGACACAAAAACAGGTCTTGCACACATGGGAAACAGTAATATACAATTATAGATAAGACACGTAGTCAAAGTAAAAGTTATTCATGCGGTCAAACAAAACACAATTTCAATATTTCAGTAATATTCGAATCTACATGCTTCATGGGTGCGAATCACGTTTGCGCGGTTTACATATACGCATAATAAGGTGTTTGTGCGTGTTTGCGTTTGTTATTTCTTTGGAGGAGTGATATCTGTGACTAAAGGTGGGGAGGGGGTCACACTTTCGACTTTGTACAGTTAAAACGCATATAAACGCCTAGAGTATAAGTATTTCACCTATACACAGGCGAATCTGCAAATTTTAAATTATGACTATCCGAGGTTGAGGCGAAATTTAAGAACAGGAAATTCTTTCATTTTTTGCTATTCAATTAGTATGAAAATTTCTCATTCCTAGTCAAAGTATAAGTGGATGAAAATACACAACTTTCTGTTTTAACAAACTGTTAGCTGAACTTGAATAATATAATTTTGAAGTCGATGTGTATTTAACTTGCCAGATCCCACCTTGTATTTCTGCATGATTTTTCTTAAGTGATCTGGTCCTGCATGATCACTGAAATTTTGAAATTCCAATGGTTGGTAATAAAGATTTCGTCAAGGTCAACTTTTGCGCAGGAAATTTTTTAGTCCAAAAATTCCACCTACGTCGATAATTAAGATAGCTTTGATGTTTGTCTCAGCAGAAAGATGATACGTCATGCTGTTTGGTTGAAACGGAAGAAATTTTTAAATTTTCACTGCCACAAAAAAGTACATAGATTCTTCAAAAACTGTTTCTATTGAGTTTCCTTTCATATTTTTCCTAAAAAAAATGACAAGAACATCATATGGAGGCTTGAAGATATGGATATTATTTGCCTTTAGTAACTTCCTCTCCCACAATTTTCAATGGTTGGTAATAAAGATTTCGTCAAGGTCAACTTTTGCGCAGGAAATTTTTTAGCCCAAAAATTCCACCTACCTCGATAATTAAGATAGCTTTGATGTTTGTCTCAGCAGAAAGATGATACGTCATGCTGCTTGGTTGAAACGGAAGAAATTTTTAAATTTTCACTGCCACAAAAAAGTACATAGATTCTTCAAAAACTGTTTCTATTGAGTTTCCTTTCATATTTTTCTTAAAAAAAATGACAAGAACATATAGAGGCTTGAAGGTATGAATATTATTTGCCTTTAGTAAATTAGTTAATTCAGGATGAAATAAAACAATACCTTACTCATTCTGCGCTTGTTAAAAACTTTGTCACTCGAATATAATATATTTCTGCTACTATATTTGCAATATATTCTTGTGTAGTGGAAAGAGGGGAGGGGGGGGGGGGGGTACAAGTGCAAGAAGTGAGTTCAGTGTGGAAGTATGGTGCAGCAGTTGTAATGGGTAATAAAACTGAAACATCTTAGTTATGTTAACCAGATTTTCTTCGTCTTGAGTGGATTGGTCGTGTTGTGAATTGTATTTATGCTGGGAAACGCTCTTTTTGGTACGTTCTGTGTTGAAATAATGTGCCACTTCGATAAGAAAATGCAACCCTTGGCTATTAGGAGTGCCTCCGTGCTTGCCAGTCTATGGCAAGCAAAAGTGAGGCCTAAAGTTCAATTTATACTCGGAGAACACTTATAGCGAGTATATACGACGTAAGTTTGCATGCAGCTATATTCATCAACAGTTCTTCCAAGCGATACATCATTTCACCCATTCGGGAACAAGATGGAGCAGTCAAATTTGTTATAAAAAAATTCTATCTTTGAAAATTACTAATAAGCCTGATATGCTGCGGTAGTCTAGATACCATGTGTACTTTTAGTCATTTTAGTATTAACCTTCCACTAAATTAAGTCTGCAATATCTCTACGCACTGGTATTCTGCGGTACATTGGGATCAACAGCATCAGGTTTAAAAAAAACTAGAGTCTGCTAAATCTAATTGCAACACCCCACAAGAAGAAAAAATACAGTGAAAAACTATACAAGAAAACAATAACAGGTTATGATACATGTGACAAAAAATATGTAGATATAAATTTGGTTGGTATTCTGTGGTACATACACCTATAGAGGGTTTTTTCGGCGAAATAAATGAATGAGTAGTAATAATTATTTTATTATGTATGTGTCGTAGTTGTCTTTATGTTTTTTAGTTTTTTCTAATTAACACAATATAATTTATGTATTATGCTTATCGGCTTATGATAAAACTCTAATTCGTCTTTCGCGCATAATTAAATTAGGAATGTTTCATAACTTATTGCCTATAAAGTGTAATTGATCTTACCTTACAAACCCTTTGACAAATAACTGTTAAAAACAGACATTGTAAATTCATTTGCAGGATGAGGTGGAGTTTTAGAACAGGAATTTTTGGTATGTAATTAGTATGCAAATTTCACATTTGCAAAGATACATGGAATGCACAAGTTCCTGTTTTAACAAACCAGTAAACAATTCGTGGATGCAGTTTTTGTATTTTGACAAATTACCATTGGAAATAAAACATTTTTTCTCAAAAATTCTTCATCTATGATTAAAATTACTTTAATTTTTGTACTGGCAGGAAGATGACAACTGTATGTCCCTTTGTTAAAACGGAATAACTTTCTAGTTGCAGCAGGAAAAAATACATAATTATACAGGTATCCTGGGGTTATGCTTAAAGAAGGGATGCATTGTACTGAGCCTACTCTCTGACTTACTTTTACATTGTGGTGATTGCAGATTGTTAAGTTGATCCATAACAATGTAATCATTTTTTATTATAGTAAAGAATGATATGCATGAAGTAGCACACTCATTTTATAATTACATATCAATAGCAATTTACATCCCAATGAATGCTTGTAGGCCTAGTTCAATTGCTGAATATAGTGTTGTCCTATCTGTTTTTTGCATAATAAAACATAGTCTTTATTTTGACTAAGCTCGTGTTCTGATTGGATAAAATGAAGCCCTTTGTATTTCCTCACGCATAAAAATTATTATTATTATTATTACTAAAACTTTATTTCAACACGTTAGCCACTTCAACTGAATGTTGATTTCCAAGTGGGACGTGATATAACTATAAATATATAGAATTAGAAATATGTACAAGATCAATAAATTACTGACATTAATACAATCATATATTATTGTTTAACAGGCTGGCATTAGCTAGAGATGTTAGCATTAAATATGGACAGAGATTCGCTATTTCTAGCTTGTTCGGACAAAGAATTCCATATTTTTTGTCCTCTAAAACTGATGCTTTTTTTAAGATATTCAGTTTTTGGACGCAGAAGGAAGAGAGTGGAAATAGATCCTCGCAAATTATGGCCATGAACAGTAATAGACATATTAAAAATCTCATTTAACTTTGTTGGTGCCATATTATGCAAAACCTTATACATTAGTCTAGCTGTACTCTGAGCCCTCTGTTCTTCCAGGGTTTTCCATCCAAGAAGACCAAGGGCCAGACTTGACTGACCATGCTCATTTTTGCAATTCATTATGATTATAGCACTTCTATTGTGAAGCTTCTGTAATCGATTTGAAAGGGTCGCATCAATTGAATCCCAAACTTCACAGCAGTAATGAAAATGAGGCTGGACTAATGCATAATAGACCGATTTCACAGTCTCTTGATCCGTATATTCTTTAATTCTTTTTAATGCACTTATACCAGCAGAGATTTTACTCGAAATATGATCGACGTGGCTGTTAAATGCTAGATCTTTGTCTAATTGGACTCCAAGAGCTTTTGTCACTGTTTTGAACTCTTTCTATTGATTTATTGCCAACGCAAACTTTCGGTTCTGAACTCAAATGTTTTATGTTATGGGGAGAGCCGATCAAAAGATATTCAGTTTCAACAATATTCAGGATTATGTTCAGTATTAGGTTCAGGGTTAGGATTAGGGTTAGGCTTGTCGTAAATTTATCATATCAGTAAATTTAGAGGCTTTTAGCAATTTACTGATATAGTAAATTCGGATGAGGCGCTTATGCTGTAAAAGCCACTCCTTGACATTAAGAAGATCAAGATTGATGGTCCGCTCCATTTCCTCAATTGATTTACCACTTACTGTTATATTCGTGTCATCTGCAAACAGTCGAGCAGATGTAAACTGTAGACAGTTTGGAAAATCATTGATGTAAACTAAGAATAGAAGCCAGCCAAGAATCGATCCTTGTGGTACTCCACAATTTACTATTCTTGGATTTGAAAGTTTACCGTTTACAGAACATACCTGCAAACGTTCAGCAAAGTAAGATTTGAATAAATTAAGGGCTAAACCAGTAACCCGAGTTTCGCTAATAGCAACACATGGTCGACTGTGTCGAATGCTTTCTTTAAGTCCAAGAAAACGACTAAATTGTAAAGACCACGGTCCATTTTAATGTACCACTCATTTGTACAATCTAATAAAGTCGACATGGTAGAATGGAAACGTCTGAAGCCAAACTGTTGTTTAGGCAAAAGACTGTTAGATGTTAAATATTCATAAAATTGATCATAAATATTCGTTCGAATACTTTACTAATAATTGGTAAAATTGAAATCGGACGATAATTTTCCATTAGATTTTTTGAACCTTTTTTATGCAAAGGGGTGACTCTCGCAATCTTCCAATCCAACGGAAAATATCCAGTTTACTCTGTTTTATCATAAAGCTTACTGTGTTTGAACATAAAGTTTACTCTGCTTGATCATCAAGAAAATTAGCTAAATCGCATAAAGTTTCGTGGCGAAATGTTGTAAATAACAGGAAATACAGCCCGCGAAATTGCGAATTTTGTATGTACTATTTTACAACATGAGTTGCCGTGCTGTATGAGGCTATACAAACTCCAATCGAAGGCGAGAGTTTGTAGCCTATATCTGATAGCCTACTTCACGACGGCGAATATTGTAAATGGCTTGTGGATTTACCTATTTGTGAAATAATTTTAAAAATATATCTTATATAAGGCGGAAAAATTAACGACTCGACGTTGAATTTTGTAAAAATCAACATAATTCTGTATATCGGTGCCTACAGACTCCTTCACTTATGCCATAAATGTGCTTTGTACGTAAAACGTATATGTATAAATCACTTCGCAATCCATATAATGACTATAACATATACAAGATCTTTCTTATGTTTTACTAGTTAAAATAAAATGGCAGTAAAATAAAAATGAAAGCATTTTCCACGTGATTAATTTAATTGTTCATGTAAATTCTTATCTTATTCTGTTCTCGCAATATAAACCGCATAAAATTATACAAGGCTTTCGAGTGTTGAAAGTGATAATAAACAGCCTAAGCAAGCGACGTTTTTGTCAACACGGCCGGCGGCCGGAAGTAAGTTGCATGGTTGTAAATGGCGAATGATGGTTTCAACCGTTCTTGTTTTAAATCGTGAGCGTAACACGTAGCACGTAAGTGCACTGACCTGATGCAAACATTGTTATCTGGAACGATAGGCGTGTTGTTTAGTCAGTAAGAAACTCGTACGCAGATATGATTTTAGAAGAATTGATTGGGGCTTTGGTCTCGCTTGGTTCCTTGTTTGTAACACAAGTGCCGCCTATATCTCGCGAAAGTGTTAGAAGATATTACCAGCCTTTATTCGACGACGAAGAACTTTATCAAGAATTAATTCACCAAGAATATAAGCCCGATGACAAGGAAGAGTCACCGTACTACGAAGATTTAAACACTTCCGTATTAGCAAGTACTGAAAACAACACAAATCGTGGTATTTGCGAGTCATTACGCAGAAGTTTCCAAGTAAATTTTGTGCTTCTACTTTCCGTAGTTTTATTAGGCTTGATCACAGTTACTTTAGTTTTTGTCGATTTGAATACAACAAACTCGTGCATCGAGTGGCGTCATCGCAATCAAACATTATCACAGACAAGAAAAGTTCTCCAAATTCTTGGCACATCAATCTCTGCTATTCCTGTCTATTTATGGTTCCCAGCAAGTGCAGCGATGCTGTGGGGTTTTGAAGAGTTTAAGAAGAATTATCGGTCTTGTTTACTTACGTCTTGCTTCGCTACGTGTATGGCAATGGTGTACAGAGCTGTTTCATTTCAAAAATACACCACGACTGGGGTGTATAGGTAAGGCGTGCTTGTTGCAATTAACTTTGTGCACTCCTACTTATCAAACCTTTAACCACTAAGTCAACAAATTCTCCGCCGTTTTATTTAAATACAACTTAATATGAATCGCAGTTTACTGTGTATAATTAAGTCACTCTAAACTTGGTTAAAATGTGTTAACGTCACTATTATAAGTGTTGCTCCAGCCAAATGTGGATGTAGCCAAGTTCTTGAATAAAGGGCCTGTTTATATGGGCAGAAGTTATCTCGGTTAGCGAGAAAACATTTTGACGAGTCAATTAATTTTGTTCTGTTCATATGGAGAAATGCTATCCCGCTTACTGGGTAAAGTTTCCCGCTGTGGCAAGATTTTGTAAAATGTAAGCAGAAAGTTTTCCCGCTAAGTGGGAAAGTTGTGTTCACATGGAACAAAAATTTTTGCCGTTGACCGAGATCTCGTCTGTCAACAAGCGAGATCTCGGTAGACGGGAAAAGTTTTGTCCCATATGAACACAATGTAACTTTTCATGTTATTTTCATAACAAGGCGAGATCTCATTGTAAACTCTTCGTAATATTTTCTCGCTAACCGAGATAACTTCTGCCCATTTGAACATGGGCTAATAAATTGCCTCGTTGTATGAAAAGTAACGTACAAAACCCAGTCAAAGAGGATGAAAGTTGAGCATGGTTGGAAGCCACGAATTGCCGCATTTTAAGTTTCACAGTAAAAAATTGAACTAATGAGTGTTTTGATTGACTACGTAATTGTGTGGGCAATCATTGTACAGCGAATAACCATGATCACGAGTCTCTTTAACTGTTACACTCGCTAGACCCGGTGTTTAAAATCTGTTTTTATCGGGAGAAAAATACCCGCAGATTACGTTGTGGTGAGATTTATGTGTAACTAAATCCGGGTTGGGCTAAACAGCCATATATTGCGCGGTTGCATGAGCACACATATTGAAAGTGGGGTAAAATATTCCTGTATCTAAATAGACGTTCGTCGCAACTCAACGTTTTAGTGTAATGCGGAAATACTGACCATGCAAATTCAACGGAATATTGCGGAAAGTCAAAATTTTGTTTGATGGCATGTGGCCGCCATGTTGGTGTACGGTACACCAATATGCCTACTTCGTTGTTGTTTTAATTCCAATGGACAGATGAAAACGCTGTATAAAACTATTCCTGATTTATTCTCAATAAGGAACATCACAATTTGGAGATGATAAATGTTTACTGGAAGCTCTAATCTTTGGACGCGGAAAATATAACCGTATATAGTTTTTCTAGGAATTGTTTGAATCAGCTAACAGAAAGGAGTGCCTTTGCTGTGAAATGTTAAAGCCATACGTCGTATGAAAAGTCACCCATTTTCAAACGGTGTTCTTAAGCCTAGAATAGCGTCCTTTTAACTCTGTTTTAAGTCAAATATCTTCTAGGCTTAAAACATGACTAAAGGGGCGCTATCTAGTGTTGAAAACAGCGTTTGAAAATGGCTGACTTTTGTGGCTCCAGGCTATCAATGGCGGCCTTTAATTTGGATTCAAAATAGCGTCGAAGTTATCGTTCCATGTATAATTATACAGAGTTGGATGGTTGACGTGTGTAGCTACAGCTATTTCAATTATGTTTGTCAATGAAGCTAAACTGCTGAGCGCGCAAGGGATAATGGTTTATTGTTTATTTAGGCCCTGATAGTCAAGGAATTGCCTTTGTAGCAAGTAAATTTGCATCATAAGTTTCCTGTATGCTCTCGATGTTGTATCTAAGAAGTTATCCCGAGTTTAGAGGTGAAAATAAGCAAAAGCCTGTCAATTCTTGTACGTTCATAGTTTACAGATTATGCTTTTGAAAAGACAACATTTATTGAATTGGGTATATATCAACCGCTGTCGGCATGTAAACCGCAAACTTCAAACGCTACAGTCCAAATATCAAGTTGTGTGGACAGAAAACCATTGAACGTCAAGCCACACGTTTCTTCAATCAAACAATGCGTTTCTGTGCGGCATTTTCGGACACTTCAATAAATGGTAGAGGTAAAATTTTTAACAATCAATGGTTTTGTTTTTATCGCAAATGAAGCATCTTGGGTTAGCAAATACACAACATCAAACGTCGACTCGGACGCCAAGAGACCTGGGGCCGGTTCGCATTCTGCCCGACGAACTTCTTTTGTAATCCAATTGATTTCAAATGAAAAACCCTTTTCTCACAAAAACCCTCTCAAGCTACGAACTCCAATTAGCTTGATAATATTTCGGCCGTCATACCAAGACCGTAAGTTAATGCAGCGTTAGAACCAAAATTAATGCAAGATTATTTTAATACATCGTTTATTATCGATATTGACGATATTTTAGAAATATAGTGTTGCTATACAGTTTTACAGTTTTGACCTTCGTTCATTGTACAAAATTCACGCATGCGATTTGTCAAAATCAATCACGTGTGTTATTGTTACCTGGCAACAACCAGTCTTTTGAGTGCAGCATTGACAATAACCACGGGCTTTAGGACCAATTCGGTTCGTCTATTGTGGTGTTTAATTTAGATCTATTTACCTTGTATGTGACCTGAATGCACTGATCAGAATTTTTCAATATATTGCTTGTAAGTACCTAAAAAATGCATTGCTCAAAATTGCCTTTATTCCAGAAATATGTAAATTTTTAGCGCAAATTTTTTAAATATTTACTTTTGACACCGCCATATATACCGCCATTTACATTAGACCCAATTAGCTTCCCAAACGGCGCACAAGAAATAATAATTTAGTGACAATCATGAATAATGAGAGGGTAGGAACATCTGATCCTTGAGCCAATCAGTTGTTTAATTTTTGTACCACGTGAGCAAAATTTTTCGTTACAAGCTTAAGGAACGTTATGACGTAACCGAAGACTGATTGGAATGTAAAAAGTAAATGTAAAATATTCTGGGGACACGTTTATGCCATATATGAAAGTTGGGGACACCTTTGTGCCATGTATATCGTAGTGTCGTTTCTTTTAGCTTGGAGCGATTTTATAATCAGTTGTTCCATCATTATTCATGATTGTCACAAAATTATTATTCCTTTTGCGCCCTTTGAAAACTTGGATTCTAAAGTAAATAGATATGGCGTTGTCAAAAGTAGATATTTACAAAATTCGCGCTAAAAATTTACATATTTCTTGAATAAAGGCAATTTTGAGGGATGTATTTTTCAAGTACTTAGAAGCAAGATATTGAACAAATCTGATCAGTGCATTAGACAGATAGATAGATAGATAGGCAGGCAGGCAGACAGGTAAACAGGCAGACAGGCAGGCAGACAGGCAGGCAGGCAGGAAGGCAGGCAGGAAGGAAGGAAGGAAGGAAGGAAGGCAGGCAGGCAGGAAGGAAGGCAGGCAGGCAGACAGGCACAGGCAGACAGCCAGACAGCCAGACAGACAGACAGACAGACAGACAGACAGACAGACAGACAGACAGACAGACAGACAGACAGACAGACAGACAGACAGGCAGGCAGGCAGGCAGGCAGGCAGGCAGGCAGGCAGGCAGGCAGGCAGGCAGGCAGGCAGGCAGGCAGGCAGGCAGGCAGGCAGGCAGGCAGGCAGGCAGGCAGGCAGGCAGGCAGGCAGGCAGGCAGGCAGGCAGGCAGGCAGGCAGGCAGGCAGGCAGGCAGGCAGGCAGGCAGGCAGGCAGGCAGGCAGGCAGGCAGGCAGGCAGGCAGGCAGGCAGGCAGGCAGGCAGGCAGGCAGGCAGGCAGGCAGGCAGGCAGGCAGGCAGGCAGGCAGGCAGGCAGGCAGGCAGGCAGGCAGGCAGGCAGGCAGGCAGGCAGGCAGGCAGGCAGGCAGGCAGGCAGGCAGGCAGGCAGGCAGGCAGGCAGGCAGGCAGGCAGGCAGGCAGGCAGGCAGGCAGGCAGGCAGGCAGGCAGGCAGGCAGGCAGGCAGGCAGGCAGGCAGGCAGGCAGGCAGGCAGGCAGGCAGGCAGGCAGGCAGGCAGGCAGGCAGGCAGACCGACCGACCGACAGACCGACAGACAGACAGATTGATAGACAGATTTAAAGAGGGTGGCACTTGATAGTACGAAGTACTAATGAACTTGTGGCCCCCATAAAATTTACAAAAAATTAGGGAGTATATCTATTGTTTATTCACAACATTTATATATATCTATGATTATAAATCAATGTTCAGACTTTCAAGTTTACTAAATTAAAAGGTTATATTACATGAGGTATATATGACATTACATTTATATAAAAGAGAGCATTATATAGCTGTGCATGTATTACAAATATATATTACTTAAATTTGAAATCAGGAAAAGAAGTAAATTGTTTAAATTCACTCTGGTGGTTAAGGAAGCAATTATATAATAAGTATTTAAAACAGTTAATGGAGCTAGCAGGACGGGAACTTAAAGATAATTTGTTCCAGAGACCTATAGAGGTTATAGAAAAAGTTCTTCCTGCTTCTGTAGTTCTATTGTATTTCGGAGTTACTAAACTTAAATTAGCACTGCGAGTGTTCCTCGAATGTTGTTGGCTATTTAAATTCAAAAGTTTGTTTAAGTACTCTGGAGTAGCATTAATAGTACGCTTGTAGATCATAATACATTTCCTGGTATCCGACTCTACGTAAAAAGGTAACCAACCAAGATTATTAAATAGATTAGTCGAGAAATGACCAGGTTCTGCGTCAAGGATAATTCTGGCGCAGCGTTTTTGAAGTTTTAAAATTTTCGTGCTATGGTTCTTACTACAGTTTGTCCAGGTTATACTACAATAGAGAAATAGAGGTTTGATCATAGCATTGTAGAAAAGAATACGTTCGTTTCGAGGCAGGTAGGATTTTATAGATTTCAATATTCCAATACGTTTCGATAGTTTCATTGCAATTGTACCAACATGAGTGTCAAAGTTTAAATCTTCATCAATATTAAAGCCCAGTAATTTCACAGTGTGCTCTTGTTCTAATAAATCATCGTTCAATTTAATATTGAGAGTTTTATTTTCAGGAGTAAGCTTAGCTTTAAGACGTTTACCAGAAATAAGAATGGTTTTGGTCTTAGTGGTATTGAGTGGCAGTTTATTGGTAATGGCCCAGTTTTGAACGTTAGAGACTTCTCATTAAGTTCATTAATATCATTCATTCATAATAGCATTCAGGTCACATGCAAGGTAAATAGATCTAAATTAAACACCACAATAGACGAACCGAATTGGTCCTAAAACCCGTGCAATAACGTACGGAAAACGTACATTATTAATTTAAAATGACGACAAATTTTGTAAAAATCGATGAAATGAAGACAAATTTAACCAGATTGAACACGAAGTAGTTCCTAAAAGTATGAAAAGAGAAACATGGTAGAAAATGTATTGAAATTTTTCGAGGTAAATAAACTAAGCAAAGATGTAGGCATACGGTATTTAAATTAGTGCAAGCAGTGAACTCAGGTCAATATATAAAATGGGTTGGAGACTGTTTAGTTTACAAACAACGCACTTGCTGGATGCTCAATGAATTCAAAATTTTCTGTACCAAACTCGGTCCCGGTGACCTCGTGCAGTATAGAAAACTTTTCGTTCATTGTACATTCAGCTCGTGCGTTCTTTGTAAACAAAACACTCACAACAGTCTCTAAATACCAGCACGAAAAACAAGAAATTGTGTTTTTACTAAATTTCGATATAATGTATATATCAATGCCGAAAGAAATGTTTTATATTTCTTTTATAACATGGCAAAAAATTATAAAATTACTTCAATTGATGAGCAATGGGAAGTTTTCTGTGTTTACGTTGGGTAATGTTAACACGGCTCTTAACCAATCAGCGTTCAGAACTCATAAAAGCTATATTATAAATTTTAATATAACATTTTCACGACTCTTGATTTTGATTTTATTACAAAGTAATTTGAGTGCTTGAGGTTACTCCTTTGCCGTATCTAATGCTCTATGTCGTCAGAAAAATTTGCATTTATTTCCTATCAGTAAATCAGTAAAGTTGATGAACATTGATTTTGTCTTTTAGAATACCTGACAACGCGTTATTTGTCCTTACTCTTCTGATATGTGTTAACCTGGTGGTCAGGAAATTCAGGCAAGTCAATCCAACGACAGACCTTTCATTTGGTCGGATATTCTTCTGTCTCTCTTTCACATTCATAGCGTGTACCGTAATCGCAAACATTTACACATACGTCATCATCGCGTATTTTATAGAGACAAAAAACAAGATAATGAAAGCGCTGATTGCGGCGCTTACACCGGGGATAGTATTTTTACCAACAGCTATTGGTAAATATCTTGTATTGCGAAGAAGCTTGGGCTTATTTCCGATAGATAAAGCATTTGTGATTTGCTATTTCCTTCGTGGCGGCGCGATTGGGCTATACCGTACAATGCAATCGGATTTTCAAAATATCTGGCTTTTTATTGGTTTGTCTTTGCTGCATGGCGTTTCAAATGTTTTGAGCAAAGCAACTCTCGACCTTCGTATTAAAATGTGGAAACGTTTCATCGCATGTGCCAACAAAACTCGTTGTGGAGCCACCTTAAGCGTGGAAACGTTGGATAGTCCACGTATACGTCGCTTCAATGCAGACCTCGAAATTCAGAATATTCTGTTTGAGTACACAACTGTCATTTTAAGTCAAGCGTATCTGGTTTTGTATCTAGTGATGAATTTCAACGTTGATCGTCCGTGGGAAATCATCCAAGGCTCTCTTGTCAGAATTTGCATAAGTACGGCGATAGATTTTTCCTTCAACATTGTCTCCGTATTCATTCAAGTTCATTTTTATGATATTCCTATGCGCAGAGTGTGGTTGAGATATTGGCGACGGCACATGGTAGCAAACATTGTCATTATTGTTAATATGGTATCGTATTTTGGTTCCTCATTGGTCAGCGCTTTCGAATCGCGTCAGGATAGGTTACGGGAATATCCATTGAGAAATTGCACGTCAGCAATTTGAGTGGTTTTGGCAGATCTTTGACCAGGAAATAAGGAGTAACTTCCTGACTTGTTTCAAAACTACATTGATTAGATATTTGACGTTTTAGACATTCTTATTATGAATCTCTTTGCAAATGAACAGAGATCTACAAGCCATGCGGGTCTACTCATTACACTGCCGAGGGCAAGTTACCGATGACGAGATTGGCAAAAATGTTACCAATGGCTAGATTGCACCAGCATGCTCTCATCTATAGAACATGCATTTTTGTTAGCTAAACGCAATTAGAAATCAGAGGGGCTATTTTTTGGTACTGCGACGTCGTGTATTCTTCATGTACCCCTGTTTTGCTTCAGTGACATATACTAGCAGCTAGTATGACAAACACAGTATTGTACCAAATTTTTCCAGAAAAATTTACATCACATGTGTTTAGATATTGTACCCTCCACATAATACGCTTGTAGATAGATCCCGTATGAGAAATATACGGATTATACCATCTTGAAAAATAAGTAATAACAAGTGAAAGGAAGCCTGGAAAACCTGCATGTGAATTTAATTTCAGAACAGCGGGCAGAAGTCTGTCTGCTAAAATTTTTTTCTCAAACATTGTTGCCCACCAATTAAGAAAGAACAAAATGTTAAAACATGCTTTGAATTTGTCAAGATTATAAATCCTGAATTCATTAACATCTTAAGCCAGAGCGTTTTATTTTTGCAGAAAACACCATTCATAAAGTAAATGAATATTTCGGATGGTGAACAATTTCATATTTTTATTCAGATTTGATAGCTTCAACTAAAAATAATAATTAACAATTAGATTACGAGCTTGAATCGAGAGCGGGTAATTTAATTGTTTTAGTAGATTCAGACGTCAAACATGGAATATTCAACAAAAATATGATTTTTAAGCAATTTTTTTAAAAGAAATCTCGATAGGAAGATTATTGTTTCGCTACTCGCTATCTGTCGAGGAATAGATACCGAGTGGAGAAAACAATCAAATTACAGCATTTGCAATAGTATACTAGTGTGATTCTGGATAGGGAGGTGATCAATTTAGGGAGTTCTTGTCGTTATTTAATTTTTTCTGGCAAAAAATGGTGCCGTCAAAGAACAATCCGACCAATACAGGATTTCTACAAACGGTTTTGAACATATTGCAGTGAAGAAAATAGCGACAATTCTTCATAGGTAAGTGCACAATGCATTCAACGAGCGTTTTCTCGGGAAGTTTGTTTAATAATTTCGAAAGTTGCATCACTGTTTACATTACCCTAGATACAGCTTGGAAAAAAACTAACAATAATTACTTTAAATTTAGATAATAACTGGAATTATTGTTGCACTTCTGTGCAACATTTAGCTCATTAAAACAAAATTGTTAATGACATGATTGTAGAATTGATAGTCAAATTAAGGAAGTGAATTGATTTATTTCGTGCAAACAGCACAGGTAATTTCTTTACCAGCGCCATATGGTGGACAAGGAAGAGAACCACACTGACTTTCAGCGAAATACAACAATGCACCATTTTGATTGCTGTTAGATCCAGTCGTACTTTCAGCGTCTCCGTCAACGCAAATAAACTGTGTTTTACCTCTATGTGATTGATGTGCTGACATAATATAACCTTTGTACTCCAAGGTCCAACCTGAGGGACAGACATTACGACCTGGAATCATTACATGGCTACCACGTGACTCAGTGTGACAGACTGCGCATGGAGCATCGTGGTTATAAAGGTTTTTTGGAAACATATTAGAATTCCCAGACACTTCATACTCTGTACCATATATAAAGCTCGCACCTTGACTGCCGGGTATAGTCTTATCGAATATTGGGTTCGATGATAAACAAAGATAGTTTGATCCACCACCAGAAGAGTAATACAATGATCCTCCCATCACACCTATTAGTATATTTCAGTAATGTTATTTTCTGGCTGAAGTTTTATCACGTGACATACAACACGTGCGCACTGCTAGGGAAGCAATTATGTTAGCAATATTCATAGCAAGTAGTATCCGATGACATTTCGGTGCATCAGCTCACGCTATTCGAACATGTGATCGAATTCCATCGCACGTGCATGACATTTTCGGTTCAGTCAGCGTTTTAACAGCGTATACATAACAGTGTATAACAGGGTATATATGCATGCATGGAACTTTCATATTACAAAATATTTAATATAAAATGCCAAAACTAATCAAGGTTCAATGATTGTTCGCTTACACGGTTGACGTTTGACTTACGAAGTTAAGGCTTATGTTTTCATTACTAAAAGGTTTTTTAGCTAATCATTTGAGATAAGTGAAGTTGACCTACCGATACCCTCACGTGCCTGTGATATTTGATGAATATTGCACTTCGGTATGTCTCGGCTTATCACGGATTAAATAAATACGCGCACGTAATTAGCTAGTAACCCTCTCTTACGCTTCGTGGCCCAGACTGAGGGTAATCTCGCTATGCTATGCTTTTGGGTTGGTGGTGCTTCATGGTCCTAGCTCCAATCTGGATCAGATGAAAGAACGTTGCATTCGTGCGCGGATATAACCTTTTTTTAGCGTCTTACTTTGTTCTTCACGTACAACAATTAATTTATATACCTGAATATATTACAGTGGTTCCAGATGTTTGAGGGCACTGCTTTCTTCCCCAGCGTGTGTAAACTGCTCCTGCTGATCCCCCAGCTTCCCCTTTTGGACCCTGAAGCCCTACTGGTCCAGCTTCTCCAGGTATTCCCGGAGGTCCTGATGTAAAATCAATGATCAGATTAATGAAAAGTAGCCATTATTACCCTTGATAATGGCTGCCTATTGCAAGCAACCTCGCTCTCAGGGCCTTGTAGAGGGAGGGAAACGAGCTGGCATAAATTAGTATATTTTTCCGAAAGGACCGATACATCGATGTGTTTAGAAAAAAACACGTAATGCAGCGCCTTAGTACGGCGTTAAATTTCACTCGCAATTTCCCCCCCCCCCAGGTATACTGATATACGGTTTTGAATAAATAAACTGTTTGAGGCTATTGAAGCGGGTGCCAGGCCCTCCCTCCATTTTAAGAAAAGGCCCTGGGATCGAGGTTGTATTGCAAGCACACGTTTTCATTTAGCGAGATACTCTACAGATAGACCGCTAGCAGCAAAATTAAGGTTTAATTTCGGTTTTCGGACTTCAATGATTATTACGAGATCACAAAAATCAAAAAGGTTATGCCGTAAAATATGTGATGATGTTTAATTGTTTTTTGTTCATCTTCAGTAAGCAAACATTTTTTAATTCATAATGATCGCACTTGTATACCTAACGATATTTTTCGAGCCTTTAATTGAGCTTCTGAATTTAGCGGAAAGCTTTTTCACCTTCGAATTATTCTTTTTGTATAAACTTGGAGAAAGATTTCAAGCAAAAACTGTTTTACCTGCTATATAGTTTTTTGGTAGAAATTCAAGGCTAAATTTATGCTTTCAACTTTGAGCGAGATTCGACCTTTTTCACAGTTATTCATTTTCTATTGAACTACGGCAAAGTATCAGGAATTTCAAAACACCCAAAGATCGATCGTGGACACTTGTGTCTCATCGAATGACCATAAAAACGTCGTCATGGTTTACGGTCTGTTTTGTCATATTTTTAAATAACTAAGAATGTCAATACCAGAAAGAATCAGCTAAAATAGTCAAGCATTCGTAAAGGATTGCTTTTTTATTCGACGCATTATGAACGTATTTTATCGTAAGATCCTAGACAAGATTGCCGCATGCAGCAACTAGAGCCTGCAATACTATGGTAAAAATACTTTTCTAATATGAATACGTTTACTCACCTCGTAATCCAGCATCACGACCATCACGCCCTTAAAAAATAATTATACTGCATAGATGAAAAACAAACATAGACAAGCATGACTCCATCGATTGTTATTTCAAATACATATTCAGTTAAGGGTACATGTTATCATAATGTAGCTTATCTTTCGCGATATTATGTTCCCCATGTTGTAATTTTGCGAAATTTTTTTATGTATTTCAAACAGAGACGTAACTAGGGCGTTAATTGGGTGTATATTCGTATATATAGGTTCTCCCAGACGAATCTCTTTTGAAATATGTTTTCATTAGATTTGATCTGGTAGGGAATAAAATGTTTGCGATACTCGGGAATTATTTTTTATCAAGGAAATTTATTATCTGGTTTATATGTGCCTTTGATGCTGTTTCAAAGAAATAATTTCGCAATGCTCCGCCACGCCTTCATAGGAAGGACAATCTTTATTGAATTAGCTGTATATTATAGTTTATAGATGTAGTAATGTAAATGAGACAAACCATCTCTTCCTGGTAGGCCCGGCAATCCTCTGCAACAGGATGTCTCTGTCTTTTCAGTTGTACAGTTTGCAGAAAGACTGTTTGCAGAAAGTAAGTAAAAATTAGGGTATAGCCTATATATGATATGAGAACTTTAAACTCTAAAGACATTTCCTGCCTAATCCTTTACATTATTTCCATGCCGTACATATGGTTGCTCTGTAGTTCTACATCATCTCATCGCTACCACTTTCATGTTTACAAAGTAAAAGTTCCACTTCTTAGCAAATATCTGCTCAAGTAAAGACACTCGAAACCTGACCTTATTTTATTAAAACTGTATTTTCCTTGTATTTTCTAAGGTTAAATTTTTATTACATGACCTGTTGCATAATCCCTTCACATTAATCGGGATGCAAAACAGGCGAAATTAATGTCGCTTAGCAAATTCCGTCATCTTCCTGTGGATGGCAATTTGTGCTTATGTAGTGCTGATATCATCCTTTATACGCTTATCTTCTGTTCAGAATGATGCTTGACTATACATGCAAATCTCACCATAATATGTTTTATTTTATTGGCTATCTTTTAGAGCCACCGTAAAATGGGATTTTCATTGCAGTATGGAAAAATTCAAAATCTTTCATTTTGTACAACCAATCAGAAGTGTAAAGTTTTCCAAACGGCAAATGTGAACGTTCCAACACGTACGTATCGAGTAAATCTAAAATGATTAACTGTAAAACTTTCATTTTGGGGATTTTGTTCTCGTTTTCTTGGCAAAGTTAAATCAGAAACTGCAGAAGAGTAAACTGTTGAATAAAATCTATCCAAATAGCAAACTTGCCCAGATGTAGCACCTCTATTTCACATGACTTCCTTTAGAACGGCGCTAACATACACAACTAATGAACACGAAGCAACATGGAAAATATATCAAATGGAATATATAAGTTAATCTCACCGCGATTCATCTGCCTTGGTACCAAAAATCATGTTGACCATCAGAAGTAAGGAGCAAATTTTTAACAAGTTTGTCTTTAGTAATTTCATCTTTGTGCTTTTCACGAAAGTTTGTCTTCGTTTTACCAAGGTTCGGATGAGAATGACCTAGCATCTAACAGAGTAGCGTTTTTATGCGTGAAGAAACACAAAGGGTTTTATTTTATTCAATCAGAACACGAGCTTTGTCAAAATAAAGTTTACGTTTTATTGTGCTAATAATAGATGGGGCGACAGTATACTCAATAGGCCTGCGGCATTCATTTAGACGTAAATTGCTACTGATAGGTAATTACAATGTGGGTATGTTCCTCAGCTGCTGCGTGCAGATCATTCTTTACTATAACTAAAAATGATTACATTGCTATGGATCAACTTAACAAGCTGCAATCATTAGAGATATTATTGTATAAACCATGCTAGAGAGTAGCTTTGGTACAATAAATCCCATTCCTTTATACTTGTATAATTATGTACGTTTCTCCTGCAAAGGACATGCTGTCTTCATGCTTCCACTGGGACAAATATGAAACTCATGTCTTAATTATCGCGGACGAATTTGAAAATTTTGAGCTGAAAAATGTTCTATTTCCAAGGGTAATTTATCAAGATGCGCAAAAATTCTTTATTAGCATGTTAATACAGGAACTTGACAACAAGGTATCTTTCTTATATTGACTTGTATTGTAAGATTGCATAATGATTGCATACCAATTAAAAGTTAAAAAAATTCCTTTCAGCCTCATCAGCTAATAAGTATCACGCGAAATTTTCACCTTCCCCTGTCTACATTTAAATATTTCATATAAATTTTCAGTGTCTATTTTTGACGGTTATTTCTCATGGAGCTTGTAACGTGAATAGTCAATTACCGCGCAATACATGGTACGTAGTAAAGAGTTTTAGCAAAAAACCGATAAGCAAACGCCATATATTATGCAAACTATCTCGTAAGACTAAAAAAAAGTTGCGAGTAATATACACGTTTATGTTATTAATGTGTACTTAATCATTAACTATCTATAGTTTTACACTCATACTTCAAACACAATTAATTCAAGAGCATTATACTTGCAGGAATGATTGGATGTAAGCATTCATTATAATTTACGCTTTTTAAGAGACGTGCAGTAGAATAATTTTGTTTGCAACTAGGTATTTCTAGTAAAATATTCTATTGAGAGTAGGAGCTACAATTGAGGTTTCTACAATCTGATTTCCACTTTAAATGTGTTCCTCTCCCACTTCTCAGTGTTTTTCATTGTTATATATTAGACATTAATTAGGGGGATGAGGGATTTTTATGTTTGCCAGGATTGTAGTTATATAATTTGATGGGAGGTCAATATCAATTTAGTTTTCAATGGTGACGACCCAATCGTTAACGATCTGCATGGCTGTATGTAAGAACTAGACTCATTTACATCAGCCGTACATGTTGACTGTTTGGATTAATTACTAGACACAAAAACAGGTCTTGCACACATAGGAAACAGTATTATACAATTATAGGTCAAATACGTAGTCAAAGTAAAAGTCATTCATGCTGTCAAACAAAACACACAATTACAATATCCAGTGAGATTTCGAATTTGCATGCTTAATGGCCACGAATCATGTTTCAGCGGTTGACAAGCCCATAATAAGGTGCGTGTGCGTTTGTGCGTGTTTGCGTTGGTTGTTTTTTTTTGGAGGAGTGATATCTGTAACAGGAGGGGGGCGTTACACTTTTGACTTTGTACAATCAAAACGCATATAAACGCCTAGAGTAAAGTATTTCACCTATATACACAGGTGAAGCTGCAAATTTCAAATTATGACTATCCGAGGTTGAGGCGAAATTTAAGAACAGGAAATTCTTTCATTTTTTGCTATTCAATTAGTATGAAAATTTCTCATTCCTAGTCAAAGTATAAGTGTATGAAAATACACAACTTTCTGTTTTAACAAACTGTTAGTTGAACTTGAATAATATAATTTTGTAGTCGATGTGTATTTAACTTGCCAGATCCCACCTCGTACTTCTGCATGATTTTTTCCAAGTGAACTGGTCCTGCATGATCACTGAAATTTTAAAATTCCAACCCCTCTCCCACAATTTTCAATGGTTGGTAATAAAGACTTCGTAAAGGTCAACTTTTGCGCAGGAAATTTTTTAGCCCAAAAATTCCACCTACCTCGCTAATTAAGATAGCTTTAATGTTTGTCTCAGCAGGAAGATGATAGGTCAAGCTGCTCGGTTAAAACGGAAGAAATTTTTAAATTTTCATAGATCTCTAGCCCATATTCATAACATTTGTATATTGTTAAAAAAATGTAAATAATAACAGAGGGAAATAAATAAATGATTCTCATAGTCCCAACTGTGCTGGCGAAAGAAGAAAACAACTTTTAGGGAAAGAAATTTCGTAAAAAGCATAAAAATGAATTTGCTAAAGCGAAACTTGTCGACGATCCAGTCAGATAAGTCGCGGTAAGATTAACTTGATATACTCCATCTTGCTCTGTGCTCATTATAGTTGTGTATGTACGTTAGCGCAGTTCTGAAGGAAGTCATGTCATATGAAATAGAAGTGCTACATCTAATACGTTTTCCATTTAGATAGATTTTATTCCCAATAGAAGACCGAGTTTTAATTTTCTACAGTTTCTGATTTGATCTTGACAAGTATCTGGAAGACGTAAAAAATAAAACATATTATGGTGAAACTGCCATTGCATTTGAGCATCACTTTTAAAAGAAGCTAAGTATATCAAGTATAATAACAGTTCAGTAACACACACACACACACACCAGATATTGTCAAGCACAAATTGCCACCCGTAGGAAGATAGCTGAATTGCTAGGCGACATTGATTACGACTAAATGTGGAGCAATTGTGTAACAGATTATGCTAAAAACGCTCCTTAGAAAGGAAAATGCAGTTTTAATAAAAGAAAGTCAGGTTTCGAGTGTCATTACATGAGCAGATATTTGCTCAGAATATTTTGTAAACATGAAAGTGGTAGTGCTGAGATGATGTAGAAGTACAGAACAACCATGTATCTGCGGGGGTAGAATATAGCGGCGAAGACAGACTAGGAAGGAATGTATTTACTGCTTATCGTTTACATATCATATGCTCACCATAATTTGTATTTACTTTCTGCAAACAGTCTCTCTGCGACCTGAACAACTGAGAATACAGACTCATCGTGTTGCTGAGGATGGAAGAGAGACGGTTTGTTTTAATTGTATACATTACTTCTGGACTATGCTACCGTATACATCAATATTTCTATGCATGAAAAATCTGGAAACTTGATCGGTCGAGAGATGTGAAGGCACTTTATCATTTGTACTCCTAATCAACAATAATTCTGTCATGATATAACGAAGAGATAAGACCGGATTCGTTTGTATCCTCCCTTTACCTTTTATTTTCTACTACTGTAAATCAACTAATGACAGCAGATCGTCGTTGGGCAGAAATGGCAGAAATGTATGGATATGCACGCCCCCCTCCCAATTAACGCTCTAGTTACGTCACTGTTTGGAATAAACAGTCTCCACAAAATTAACACATGTAACATAAAGGGAAAATTGCCCTTTAAAGTTTAAGTCTTCTATTGCGTTTTCTTTCCCGTTTAAAAAACATAAATTTTTACGTCAAGTACAACTTTTATTAGCTTTCATTTGATATACGGCCGAATTTTTGACGTTAATTTCAAGTATTGAGCTCAAGAATCAGAAAAACTGAATCAAATTGGCTTCAACCCCCCCCCTGACTTAGCGTTCCAGTTTACTCATAGCTCAATGCGTTCTAGGATTTCTTTTCAAGATGGCGCAAGGCAAGATAAACAAATTGCACTTTTGTATCGCTCTTTTGTACAGTTTATAGACTAGGTTGTTGGTTGCAAAGGTGTTTTTATAAAAGGTGGGTGACACATTTGTTTTTTGGTAGCTAATCTGCATCTTAAACACTCCTTAACTGGCTCTTATATTTCCAATTCAAAACATATGTTCCTCGTTTAGAGTTTACTATGGTGGGTGCATCGTGGATAGCATATATTTTTTATCCATTACCCATCAAGTACAGATTATGAGCGAACAGTGGACCATCATGATGTATGTTTGTTAAATAAAGTTATGTACGTTGAATTATGTTGTGAATTAGTTGCAGGTTTAAAAAATAAATTGTTGCATTATATTGTGGAAAGACATAATTCATGCTAGCTAGGTTACAGTATTTTGTTTTCCCCTTATTACCTGCGTGCCAATTCAGGTCATGGTCTAAGATAATTTTTAAAGAACCAGCTCAAATTGTCAACGTGAAGTGGTTCTTGTGTTCATGGTGGTGGTTCATAGGCAACTGGATCTTTAATGCGTGGTTTTACTGTAATAAAGGTACTGACAGTATTCAAATTTATATGCATTTTTCTTTTGGGGCTCCATTTATAGACTGTTCCTCATAGCAAGGAGAATTTTGTTGTTTCGACATGAAAACAGCTCATTACAAGAAAAGGTAAGTGGAATGTTTAAATTTGATTATTTAAGTCAAATGTTACTGCGCTTGAGTCAATTTCAACTGTGCCCATGTGAGGCATAAGACATGGATAGGCTTGCAAATTTGGAAATATGATAGCCCAATAGATAAGATCAGCTAACCCCTTTTTTTACCTAATTCATATCACTTGCATGCTTAGTTACTATTATATTAGCTTGCAGAAGCTGGCAGCATCAGAAAAAAAACAAAAGTAACTGTGCATTTAGAATTATGGACATGAGTGAATAACTCATATTTATCATTCATATGTCTAGTTACTTTTTTCATCTGGTTACTGTACTCTGGTTACTGTACTCTTCCACATACCGGAACAATGGTGTCCAACCATGTAAATAACCATGGCAATGGTGTAAACAAACTTTAACCAATTGTGTCTATTCCTGTCTAAAATTGACTTGTCCATAAATTTCTCTGTTTCAACAGCATGTCTTCTTGCATACGTAATGATATATGATAAACAGTATAATGAAATAAACAAAGCTAATAAACTTGCAGTCTTAACATCCTAAGGCAATGTCAAACTTGAATTTGTTTCCATGAAAGTCAAGTATCAATATTTTTTGCTGACTTTCCCAACTGTGCAGATCAATGCCCATCTGACTGGGCATGCAAATTTTTGCTTGGAGGATGCAGATTTTCCTGGGGTGCATTTGTGTGTTGCTGAAGGGGCTGCCTGTGCAATTGTATTTTGTAGGAAAATTGCCTTAACTCCTGTCCCATGTAATTACCACTAAGTTACGATACGATACGATACGATACGATACGATACGATACGATACGATACGATACGATACGATACGATAATTTAATTTAGCTCTCCCTGAAGGGGCTTTTCAGAACCAAATACAATAAATTACTATACTATTTATAAGTATGTTAAATAAGCTAGATTTATGGCTATGGTATTATAAAGTAAATGTTTCAAAGAGGTATCTTCGAAGATTGGTTTTAAAAACGTTTAAAGTCGTGCACTTTTCCTAGCATAGCGCTAGAATAATTTTAAAGGACCACCGAAATTCTTCATACTGTATCCTCCCTGTCTGAGTTTAAAATCGATAGGTCTATGAAGTGACTTTTATGTATCAGTTTTGCTGGTCTATTCTACAGACATTTCTAATCAAAACTCTGGTTAATAAAACTCTTATTATGAGGATGATAGAAAACCAGAAATTGATCATCAGAGGTGTATTAAAATTATTTAGCATATTCTATTTTCAAAATGTGACGGTACACCTATTGCTGCTCAATTCGTTGTGTAGTTTTAGCAATACATAGAGATTCTTTTTTCTCGAATGATGTTATGTACTCAGGTTAATATGATGTATGTGTTGCTACTCTGAGTGTATATAATAGTACCATTAGATTACATTGATATTGAAGGAACTAGACTCAGTTATATATACACTCAGAGTAGCAACACATACATAATACATAGAGTATGTGTGCACTGATCTCTGTACATTACTGAAACAACACAATAAATTGGACGCATACCTAGCGCAGGTGTCACAGTATGATGAGGCCAAGATGGCGACGTCAACCAGGAAAAAAACTAGGGAGTTCTATTACGAAAAGCAGGTTTTTGGACGTTTTAGACGGTTTAACGTTGGGAAATCGGTTGAACTGGACGTTTTTGAAAATAGATCAACATTGCGGAGATTTTGAACGTAAAATGGGAAGAGTGTGCTTGACTCTTATAAAATTATCGTTCGGTAAAGGTTTCAAGGAGTGGACGTTTTGACCGGTTTCGTAAGTTTGCGTGGATTATTGAACTTTTAACACTTCAAAGCACGATCAAATGCACATATTTAGAGGATAATGTATTATAGATGTTTAAGATGTGAGCTGAAAAGCGGTTTCCGGATGTTTTAAAAATATCGTGCGTTAAAGACTTCTGGTCGTTTAGTATGTTCTATAAACTTCCAGCCACCCGAGGTGCGTCCAATCCCGGATTCACCGAACCTGCAAGTGTGTTTCGTTTTTATTTCATGCCACTTCGGGTAAAATGTACCGAGGATTTTACTTTATACAGTATATAATTTCGCGTTTTGATAACAAACATTTTTGAGGCCAACATGCTATAGAATCAAACTACATGCAAGCTGAAAAATTCTGTACAATATTACCTTATTCTTGACGAGAAAATGCATGCCTTTGTACCAAAACATTGTTAAAATTTATTATATAAACCAAATAAACCCGACGTCGAAGAACAAATTTCGGTCGCCATGTTTTCACTTCCACACATATGTCACGTCAGCAGGTGGGCTCGACTTTGGTCGCACCTCCTCTTAGCCAATAGGAAAACGGCTAATACGCTGGGTATGAGATAAAGTATTTAACTTTTTTGCAAATTATTACTTCTAGTGATTTTGAATTTGACCGTTATTTGGATTTTTGCGTAGTATTAAATGTTAAATTGAATATCTGCACAAAATTTTTCCTTCAGTATATATGTACACTACAAGTTTTCCAGGATGCATCATGATTGACTTTGATTTGAAATAAGCCAGTAATGGGCATGCAGCAGCAGTGTGTTTGCAGGAATGTCATATTTACTACAAATGAAAATTGATACCCAACAAAAGTCAATTTTACAAGTTGCACTTAAGGAAAGCATCTCTGTAGCAGTCCTGAAGCATATCTGATTTTATAACATAATGCCTTGCCAAAACTGTATTTGCATTCCCACAAATTTTCAAGCATTTATACAAATGTCTTGTTAACAAGCTTGCAGGAGCTTTTACAAAATCACAGTATTTCACAAATTGTTTTCATCTTTGCATAAACTCATATATTGTAATTAATTTTGAGTGAAATCAGAATCACTTAGGCAACCAGCAATTTGTATTTTCAAATTACTAAGCTGTCCAAGTATAATTTATAATGCCAGACACTTCCTGAATTTTGATGACACGAAACCTAATTTTGATAGGGTTATTCTTGTCTTGTACACCTATAATAATATTGTGAGTCTCCAAAACTAAGCTTACCTGCTCAGCTGCTATGAATTATCATAAATTAATAGAAACCTATGGAGACATGGGTTTTTTCATACATGTACTTATTTGTTGTTATATTTGTTGTTGTATTCACATTGCTGACTAGCTTAGCAAGCGTTTGAGTTCCGACAAGTTCGAGTCTTGGTACAGAAAGATGTTTTGGAGCAACACGTGCTTTCGATACTAGTAAATGCTGACTTGTTCTTCCATCAATAGATTCCCACTACATAAATTGCTGCACAAACAGCCTTCTTGCTTACGTCGGAAAACCTGTGTAGCGATAACTGCGCTCCCTTCTGCTTCACAACACTCCGAGGCACTGATACATAGGGTCGATTGCTAAATAGAGATTACTGCATGGTTGGCGAGTGCGTGCAATTTTTATGCACGAGTTGTTAAAGATTGCTAAACGAGCGAGTGAGCGCAGCGAACGAGTGAGTTTAGCAATCTTTCACAACAAGTGCATAATAAAAATCGTACAAACGAGCCAACCATGCAGTTATTTGTTTATGCCAAACATATAATGGAGATTATTTTAAAACTGGAAATTGTCAAAGGCGAGCGGACAAAATATTGAACTCTCAAAACAGAATCATACCATTTGTTTCTCCGTTATTTGGCCTAAATAGTGAGTCAAAGCTGTTCTTCTTTCTGTTTCATGTTTTTTAGTGAGGAAACTCTTCTTCTTTTAGACATAAAAGCCAAATAGCCTTTCGCTCCTTCCCCAACACGGCGGCTATGTTGTGAGCAAAATAACAATACGATTTTCTTCACTAGTGAGAAAAACCGTTTAGCCAATCAAAATGCGGATACGATAAATTTTCACTAGTGAAAAAAAATCGTACGGCTAATGAAAACGCTTATTCGCTTCTCCATAGTGAAAATACGATTTTTATTTCACCCGTTTACCTCGCGTAAATCTCTATATGTATGGCATAAATTTTTTTATCTGAAGGTTCCACTGTCTTTGTATATCAGCTGGAGCCTGCTCATCCCAGCCGAGTTTCTGTGGGCAAATTTCACTAAAAAGAATTTTTCCAATAATCGTTATTCGCAACGCGATCCCAGAACATCGAATACTCGTTTCGTTAGCGGTATGGTGGGATAAAGACAACGTTCAAAGCTTATTTGAAGTGTATCTTCCTCTTTCTGCCATGGAATTCTCAGAATCTTCGTGGTCTTGTTTCCATTGTCATGATCAGTTGAGTCGGACATTTTTTATTCGTGGTAGGTATGGTTGTGTCTCTCAGCGCGTCGGCATTGCTGTGCCATTTATGCAGTCTAAATCTCCCTTCGTCCATTATTGTCATTGCTTTCTTCCTTGAATTTCTGGAGCTCTTTGATAGAATCGTCCACATATGTATCTTGAAGCAACGTCTTAGTTGTTTTGGGGTATTATTCCTCGAATTGCTTCACATGTTTCTGCAAGGTAGATCCCAAGAGATAAGGACTAGGAGTCGCCCTGAAAATAACTTCTGTAAATCTATACTACACTATTTTTCTGTCTGTCAGACTGCTACACCACAAAATTCTTTGAGCATCCCGATCTTTATTATCAGCTGCTATCTGCAAGAAAGCCCTCGCTATGTCACCAATGACACAGTACTTATTCATATGATTTCTCAAAACTGTATCAAACAACAACGGTTTGAGAGCACATAGTGTACATTCTCTCCAGTTGGTTCCGTAGGAACGAGCTCCAAGATACCCTTTTTCTATTTGCTGTTGCATATGTTGATAATACTCTTCCAGTTTATCAATCTTCTCTAACCGTCTTGTGGTGGTTCTTAACCTTTCTTCCACAAGGTCTCGATTCTTCGGTAATACTGGATGATCCAGTTTCCATCGTAGTCCAGTTGTATAAAGTCCTTCCTCGGTTTGTTTCAAGTGTTCAGTAAAACTCTTATGAAACTGCGACTCTGATAAATTCCGCTGCTTGTCCGTCAAGCGTAGCACGTCTAGAACATAGCTTTTCAAACTCAGACTGATTTGAACTTAAGAAGAATTCTTTTCGACCTGCATGTCATTAGATGGAATTCTCTCACACAACACCCATCCCAACAATGTGTACTCTGGGATCCTGGTCTGGGTTCACACCAAGGACCGGTTTCCTCGGTGACCTTATCCTCTGATAATCTTAAGTGATAAGTTAGTAATAAGATCCCAGCAAACATAAGAGCTGCTTCCCCCAGTGTCCATTATTCGGACATCCTGACCACCTACATTAGCCTTGACTGTAAGATGTAGGGTTTTAGTAAAGATACTTGATCCACCAAGGCTTTTCTCTGTTCCTTGTTTCTAATGGAGAGGTTTCTGATTAGCATTTGGATCCATCATTGTTAATGCAGTTTGCTGTTTCTCAAGATCTCTCTCCGATCGGCTGCTTGTAAGACCATTGTGCGGTTGAAGGACTTGTGTTTCTCATTTCCACAGTGAACACATTTAGTGCTGTCCTTTTGTTGGCCATAACCGAAGAGTAATTTCTCCTTTCCGTTGTCTGCGTTACAACCATCTCGACGATCTTGTTTTGCATCCTCCTCATTCATTGGATTGCGCTCAACGTATTTACGTGAATTGTCAGTAAATTCCTGAAGTTTCCATTCTTCCCATTTGTCATTCGATTGTGCAACCATTTCCTGTACGGGTCCCAGTTTGTCCATAAGTGTATAAACCATAACTTCACAAGATGCCAATTTCCCCATAGTAGAGAGGGTTCTCACTGCCCGAGACAACTTGCTATAAAATTCATGAACGTTAGCTATCTTCCGAATACTAGTTATCGCTGGAAGACTTTCTAACTCCTTGATGAGTGCTCGTTGTACCTTTATGTCTTTTCCATAAGCTGATTCCTAAATACGTTTTGCTTCGATATATCTCTTTTTAGTATGTGGCAAACCTAAAATATTTTCACGAGGCTTTCTCTTTGTCAGTTCGAGTAAGTTGTTAAATTTGCTAATTTGAGATATTTTTGCCCTATCCACTACCACGCTGAACTGACTCCAGAACCGATTCCAATTTTTACAGTCACCTTCAAATGGTGTAATTGTGTATTTTTGTAATTTTACTAATTGTACATTTTTCGTAATGTCTAAACTACTGTAACCTCAGATATTTGCTCTTTAGCCTCCTTTTCCAATTGTATTTTACGCAAAAGCCATTCTTCCCCTCGTTGAATTTTACGCTTTGCTATGGCGTCTATTTCCTGCTGTTCGTGTAGTTTAGCTCGCATAGCCTCCTCGTTAGTAACGCGTTGTTTTTCCATTTCGTCTCTAAACTTCCGATCGTCCTCGTCTCGTTGTTTTTCATTACCCGCTTGTTTCAATTTTGAGCGCATTTCTCATTATGTATATTTTATGTATAATTGTATATTCAAATAATTAAAGGGTTTTAAAAGGAATGTATTTGCGTGTCTGCATGATGATACCAATTCATTACGTTTGTTCAGAATAGAATAAAATATAGTACTTCGCACTTTTTGACAGGATGCCTTTATTGTGTCCATCTAAGGCCTGCTTGACGTTTTGCATGCAACAATAGCTAATTTTGACGGGGTTGCAGTTAAATATCTTGTGTAATGGGTTGGACGTAAGAATTTCTTCATCGATTTTTCGGAGTGACTGACCGATGTTAATCTTGACATTCTTTGTAAATGGAGGGTTATACCAAGTTACGTTTTTTGCGGCACTTAGGTTTCGAGTGAGGGTTATTTTGTGACAGGTGGTTAAATTCTGTAATCGCTGTTATCTATCGCACGTTGGTACTCCGTCGAGGTGTTATTGTCAGACAAGATTATCATTATCAGACGAGATCTGTGAGAGGCGTTTATTGCTTGAAAGTGGATTGTTCTGTAATATTTTTAGAGGGTGGCTGGACTTGTTATGCACGTAAAGTGGGATATTATTTGGTTTGGAATACGGCTGGTACTTACTAGTTGACAGATAAGGCGTTATGTCGAGAAAATTTTGAGAAAATTTCAATAGTAATTTTAGGCCCGAGTTAGTTGAAGATGGTGCACATGTATTTTCCACGTTTTCTATTGCACGAGGAGAAGCATTCATCACGTTCAGTCTGTCATCTCTGTAAAGACCAAAATCATTACCATGCTTGAAGGTGATGTAGAGTAGTAGAAAGGCCCCGACCAATTCACGCGTTTCTGCGCCATCATAGCTACCCATTGTCACGTCAAATAGGCTGGTAGATGAACCACCAGAATTGTATAAGTGCAGCATTGAGTAGATTGATTGAAATCAATGGATAGAAGTCGACAAGATCAAACGAGCTAAATTAATGTCGCTATTTTGTAGGAAAATTTTGAAACCATTTCAAAACCGCTTCGGTATTTTTCCACTGGTTGAGACCAATTGACTTCATCACTTTTCGGTCGATACGATCGAGGATCTGCTTACTGATTTTGCCTATTTCCGATTTACTTCGATTGATGAAACGACATGTTGGGTTATTTTGAAAGTTTGGTTTGTGGTCTTTCAAGTAATGAACGCCTCTTGCTTGACTGGTAGCATTTATTCGATTTGCTAGATTCAATCTTGCATGACTTAGATATTCGTTCGGCAGAACTGTTTCAGGTGGTATTCTTGTATGATTTCGTAACGTTCTTCTGTAGTAAAACATTGTATGATTCGGCATCCATCTTGTAGAAATTAGTAGTTTTGTCAGCCAGCGTTTATTGATTTTCGCCATAAAATTAAACTTTCTTGCTCCTTATAATGTACGTATGTTAAAAGGGTTCAAGCGAAATGGTTTCAAATAGAGTAGCACAGAGGTTTGAAAGTGGCTCTTTTTTTAAGACGGCTAGATTTTGTCCAAACTGAAAACTGCGTGTTGAATCAAAAGTTTTCAATTTTTCTGAAATGATTCAATGAGTTTGCTGTAGCGTAATTGCGAAAAAGATTATTTTTTTATGAGCTGTACATTGTAAAATATAAACTTGGGGAAAAAGTAGTAAACCACACTTTCGGTTACAACCGAACTTCCAGTTTGCAATGTCCATTTTTTTTAAGTCGTAGGTTGTGGATAACGTTTTGCTCAATCACATATACAAATTTCATTGTAATTCCAATTGAGTAATTGTTCCATTTTGAGTTATATATGGCTTATGTTATAAAAGTAAAAAATTGGGTGACCTAAAACTTTTGCACAGTACTGTACTGTATATATGCCAAGTGTTGTTATACTTTACTGAACGTATTCATCAACTTTGTATAAAATTTGTTAGGTATTTTTTGCTGCTCAAAATTTCAAGAAGTTTACTCAAGTTTAAGTCCTTCAGAACGCCACGCAAACTTGTTTTTTTTTTCTAAATACGAATATATTCTCCAAGAAGAGTTCTAATTCTAATTAAATGTCTCTTAAAAATGGTATGCAATTTAGAGTAAATGCGTAAATTGATCATGCACAAAGCCGATTTTGTTCAAAATATAATGCTTGCGTGGCGTTTTGAATAGCTTGAACAGCAATACAGCACCGATATATTTTCCACCTATACCAAGTCCAAATTACTTTTAAGCATTAACGTTTCGTGCGCAAGCCGTATTTAACTTGTTGTAAAGGACACAACACTCCAGTTTCTGAAGTTTTAAATTTCTTAATTTGTTTGTTTATTCTACATTGTAAGCATCTAAACAATCCGTACATTGAGGCTTTTCGCGAAGTAGACAGCGATTTGAGATTTGTTCAGGGGTTTTTTATGCACACTATATATGCTTGTGCAGTTGTGCTTATGACGCTAGGGAGGACCAGGCTGTTTCTATGCATCCACTTAATAAATATTTTGTCAATGATTTATGTACTCGTAATAATTCTTTGTCATGTATTGCGTAAAAAACCGCCCGTAACTTTGCTACAGATACCCCGTATCTGTCAACTGGTAAGTACCAGCCGTATTCCAATCCAAATAATATCCCACTCTACGTGCATAACAAGTCCAGCCACCATCTAAACATATTATGGAACATTCCACTTTCAATCACTCGTAGACATTCTATGTAATTTATTGCGTAAAAAACTGCCTACTTCTGTACTCCATGAGCTTGAGAGAAATTTAAAATGTCACTAGGCTTACCTTTTATTTATACATGCTGTATATTGACGCTAGTTTTGGCCTCAACTGGCTGCAGTGTATCGAGTGATGCCCTTGGCCTCAGTGACTATCTGTCAAATAGTTACTTATCCCTCTTTAATGCTATTAACGTAGGTTTCTTTGCTTAACTTGTAAACCGTTTTCGAAACATCGCAAATGTTAGTTTTTATGGAAGGATGCTAAGTGAAATGTGAATACACCAACCAATGAAAAAACAAGATAGGAAAGAATTGATATCGACCTAGGAAGTGGATTAGTAGGCATATGTCTGTCAGAACATGTCAAGGCAAGATGCAAATACCATAACAATGTACTGTTGTCAAAGTCATTTACAATCAAATTTTCGTTTCGTTTTCAATGTTTTGAAATATTTTGTGACATTAATTTTCTCCTGATTTTATGATTGTTGACTGGATATGAGTGAGCTTGCTATCTACTGGCTTGCGTGATGTTCTATGAGGCAGGAGTGCCAACCAGATGAAACCATAAACAGCCTAATAAACAAGACCAAACGAAGTAACAACGATCTAAAGATTAAGTAAAGTAAGTTTGTTGATTTTATTTTGTTGTTTCCATTTTCTTTGTCAGTTCAGCTTTCATTTTGATGCTGGTAGTTACAGTTAAAAGTACACAAAAACATAGCGGGTACAGGTGCGCTCATAAGTTATTGGACACCTAGTTTTTCATGAATTTGTCGTCTAGTGAGGGTTTTTGAGTGATAACAACAACTTATTTTAGTACTGAATTTCAAATGACATATTTCAGTATTTAATACATCATGCACTGCTACAATATTTTCTAGCTATACACTATTGCCTTGTCCATTTATGCAAATTACATAATTGTCCATAGCACGTCACACAGCAACCCATCTCAGACCAAATAGTACTTGGTATGCTATTCTTTTGCTTGAATAACTGCCTCTATACGACTGGGCATTGACTTTATGTATTGAAGCAGCGTATCGGTGGGATAGTTATTCAAAATTTGTTCAATTTGCTCGAACAAATCTAATATTAGCATTAGAGGGCAAAGGTATGTCTAAAACTGCTTGTTCTATTGCCCATCAAATATTCTCCAAAGGATTTATGTCGGGTGATTGGGGAAGCTGCTCTAGCAAATCATAATTATTTCGCTTAAGGAACTGCAGATTCTTAGCCGTATGCACAGATGCATTATCTTGCATTTAAAATGAAATACTGCCAGCAATCTTGGAGTTTCATAGTGGACATCACTTTCAACCACTGGTCAATTGTCCAATGCCTTTTTATATGACGTACAATATCCGCCAAAATTGTATAGTAGCTTTGTACAATAATGTACTTCCAATATACGTGTAAGTTTGCATTTCAACATTCAACATTCAATTCCTGTTGATAATCGAACATTGTAAAGTTTACGATTCTTGGATTTGTTTTCATTTTTCCAGGATTGAACATTGTAGATCGCTCTATTCAACTTCCCACTTTTCATCATTGAACATCGTAATTTACGATTTCCAACTTCCAACCGCAATCCAATCTCGAACCGTCTGCGCGGGCTCAACCATTCACCAATTTTCACCCAGTAGGGTAGAGAGCGGTTAATCATTTCCACCCGTTATACCCCCGATAGCTGAACTTTTTGCCCTAGGAACCGCGATTATGCAAATTATGACTCGGAATTATACAAATTAATTATGATAAGGATTATACAAGATGGCGGCCGATAAAATAAGCGAAGTTCGTTCGTCTCTTACGAAGGCCGTGGAACGTCTTTGCAAGATGCATCAAACACACAAGGTATTTGCTTAAACGTTTTTAATGTGATTTCTTAGTTATTAAAGGAAATACATGTACATATACTAATTACTATCACTGTATCACAATATTCCGAGCTTTCCATTTAAAATCTTTGTTCACTTGAAGTGTTAACATTTAAAAATACATTCTCTAGCATATTTTGACTACAATCAGATTAGATAAGCAATTATTTTTGAGTAATGGTCTCAACTAGCAATAACATTATGTTAATTATGTACGTGTTTAACTATTTTTTTTTATTATTGAATGTTTCATTTGTGAAGAACCTTTTTCTATGAATGAAATAGCAGAACACCAAAGATTGGTCCATCCTGATGATTTTTCACCTCTAACGGTTAGCTAGCTGTAGCAGTAGTGTGTAACATCAGTCTGCTGCAACTAGCACTGCTGACTGTAATACATGTATGAAGCAAATACTTGGTAGTAAATTTTGCAGCTAAAAATGTAGGATTGGAATAATTTTTGAAACCAAAAAATCAAGAGAGTCATTCCTGGGGGGGGGGGGGTTACAAGGGGGGAGGGCATGGCCCTTACACAGTCACACACTTTTTACACACAATTCTGTAATTTTAAATTCACTGTAATTGAAAATCATTGCCTACTAGTTATTGACAATTGAGACTGCAAAACATGCCAAATATGTGAGTTATAATATATATGCTCTTATTTCAGAAACAAAAGACTACTGATAGTATTGTTGATTTGAGGTAGTAAAAATGTATGAACTGGGCTAAAAACATCTAATTCAGATACTCAAAATCTCAAATTGACATTGCCAGTGCATGTAATGTAGTGAAAACTGCATGAAATGTTTTGAATTCACTGAAAAATGCAATGAAACCAAATAAACAAAATTTAAGGCCCTTTTTCAGGTCGTCACTTAATACATTGTTTCAGACTTTCAGGTATTGAAATTAGGTAGTGAAAGGGCATATTCTTTTCAAGGCACATGTGGTATAAGTGAGGGGCCTAAATTTTGAATTTTTAAAATATAGTCAGGCTTTCATTCTAGGCTTTTAATTGAAATGTAAAGGTACGGACAACTATGTCATAAAATTAGTACTAATTGGTGATTGAAGAAGCATACTTTTTCTTGCTCATATAAAAATGTTTTCAATTTTAAGTAGAAGATGATGTGTTTGATAGCAATCTATGCTATATGTGACTATAGTCTATAGTACGACAAAATGATTTTGTTTTCGATCGTTCCGTTGCTAGTTGAGACCATTACCCAAAAATAATTGCTTATTTAATCTGATTGTAGTAAAAATATGCTAGAGAATGTATTTTTAAACTAACTGCTTATAAATGTTAACACTTCGATTAATGTCATCATGGGAACAAAGATTTTAAATAGAAAGCTCGGAATAATAATGTGATTGTAATTAGTATATCTGCATGTATTTCCTTTAATAACTAAGAAATCACATGAAAAACGTTCAAACAAATACCTTGTGTGTTTGATGCATCTTGCAAAGACGAAAGACGCTCCACTGCCTTCAAAAGAGACGAACGAACTTCGCTTATTTTTCGGCCGCCATCTTGTATAATCCTTATCATAATTAATTTGTATAATTCCGCGTCATAATTTGCATAATCTCGGTTGCTTGGGCAAAAAGTTCAGCTATCGGGGGTATAACGGGTGGAATGATTAATCGCTCTCTACCCTACTGGGTGAAAATTGGTGAATGGTTGAGCCCGCGCAGACGGTTCGAAATTGGATTGCGGTTGGAAGTTGGAAATCGTAAATTACGATGTTCAATGATGAAAAGTAGGAAGTTGAATAGAGCGATCCACAATGTTCAATTCTGGAAAAGTGAAAACAAATCCAAGAATCGTAAACTTTACAATGTTCGATTATGAACAGGAATTGAATGTTGAATGTTGAAATGCAAACTTACACGTATATTGGAAGTACAATTGTACAAATCTACTATACAATTTTGGCGGATATTGTACGTCATATTTTTAGTCTTGCCTTGGCGTGGTTTTTCTTGGTGCTCCAGTTCATCGGTCATTACGCTCGTTCATGCCAGCAGTCTCGTACTTCTCCCAAACGTTTCTTACAGTTAAAGGACCGTACAGCACGCAGCAATCTGCCGGTTGCTCAATTTTTCTTCCTTCTTGAGAAAAATAGCACGCCATTTGGTTTCGTCGTTGAAACGCCTTCCACCAATCTTCTTAGATTTCTTACGACCTCCTATAAGATCTTTAATCCTTGCATGACAGAGGTTACCCAGACTCGTGTATTTATATTAATGACAACACGTTATACTTGTTGGGCAGCCATCGACATTCACGCATTTTCCGGATACCCCACAATCTCCGTTCTTATTCTGGACAAGCATAAGTCGATTTTTAAGCCACAACTCTTAATAACACATTTCTTTCATAAAAACACAGTTGGCCAAAACTTATCGGCGCAACTGTATGCAATAGACGATTTGCATGTTAGACTAACTTTCAATCTAGGCAAGACGAACAAAATCTTTTACTATAGTTAAAAACAGCATCCTAAAATTATTTGATACAATTTTAGCTGAAAAGTGGTAACTTTTTCCTCGCGTAATACAAATGTATACAAATTTGCAAACTTTGCGACGCCATATTTTCCATGCTTTACAACATTTCGCCACCAAACTTGGCAATTCTACTAATTTTGGGATCCTCTTTTTAACTGTGGTAAAAGATTTTGTTTGTCTTGGCTAGACTGAAAGTTAGTCTAACATGCAAATTGTCATTTCCATAAATGAATAAGGCAATATAGTTGGAAAATGTTGTAGCAGCGCATGATCTATTAAATACTGAAATATGTCATTTCAAATTCTGTACTAAAGTAAGTTGTTGTTATCACTTAAAAACCTTCACCAGACGACAAAGTCATGAAAAACTAGGTGTCCAATAACTTACCAGCGCACCTGTCATTATCATGTTTTTTTACTTTGTTTTGTTATGGTGAAATACAACCCTATATTTTTTGTACTGTGTTTTGCGGTAATGCCTTTAACCTTATTACTAGTTTTAACAAAAAATGCCCCTGGAGGGGACCTAATTAGAGTGGACCTAATTAGGTTTCCAGGTTCAATTCCTGGAGACATAATACAGATGTGCACTAACTGATATAAGAAGAAGTCTACCGAAGAAGTAAGTATACTAAATACAAACTAATACTAGTCACAATTATAACTGTAATCAGTTATCACCGGTCGTTAGCTATTACGGTTAGCTTTAGGTAACCCTATATGACATGCGTACAAGGTACGATTAGTCCAGCATAGTTTAGTCTACCATAGTTAGTATTAGTACAAGAGTTCCTTTGTTAACTGAAGTAACTCTAGTTCATTTTAGTAGTAGACTCGAGTTACGTTAATTAACTAAGGTAGAGTAAACTCTAACTCTACCTTAGTTAACTAACGTTACTCCATGCAGTCTACTACGAAGGTATAATTGAGTTACTCTTTAGTCAGCCAAGGTTATAACTCTCTCTAAGTATACTAACTATAGTAGAGTAGAGGTACCTTGTACGCATGTCATATAGAGTTACCTAATGCTAACCGTAATAACTAGACCACAGTGAGAGCTATAAAGTTGTGAAATTCTGTGGGGTGGTAAGGGTGGCGAGGTGGTTAGCGGGACTAGTTAGAACTGTAAGTACCTGGTGTACTTACGCCCACTAAATATAAACTTGTACTGAATACTCACAGTTCTAACTAATCCCACTAACCACCCCGCCACCCTCACCACCCCGCCACCCTCACCACCCCGCCACCCTCACCTCCCCGCCACCCTCACCTCCCCGCCACCCTCACCTCCCCGCCACCCTCACCTCCCCACAGGATTTCACAACTTTATAGCTTCTACTGAGGTCTAGTTATTACGGTTAGGGTTAGGTAACTCTATACGACATGCGTACAAGATACCTCTAGTCTACTATGGTTAGTATACTTAGAGTTAATCAACCTTAGCTAACTCAAGTCTAACTCAATTCTACCTTCGTAGTAGACTGCATAGAGTTTACGTTAGTTAACTAAGGTAGAGTTAACTCTACCTTAATTAACTAACGTTACTCCATGCAGTCTACTACGAAGGTAGAATTGAGTTACTGTAGACTTGAGTTAGCCAAGGATAACTAACTCTAAGTATTACTAACTGTTAGTAGACTTGAGGTACCATGTACGCATGTCATATAGAGTTACCTAATGCTAACGGTATTAACTAACGACCAGTGTGAACTGATTACAGTTATAACTACATGTAACTACTAGATTAGTTTATATTTAGTATACTTACTTCTTCCGTATACTTCTTCTTATATCAGTTAGTGCACATCTGTATTATGTCTCCAGGAATTGAACCTGGAAACCCAATTAGGTCCACTCTAATTGGGTCCCCGCCAGGGGCATCTTTTTAAACTTAGTTATTATACTAACAAGGTGACAGGCCTAATATGGCAAAATGGAGTATAATAATATAATAATAAAGTTACAGGTGTGATATTAAAGATAATAGAAAACATAGTTTTTGTGTACTTTTAACACTACTGGCATTGAAACGAAAGCTGAGCTGACAAAGAAAAAGAAACAAAATAAAATCAGCATACTTACTTTTACTCAACTTTTGGATCCTCGTTGCTTCAGTTGGTCTTCTTTTTATCATGCATGTGTTTATGGCTTCGTCTGTTGGCATTCTATTTTCGTAGAATACATCACGTCGGTCCAGTAGGTAGCCCACTCATATCCAGTCAACCATCATAAAATAAGATGAAAATGTTACAAAAGATTTAAAATATTTGAAACTAAACGAAAACTTAAAGTGGACATATGACATAATCACCATTTTTTTCAAAAATTCGGCATGACGAGTCAATTCGTATGATGTACACCATTCTTCGAAGGGATGCATACTTCCAGAGATATTTGGTTTTACAGATGCCAAAAAATGAGGTTTTCTGAAATCATAGCTAGGAGAAGAGCCTATATCGAATTAGCTTTGTGATGAGTCATGTGTGAAGCGAAAAATAACCAAAAACTTTTGGGAGATATCTGTTTGTAGATAAACTTGTACCATTTCGGCGAGTGAAAACTCATGATTGTATCTCGTAAAGTGAATGAAATAGCTCAAACTTAGAGATATGAGTCAAATGCAATGTCGGCATTGAGATGGGCGTCATGGCTCATATATAGTATTTGTTTACAAAAGAATTCCTTGCTTCGAAGCCGTAAAAACACCTCGGACAAGGTAATGTACAGGCATAAATACACAGAATACAAGGTTACCAAATCTCTAGCTGAGTAAAATACTAAAAAGCGCGTGAAAAAATCAAATGGCGCAAGCACCATGTTTCAGTTGTTTATGTAGTTGCTGTAAAGACCACAAAATGCATACCCCTTATGTGTTGGAAGTATTGGTACACACATAATCTTGCCCAAATAAATTTAGACGTCAAGCTTTGTGGATGCTATATGCTTGTTATGTTTTGTATGTTACAGTTTATCTTATTAGTCTCATTGTGACGCCAATGGGTAAGAGATTAAAAGTATAGGGCCATTATAGGCTTCTATAAAATCACCTTATTTATACAAATATTATAGTGATAAGCCTAAACATCAAGGTAAAAAAAAAACTTGAAAAATAAGTGTTTTACATTTTTCAATATATTTCATTAAAAACCAGCTGCACAATAATGCATGAGCCATGTGGCACAAGAAAAAAAGCTCATGTTAATGCTGACATCTACTCTCAAAAATCGGCCAGATATGTATAGAGATACAATAATATATGACATGTCCAATGCAGCTATATAATTAAACATAAAGTATAAGATACATCAAACATACAAATATTTTTAACCAGAGAACGTTTACACAATTAGCAAAACATAGAGTTCCAAATATTCGTGGTCATTGATATAAGAGTAGTCAACATTATTATGATATTTGCGACATTTGATTTTTCATGTGCATGCCTTTTAGTGTATAACTCATCTAAGGATTTGACAACCTTACACTCCGTGTATACTCTCGCGTTTTTACGGCTTCCAAGAAAGGAATTCCTTTGTAAAGAGACACGACATGACAGATGACGCCCATCTCAGGGAGATTGTTTCATATGCACTTTAAATGTAAATGACTTTGACATACCGTACACTGTTATAGTTTTTGCATCTTGGCATCTCATTGACACGGCCAGTGATTCACCTCATAGGTCTATATATTAATTCTTCCTTTATACTTGTTCTGTCATTGGTAGATGTATTCACCTTCCATTTGGCATCCTTTGAATAAAAAGCAACTACGATGTTTAGAAAACTGTTTACAAGACAAACAAAGGAAACTACGTTAAGAGAGCCAAGATAATAGATAATCACTGAGGTTAGTGGCGTCATTTGACATACTGCAGTTGAGGCCGAAGGTCGCAGCCAGCCAGCCAGCTGCAATACACGGTGCATCATCGTACTTTAAAGTATAGGACCAAGGATTAATTAAGCTTTCAAATGTCACCGCTATTGTTAAATTTGAAGAAAAAATGAGCAAATACTAATTGAATCAAATTTCCGGTAAAATTCGTATTTTTCCACCAAAATCTTTTGAGATTTACCCCATTTAGCATTCAAAATTGACAAATTTTAGCTCACCAGGTATATAGAACAAATCAATGCATCGTATAAGCCACGTTGATTGTTTCTCGTGACAGATCAGTGATTAATAGAATTACCTTTTCCTCTAACATGCGATTTCAAACGGTTATTTTTCTTTCATTCGTATTTGCTTAATTTTTCTTCAAATTTCACAAAAATGATGACATTCGAAAGCTAAGCTGCTTCTGTAAATTAAAGTAATGGACGCGTCAGAGCTTTCTAAAGTTCGATTACTTTTTGATACATTGGCGGAAGTTATTATTACTCGGCCAGCCGTAGGCATGGCGGAGTTTTAAATTATCCCCATTTCTGTTTTTTTTTGGCTGATACCGCTGACCGGAAATTGTGATCTGAGACCTTTTCTAAAACCAACAACACATTGTACAAAATCATTTTCTAACCGCACTATCTACACAAAGTACATACTTTAACATGTATTTAAAAATACGATCTGTCTGATTATACTGATATAATTATATAGTTATACATGCTGTTAGGAACAACATAGATGCATGTACACATTATTATCAATACCTACATCAATTCATCAGATTCTACTGAAATACCATAGTCTCTCTATTTATCCCCCTGGGGCTTATCCATTTCAAGATCTTTGAAGGAGGGCTTATTGGAGATAGGTGCTTAATTGAGAGGGTTTTTTTAACTATTCATAAAATCAGCAATGGAGATTACCTCTTTCAACTGTAATAAACTGAAAATCATCACACAGATCAGTGCTGTATATATCATATAACAAAAACATATTAATATAGAGGGGGACTTAATGGAGAGGGCGGCTTGAGTGAGAGGAGGACTAAATAGAGAGAATACGGTATGCCCATGACATGTACATCAGAGGCATAGGCAATGGGTGGACCCTCTTGTAGGATTGTTTGCCCCCACTTGAGAAAATCGGCAATCTAATTCTGAAAAAGGTCTTTCCCCGGTTTTCATGAGTTCTCCTCCAGAGAGGAAACCCACAGCCCCCCCCCCCCACCGGTGGACCCTAATAAAAATGCTTATTTTCCAGGGGGGGGGGGTATATGGAACAAAAAAGTTCTTAACGCTAAACTCCCGTATACGAAATGTTTTAAACATTAATCTCAGTGACAAGTTTTAAGCGGGAGCTGTTTCCACTTAACCTTGTATCACATTAGTGGCTTAGTGCCAAATATAGTTTAAGGATTAGTAAATAGCTTTTTATGACTGCCAAAAAGAACGACATGTGCCATATGCCCATTTTCTTCTTACCAACCCGAAACAAAGCTGCGCATGTGTTTTCCTGGGATTAAACACCGCAAGCAACAATGAGACTTGTGGTTATTTCGTTTTACTTTCACTGCCAAAGCTTCTGGCACTGGATGATTGTTGAATGGGTCTTTATCATAGCATGCCCTTTTCAACTTGATAGTTGAACGTTATCGCGTTACGTTATCGACTTCATGAAGAAATACTCCCCAGCGGTGTTAAAATTGTGCCATGTGAAGGCTGGACTATTTCAAATAATGCTGTGTGGTATTTTAGCTCGATTCACTGTACCAGGTGCACCAAAAAATATTCAGTAGATGATGCCCAACGAAACGTTTTGATAATGTGTATGTTCATGGTATGAATTTCTAATCAGACAATGTGGAACTGATTAAATAACATAACATTGGTTTGGATTGAAATGCAAAAATTTAAGTCAATTTAGAAAGTTATCGTCGTCAGATATCAAGGACAAATCTCTTTGAAGTATAAACTGAAAACGTGCAAAATTAAGAACAACAATGTTCAGCGAGAAACGTAAAATATACATCAAAGGACAGATAATAATTAACCCCCCCCCCCTGAATGGTTGGAATGATAAAAATGCTCCCTCCCCCTTCTCAACAAACTACATACTAAACCTACAGTATGGCAACAAGACATATATACATGAAATTTAAATATTTCAGTTGATACACTGTACTTGGGAATCAATTTTGTTTAGCATGTTAAGCCACAGGCCACCCGGAATGCGTACAGTTCTAATATAGCGCTCAGTGGGACAGCATCTACTACATAATGTATATTATGTAATGGATGCTGTCCAACTGAGCGCTAGAATGGGGTGAATTGGGACATGGGTGTGAACTGGGACACAAATTTAGCAAATCGTCATCCTTGCGATTGCTCGTTAAATAAGCATGATTTTTACAAGAAATTTTGGGCATAAAAAACAAAGCACAAGTTATTACAAAACAAGTGGCTAATTCAAAGTTTACAAATTTACTTTGCCAAAAAATGAATTATTTCTGAATTTTAAATTTGTTACATTTTTTTAAAAACTTACTTGATTACATGTTAAGAATACTTCGTTTTTTAAAATTTCCACTTTAAATTTGAAAAAATTCCTATTAGTCAGTTGGTCAGCGACAAAAATCCGGATGTTTAGTCGTTTGAACTTCATATTATATTTGTTTTATGTCGTGAAGGTATTTTGGAGGTGAATTGGGACAAATTAGGACAAGTAATTGCAATTTCAAGGGTTTTTTAATAATCATTTAAATTTTTTGACCACATTTACTCCGATGAGGAGATATAAGAAAGTTATCGATTCAAAAAAAAGCGTTATGGGGACTTTTTGAACGATTCACCTAACAATGCTGTTGAAGCTGTAAAACAAGGAATGACATCGTGCTGCAGCAAACGAGTACAACATTCCAAAGTCTACTTTGCATCGAAAATGTAGAAAAATGCAAATGAAGTCCCCTGGTGGCCAATTATGTCTTACGACGGAGGAAGAAAATGTAATTGTTAAGCATTTAATTGTTGTTGGGGATTGGGGGTTTCCCTTCTCAAGGTTAGACTTGCGTTTGTTGGTGAAATCTTATCTGGACAGATCCAATCGAACTATCAAAAGATTTAAAAAAAAATTTGCCTGGTGATGAACGGGCAAAGGGTTTTATCAAGCGCCATGTAAAAGATATAAGACCATCGTTATGTCAAAACCTTAAAACCACACGTGCAAAGAAGAGTAGAGAAGAGTTCGTTAAGTACTTTGATAATCTTAATGATGTCTTGAATGATGTTTCTTGAATGATGATAACCCAGGCTAAGAAAAAAATGATTTTCAAACGTGGTAAAAATATCCGGAAAGGATGATGAATTATACAAAGGGCTGTACAAGTATCATGTTTTCTGGAACTGCTAGTGGTGAGCTATTACCTGTGTATGTTGTACACAAGGCAAAAAATATGTGGAACTTGTGGACAGTTGGTGGGTCCAAAGGGGCACGCTATAATCATTCCAAAAGTGGCTGGTTTGATATTGAAAGTTTCACTGATTGGTTTAGAACAATTATTTTACCATGGGCCCGTAAAAAGGTTGGTAAAAAAGTCATAATTGGCGATAACCTTTCCAACCATTTTTCTCCTGAAGTAGTCAGGTTGCGCGAGGAACACAACATCTCATTCATGTGCTTAGTTCCCAACAGCACGTAGCCTGCGAAGCAGGTGCTCTCGGGGGGAAATTGAAAGAGCGCCTGCCGCCATCCTACCGTAATTTGAAACACGCCCATTTATTAATGATGTCTAACCTTTCAACGACTGACCAATCACAGCGCATTCTATTATTAGGCCGGCGAGATAATTATACATTTCGCGGGAAAACGTGTTTACAAAATACCCATTGTGTTACAAAAATAATACCCACTTAAGAGAAAATGGCGAGATGTATTAAAGTCGTGGAAAATGAGAAATCTAAGCTTGACTTCTCTTCTAAAAGATGAATTTCCAAAGCTGTTAAAATAATTAGTCGAGTTACTCAATAATGAGAACTTGATATCTGGTTTCAAAGCATGTTGTATATATCCAGTTCAGCCAGATGAGCTTTTGAAGAAGTTGCCACAAAGGGCTGGTACAGAAGCTGTGTCAAATAGGATATTAGAAGCAGAACTGAAACAATTAAAGAGAATGTAAAATCCAGATGCAGAGAAACCTCGACAACGTCGCAAGCGATTGGTTGTTGAACCTGGAAAAAGTATCAGCATGGATGACCTATGATGGTAATTTGGATACTGATACAAATACATCACAATCTACCAGTACTGATACTGATAATTCAGAGGATTCTTTGAGTGAACTTCCTGATGAAGACACCATTCCTTTGATTGAGGAGAAGAAGCGTGTCAAGTATGATGATGCGAAGCTTAACCAGTGGGTACAGGTAGTTTATGAAGGTGAATTCTTTTTGGGAAAGGTCTTGGGAAAGTTAAGGGGTAAAACATTAGTGCAATGCCTGGAAAAACCAAATGGTATTAAAGAGCCTCAAAACCTAGAAAGGGAGAACGATGCTGTATATTATAAAGACATTTATGAAAGCAATGTTGCACCACATCTGACCAAAGTTGGACGTTCATGGAAGTATTGTTGTTGACTGTTTGTGGTTGTTTTCAGTTTGAAATAGTGTTAAAACATTTTCTCTATTTCCATTTGCCAGCTATATAATTATAGTGTTTTCATTAGGGCTCCAAAGGAACTTTTTCTGGTGCTAGTGATAGCCTAGTTTAAATTTGAATAAGCGAGCGTCGGAGGCGCGAGAAATTCTAGGGGCGTCCGGGGGCATGCTCACCCGGAAAATTTTGGAATTTCTGCCTCCCTGAAATGCGTTTTCCTGCATTTTGGGGGTCAGTTTTACAAAAGATTACCCATGCAATATGTCTTACATAACTATAGTTAGCATTAAAAAAAATTGAGCTTCTTAATAATTATATTTATAGTCCTGATACTTAATCAATTCTGACAATTTCTAAAAATATTTTTATTGAATTTGAATCTTACATGCCTATAAGAAATTATAAATTACATAAAGACAACAAAGCCATTCAGCTACGGCTATCGCTCAACAACAACACATTTAGATAGTGCATGTATATATACTAGACAAAGTAAAATTTCTACACGTTCTGATTTCTAAAGGTCTCGTTTTTAGACACTACGTGTATATTATATAATACACTTCTGCCTTCTTAAATTGTCGTGATGAAAAATGTTTTATAATTATTGGAACCAAAACTTTATATTTTGTTCTTTATTCCTTAATTTTGTCAGAGTTGAACTCTCTTTACAAGGCTTTGTTCGTAAAATTGCAGGTAAATGCGACTTTGCCCACTCTTTCCTTTATTCTTCGAGTGGTAGATGGTGGAGAGGAACGGAATTAGCATATAAAAACGTTTCTTCATTCACTCGGTCCGTTTTATTTTCACCGTGATGTGTCTCGTTGTATTTCCCACCAAATCTATTTTCCGAAACATCTTTGAGTAGCTTGCCACATCGTTACCACATCACGTAGCTTACCACATCTGGTATTCCGTCATACAAACTATCTTCCGTTTTTTGGAAGTAGACGCTGTCGCCGCTGTGTTGCTTTATACTTTACAGCTAGAACACAATATATACAGGCTGGCACAGAATAATTGTGCGAGGAATTATTTACGCAATTTTACCGCAAGCAAGTACTACGATTTTTTAAAGTTTTAAAGTTTAAGTATAGGTAATTAGAACCATATTGCTGTTATATAAGGTCTTTCACAATAACAGGCCCTATACAAGGTTAAGGGGTGCCTAGGCTAACACAATAGTTTGGTCTAATATAAACTAAAATGTAGCATGCTTGCAGAGGCTGAACAAATAGATGACAAATGGCATGTAGCATGGAGCGCACAGTGGCAATTTATTTGCCTAAATTTCTGACGGAGCAGCTAGGGGAGATTGAGAACAACGAAGTTTTTAGGCGCAATGGCCTGAGGATAACCTAGTTTTAGAAAACTAGGTTGTTCCCAGTTTTCTTCGGCTAAAAAACTAGGCTATGACGTCGTTGGGTTGCGCCCTAATGATGGGTTGACAGACGATAGTATCTCTTGAGACCAACCACAATGAAATTGTGAAACATGAGAAATTGCCTCAAGCTATACCAATGTTGTGTACTGCCTGAACATGAAAAGTCTAGAGCAAAGCGCTTTATTGTTTGTAGCTAATTAATAGTACGCTTGATAAAAGACCAACTCACAAACATGTTATGTGTCGTGAATTTTTCAATTTATATTGTATGTTTATGAGCCCAAATACGCTTAACTGCTTGCCTAATTTTTAACAATTTGCAGATTAATTGCCTAAATTGTATATATTCCGAAAATGTGATTTCTAGGCTTAAGAGGGCTTATTTGGAACACTGTTTTCATCACTTAGTTCTTATTTTGTAATAAAGAATATTTCAACAGAGTTTGTTCTTCTTCCTGAGTTGTTAAAATGTTATTCATACATACTGTGATTTTTTTCACCTATGTCAATTTCTTGTTAAATTTCCCATTTAAGGGCCTCTCTACATCTTAGACTAGTAAACCTTAAGTTTGTAGGTAATGGAATGTTAGCGATCAATTTTCAAAAAAATTGAATGTTACACATAATTCATAAGAAGTAAAAAAAATGTGAATCATATATCTTCATGAGATATAGATCACACAAGTCACCTGGTAATGATCATACCCTTTCTAGTACCAGCTTACTACAAGTTACCATAGTGTTTTTCCATGTGTCCCAACTCACCCCGATATGGGGGGGGGGGATTGGGACAACATGTTTTCTTAAGAAAATCAAAAATGTAGAACGTTGAGGGAAAAATTCTATATCAACCGTGAAGCTGAAGTAGGAGACCATTCTTTTTATCATAAATATAGTAAAATTGAGAATTTGGCTACTGCCCTTTTATGAATAATTTATAAAATAAAATGAATAATAGCAGAAATGTTGAAACATGATAATGTAATATGCAATATTTAATGAACATCCCCCACCCCCTCTTAGGTGGCTGGTTATATACAGTAAAGCCACTTTTTAAACCTTTGTGCAAGTAAGGCCCACCTAAGTAAAAAAAAAGGTTTGTGAAATATTGCTAGATGTTCCAGATGAACACCTAGCAATAATTTTCCAGATGAAGTTGTACCGCTTAGGATCACTAAAGTCTATTAAACCATTATGCGTTCTTTGCAATTTGCAGACTTTTTGCAACTGTGAACGTTTTTCATGCACCTCCTCCCTGCATACAGAATGGGGAGTGAAGATTTGCATATACAGAGAATCGAAAGCCAAGAATTCTGTAGAGAATCGAGAGCTAAAGAGCTTTATATATTTGTAATTTTCAGAACGTTTTCCAAGGTCCAAGTTTTTCAGGTTTTGGATGTCACTGTTGTTGTGAAATTTGAAGAAAACTGAGCAATAAAAATTGCCCGTAGATATCGCATTTATTAATCGTTGGGGGAATTGATTGAAAATCTGTTGAAAATTGTGTGGCATTAACCTTTACTTTTGGACAAAATTATGGAATTATTATATATATTTGCAGAAGCAAAAAGCTTCTTTTTGCAGAAGCTGTTGTATCAGGCATGCAAAGAGTACAATGCTTTGGATCATACTGTTAAATCGATTCCCGGAATAGCTAGGTTCAGAAATATACTTTTTAGAACTCCGTATCCATGATCTAATGAAACTCATTTTGAAACTCGCTCTTTCTTTTAATATAAAATTAGCTTAGACAATCTTAGTTCATTTTGCATTGCTTATCATGTATTTATACGTAATAACTATATCCTGCATGCATATTTTATAGTATAGACCCGTGTATTTCAATGTTTTCTCAGGGACCTTCTGAAAAACACGTAATGTGATGTTGGTTTCTCCTGAATAAATAATATTATCTACAGTGCCTATCTATCTATCTATCTATTTCCTGAAGGTGAAATTTCAAGGTCGTGAAAAACAAACAGTTAGTGTAACATGGTATTTACTTTTTTGAGTTTACTTTTTTGTATACAACTGTAAACAATACAGGTACCTTGCATTATCCTTGGCATAAAAAGTATTTTCATCTCAATCAGAATTGCCACCATGCTTGGAGCAAGCACTTTATTCATATCCATCATCACCATTATTCTGCATCATTTTATTCTTCCCATGCAATTTTTTTCCTGGAATCTGTGAGCTTTGTCCAAAGAGATGATTCACACCTTTTGGAATGACATGACCACCTACAGAAAGTATTATTAATTATATATGATATTTTTGCAAACATTAAAGTGAATTACAGAAGGACGACAGCTAAATAAAATCAGTTCAGTCTAATCATTCCTCTTTAAGATCCAGTAAGGATCATCTCTAGTTGATCCTTTGTCGATGCAGGAAGAAACCTAAACCCAACTAATATCATTTGGAGCCATTTCAATTACGGTTGCCCTTACAAAAGCGTAAACTGTGAACTATGAGCGCTAGGGCTGATGGCAGGGGCGGATCTAGACTATTGCAACTGTAGCAAATGCTACAGTCAGATTTTTTTCGGAAGAATCTTTTCCGAAAATTATTTTCTATCATAATTATTTCTGGAAATAATTATTCATAACTATTTATTCCAATTTTATCATTTTCCCATCATTTTTGGGTCTTATTATATTTTAATTTTTGGAGTATGTTGTCTATGAAATTGTTTCGTCGCTTTCCTGGGACTTCCAGTGACCTTAAAGCCCGCAAATAGGCCTGCTTTTTAGGCATTCGCCTTTCATTAAATAGCATCATTTAGATGGACATCATGACGTTTCGTTGGAAGCCTGCGATCAAAATCTTGGTGATTTTGCTACAGTCAGCGGTGCTTCCTATGAGTTTTGCAACAGTCAGCGGGGGGTATTTGCTACAGTCAGACTGTATCTAACCAATCAAAATAACGCATTTTTGCTATAGTGGCTAGAGTTCTCCTTCACTCCTTCTCCGACTGATACTCGCAATACTAGTGTAGAACGCAGCGCGAGCGGTCTGGGTACCATGAAAATAAATTAAACCAACGCATGCGCATACATCCTCTTCGTTTCGTGGCGTGCTTCGGTCAACCACAAAGTAAGATTTTGGCTCAAAATCGTGAATTATTCATCAAGTTCAAGGAATTAAGCATGTCTGATGATTCGCAGTCGACTGTAAGTAGATTGTACCAGCAAACTGTTTCTATTTTGGTGTTGTTGTTTATTCTTTTTTATTGTTTTTCAAGCCTTATATTTTGAGTTCGGACGTGCCACATGTTGTCTACTCGAAGGTACGAGTCAATGACCGCCTTCTATCTCTGTTGCTTTGTAAAGCAACGTTAGCCCGGATGTCCCGATCCACCAGGCGGGCATCGAAGACCAGGGCGAGAGTTTAAATCGAGTGCAAATAAAAAAAAATTGTGGCTGAAACTGAGGCAAAGACTATGCCAATTATGCTCACTTCATTTCTGGCAACTACGGGTTTTCAACCCCAACAAATTGTCAGTCAGGGCCCCAACCAGATCGGGGGTCCTCGCCTGAACCATCTACCCTCCCATCTAGAAGTGAAAGATTTTGTAGTAAGAGTCATCAACTACCATTACCGATGATCTCATTGACCTTTCCAGGAAAGCTTTCTCTACTGCCCTTTCAAGAGGAAAGTGGCTTGAGCTGGTCCAATCATATCCCACCATAAAGGATACCGACTCCCTTCTGATAAGTCCTAAATTAGAAACTGGCATGAAAAAGCTTTGCGCAAGCATCATGGCCGTTTAAAAACCAAAGATGTTTTGGCCTTTAATGAGGGTTTGGCAGAACAACAAGCCCCATTTGTCATGGTGGCCCGCCCATTGTTAGCGGCTCTCACCGCCTTGGACGGCCTAGGAGAAAAAGGGGAAGATCCAGACCCTGATTCTATCAAGGATTACTTTGAGGATGCATTGGTTATGTTGGGAAATGCCCATGTTCGGCTAAACAATTGGCGCCAACGACGCTTTAGTGAATTTCTCACCGACATTGGAAAGCGAACCCTAAAGGAGGGAATTCCAACTGACAAACATCTGTTCCCCGATAAATTCCATGAGAAGATTAAGGACGAGCATGACCACTCCTCCACTACTAATAAGGTAATAAGTACGCCTACTCCTAAACCCCGCCACGTTTAGTCGACCCAACCACCACAACGATTCCTTGTGATTGGCGTATTTTTGAGCTATTTATCGCATGTGTACGATGAATTTACATTATAACAATAGCACCATTGTTAGGCGGGCTAGCTATAATATTTAATTAATATTCATAGTTAAAGAATATGAATAATTTTAATATACGTCCCATTACTATCGTGAATTAGAGGGTTCTAGAACTCTTTACTCACGTTGCATTGGCTATCTAGTAGTAGGATTTGATGACTACATAGTATTATTCTATATTATTGTATGGGGTTAGGTTGTTTCTTATAACTGACAAGCCTGCCGTGAGGGTATAATCCTCCTTGGGGGCGGTCTTGTATACACCTTAGAGTGCCAGGGCTGCATTATTTGCACCTAGACCCCAACATTCTACTATATGCATGTTTATTTCTTATTGGGAATGTTAAGTATTGACAGCTAATATGTCAATTGAAGGTATGGGTCATTGACCGCCTTCCCTTATCCTTTATAGGATAAAGTAACCCAACCAGACAGCCCGATCCAAATGGCGGGTGTTGGTGAACCCCTGGGTAGATGAGATATTGAGAAAATAGTGGCAGAGGCAATTGCCAGAACTGTCCCAGTTGCCATATCACAAGTGATGGCTGCACAAGGGACTGGGGCAGGGACCACCCCTACAACTGGTGGGACAACTCAATCCCCAGAGACTCCACGGGCGACCCAGCCCAGGGGGGAAAGATTTTATGCCACAGAAAGCAAGGCAAACATCTCCAGAGAAGTGTTGGGACTAACCTAGCAGGCATTCTCGAAGTCCCTAACTAGAGACACTAGGAGAACACTAACCCAAAACTATCCAGACACTTCTGGGGAGAGACACTTCCTGGGGCCCCCACAATGGAGACCGGAATGAAGGAGGGCATCCGGAAGAAACATGGCTTTAATAAGACCAAGGATGTCTTTGCCTTTGACGAGGGCTTGGTTGAAAAAGAAGCCACATTCCTCCTTACTGCTTGACCAATCTTGGCTGCCCTTTCCGCCCTGGACCGAGTGGGGGAAGAGGAGAATGAGACTGAAGCTCCTGACCCTGATGTAATCAAGGGAATGCTAGAGGACGCCCTGGTTTTCCTGGGCAATGCTACTGTTTGCCTTAACTCCTGGCGCCAATGACGATTCTCTGAGTACCCAACAGCGGACAACACCTCTATCGGAGGTCGTTGGAGCCCACAGGAGTCTCAGCAACATATCAACGTGCTCGAGCTCAAAGCAGCGTACCTTGCCGTCCAGGCTTTCACAAGGAATCGGAAACCACCACCAGCTCATATTCACTTGCGCATGGACAACACCACAGCGGTGGCCTATCTCAACAAGAGGGGGGGGGCACACGCTCGCCATCCCTGTCAGCGATAGCGCTGGAAGTCTGGTCTCTTGTGCTCAAGATCGAATCTTGGGTGACAGCGGCACATATTCCAGGTATACTCAATGTCGATGCCGACACAGCTTCTCGTCAATTCAACCCCAGGGGGGAATGGACATTGGATCCCAGCATATTTCGAAAGATAGTGTATCGGTTGTATCTTCCGGAGGTCGATCTCTTTGCGTCCCGGCTATCCCACCAGGTGGAGAGGTATGTTTCCAGATATCCCGATCGAGTAGCAATAGCAGTCGATGCCTTTCTCCAAGATTGGAGGAAGTGGAAGAGTTTCATTCACCCCCCTGTGAACCTTCTTTTTCGGGTAGTAAAGAAGATCCAGGACGAAAGGGCATCAGCTCTGGTGGTGGCACCGAACTGGCCCAACATGCCCTGGTACCCACAATTAGCACAGACGTTGGTGGATTACCCTTGCATCTTCCAGCGTACAGGTACCTTTTATACCTACCATTCGACCTTCAGGCTCACCACCCTCTGTGGGCAACCCTCAACCTGACTGTATGGCCAGTATCCGGAGACGTTTCGAGACAGCAAGCTTTTCGCCAAACGTTATCGAGATCCTCCTGTCTTCATGGAGTGAGTCCACAAAGAAGAGATATGCTGGCCCTTGGAGGGCTTGGGTTGAATGGTGTGCCATGCGTGGGTGGTGCCCCTTTTCAGCACCTGTAACTTCAGTCCTTTTATTCCTGGCTAGTTTGTTAAAAGAGAAAGACGCGGAATACCGAACCATTGCAGTCTATAGATCTGCCATTTCACAAACACATGATCTCGTAGATTCTGTGCCACTCGGTGAATTGCCTATTGTTTCCAAATGTATGAAGGGAGTCTTTAGAGCTAAACCACCTAAACCAAAACGTTGTTCCTCCTGGAATGTTGCGAAGGTGTTGGATTTTCTGAGGCATCAAGAACCTCATGATAAGCTTTCCCTAAAGTTACTTACGTTTAAGCTTACTGTCTTGTTAGCACTCACAACATCTGCAAGAGCACACGAACTGGCAGCATTGGATCTTGATTTTTCTCTGGTGATGGAGGATGCCTGGGAATTTACGATTCCAGAACATGTGAAGAACTCTAGACCTGGTCATCCTCCAAGGAAGTTCTACCTTCCTTCATTTCCGCAAGACAACGCCATTTGCGTGGTGAGGGTTTTGCGAGCTTATACCCTCCGTACTGGTAACATTCGGAAGGCTCGTAAACTGCTAATATCTTACATCGCCCCTTATGATAGTGTCTCTAGCCAGACTGTCTCACGTTGGTTAGCTCAGGCAATCCATTTGGCTAGTGCTTCTACCTCAGCTGCTGCAGCTGCACGGCTATCGTTGGACCTGATAGTTGAGGCAGGGGATTGGAGTTCCGCCAGTGTTTTTGAAAAACACTACCATAAACGTCCTGATCGGACTGCTTTTGTGCATGCTGTTCTTAACAGTTAGATTTATAGTTATAGTAACAGTTAATGTTTTATGTTGACGGTTTATTTTGATTGTTTGCTTGGGGATATATAGTTTCAGTTGTAGCCTTGTTTGGTGTTTTTTTGTTTTCAGTTACTGCACATCACTTAGGCATGCCAGTAGCTACCAAAAGTCTGCACTAGTATTGCGAGTATCAGTCGGAGAAGGAGTGAAGGAGAAATGTAATTTCCCCGGAGGGTACTTACCTGAAGGGGAGATGTAGTTCTCCGAACTCCTTCGAAGACTGATACGAGCAATACGATCCCCACCATGTTCGGAAGGACCTATTCCTTCCCCACCCATCTACTGGCATGTGAAGTGGACCTCAGCAACGACACTCATTCAGAGGATGTATGCGCATGCGTTGGTTTAATTTATTTTCGTGGTACCCAGACCGCTCGCGCTGCGTTCTGCACTAGTATTGCTCGTATAAGTCTTCGAAGGAGTTCGGAGAACTACATCTCCCCTTCAGGTAAGTACCCTCCGGGGAAATTACATTTCGCTACAGTCAGATACAGTTGCGCAATCTTATGCTGCGTTATGAACGATGTTATATGGTGGCAAATACAAAGTGCTTTAGCCTGATTTGCAACGATGGCGTCCAATGCTATATTAGACCGCCTGAATTGTGCGCTTAACGAGCAAGTTTCTTTCTTCGAGAAAGCAAAAAAGCTGTCAGAGTCTCCGAGATCAAGCGTTTGTGTCAAGAGACATTGTCTGCCGATTACAAAGCAAAGCGTGGCATCGAACGTGAAGTGTTCGCGTGTAATTTTGCCCAGTTGCAGTTCCCTGTCACCCAACAATTGCGAGCGTGTAATTGCACTTTCCTGTCAGGTAGGCCAGTTGCCTCGTGAATATATTAATATGTTATCTCTTGTCGGTCAAGTTCTTGCTTGAGTGCACATGAATACTATTATTTATTGAGACACTAAGCTTAATTTGCATTCACAATGTATATTATATTCTTACATAAATTTAAATATATAAAAATGGCTGGCCTAACTGTGCTGTGCACATGCTCATTAAAATCATTAATACAGTGTACTATTCATAATAATTAAAGCCTTGTCGGGACATACGAACATTAGCGTGAGTTCTCATCACGAATTTATCTGAACTCTGTCAGTTCAATCACTATCAAGAAGAATATTGATATATATATTCCCTATACTAAGGGGAATATATAAATCAAAGACCAACCCTCAATATATGATGAGATTCACTGGTATACATTTAATAAATCTGTTATTTATAACAGCAACTTATACTTTTTATATTTCCACTCAGCCTTACCAATTTAACCTATTAAGGTGCAATGCTACCTAATTTGCCTTACTTTGTTTTTATTACTCTGTATGACACCAAAGAAGTTACTCATGTAGTGAGTCAAAGGCATGTAGTCTTGTTTATAAAGGTTTGGAGGGATGCTCTGTTTAAACATAAGGCATGTATGTGTTAACAAAGTTTAGAATGGTTTATATAACCCGCAGTATCAAGAATACATCAAATATATCATGAGCCAGCTTCTGCCATTTAAATGCTATGTGATCACAAAGCATCAGTGGCCAATACCCCCCTTGATAAGTAATATCACTTGGCACGAGCAAGGCATATTGCAGCTTGATGGTTAAAAGTGATTATTTTGATAGCTAACTATTATGTTCTGAGCATGTCTTCCCAGGCAGCATAGCAGCATATATGTAGAGCTTGATGCCCATGATAATCAGCTGGGTAAAATGAAAATTTGCCATATAATCATGGCAGTGTTGCTGAACAGGGCCTAATATGTTACATAATCAATGCTGCCATCTCAGCCAGTGTCCCAAGATCATATATTTGATTAGGTAGATAATCTAAGTAATCTATCTATCTTTAACATGTGCCCAGACTGACCAGTGTTGGTAGTGGATAATAACATCAGAATGCCATAAAAGTTCCACTGCCTAAATAATACAACAGTCAGATTCAACGTTTTGAGAAAATTAATACTGAAGGATAAAAGGTTATTGCTCAATACGTTTGTATGTACGTTTATATGCCTTCCTTCGTCCTGCTGTTTGAACATGGTTTACAAATAAACATTTACTGCTGCATCATATGCTGTTTTTCAGTTAATAAAGTGCTTTTTGCCATTTTTTGCCTAAAATATGGCCTGGTTAAGGCCATATTCTATGGCATGATGCAGTGCTCAGAACGTCAGAAATGCCATTTCCGGGCTTCAAATTTCAAAAATTTTCCCGGTGGGGCATGCCCCCAGACCCCCTAGTTATGCAGGACCTAGGATTTTGCTACAGTCAGATTTTAAGCTGGATCTGCCCCTGGATGGACTATTGTTTATTTAGGCCCTGGTACTCAGGCACTTGCCTTTGGACACAGCATGGTTTGTAGACCCAAGACTGGTCGAGGGTATTTTATTACGTTCTGCATTCTTTTATAATTTCAGTATTCCTTAATTAGTAAGCATAATTTATTGTAAAATGAGTATTGCAAGCGCATAAATTTTGGTATTTTCTGTAGAGAATGTGCCACAATTTAAAATGGTTTGAATGATATATCGACACAAAATACATTTACATTGATTGCACAGTTTGCCCAAGTTAAAAGTCTATTTCACTATTAGGGGGATTTCTTTGTCTCCCAGGGGAGGTGGCTATATTTGTAATTGAAGGAGGGGGGGGGGGCTGACTGGAAAGTTTGCAAATTGCGCGCCCGAGATTTCAAAAACTTACTATAAAATATATAGGGAACATCAAAACTGCGCAACCGAGATCTCGGTTGCACAATACAAACTTTCCAGACTGGGGGGGGATTCCTGGGAGTGGGATACCAGACAAAAAACTGGCTTAAATATAAATGGTTTATGGTGTACTAAATTAATAATATATCAGATACAAAAAAACTAGAAGATATCATAGCCTATACGGCTATACCAGTCTAAGATCATATTCAAACACAGTAAACTTTCCTCCAAAAAATGTCAAAATATGAGCATATTAATAAACAATATACATTCATGCTTACAGTTTAGACACTGTCTGTTCCATGCTCAGAATTGTCAAATTTCTATACAGTGGTCTGCTCTGCCATCAGTTTACCCAATTTCCTTCGTCGTAAGCGACAAAAAGCAAACACATTTCGCTTTTTTATATAAAATGTTTTTGAATTTGACCATGAATTTAGGCGGCCATGTTGTACCGACTGACTTGTATGATTAGTATGTAATGAAGTACTTTCACGATTTGTGACCAGGGGCAGGCGTACCAAAGGGGGGGGGGGGGGGGGGGCAGCAGGCGGTCGCCCTATATAGAATTTTAAATTTCCCCAGTGGAGATGTCGCCCGGGTAATAATTCCGTGTTCTAATATAAATCTTAATCCAAGCCCTAATCCAAACCCTAATCCTAACCAGCATTTTATTTGTCATGTTTTAACCTTGATGGATTGAAGATTAATTTCGCGTACTGAGAACACGGAATTATTACCGTCGCCCGACACCCCTTAAATGAGCCCCCTCCCCAAAGTCAGGGTCCTGGCTACGCCCAACGTGACCAACGTGCTATAAGCAGCCTCGTACCCAGGTGCTTTGATTAAAAACTGCGTCTTTTAAAAGTAAATTCTAAGCGCTGCTGGAACATAATGAACGGCGAGCGCCTATAAAGTATGACGTACCTAAATGTCACCAAATATACACAGACGACGCACAATGTATTTTGAAACTTCGCGGCGCGGCTTCGCCCACGCAGGCGGACTAAAAACAGGCTATAAATTCAACATTAACGTTATAATTACTCCGCCTGCCGTAGGTGAGGCGGAGTTTTAAAATCGCCCCGGTTCTATTTTTTTTTATTTTTTTCGTTATCAGAAGTCGGTGCAGCGCTCATACCAGCACTCATGGGTGATACCGCTGGCACAAGCCGCGTGAGCTGGCCTAAACACGGTGTTTAAACACAATTTCTAGCGAAATGTGTCAACAAAACACGCATTTTAACATGTATGCTAGAACATCTAAGCCGCAAGAAGTTTTTACGTGCAAAGATTCTCATGCAAAATGTTTTAAAACGACAAATTCTACCACGAAACTTTACCGAGGAGCGATGTATCGCGGTGAAGTTTTGAGAGCGTGTTTCCGTCATTGTCTGGTGTTTTCCTAATATTAAGGAAATTCAGAAATTTATACGCAAGAATCAAACGCAAATTCTACTGAAATATCTATATACAAAACACAATTTTTAACATGTAATAGTTAACAAAATGGGACAGGAACTGGAAGGTTCTTTATCAAAACATTGCTTCAGAAATGTTTTAAAACGGCAAATTCTGATAGACTCCATCATTCCATGATTAAGGAATGAGTCTAGGAAATGTGTTCCTAATTCTAAACACGTTGTAATTTCTTTCCTTGGTTTTCTATTTCTACCTATGTTGAGATGCTAATATTTCGTGCAAAATGATTTATTTGCTTGTGGGATCTCATATAATTATAAGAGGTAAGTGACATTTTACATTCCAATTTGAGAAATACATACGTTAGTCTAAAGTTCCCATGCAACAAATTATATCGTGGAGACTTCAGGCAGTGTGCTACAGAATCGATTTAAATGATGCTATCAGGTTAATATATTAGCTTATATTGATGTATTGTATAGACTTTTAGTAAAATTTTCTTAACTTACAAAATAAAACAGCTATATGTTGGTGGTATTATGACAAAAGGATCTTGTTTAACATATGTACTATGAAAGCCTTTAATTTAAATTAAATTCTAAAAAATGCAATCCTACTAGGACTCTGGACAGAGTGCCTGGCAGGTCACTCAGACATTGATTTTTGGTTATCTTAGTGATTACATAAGATGTGCTAGCAATGTCTTACTCGTAAAATGCCTTGGAATGTACCCTAATAATAACTGATTTAAAAAGGGATTTGTTGGGCAGAACAGAAACAAGTGAATGTACCCCACCCCCAATGAACTCTCTAGTTACAGCCCTGCCTGGTCTTGTGCCCATTTTCGTTTCGGCAGGCGGAGTGAACGCCTTAGAGGCCTCTCGTTGTAATAATAGATTCTTTGTGTGAATCTCTATCTGTAACATGATACTGTAATTAGCCAAATATAAAAGAGACGTTTTGTTGTAATCTAGAGAAAGTGAGCATGCACCCCGAGAGAAAAGGGTTGCACATGTAATATATTGAGTAAAGAAACTATTAAAACCGAGAGTCATTTACGGTGCCTCGCTACGCTACAACTGGTGGCAGCGGTGAAATAAGTCGAAGAAAAACAACGTTAACAAAAATGGCTACAGCGAACATTCTTCCATCCAAATTCGACGGAGACGATATTGTCGTGTGGCTACGAGAGTTTGATGCGTGCGCTTTAGCCAATGGTTGGAAAGACGAGGACAAAATTAAGAAGTTGCCTGCGTTTCTACGAGGACGCGCAGCTACACATTTCTACGCCACCCCTGCCGAAGAAAGAGCTACCTACGATGCCGCAACAAAAAAGCTAAAGCAAGCCCTATGCCCACCAGTCGAAAGGGAAAACTACTACGCAAAATTTTATAACCGAATGCTGCGCACTGGTGAAGACCCGTCGGTTTATAAATGGGAGTTGGAACAACTTCTAGAAAAAGCCGATCCGAACCTCACTGTGGAAGCCAAGTCTGCTCTTTTGTCCCGCCAATTCATGCGTGGTCTGCCAAGCTCTATACGTGGAAAACTTTTGGCTCACAACCCCACACCAACCTTAAGCGAGATGCTGAGTTTTGTTCAACGCTATTGAGCGATCGAAGACCACGAAGTCCCTGCACACACGAGCGCAAGTACGGCTACACACAAACAGACAGCGGACATTGACCAACTCGTGGGTTTAATGACCGAACTAGTAACTCGACAGAAAGCGCTTGAAGACCAAGTTGCCACTTCCCAGCAGTTGTATACCGCAGCAATCAAGCAACAACAACGTCTACGAGCTAATGTCACGTGTTTTCGTTGTGGAAAACAAGGCCACATTGCTCGAGAATGCCGCAACACCAGCCAACGCCAAGACCGTTCCAACGTGCAATGCTACGAATGCGGGAGGTACGGACACTTCGCCCGTGAATGTGGAAATTATGCGCCTTTAAACTTCCAAGGGCGTCTCGAGGAACCACAGGCCGGTAGACAGCCCAGAAACAAGTAAGAACTGTGACTTTATTAATAAATTTAGTAATATTAATGTTTCCAATGACAGTTTGCCTGAACATCCATTTGTTGCATGTGTCATTGACGGTGTACCTGTCAATGTTTTGTTAGATACTGGATCAATGAAGTCTTTTATTAGTGATAGAATTCATAATATCTTTGATTTTGACGGTGGTAGATTAGATACATCGCAGTCGCACCGTTGTACCTCCATTACCGGAGGGGACTTAAATATTGCAGGAACCATATCTACAATCGTGACTTTTTCACGTTCTAAACACAACTATCATATTTCTTTTCTTGAGAGTAGTAATATACCGTACGATTGTGTTTTGGGATGGGACTTTATTACACAGCATAAATTAAGTATTTGAGGGGATTTCTTGGGAGGGCGAAGTCATTATCAGTTAGTGGCCGGGACCTATGGGAAAATCCCAATACATGCGGAGCATCCAGCAATGAATGTAGAATCGAACGGAGTTGTGATTACAGAGGCGAACTCACCGGTCGTTTCCCCCAGTGAAGCGAGCAAAACCAATGCGGTACTCGTGCAATCTCAGTTGAAAGGTGTCAATAAAGTGATTGTGCCTGAAGGAGTGGCAATTCCGGCTCGATCGGAAATGGTAATTGAAGGTAAGATACAGGCGAAAGATATTTCCCAGGTTGGCATGATATCAGCTAGTCAGGCAGATAGTATTAGACGCTTACAAGGATTACAGGTAGCCCATTTAGTTGTCACTCCTGCAGGTAAAACCGTACCAGTCCGAATAGCTAATACTACATCAAACGAAATTGAATTACCGAAAGGCTGCAAAATAGCGGAATTTTGTCCCCTAATTGAGCAAGAAGCCGTTGCTAACACTAAGTTTCCGGTTAATTGTAATGCCGTACAAACAGATAATCTTGTGCAGAAAATCGATGCTCGCTTAGATACAGATTTAAGTAACGCCGAAAAACAACAAGTAAAACAAGTATTAGGCGAGTTTGAAGAACTGTTTAGCGACACAATTGGCCAAACCAATATTGCACATCACAAAATTGACACCGGTGATAACCCGCCGATTAGGCAACGTGCCAGGCGAATGCCATATGCATTTCGCGAAGAATCTAACAAGCAAATTGAAGATATGTTAGAAAAAGTAATAATCAGTCCTAGCACAAGTCCATGGGCTAGTCCAATTGTCTTAGTCCGCAAAAAGTCAGGCGACCTTCGTTTTTGTATTGACTACCACAGGCTTAACCAGATTACACGCAATGACGCACATCCGCTGCCTAGGGTTGACGATTTACTTGACGCGGTTGGAAATGCAAAGTATTTTACCACACTAGACCTCAAAAGCGGCTACTGGCAATTTCCTGTTCACCTTGACGATCGTGAAAAAACTGCCTTTGTAACGCATGGCGGCTTATATGAATTTAATCGTATGCCTTTTGGGCTAGCAACTGCGCCCGCAACATTCCCACGAGCCATGGAACTAGCTTTATGCTTAAACTTGGCAAAATGTACGTTCGCAGCTAAAAAGGTTCACTATTTAGGGCATATGATATCCGAAAACGGAGTTAGTCCGCTACCGTCAAAAATCGAAGCAATCAAACAGATTCCTGTGCCGAAGACAGTGAAGGAAGTCCGAAGTTTTTTAGGGTTGTCAGGATACTACCGCCGTTTTATTAAGAATTATACCACTATTTCGGCGCCTCTTACTAAATTGACCACGAAAACCTGCACCACGCAGTTTAACTGGACCGCAGATTGTGAAAATGCTTTTACACTTCTAAAAACATGCTTATTCAAGTCGCCGGCTTTGGTTCATCCCAAATTTGACAGAGAATTTCTCCTACAAACCGATGCCTTGGATATAGGATTAGGCGCAATTTTATCCCAGCTTGATGACAATGGTGTCGAACGTCCCATTGCGTACGCCTCAAAAATCTTGTCTGGTCGCGAGCGCAAGTATTGCACCACGGAAAAAGAAGCGTTTGCGGTTATATTTGGTATTCGCACCTTTCGAACCTATTTACTTGGCCGGCCTTTCAAAGTAATAACGGACCATAGTGCACTGAAATGGCTTGACAATATGCATCTCAAAGGACGATTAGAGCGATGGGTAATGGAGTTACAAGAATTTCAATTTCCTGTTATTTATAAGCCAGGTATACTCCATAGCAATGCTGATGCACTTTCTCGTCTTGTAGCGCATGACCAGTCTACTGAAAACACGTTGAATACCGCATCGGCACGATGGCATGACCCTGCAAATAATAGTTGTGCCATAACCCTTAATCCGACAGTAAACTTAAGGAAAGCTCAGCAAGACAACCCGAGTATTTTGAAAGTCATCCAAATGAAAACAAGCCGTACACCAAAACACAAACTAGCCGCATGGAGACATGATCGCAATTTAATAATATTTTGGCATCATTACCATAAACTGTTTGTTCGAGATGGGTTGCTTTATAAGTCCTTAAAGACGAAAAATACACATCCAAACCCTGCCATAGTGGTGCCCAAAGCTTTAGAAACCGAAATACTAAAAGGTACTCACGACAGCCCATTCACCGGGCACTTAGGGATCACACAAACATTAGATCGCATTAGGAAACGTTTCTTTTGGCCAAACATGCGGGAATCAGTTGAGAATTACATTCGCCAATGTGACATCTGCGCCAAAAGAAAAGCACCCGCACCGACGGCCAACAATGGCACAGCCCCACTGCAAAGCTTTCAAGTTAGCGAACCATTTACATTTTGGGCTTTAGATTACATGGGTCCCTTACCAGAAACACATCGTGGTAACAAACACATATTGGTTTTAATGGATTATTTCACCAAATGGTGTGAAGCCTTTCCTACACCGGATCAAAAGGCATCCACGGTCGCAAAAATACTTGTTGATAGAGTTTTCAGCCGTTTCGGTCCCCCAGTTGTCTTGCACTCTGATCAAGGTACAAATTTCGAAAGCACGTTAATGCATAAAGTGTGCGATGTAATGGAATTACAAACACCAGAACAACTGCGTATCACCCTCAATGTGACGGGCAAGTTGAGAGACAGAACAGAACATTACAAGATATGTTAGCAGCATTTTGTACAAAACATAACAATGATTGGGACGCAGCATGCAGTTTTCGCATACAACACTAGCCGGCAGGAATCATTACAAACCTCCCCATACGAAATAGTTTTTGGACGGATTCCCAGATTACCGTTGGAATTAGAATTAGGACTGCCACTGAAAGACCCCAGCACGCAATCAGAATACACTCAGTCGCTTAGGAAGGTAAGCTTATTTCAGGAAGTAAGGGAGGTAGCAAGGCAGAATTTAGAGAAAGCAAGGAAAAAACAGAGGATAAATAACAAGGAAAGAATTCAGACATGGCGCCCATTCGCCCCAGGGGAAACAGTGTACCTGCGCAGACCGAAAGGATGGAAATTAGGGGCCAAATGGATTGGGCCATTTGAAATTGTTTGTAGGATGGGTGTTGACTACAAAATAAGATCGAACCAAGGAAAGATTACGGTGGTTCACCATGATCGGCTCAAGCGTGGCTATGCACCATTGAATGGCGGCAAGGTTGTTTGTCCTGCTCCAGAACTTGGTGGTGACCAGGTGGTCTACACTGTTCCCACAGGCAACGTTCGACCTCATTGCGACAATGCTCCACATATCCCACGGGTTAGGCCTAGGAATCTCAGGCAAAATGGTCATGCGCCTGATCGGTACGGCTTTGCTGTGTAGTAATACTCCCAGAGGAAACATAATTGTATTTGTAATTCTTGTGGGCAAAGAATATTATTGTTGAGGGATGGTGTAACATGATACTGTAATTAGCCAAATATAAAAGAGACGTTTTGTTGTAATCTAGAGAGAGTGAGCATGCAGCCCAAGAGAAAAGGGTTGCACATGTAATATATTGAGTAAAGAAACTATTAAAACCGAGTGTCATTTACCGTGCCTCGCTACGCTACATATCCATGGCGTAAAACCGGTCCTCAATAACACGACTGAACACGGCCAAAAAGCGCGGGAATTTTTTAAACGAAATATTTTTCCCGAGTTCCTTTGTGGAAATTGTATATATTATAAAATTTTTTCATTAGTTGGTATGCTCAATCGAGTTATTGAGCGCAAGAGTTGGTCGAGTCGCTAGCCGAGACCAACTCCAGCGTTTGAGTTAAATTGATCATGCGCGCAATTTTTTGGTACCATGCAAGACTGTTTCTGCTAACTTATTGTATTTACAATCCTATAATCAGCATATTTTCCGCTCTTGTCTAATGACGTTCATGTGACACCTTTTACTAGACACTATCGTTGTTCGCTGTAAAAGTTAATTGAAGAGCTGTTGTCTAAATTAATTGCTTGGTGTATGTTTGAAACCATAAATCAGCGTTACAAATTTATAACTGTAATTCAGATTTCGCGATATTATATGATACTGATGGTCGTGTAAATTAGTGATGTGATAGTGTATGGTATTTTATTTGTCTGGAAAATATTATCATTACCATTACATGTTTACAACTGTGTCATGTGAATGCATATAAGGGTAATTTTGTAAAGATAATATTCCATGCCTGAAATGCGATTTCCAAGCCAGTTTAATATGCAATTTTTGAGTGGGGAGCATGTTGATATATGCTTATATATGTTGATAGACCCCTCCCCTCCTGTCCTTCACCAAGACGCGGTCAAATTTCAAGCTTGATCGGCCCTGATCATCTTAAAGATCCGTGTATGTTAATGAGCAGGATTGGATAACCATCTGCGATTCATACCATAAGCACTAATTTTAGCAGAAATCGTCGCAAGCCGATGATCAAATTTTAAATTTTATGGGCGAGAAATAAACTTGTTTTCTTCAACACGCGATCGTTATTTTGAAATGACAGATGCATGTAGTAGGTAAAAAACCTTATTTCTGCTTAAAACAGAACATAAACAAATAATTACTTCCATTGCAATTTTAATGAATTTTCAAACCATCTTTTTTATTAATGCGAGCGCATTAGCCATAAGGAAAACCGCTATAGGGGATATTATTAAAAGACTTAAGACAGTCCATTAGGAATTAACAAAATAAATCCGAGAAACGCGGTGTCAAAACGATGATCATGTTGTGTGTGGGTGAAGACTTTGGTAAGGGCTGCCAAAAAACAAACGATAGGTATCACGATTACTCGCAAGGTAACCATGGTAACCAATCATGCTGTGAAAATTTTTGGTTAAATTATTTAAGCCTTTTAAACCTTATGTCGATCAACAAACACATGCGTAGTATGACTTGTTGCATTTGCGAGTGAAAGAAAATTAGATGCGGGCACTAATACAGAATGAAAACCACCGTGAACAAGTGTTTAGCTTCTTGCTTTGGTAAAAACCTGTTGTCAGAACCTTTCCAAATTGTGGAATCTTTGGAGCGATATTTTTTGTGACATAGGTTTATTTTGTTGAAAGAGGCGGCAATTTTCGAAATGATTTCTTCATACTGGCACAATGTCTTCAACAAAACCAAAATATTTTTAAATTTAAGTTTGAATCTAACATCACTGACACAATATTCAGCTAAAACAAATGGCAAGATCATGCGTCGATCAAAATTAACATTTTAACCTAATCCCTTCTCAGACTTCACTCGTTTTTCGAGATCTGTGCAAGTAAAGACTTTACAATAATATTTTTGCAGTTTCATATATAATTTCAGTGCTTAAAACGTTCTAGATACAGTTTGAAAAAGCCCGCTCCAGGTATATATCCTTTTTCATATTATATTTTCTAAAGTCTATGTGTAGCTTAGCGAAGCAATGCGAAGCTTAAAAAATAACAACTACGTGCAACAAGCTAGCTCATTAATGAAAAAAAAAATTGTCAAAAACTGCAAGCTAGTTAAATTATTTTGTGCAAACAGCGCAGGTCAGTTCTTTACCAGTAGCGTATGGTGGGCAAGGGAGCGAACCGCAATGACTTTCAACGAAGTACAGCAATGCACCATTGTGATTAGTGTGAGATCTTGTCGTACTTTCAGCGTTTCCATCAACACAAATATACTGGGTTCTTCTGTGTCCTTGACTTTCCGACATAATATAACCTTTGTACTCTAAGGTCCAACCTGAGGGACAGATATTACGACCTGGAATCATGAGCTGACTACCACGTGACTCGGTGTGACAGACTGCGCATGGAGCGTCATGGTCATGGACACTATTCGGAAACATGTTGGGAAAGGCAGAGACTTCATATTCTGTACCGTAAATATAGCTGTTTCCTTGATTACCAGAAGTAGTTTTGTCAAATATTGGATTTGATGAAAGACAAAGATAGTTTGCTCCACCACCTTTATGTGCAAACCATGATCCACCCATAACACCTAAGAATATCTTTCAATATAAGCGAGTATGTCTCTACAGAGCGTATAAAAAACAGACACTTTGAAGTTGCCCGCAATTCAAATTAGCCGCAATCTGCTCAAAATGTCTCGAGACTTGGGATTTTTAGAACGCTATTATTGATTTCACATGTGCACAAAGACCCAGCATATTTGTTCGAAGCTTTTGGAGCCGTGAAATTAATACAAAGATTCCGGCTAATTTGAAAGGCAGATATTTACTACATTCTTATACAACTTGTATAACATAGACAAGCCACACTTCAATTATAGTGTATTGACAAGCCATACTTCTATTGCGTACAACAATTAATTTATACCTGAATATATTTCATTCGTTCCAGCTGTTTGAGGACAATGCTTTCTTCCCCAGCGTGTGTAAACCACTCCCCCCGTTGATCCCCTAGCTTCCCCCTTTGGACCCGGAGGCCCTGCTGGACCAGCTTTTCCAGGTTTTCCTGGAAGTCCTGGGGCAAAATTAAATTAATTGTTATGTAAGGCATGTGCATGTCAAATATTATATCAATTCATAAGCATGTTTCTCTCAAATATTCATGATGTCTCAGCAATTAACTCAAAGTGGGAGTGGACTGAAATCTATGGATCTTCACAGCTACAGAGATTTTAAGTAAAACTAGTAAAAGTATAATCTTTGGTGGGAAGTATTGTAAAGTGTGGAAAATTATTAGCCTTACAAAGTAGAGTGATTTTGCGGGGCAGCAATCTAATACGTTGTTATGTAAGATGAAATCTCGATGATTCTGCGAACCAAAATGCACAGCATATTCGGTTTGCAGGTTATTACTAGGCAGATTACTACCACGTAACCCAGTTGCATGACTGCATAAATTGTGATTGTATTTTTTTACTTTTAAAACTTTTTCGCACCTTTTCGTCCTGTAATACCTAACCTATAGCTATGATATAAACTACAGCATTTTACAGGAAATTTGGTTTGGATATGAATACGTTTACTTACCACGTAATGTAGCATCACGACCATCACGCCCTTAAAAAATTAGACACATAGGTGAAACTATATATAACGACTTCGATCGATATGTATATTATCATGAATTATGGAACTACAATCAATGACAAAAAACATTCCGGACACTAATTGTTTTCATCATTGTTTATATAATCCATTCAAAAGCACCTTAACCCCCAACACTCTTCAATGTTGGATAAAGGGCACGTTTGTACAAGGAAAAATCCTTTTCCGTAGCCAATGAGTGGTTTATTTTTGTTTTTCAACATTTCGTTTTTCAACATCATTGGGGTCCACGCTTCGCCGAATTAGTTTTGTTCAGTGATGTAGATCAGAATGTATATGACAGAGAATAGAATATGTACAAAAGACACACCATCTCTTCCTGGTAGTCCCGGCAAACCTCCGCAAGAAGTGTCTGTTTTCCCAGTTGTGCTCTTGGTAATGAGGCTGTTTAAAGAAAATAAGGAAAATAAAGCTAAATATGGGAAAATGATTAACTAAACAACAATAAACAGTAGCTAAAGGCATAATATTGTTTCTCTCTATAGTCCATAAAAAAGGAAACGTCTTATTTTCATTGTTAACAATAACTTATTAATATGCATGTGTAAATTAGGTGGATAAGATGGGGGTCAGTGGTTTTGAACAAGCATAATAGGAATAAATGCCTTTTTTGAAATGCCGTTTATAACCATCTTAAATAAAAAGAAAATCTCGCTCTATCACGCAAACGGGTGTCGGCGGGTCACTGTTGGCGGATCATATAGCTAGCTAGAATATTAGGGGATATATTCATGTATTGAATGTTCTGCACGACGAGTTTCTTCTCAAATCAAACCAATTTGAATCCTATCTAAAAAGAAACTCGTCGGGCAGAACATGAATATGTGAATGTACACTCCCCCCCTTTACCATTTATTACGTTCTAGCAGGGCCCTTGCTGACGCTGTTCAACGTAGCTACATTTAAACTTGACATTTTTTCCGACAAACTGTTGACAAATTGACGAATTTAAAATTTATATATTTAAAAGAAAATTCCTTTCAAATCGTTAGTATCCAGTTTTATTACTGTTTCTGCTTATAATAAAGTAGTTATTCCACTTAACTCTGCATGGTCATCCCAGCTAGTGGAAGGTTGGTGGAAGGTTGTGGGAAAGTTAGGTTATTCTTAACGTTATCACAACGTTGACTCAACGTTGCTTCATTTTATAAGCGAAGGATGTCGTTGTTTGAACGTTGGCTGAACGTCAGGGCTCAACGTTCGAGAGTCGTTGCTGGAGTGTTGGATTCTAACGTTGTGACAACGTCATTATTATTTATATAATAATACGTGTTCATTCTGCATTTTTATTGGTCGCGAGCTGTGTGTTATTAAAGTACACACGCACGGATGACGTCAACTGATGCTAATTTAGCTAATATATTTCGCGGGTCTTCGCATGATTTTTGTCAACTTTATTATAATATAAAACAAATAGATTTCATTTTTTTGTGCTTCTGTACTGTAATAGATCACAGATGACGCCATGCAACCTCGTCCCCAGGGTCATCTTTGTGTGCGCGGTGAGGAAATAGATGACCCTGGTAAAGGGTCGGCGTTATATGATATAGAGTTAACGTACCATGACGTCACGGTTTTTGCAATACCTGAATTTAAGAGTCTAGAGGTGCTTGAAAAAAAATATTTTTGCATTAATATTATTGTCAATCAACCCCAAAACTAACCCTAACCCTAACCCTGACCCTGACCCTAACTATAAAGAAAAAGACTTAGAAAAACAAACTTTGACTCAAAAGTATAAAATAGTCACCACCGGGATTCGAACCTCAAACTACGGCGTGGAAGACCCGTATCTAAACCATTAGGACACAGCACAAGAAGGAAGAAACTGTGTTTGAAAACGGTATTTATAGTACTACTGGAACGTGTTTAATAAATATAAGAATTAATGACGTCATGGTACGTTAACTCTGTATGATCTAACGCCGACCCTGGTAAAGGCTGTAAAAATCGCCAAGATTCTTGGAGATTTTCGAGCATGCGCTGTCAGTGAATAATGTGGCGCTGACTCAAGTTACCACTGGCACAGAGCATTGCCATGCAAATTTTAACAATGTATACAGAAATTTACGCTCACATAAAAACAATATTTAAAACAATGTTTTTTAAGGTGTGTTACTCAACATTAAAACAACTCAAACCAACCACAAGTTGTATATAAAAACCCCAACCTAATAAATGTGCAGAAAACAGGAAGTAATATTATGCTGTAACTTCGTTAAACCAACCACATTTATTGTCACAAACCCTGACTGGTCGAATTTGTTAACCAATGGACAAGGAGATTAGGACAGCCTTTACCAGGGTCATCTATTTCCTCACTGCGCCCACAGATGACCCTGGGGACGAGGTTGGACGCCATGGCGTGTGAAGAACAAATTAAAAGTCACGTACTCAACTGCGTCTCGTGCGTACCTTTTTGTTCTTCACACGCTATGACGTCATCTGTGATCTATTACAGTACAGACGCACGCAAAAATGAAACCTATTTGTTAAATAACGTTCGCCCGAGATGTAGAAATCCAACGTTGTTTAATTTCCACGTTTAAATTTGACATTATCCTAACGTTTGCTTGAGATGATTGCATTGAGACATATATATATAAGGCAACTCTAACCATATATGACAGCGACAAGCAAGCGCGCAAAATACAAACAATCAAAGTCTTCTCACAAAACGTCGATAGTTTGCACATCAGTATATTTTTATCCACAGAAGTATTCGCGAATGTTTTTCCATAGCTCAAATGTAAGTAGACATTGTGTCCTTAAGATTTATATGTTCATCATAATTATATATTATGTTGAATTGCTGAAAAGGTAACTTATTCAATATCATATAAGTGAGATATTTCTCACCGTTCACGCGCAGCTCAATTTATTGCATATTTTAGCGCATTGATAGCGTTGGCCGAATCACTGGTTATTGAGTGTGCGTTGATCAAAGCAGTATACAATATTACTAGAAATACATGCATGCAGCAACCAGTGAACTGTAATACAACTGGAACGCTAACTCAATACAAAAGTTCAGTTAATGGCTGAAGCCAGGTTAGTTTTTCTGAGTTTTGAGACGAAATACTTCACGCAAAAGATCGGAACGTATATCAAATTGAAGCTATTAAAACGTTTCATTTAAAATAAAAAATTCAAGACTTTAGACAAAAAAGAAATGCCTAAAAAATACGAAAACAACTGCAATTTTGAAAAATACGTACGGTGAATTTCCCTTCAAAGTTTAAGGTGTTTTTTTTTCCACCTAAAGCCTCAAATTTTTTACACCAAATACAACTTTCTAATAGCTTTCATTTGACATACGGCCTACTTTGTCACGTTTAGTATTTCAACTCAAAACTCAGAAAAACTGAATCAAATTGGCTTCAATTTTCCCCCCTGACTTATTGTTCCAGTATACTTATAGTTCAAAGGCAGCAAACTATATTTTGCAAACATGAAGTATTTCCATAGATTGTTGTCATAGCAACACGGCAATTTTTTCTTTTTGTGTATTTTTTCAAAACAACGTGAAAAAGGACAAAATATCAGTGTTTAATGCTGGTTTTATTGACAACTTTTTTAATTCGCAGAACATGTGTCATCGGCATGTTATTATGCCTAATGTAAGCTTAAATTTGATGTAAAATACGACCCATTAATTACATAAAACGTTTTGAAATATTTACGAAACTAAATTCCTATCTACATAAACTTTGTGTTCGAAATAAAACTGTTTCAAGCCAATTTTATATCGTCGCTTGTATTCTTTTACATGTAAAGTTCGTTAATATTTTGAAATACAGTAATAAGGAGGCAGTTTTGCATTTACAAAACACAAACTTACTCTGGAATTTTTACAGTAAATAGACTGGATGAGTACAGCTACGCCGGTCTTTATAAATACGCATAACAGCTGGGCATTTTGTACGGAGCATGCGCCAAATTTAGCGCGCAATCCCTGGGGCGAGGGAGTGAAATTCAATATGGCGGCGTATGAATATAGTGTTTTCTGGATTTGCCTGGCTTCAATACTCATAGAACGACCACTTTAATGAACAAAAATGCTTTAATATTTAATGAAAAACGTTAACCGATCCATCACAAAGGTTTTAACTTAAAAATTTATTATTTTGCTTTATTATTTTGCTTTTATGCTATGAATACAGGCAAGCTCGTACTTTTTGAAAATTCAGTCAATGAATATTACCCATCATTTGTCCAGTCCAAGTAGATACGGATTAAAAACATAGGTATACAAGCTAGAAAGACATTGTTGACTGGTTTGGAAGATTTAAGCCATGTTATTACAAATAAAGCATAAAATATAATAAAAGTAAATGTAATTTACTTTGTCAAATTAATGCACATGCTGCACATAAAAACTGCACAATTGTACACCAGTATAACAACTTTTGGGATTATTTCATGAAAATTGCAATTAAAAAGCATATTTAGATTGTTTTATAATATCATTTCAATAAATGCAACATAATTTAAGCCTTAGCAGTAACATGCTAACAGGCTAACAGCCAAGTGCAAAATTTGACACATGTCTACAACTTTTATATAGAATAAAAGGGGTACAAAAGACTTTCATTACTTTATCAGGGTGCAAGCAACATTGTATCAAATTTTCATTTACAATGAGTGAATATATAGCTATTATGTGACTAGAAAGAGGAAGCAAAATATTATGAGATTACTGGATGTACATGATTAGGTAAAAAAAACATATCGTGCGCATTTTTCCCAGCATGCCCACTAATTTTACTAGGACACTTGATATGAAAAGATAATTTTAGGGCATATTTCAGAGAAAGGCAATAGTCAAACTTTTGAGATATTTGCATTTATATGCCATGTCACTACAGGATTTCACAAGGCAAACGTGCCTGTGTTAAACAGTACCACGGGACTTCTAAATTTGAACAAATCAGTACAGCACTTCGTATATCATAACAGCAATACTCGATTCTCTTCAACATCATTTTGCAGCTATTTTTGCTTTATAATAAGCCAATAGTGGAGCAATTTAAATAACATGTCATCACATGTCATCTGCACTACAGCAAATGCATTTGTTGATTGCCACATCTGGCGCATTTTTCCTATGAATGGTTCAAGCTTTAATAGAACAAAGTAGGATTTAACTTTCATAAAACACAATTTTTAATTAAAGGCAACGGCTATACTCTGCGAATCTACAAGGGGAATATATGTCATTTTCTTCAAATTGTGTATTTTCAGACACTTATGATTCCTGATAAGGTAGAACAAACAACTTGCTGAGCATACCTGTGGAATAAACAGTTACTAAGCATCTACCAACAGTAAAATGAGAACACTTGCTTGTTTCCATGTAGTTAAACCCTGCCTCTGAAATTCTGACCATGAGTGGAAAATATCCATTTGTCGCCAATTTCCAAATAGCATTTCTTCGCACGTTTGCACTCGATTACGCTGTTATATCGTTGCATACAAACACTGTGACTTATTTTGTTGAGAAACGTCTTATTTTCCATGAAGAAATCAACAAGAGACTTTAAAAAATTATCTCAAAATACTTGTTTTCATTGTTCGAAGAAAAAAAATTAAGTTCAAGAAATGCGCCCGCGCTATTTTAGACAGCGACGACAAAATGCCCAGCTGTTAATACGCATTATTCCATAGGCGGCCCAATTCAGTGTATAGTTTCATATAGAGATCAGTGCGCACATAAACACACTTCATAGTTTCTTAAATATAATTCCCTAAGGTTGGCAACTAAATCAATTACGAACATACACCCCCATGAAATAAAGCATAAATACACAAAGAAAACGTAACGAATTCCAAAAAAAAACAAGACCAGTGTGTGGCTGGATAAATTTACTACCCTTGTGGTGAGTTTCTATTTCGAAAACCACTTAAAAACGTTGTATACGGGTCAAAATTTTTAATGTTTTGTTAAATTTTACGGCTGTAACTATGCGGGATGCTCTCATCCTGCTACTGGAAAGAGTTTTAAATGACGAATCCGTGCAACGATTGGCTTAACTATGAATTTTTAACGTTAAAACTTTGACAAGCCAATCGCTGCACGGGTTCGTCATTTAAAACTCTTTCCAGTAGCAGGATGAGGGCATCCCGCATAGTTACAGACGAGAAATCGGCAAAATACCTTTATATTTCGTTCAAATACGGACCGTTTAAAGCCGTGTTTTGACAAGAAAAGTTGCTATCAGGTTAGTAAAATTATCCTAGTTTATATTTGTGTTGTTTTTAAAGCTGTTTTCTTTCTGGTTTTGATAAACTACGGATTTATTTCGTGCCGTGTATTTCAAAAAGTTCAAAGAGTTGCCAACCTTAGGAAATTAACTATATAAACCAACTACGAAGTGTGTTTCGTGCGAACTGATCTCTATATGAAAGTACACACTGAATTGGGCCGCCTATGATTATTCAACAAATTTGCCTTGTGTTTTAGTTTTACGCCATGGTCAATTCCTGGCGTTTATTTCTCTGTGTCTTTCCATTTCTCTCTTCAGGTGTCTTGTGGCAGTCCTGGTTGCAGTTCTCGCCTTTTTGGATGGTTTAAGTGTTCGCTACTCCTGATAGTCCGCCATATTCTTGAGATCAAAAATGATCACACTTGGTTGGTTGGGCTTGATTGTGTCAAAATATCATTTTGGGCTGAAACATTGTGCAAAGTAACTGCCAATAATTCCCGATAACATGAGTTAGTGTGAATAGGCAATGTGCAAATTAAACTATTTTTCAAGAAAACATGTTGCTTACGAGGTACTAAGGAATTTACTTCCGTTTCAGCAGTTATAATTTAATTCTCAATTATGTTGCTTGATCTAATAGTTTGAATGTTGCTGATGAATTTCACAGCTAAAATATTTATTGCATGGCAACATGTATACATCATCAAATGATGCTTTTTTGATATGGTCCAATCTAGAAATGGTTTGCCTTGTGTGACACTAGATTGTGTCACTACATTGAACCATTGAATTTGAGTCTTAAACTGCCACTATAACATACATTACTATATTAGTTCGTCACTTCATTCTTTTTTTTATCCTCAAGGCTTTTACATATACTCATGCAGTCTCAATTTCAATTCATTTTCGCGAACGTACGTTTTAGCCGTCATTTTTTTTAGACACGAAATCGATACTGGTACACATTTAGGTGATTTAGCTATAATCGTTCAATTGAAATACGGAATAGATAATACGTGATGTCATTAACGCTATACTTGCAGGTAATGTCCCTTGTGCACATAACAAAGTTGTTTATAACATGAGACAATTCCTGCTGTATATAGGTAGAATTCCTGCCGAAGGGATTATAGATTAAATCTTTTTTCTCGGCTTAATGTGTGTGATATCCACTCCAATTAAAATACATTTACCCCTTTAGAAATTATTCAACATCGAGTAAGTTCCCCAAATTCATAGTTGTGGATGGATAAAATAATGATTTGTTTGAAATTTTACATTGATATATAATATTACAGCAAAATGTTGATTCTGGATATGGCATGGCCGTATGCATGGCTATATTGTGAGGCGGCGTTCTTTTGTGTTTTTCAATTAGCTTTGTTTTTCAATAATGCGAACTTAATATTCTTCTCTTTATATTATAATTGTTTAAACTGTTTAAACTGCGTGTGTATGTACACTACAGACTGAGATACATGCCATAAAGAAAATCTGCAAATTAATCTTACCGCGATTCATCTGCTTGCAATGTATTACCCTGCATGTATGATGTTCACCATCAGAACTAAACACCAAATCGCTAACATGTTAACAAGTAATTTCATCGTCGTGTTTATTACACAAAGTTTTCGTCCCAAAAAAGTGGTTTTTTTGGAGCAAGGTTAGGATGACAATTAAACAGCGTCAAAGTGCGTGGTGTTTTTGTTAGAAGGCACAAAGGATTTCATTTCATCCAATCAGCAGGAATCATGCAGAAAGGTTAAAGCAATTTTTAGCGTCTTAAAAATGAAAAATTATCCAAATTTCGTAACGCAATATGTGTGTGGGCTTGATTGTTCCAAAATATCATTTTGGGCTGAAACATTGTGCGAAGCAACTGCCAATAATTCCCGATAATATGAGTTAATGTGAATAGGCAATAATCCAATATACAAATTAAACTATTTTTCAAGAAAACATGTTGCTTACGAGGTACTAAGGAATTTACTTCCGTTTCAACAGTTATAATTTAATTCTCAATTATGTTGCTTGGTCTAATAGTCTTGAATATAGCTGATGAATTTTCTCCTCGTTGCAGTTCTCGCCTTTTTGGATGGTTTAAGTGTTCGCTACTCCTGATAGTCCGCCATATTCTTGAGATCAAAAATGATCACACTTGGTTGGTTGGCCTTGATTGTGTCAAAATATCATTTTGGGCTGAAACATTGCGCGAAGTATGAATTTTACAGCTAAAATAATTATTGTATGGCAACATGTATACATCATCAAATGATGCTTTTTTGATATGGTCCAATCTAGAAATGGTTTGCCTTGTGTGACAGTTAATTCACTACATTGAACCATTGAATTTGAGTCCTAAACTGCCACTATAACATACATTACTACTTTAGTTCATCACTTCATTCTTTTTTTTTATCCTCAAGGCTTTTACATATACTCATGCAGTCTCAATTTCAATTCATTTTCGCGAACGTTTTAGCCGTCATTTTTTTTGGCCACGAAATCGATGCTGGTACACATTCAGGTGATTTAGCTATAATCGTTCAATTGAAATACGGAATAGATAATCCGTGATGTCAGAATTTAACGCATATTTAACGCTATACTTGCAGGTAATGTCCCGTGTGCACATAACAAAGTTGTTTATAGCATGAGATAATTCCTGCCGTAGGTACAATTCCTGCCCAAGGGATTATAGATTAATTCTTTCTCTCGGCCTGTGTGTGATATCCACTCCAATTAAAATACATTTACCACTTTAGAAATTATTCAACATCGGGTAAGTTCCCCAAATTCATAGTTGTGGATGAATAAAATAATGATTTGTTTTCAATTTTACATTGATCCGTGCTCCATTTAAGACATCCTCAATAATATTACAGCAAAATGTTAATTCTGGATATGGCATAGTCGTATGCATGGCTATATCAGTGTGAGGCGGCGTTGTTTGGTGTCTTTCAATTAGCTTTGTGTTTCAATAATGCTAATTTAATATTCATCCTTTTATATTATAATTGTTTAAATTATTTAAACTGCGTGTGTATGCACACTATACAGACTGATATACATGTCATAAAGAAAATCTGCAAATTAATCTTACCGCGATTCATCTGCTTGCAATTTATTACCCTGTATGATGTTCACCACCAGAAAAAAACACCAAATCGCTGACTTGTTAACAAGTAATTTCATCGTCGTGTTTATTGCACAAAGTTTTCGTCCCAAAAAAGTTTCTTTTTGGAGCAAGGTTAGGATGAGAATGAAACAGCGTCAAAGTGCGCGGTGTTTTTGTTAGAAAGCACAAAGGATTTCATTTCATCCAATCAGCATGCAGGAATCATGCAGAAAGGTTAAAGCAATTTCTAGCATCTAATTTCGTCACCCAATATATGGGCTTGATTGTGCCAAAATACCATTTTGGGCTAAAAACATTGTGCAAAGAGACTGCCAATAATTCGCGATAATATGAGGTAGTGTGAATAGGCAATGTACAAATAAAACTATTTTTTAAGTAAGCGTGTTGCTTACGAGGTACTAAGGAATTTACTTCCGTTCCAGCAGTTATATAATTTAATTCTCAATAACATTGCATGGTCTAATAGTCTTGAAGTATAGCCAATGAATTTTACAGCTGAAATAATTATTATATGGCAACATGTGTACATCATCAAATGATGCTTTTTTGATATGGACCATTCTAGAAATGGTTTGCCTGTGTGACAGTTAATCCACTACATTGGACCATTGAATTTGAGTCTTAAACTGCCACTATAACATACATTAGTTTATCACTTCATCCTTTTTTTATCCTCAAGGATGTGACATATGCTCATGCAGTCTCAATTTTAGTTCATTTTCACGAACGTTTCAGCCGTCATTGTTTTTGGCCACGAAATCGATACTGGTACACATTTAGCTATAATCGTTCAATTGAAATACGGAGTAGATAATCCGTGATGTCAGAATTTAGCGCATATTTAACGCTATACTTGCAGGTAATGTCCCTTGTGCACATAACAAAGTTGTTTACAACATGAGACAATTCCTGCCGTAGGTACAATTCCTGCCGAAGGGATTATAGATTAACCTTTTTCTCGGCTTGTGTGTGATATCCAATTAAAATACATTTACCCCTTAAGAAATTATTCAACATCGAGTAAGTCCCCAAATTCATAGTAGTGGATAAACAAAATAATGATTTGTTTGAAATTTTACATTGATCTGAGCTTCATTTAAGACAGCCTCAATTAAAACATATAATATATTACAGCAAAATGTTGATTCTGGATATGGCACATGGTCGTATGTCTTTCAATTAGCTTTGTTTTTCAATAATGCGAATTTAATATTCATCCTTTTATATTATAACTGTTTAACTTATTTAAACTGCGTGTGTATGTACACTATACAGGCTGATATACATGTCATAAAGAAAATCTGTAAATTAATCTTACCGCAATTCATCTGCCTGCGGAGTATTACCCTGTATGATGTTCACCATCAGAAATAAACACCAAATCGTAAGCATGTTAACAAGTAATTTCATCGTCGTGTTTATTACACAAAGTTTTCTTCCCAAAAAAGTTTCTTTTTGGAGCAAGGTTAGGATGAGAATGAAACAGCGTCAAAGTGCGTGGTGTTTTTTGTAAGAAAGCACAAAGGATTTCATTTCATCCAATTAGCAGGAATCATACATGAAGGTTAATTTAAAGCAATTTTAATTTTAGCGTCTTCAAAATGAAAAATTATACCAATTTCGTCACGCAATATATATGGGCTTGATTGTGCCAAAATATCATTTTGGGCTGAAACATTGTGCGAAGCAACTGCCAATAATTCCCGATAATGTGAGTTGGTGTGAATAGGCAATGTGCAAATTAAACTATTCTTTAAGTAAGCGTGTTGCTTACGAGGTACCAAGGAATTTACTTCCGTTTCAGCAGTTATAATTTAATTCTCAATTATGTTGCATGGTCTAATAGTCTTGAATATAGCCGATGAATTTTACAGCTGAAATAATTATTATATGGCAAAATGTATACATCATCAAATGATGCTTTTTTGATATGGACCATTCTAGAATTGGTTTGCCTTGTGTGACAGATAATCAACTACATTGGACCATTGAATTTGAGTCTAAAACTTCCACTATAACATACATTAGCTCATCACTTCATCCTATTTTTATCCTCAAGGATTTGACATATACTCATGCAGTCTCACTTTCAATTCATTTTCACGAACGTTTCAGCCGTCATTTTTTTGGCCACGAAATCGACACTGGTACACATTTAGCTATAATCGTTCCATTGAAATACGGAGTAGATAATCCGTGATGTCAGAATTTAACGCATATTTAACGCTATACTTGCAGGTAATCTCCCTTGTGCACATAACAAAGTTGTTTATAACATGAGACAATTCCTGCCGTAGGTACAATTCCTGCCGAAGGGAATGTAGATTAATCTTTTTCTCGGCGTGCGTGTGATATCCAATTAAAATACATTTACCTCATTAGAAATTATTTAACATCGAGTAAGTTCCCCAAATTCATAGTAGTGGATAAACAAAATAATGACTTGTTTGAAATTTTACATTGATCTGAGCTCCATTTAAGGCAGCCTCAATTAAAACATATAATATCGCAGCAAAATGTTGATTCTGGATATGGCATGGTCGTATGCATGGCTATATTGTGAGGCAGCGTTATTTTGTGTCTTTCAATTAGCTTTGATTTTCAATAATGCGAATTTAATATATTCATCCTTTTATATTATAACTGTTTAACTTATTTAAACTGCGTGTGTATGTACACTACAGGCTGATATGCATGTCATAAAGAAAATCTGTAAATTAATCTTGCCGCAATTCATCAGCCTGAAAATTAGGATGACAATTAAACAGCGTCAAAGTGCGTGGTGTTTTTGTTAGAAGGCACAAAGGATTTCATTTCATCCAATCAGCAGGAATCATGCAGAAAGGTTAAAGCAATTTTTAGCGTCTTAAAAATGAAAAATTATCCAAATTTCGTAACGCAATATGTGTGTGGGCTTGATTGTTCCAAAATATCATTTTGGGCTGAAACATTGTGCGAAGCAACTGCCAATAATTCCCGATAATATGAGTTAATGTGAATAGGCAATAATCCAATATACAAATTAAACTATTTTTCAAGAAAACATGTTGCTTACGAGGTACTAAGGAATTTACTTCCGTTTCAACAGTTATAATTTAATTCTCAATTATGTTGCTTGGTCTAATAGTCTTGAATATAGCTGATGAATTTTCTCCTCGTTGCAGTTCTCGCCTTTTTGGATGGTTTAAGTGTTCGCTACTCCTGATAGTCCGCCATATTCTTGAGATCAAAAATGATCACACTTGGTTGGTTGGCCTTGATTGTGTCAAAATATCATTTTGGGCTGAAACATTGCGCGAAGTATGAATTTTACAGCTAAAATAATTATTGTATGGCAACATGTATACATCATCAAATGATGCTTTTTTGATATGGTCCAATCTAGAAATGGTTTGCCTTGTGTGACAGTTAATTCACTACATTGAACCATTGAATTTGAGTCCTAAACTGCCACTATAACATACATTACTACTTTAGTTCATCACTTCATTCTTTTTTTTATCCTCAAGGCTTTTACATATACTCATGCAGTCTCAATTTCAATTCATTTTCGCGAACGTTTTAGCCGTCATTTTTTTTGGCCACGAAATCGATGCTGGTACACATTCAGGTGATTTAGCTATAATCGTTCAATTGAAATACGGAATAGATAATCCGTGATGTCAGAATTTAACGCATATTTAACGCTATACTTGCAGGTAATGTCCCGTGTGCACATAACAAAGTTGTTTATAGCATGAGATAATTCCTGCCGTAGGTACAATTCCTGCCCAAGGGATTATAGATTAATTCTTTCTCTCGGCCTGTGTGTGATATCCACTCCAATTAAAATACATTTACCACTTTAGAAATTATTCAACATCGGGTAAGTTCCCCAAATTCATAGTTGTGGATGAATAAAATAATGATTTGTTTTCAATTTTACATTGATCCGTGCTCCATTTAAGACATCCTCAATAATATTACAGCAAAATGTTAATTCTGGATATGGCATAGTCGTATGCATGGCTATATCAGTGTGAGGCGGCGTTGTTTGGTGTCTTTCAATTAGCTTTGTGTTTCAATAATGCTAATTTAATATTCATCCTTTTATATTATAATTGTTTAAATTATTTAAACTGCGTGTGTATGCACACTATACAGACTGATATACATGTCATAAAGAAAATCTGCAAATTAATCTTACCGCGATTCATCTGCTTGCAATTTATTACCCTGTATGATGTTCACCACCAGAAATAAACACCAAATCTCTGACTTGTTAACAAGTAATTTCATCGTCGTGTTTATTGCACAAAGTTTTCGTCCCAAAAAAGTTTCTTTTTGGAGCAAGGTTAGGATGAGAATGAAACAGCGTCAAAGTGCGCGGTGTTTTTGTTAGAAAGCACAAAGGATTTCATTTCATCCAATCAGCATGCAGGAATCATGCAGAAAGGTTAAAGCAATTTCTAGCATCTAATTTCGTCACCCAATATATGGGCTTGATTGTGCCAAAATACCATTTTGGGCTAAAAACATTGTGCAAAGAGACTGCCAATAATTCGCGATAATTTGAGGTAGTGTGAATAGGCAATGTACAAATAAAACTATTTTTTAAGTAAGCGTGTTGCTTACGAGGTACTAAGGAATTTACTTCCGTTCCAGCAGTTATATAATTTAATTCTCAATAACATTGCATGGTCTAATAGTCTTGAAGTATAGCCAATGAATTTTACAGCTGAAATAATTATTATATGGCAACATGTGTACATCATCAAATGATGCTTTTTTGATATGGACCATTCTAGAAATGGTTTGCCTGTGTGACAGTTAATCCACTACATTGGACCATTGAATTTGAGTCTTAAACTGCCACTATAACATACATTAGTTTATCACTTCATCCTTTTTTTATCCTCAAGGATGTGACATATGCTCATGCAGTCTCAATTTCAGTTCATTTTCACGAACGTTTCAGCCGTCATTGTTTTTGGCCACGAAATCGATACTGGTACACATTTAGCTATAATCGTTCAATTGAAATACGGAGTAGATAATCCGTGATGTCAGAATTTAGCGCATATTTAACGCTATACTTGCAGGTAATGTCCCTTGTGCACATAACAAAGTTGTTTACAACATGAGACAATTCCTGCCGTAGGTACAATTCCTGCCGAAGGGATTATAGATTAACCTTTTTCTCGGCTTGTGTGTGATATCCAATTAAAATACATTTACCCCTTAAGAAATTATTCAACATCGAGTAAGTCCCCAAATTCATAGTAGTGGATAAACAAAATAATGATTTGTTTGAAATTTTACATTGATCTGAGCTTCATTTAAGACAGCCTCAATTAAAACATATAATATATTACAGCAAAATGTTGATTCTGGATATGGCACATGGTCGTATGTCTTTCAATTAGCTTTGTTTTTCAATAATGCGAATTTAATATTCATCCTTTTATATTATAACTGTTTAACTTATTTAAACTGCGTGTGTATGTACACTATACAGGCTGATATGCATGTCATAAAGAAAATCTGTAAATTAATCTTACCGCAATTCATCTGCCTGCGGAGTATTACCCTGTATGATGTTCACCATCAGAAATAAACACCAAATCGTAAGCATGTTAACAAGTAATTTCATCGTCGTGTTTATTACACAAAGTTTTCTTCCCAAAAAAGTTTCTTTTTGGAGCAAGGTTAGGATGAGAATGAAACAGCGTCAAAGTGCGTGGTGTTTTTTGTAAGAAAGCGCAAAGGATTTCATTTCATCCAATTAGCAGGAATCATACAGGAAGGTTAATTTAAAGCAATTTTAATTTTAGCGTCTTCAAAATGAAAAATTATACCAATTTCGTCACGCAATATATATGGGCTTGATTGTGCCAAAATATCATTTTGGGCTGAAACATTGTGCGAAGCAACTGCCAATAATTCCCGATAATATGAGTTAGTGTGAATAGGCAATATGCAAATTAAACTACTGACTTTAAGTAAGCATATGTTGCTTACGAGGTACCAAGGAATTTACTTCCGTTTCAGCAGTTATAATTTAATTCTCAATTACGTTGCATGGTCTAATAGTCTTGAATATAGCCGATGAATTTTACAGCTGAAATAATTATTATATGGCACATGTATACATCATCAAATGATGTTTTTTTGATATGGACCATTGTAAAATTGGTTTGCCTAGTGTGACAGATAATCAACTACATTGGAGCATTGAATTTGAGTCTAAAACTACCACTATAACATACATTGGTTCATCACTTCATCCTTTTTTTTAGCCTCAAGGCTTTGACATATACTCATGCAGTCTCAATTTCAATTCATTTTCACGAACGTTTCAGCCGTCATTATTTTTTGGCCACGAAATCGACACTGGTACACACTTAGCTATAATCGTTCCATTGAAATACGGAGTAGATAATCCGTGATGTCAGAATTTAACGCATATTTAACGCTATACTTGCAGGTAATCTCCCTTGTGCACATAACAAAGTTGTTTAAAACATGAGTTAATTCCTGCCGTAGGTACAATTCCTGCCGAAAGGATTATAGATTAATCTTTTTCTCGGCTTGTGTGTGATATCCACTCCAATTAAAATACATTTACCATTTTAGAAATTATTCAACATCGAGTAAGTTCCCCAAATTCATAGTAGTGGATAAACAAAATAATGACTTGTTTGAAATTTTACATTGATCTGAACTCCATTTAAGACAGCCTCAATTAAAACATATAATATATTACAGCAAAATTTTGATTCTGGATATGGCATGGTCATATGCATGGCTATGTTTTGAGGCGGCGTTCTTTTGTGTCTTTCAATTAGCTTTGTTTTTCAGTGATGCGAATTTAATATCCATCCTTTTATATTATTACTGTTTAACTTATTTAAACTGCGTGTCTATGCACACTACAGACTGATATACATGTCGTAAAGAAAATCTGTAAATTAATCTTACCGCGATTCATCTGCCTGCAAAGTATTACCCTGTAGGATGTTCACCATCAGAAATAAAGACAAAGTCGTTTGTATGTTAACAAGTAATTTCATCGCCGTGTTTATTGCACAAAGTTTGCTTCCCAAAAAATTTTCTTTTTGGAGCAAGGTTAGGATGAGAATGAAACAGCGTCAAAGTGCGTGGTGCTTTTGTAAGAAAGCGCAAAGGATTTCATTTCATCCAATCAGCACGAATCATGCAGGAAGGTTAATTTAAAGCAATTTTTAGCATCTCAAAAATGAAAAATTATACCAATTTCGTCACGCAATATATGGGCTTGATTGTGCCAAAATATCATTTTCGGCTGAAACATTGTGCGAAGCAACTGCCAGTAATTCCCGATAATATGAGTTAGTGTGAATAGGCAATATGCAAATTAAACTACTGACTTTAAGTAAGCATGTTGCTTACGAGGTACCAAGGAATTTACTTCCGTTTCAGCAGTTATAATTTAATTCTCAATTATGTTGCATGGTCTAATAGTCTCAGTGAATATAGCCGATGAATTTTACAGCTGAAATTATTATTATATGGCAACATGTGTACATCATCAAATGATGCTTTTTTGATATGGACCATTCTAGAAATGGTTTGCCTTGTGTGACAGTTAATCCACTACATTGAACCACTGAATTTGTGTCTTAAACTGCCACTATAACATACATTAGTTCATCACTGCATTCTTTTTTTATCCTCAAGGATTTGATATATACTCATGCAGTCTCAATTTCAATTCATTTTCACGAACGTTTAAGCTGTCATTTTTTTGGCCACGAAATCGATACTGGTACTATATTATAATTGCTTAAACTATTTAAACTGCGTGTGTATGTACATTATAGACTGACACATGACATTAACGCGATCAATTTTTTACCACGTGCAAAGGAATCCTGAAGTCCAAAAGACAGGCAAAATCTATAGTAGGAATCCGATATCCACTGGTACGAATCTGAAATCTACTACTGGAAATCCGGTATCACGTAATTGACCAGGAATCATTACTACGGCTGGAAATCCAGAATCCACTTACAAGAATCCGGGCTCCGCTATAGCAGTCTAGATATCGAATCTACTTGAAAGAATCTGATATCCTCTTGGATCCCTTAAAGTCACCTACTTGCATGCATTCATGTGTATTCAAATGTAGACAATGAGTGTAACTGCAACTAGTTATAAAAGTAAATATAGCAGTCTAGACATCGAATCTACTAAAAAAAATCTGATATTCCCTTGGAACTCGAGGCTTTGACATATGCTCGATCAGTCTCAACTTCATAAATTATTGCCGTCAATTTTTTGAACTCAAATGGATACCCAGCACCGGTGTATTTACAATCGATTTTAAAATTCGAAATAAAAATAGAAAATCTATCCGCATTTATTTCCAGCGTTGGGCAAATTGAACGCCATTTGTTGGTCCAGTCCATGCTTCGCTTTTTTAGTCGCACGTCTAGAATTTTCGATTGATCAAATTAAGTACTTTATTTATTTTTTATCTAAAAAGTTAAAAGGCTAGTGGACACATGTATTATAAGGTAAATTTTAATCAATCTAATTAAAGAAAAATGAACAATTACTATAGCTAGAAATTAAGATATACCATAATCAAATGAGGGTCGATCCTGAAAAGTTAAAATGGGAAAATGATTCCTGGAACTGGGACAGGAATTCATTGGCCAATAAACAATAGAAAACAGGAATGGGATAAAGATTTGAGTCTTAGGACTATGCATGCGATTTTGTGGGAATTAGTCAAAATTTGGGCTGAGAATTGGGAGTAGCTCCCCCCCCCTTAAGGACCCTGTCTAATACATTTATATATTAATCAACATTTCATGTCAACATACGTGCATAGAATGTCACAAACGATGCATAGTTTTCAATCTAGTTTTAAACAATAATATTTAATCGTATTATATCGTGTATATCTCAGAACATGGCAACAATTGACTTACGGGAACGTCTGTACAGTTCGTGCAATTACGCATGGTTTATGTATCACCAACAAAAATAGCCAGTTTTTTATTCAGAATGTAATTATAGCAACAAAATATTTCGCGCACTTCTAAACAGCAGTGATACAATGTCCAAGTTACGCTGAACAGTGTATATTGAGTTAAATTCGAAACTATAAAACATGTCAAAAAACCAATAATAATTCTCACACAGGACAATATCTACAAAGTCGAATGCTTGAACTACTGTCAGCCCAAATTTTAACACCTATTGCTTTGTCCTTTCAGCATATGGTTGCTTTTATCTTGTTCTTGTCTTTCGTCTGCTCGTTCTTGTCCAGGCCTGTTCTGTAAACTAAGCTTAGATGTATAACAAAAGTGATTCGGTTGACCAGTGTTGCTCAGTATAGTCTTTAGGTCAATCCAGTCGGAGGAAGTTCAACGAAATTCTACCTCATCTGAAGAAAAACATGATTTATCAACTGATAATCGCTTCATTGCATGTGCAATTAATATGCTTCACTGTAATTACAGCACAAACTCCAGGTCAAGTTGGCAAAAGGTCGGTACATAGAAATGGTGCACATATATAACAAAATAATTCAAGTTTCTAACACTGTTTTTCTACCAATTTATATTTTACTTGTTGATAGCTTATGCTACGCGACATGGGGTGTAATTACGTATATATATATTTTACGTTCTCTTAAAAACGTCAAAAATCTTTCTGATTTTATAATATCAAGGTAAACGTCTCGATTTACCGAATTTTCCATTGAGTAGACAAGTTTTGGCAAGTCAAGGCACACCTGGATTATGTCAGAAAACATGTCAAAAAAGCAGTATTCTTACCGATGGCAATATGTACAAGGTCGATCGCTTAAAGTACCATGACAGCTTAAATTTTAACACGCTCATTTAGAATTAATATGGTCATTTAGCATTTGATTTTATTTGCGCAAATTATTACCAAATATATGCAAAGCAATTACCGGTCGTATTCATATTCAGCTTTTTTTATATGTGAGAAAGAACAAAAGGAATTTTTACAAGAACGGTGACTGTCTGTGATTCAATCAATATAGGTTTTTCAAGATGTAATATTTTTAATAAATCTCATTGTCTATGATTGCATTTGCTTTATAGAAATATAGACCAATGTTTGAGATTGCGAAAATTTTGTGCAATTAAATATATGAAAAGAATAACCCAAAAAGTAAAGTGATAGTATAAATAGTCAAGAAGAATGTAACAACGAAGGATAGCAATAAATATAAGAGTGATAAAAACGAAAGCGGCCCCTTTTGGTTTTACTCAATTATTTTGCATCTATACGCCATATCGCTTTAATACAGTGTTGACAAAAAGAACTCGCGCGAGGTTTTTAATTAGCATGCTTTTTAACCCTCGAAATTATTTTCTTAGGAGACGTTACGCAGCTTTTTCTTTAGATTTACGTCAAAATTCATCCATTGTGTTGGTAATCACTTATTGCCAGCTTAATTCTTTCAGCATATGGTTGTTTTTAGCTTGTTCTTGTCTTTCGTCTGTTTATTCTTGTCTATAGGCCTGTTCTGTAAACTATATAAGATTAGATGCATAACAACGGTGATTCGGTTGACCAGTGTTGCTCAGTATAGTCTTTAGGTCAATCCAGTCGGATCAAGTTCAACAAAATTCTGAAGAAAAACATGATTGATCAACTGATAATCGTTTTGATGCGCGTTCAATTAGCACAAACTCCAGGTCAAGTTGGTAAAATGTCGGTACATAGAAATGGTGCACATTCCAAATATACAATAAAATAATTTAAGTTTCTAACACTGTTTTTCTATCATTTTATATTTTACTTGTTGAAAGCTTATGCTACGCGACATGCAGTGTAATTACGTATTTATATATTTTACGTTCCCTTAAAACGTCAAAAATCTTCCTGATTTCATAATATCAAGGCGAACGTCTCGGTTTACCCAATTTTCTATTTAATAGACAAGCTTTGGCAAGTCAAGGCACATCTGGATTATGCCAGAAAACATTTAAAAAAGCAGTAATTCTTACAGATGGCAATATTACAAGGTCGATCGCTTAAAGTACTGACAGCTTAAATTTTAACGCGTTCATTTAAAATTAATATGGTCATTTAGCATTTGATTTTATTTGCGCAAATTATTAACAAATATATGCAAAGCAATTACTGATCGTATTTGTATTCGTTTTTTTTTATTTGTGACAAAGAGAAAAAAGAATTTTTACAAGAATTTTGACTGTCTGTGATGCAAGCAATAGGTTTTTCAAGATGTAATATTTTTAATAAATCTCATTGTCTATGATTGCATTTGCTTAATGGAGAAATAGAGTTTACAGATTGTGCAATTAATTATCAAAAGAATAAAGTCAGAGTATAAATAGTGAAGAAGGGTGTAACAACGAAAGATAACAATAAATATAAAAGCGATAAAAAGGAAAACGGCCCCTTTTGGTTTTACTCAATTATTTTGTATCGATACGCCATCGCTTTAATACAGTGTTGACAAAAAAAAACTTTCTTAGAAGACGTTACGCAGCTTTTTCTTTAGATTTACGTCAAAATTTATCCATTGTGTTGGTAATCACTATTTGCCAGCTTAATTCTTTCAGCATATGGTTGTTTTTAGCTTGTTCTTGTCTTTCGTCTCTTCGTTCTTGTTTAGGCCTGTTCTGTAAACTAAGGTTCTAACCTAAGCAAAACAACAGTGATTCGGTTGACCAGTGTTGCTTAGTATAGTCTTTAGGTCCAGTTGGATCAAGCTCAACAAAATTCTCCCTCATCTGAAGAAAAAAATGATTTATCCACTGATAATCGCTTTGTTGCATGTTCAATTAATCACTGTAATTGCAGCACAAACTCCTGGACAAGTTGGTAAAAGGTCGGTACAAAGAAATGGTGCACATTCCAGATTTTGTAAAATAATTTAAGTTTCTAACACTGTTTTTCTATCAATTTATATTTTACTTGTTGAAATGCCTAGCTCATGCTACGCGACATGGAGTGTAATTATGTATTTATATATTTTACGTTCCCTTAAAAACGTCATAAATCTTCCTGATTTTATAACATCAAGGTAAACGTCTCGATTTAACTAAGTTTCTATTGAATAGACAAGCTTTGGCAAGTCAAGGCACACCTGGATTATGTCAGGGACTCCCAGGACTACCAGGAAGAGATGGTAAATTTTATAAATTACAGTCATATTTAGGATCAGTGTTATTGTGTGGTATATTACCTTTTTCTGCAATTTTTTTCTTTTCGTCAGGAATAATATAGCTCTAATGGACTTACTATGCTTATATTGTAATATTTTGTTATTTTGTATCATAATACATTAGATGCATTTGTAAATTTTCATTGGCTAAGTTTCCCATCGCTGTTCTGTTTACGTTATTTTAAAGCAGCCTTTATGTTTTTGTGCTATTATTTTATTATAAAAATTTCCGCAAAATTTCTCAGTTTTCAAATTTCCACTCTTGTTGGTATAAGTACATCAACAGGGAAAATGTTTTTGCTTCATAAATTTTGAATAAACAGTCTGTCCTAAAACGGTATTATAATAATTCAAATGATTACTGTATATTAATTTCAATACCATCGAATGTAACACAAAACAAGACTTTGAGGGTACACTGAAATACCATTTCGTCTGACAAGTATATGTATCTGTTTTATGTTTTAGGAAGAGATGGTCGTGACGCAATGCTAATGGGTACGTTTTGTTTAGTTTCGACCTGTTATTTCAAGTATTGCGTAAAGCAAATATTTCAACGTCCTCAATAAAAGTTATTGGTGGGGGGGGGGGGAACTTAAGAATGCGGTGATTGTTTTGCATTGCAGGGCACATTTTAACGACGTTGGTACTAAAGGTATAATTATACTCCATTTTGCAGGTACACCAGGTAAGCGAGGGGAGCCTGGACCTAGAGGAGTGAAAGGGGAGAAGGGAAATTCTGGTGGTGTAACAGGTGGTGCAGTGTACACACGCTGGGGAAGAAGTGACTGTCCAAAATCTGGCAAAACAACAATGTTGTATTCAGGTAAGTGACGGCTTTCGAACATTTTGTTATATGCTCAGACACTATTGTTGTATAATTTGTAATTAAGAATTTTTATAAATAGGGATTACTTCTTGCTTGTTAAGCGGTTGATATTTACGAGATGCGTAGTATCGAAGAATACAAGTACTTTACAATACAATATTCTTTACAAATATATAATAAAATTCGTACGAACAAACCAACATTGAAATAATTTGTTACTTTATTATATGAGTGTGAAGATGAGTGTAGAGTTACCGAATATTTAATAATCAAAGACAACAAACACACAAAGCTAAGGTCGAACTACGGATGCGTCCAAACGATGCGTTTTTCTGGGAGGGCGGTCTCTGGGAAATTTTGGAAACCAGAATCTCGGAAATGCGATCACCTAGGATTTGAGCCTCGTATTTATCTACACCTTAGTAATTTTGCAGGATTTTCATGTACGGTGTAAAGGTAGGGCTTTAGCCCCGTCCCCTCCAACCACTTCTACCCTTCCTGCGGCCCCTCAAAATAAACTTTCTTACCATTTATTGCTTTGTTTTCATAAATCTTTGGGTACAGGGGCGTAGCCAGCCCTAAACAGGTGAGGAGGTCTAATTACCCAGTACACGCGGGTATATATGCTGCCTAGAATGATGTTCAAATCGTTTCTTTGTAATAAAAAACCCATTATAGTCCACTTTCTGTGATTCATTATGCAAACTGTGTGACCTAATAAACCAGGAAAACAAAAAAAATTCAACTGAAAAATCTCGTCAACAAAGCTTAAAAGAACTTGTATTACAGTTTTAAAAGCTACAAATTTTCGTTTGACATGCACTTTAAGCAGGACATTATCATTGATGTAATGCTAATATGCGAAAACTGCTCATTTTGTTTCGTGTCCATTTCCAAGGTTCTTTTTACTTTTGAGCTGTATATGACGTCAATAATCTTTATAAAATTAGGTGTCATGGGAGGATCGTACTACACTCATACTGGTGGTGGCTCAAACTATCTTTGTCTAGCACTGGATCCAATATTTGACAAAACTACTTCTGGTAGTCAAGGAAATAGCTACATTTACGGTACAGAGTATAAAGTGTCTGGTAATTCCAACATGTTTCCAAAAAACGTTCATGACCATGATGCACCATGCTCAGTCTGCCACTCCGGGTCACGCGGTAGCCATGTGATGATTCCAGGTCGTAATATCTGTCCCTCGGGTTGGACCTTGGAGTATAAAGGTTATCTCATGTCAGCTCATTATGGACATAACGGTAGAACCCAATTTATTTGTGTTGATGGAAACGCTGAAGGTACAACGGGATCTCGCAGAGATGATGACGGTGCATTGCTCTATTTTGCTGAAAGTCACTGCGGTTCGCTCCCTTGTCCACCATACGCCACTGGTAAAGAACTGACCTGCGCTGTTTGCACGAAATAATTTAAATCAAATGCATTAATTCAAATTATATACATTATTGAAGTCACATTATTGAAAGCATATTGAAAGCATAAAAAATAATTGTAATCTTAATTAAAAAATTTTGCATGATCCTAGGAAATTTAACTATAATTGACAGTAAATAGCTCAAAAGCTATTTCTGATGTTCGAATTGACGTTTGCAGTGAATAACCATTGTCAGCATGGTCAACCGTTCAACTGTAATTTTTACTGTTATCAATAAGAATAATGCAATAGTTAATTATTTCAAATGTTCATTTGGTTCTTAAATGTAGTATACATTGGACCTTGGACCTTTACTAAAACATTCTTCCAAATGAACAGACACGGATGCGGTAATTCATGGAAAGTGAGTAAATAGTGTGTAGTTACTAAATTCAGTTTATTCGAAGGGCGGAAGCTCAGTTATCAACACTATTCCTAGGAAATCTTTCGAGAGACATCCACAGACACTTCCCTAGACAGTCTTTCCCTCGGCGAGACAAGTAATTGACATAACATCTTTTAAGAGATTGGCTTGGAACGCCCCCTGCCCTCCTTTAAATACGTAAGATTATTGATTTTTAAAAGATTATTAAAAATGTTCAAAGACATTGAGATCAAAAAGCAACAATGATAATTATTACATCAACTAAAATGTATAGCAGTTAAAAGAGGGTCGACGCCTATCACAGCCGTGCCAATAGAAACGTTCCTAAAAATGCTGATCTGAGGAATTCAGTTGATCAATTCCACAATATTTTTGAAAAGTTTCTCAAAAAATTCACAACTTCCTGTTAAAATCTACAACTTCCTGTTAAAATGTGTTAATCAAATTAAATTAAGCCAATCAAATTCAGTTCTTTCGGTAAGACTGTATTTGATTAACTCGTTCAATTTTGATTGGTTGAGCCAGTCAAATTCAGTCCTAACGGTAAAACTGTATTTGATTGGCTCCAAACGGTAAAACTTTACTTGATTGAATGAGGAACTTCAGAAAAATATATTGCAAATGGATTAAATGGATTCCTCAACGTTACCAAATAAACTGATCAGCATTTTTCGAAACGCTTCTGTTGGCACGGCTGTACTGCGCTGCTAATTGCCTCGTGGCTAATTCGATTCCTAGGATAGGGACATATTCATATATTCGTGTTCTGCCCAAATATTTTTAATCCATTGTTTTTATGTTCTGTGAACACGAATATATGAATATGCCCCCCGCCCTCAATTATAGAGCTTGCTACCCCGCTAAGTAAACTGAAATGTGCAAACGAGTATTCGCGATAGCTACCTGCATAAATGATAAATCAACATGAAATTTGGGACATTTTGCGTCTACGTTCTTGACAAGCGATTACTCTGTATTAATAATGTTCATTAACTGCTCAAAATTTACGTACGCATCAGTCAAAATCAATCGCGTTTGTTTTGTTTACCTTGCAACAACGAGTTATTGACAAAAACGCATACAAAAACGTGCGTTATACATTAACACTGCAGTAAAAATGTACACCTCCATGTACAAATTTTAAATTTACTTCATGCTTGTTAACATTGACGACTAAAATCTGTATTACTATATTAGTATGTCCTATTAGGAAGCTTAAAGAAAAACGTACAGGTACAAACCTCGACTTCGAACGTTATTATGGTTTACTACACACACTAAATAGTAACGTGAGCGGTATCTTCTTTATAGGGACTGTTGATTTAGGAAGACCCCCTCTACCTTACCTGCGAGGAAAAGTGGGTCCGCTGGCCGCTCCCACGTGCGTTCACCCCTGTCATTGGACTTGAAATACTTTACTACGAATACTTTAATTTATTATTTCAAAGCCAATAAAATTCATCCGTGTACTTGTAATTTAAACGACGTCAAATGTAATATAGCGAAGAAAGATCTATTATAGTGAATGATTTTTAATCAAAGTAGTACATTGCTGACTTTTCTCTTCGTATGAGTGAGTTCAATATAAGTTTAAGTGAACATTTAACCTTAATTTCATATTAACGTAAAAATAATTTTTTGCAAATGCAAAATTATAATTGTCCAGGACATAGGTGTATTTTGGCATTGGCAAAAGCCAATATTATATGCTAGTCTAGCTAATTGTTATTGCGTATTTATGTCCAGGTGATGTCGCACTAACTCATGTCTAAAGCTAAGGCTGTGTACTAAGGCAGTTAATTCTTGCATATAAATAACGCATGCACTATATTATGAATAATTTAGAATTTTGCAGGCACACAGATGGTATGTTTTTACTAAAAGCATATTTGGATGCAAGTCGTGCGTCAAGTGTCATTTGTCTGTTATTCTATTATATTAGCCTTACTAGTTTAATTTTCATCCCTAATTTGTGCACAGAATTTGCATTTGCGGAGTAATTTGTTTTTTTGCTTTTGATATTGTTGGAGAAGCCGAATTGAAAAACTCAAATTGGAATAATGATAACCAGTAACACCTGGTTTTCATACTAGAAGGGGAGCAATTTTCCACATAAAGTTGATATGATTGCGTAAGAAAATCTTATGGCATGTCTCTAAATTACAATAGCAACCACCCCGCACAACACAAAATCAGTCGCGTAAAAACAATTTTCAATAGAGTTAATACACACTATAACAACGAACAATCTAAACAAGACGAACGCAAGTATTTGTATCCTACCTTTTACAAAAATGGCTACCCCTTGCGCATTATTAACAAAGTACTAGCACACAAGGAAAGAAATAACATGGATCAACCCAACCCAGCTTTAAAATTTTCTTAAAGCAAGCAACCGATGCGTAATTATAGCCCCGCTAAGTTTTTTGCATATAGTTCAAATCTTAGTTTGTATACAGCTTACAGAGTTCTTGATCATATGCCAAATCTTTAGACAGCCAAACAGGTCATTCTTTCTATACTATATCATTTTTCCTATGAACTAACATTTTTACTCAAACAACTTTTTTACGAACCTATTTTTGGTATTTTGAGAAAATTTTAAAACATTACAGCACAACCTTTTTGAAAATGTGAATTTTACCACACAGAAATCTTTTTGGCCTCAAGAAAGAATCTGGGTTTCGAAATGTCTTGGGCAATATTTGTGAGTTTTATCATATATTGGTCATATCAAAAATCTGAAGTTCGTCAAAATGTCAAACATGTAGTAAGCTGTCGGTCAATGCGTATGATTCACAAATGAGTGCAAGATTCATAATCTAGATATAGGTCGAATATCAGAAAAAAATTCAAATATTCACAATTGCATGTATGCATCTGTGAATCTTTGGAATTATGTTGCATGTAAGACTTAATCCTGAAGAAATATGGGTATTCGATCCTCCTTGATTTCGATCCTGTTTGTGGCTTGATTGTAATGCTTTACTAGGAATACTCTATTTCATAATAAATCAAATGTTTGAAAAGTAATTTTTCGTTAGCAAGGCATTCGCGTATTTTTAATATTACACTTTGATTTAATGGACGAGTAATGCCAAGTATAAAAGAAAAAGTTTATATATAGCAGCGAATGATCTTTTATATTGACCAAAGTAGTACATTACCGCCTTTTATCTCCGTATGAGTGAGTTCAGTATACGTTTCAGTGAACATTTAACCGTAATTTCATGTTAATCTAAAGGTAATTTTTTGCTAATGCAAAAATTACATTTCTTCTGGACATGGATTCGTTGTTATTCGCAGAGGTCAATATGATGTCAATATCGCGTATTTAGATATCGCAAATTCGTTTGGTCGTTAATCTATATTGGTTTAAGTTTAATATTGTGACTAATGGGTCCAGCAGAGACTTCGCATTAAGTTAATTATTTTTTCAGTGATATCAAAGATCACTTCATATAGATATCAAAGAAGAACCCGAATTAAAAAGCTCAAATTGGAATAATTATATCCAGAAACATCTGGCCTTCATGTTAGAAAAAGAGCAATGTCGCACATGATGTGCCGCGCGGAACAGTTTTTTAGGTGTCGTTGATGTTGCGATCATCAAGATATTTATGTGTTTTCATGCTTCTTCTTTCAGTTCATGCTAATCTTTTTGACAACTATTTGTACAGTTCGCTAAATTATGGCAACTATGTTATTAGTGTTATTATGAAATAGCCTACTACTTCTTTGTACAGTTAGAAAAGCAGCACAGTGAAATCACTTTTTTCGCTGAATACTTTAACTATATATACGAAAAAAATTAGAAATTCTGCAATACCAACGTACAAATTATTTTTTTTTATTTTTTATATCGAAGGACTAATATTGGCACTGCAAAATTGTCTGCAAAATTTCCCATGAAAGAGCGAAATATTTTTTTTGTAAAATTAGTAGTACAAATGAGTCGCATTTAACATGCACATAGAGCATGAAGAATTCGCCATTTCAGGACACAGTTATTCTGTGGTTTGGTCATACATGCAACGCGTAAAAACGTATTATTCATATACTGTTTTGTTTTGTGGTTTTAAGCCATTTTTGTCTGTTAATATACCGATCCACCTTTAGCAAAATATATCGAGCCACCTTTAGCAAAATATATCGAACCACCTTTTTTCTCTTTGAATTGAATGAACGCAATTTAATTTGAAAATTTTAAAAAGAAATAAAGATTGAAATTTTTTATCACGCTACGCCTGTATTGAGTGAATTTTCATGTAAGTTATTTTATAAAATCGGGAAATATTTCAAATTTTATATCAGCTTAAACGTCAATACTAAACACCTCAGGTTAATTTCGTTTTTTGACTGTTTACTATCATTCCACTCAATGGGTATAATACATTAATTTCATTACTTTGCACCATATTAATTCTCCAATAGTAGTTGCAAAAATGTCTTCCGTGTGTATTTTTTGCTTTCAACACCGACACGCATCTTGCACTTATCGCATACAATTATTCATCTCCCAACAATGCAATAAAGGTATATTAGACGAGAGAGTGAAATCGTAGAAATTAGCTCTGATATCAACATGAAATTAGGCTAATTGTTAAAGTTAAATCCCTTTACGTAACACTGACTAATCCAGACGAAGACAGCATGTGGGCGTGGATATCTCTTTAAAAGGCAACGCATCTTTCTTCAGTTTTCATTTGCTACGAGTCCTGTACAGAAACGGAGCAAGACAACATGGAGGTGACGGTGGACGATGAGTATAAAACTTCCTGCCAGATACTTGGGACTACACATTTTCAAGTAACAAAACTGCCGTCTGAAAACTTCGTTATCAACAACATTGTCGTGATTGCATTCAGTGGCGTTCTCATCATTCCCACGCTACTGCTCAACGGAGTTGCTGTAATAACGATTTTTAAATCATCGCAACTGAATAGTAAGCCTTGCTATTACATCATTCTTATCCAGTCCATGTTTGATTTTGCAGTTGGTATGTTTGCCATACCTTCATACATATACTATCTTGCAAACTCAATAGGGGGCATAACAAACTGTTTCGCCGCCGTTCTAGCTCGTCGTTTAACGGTTTCGCCAATCGGAGGATCTTCTATCGCATTAACTGCGATGACAGTGGAAAGATACATTGCGATCTTGCATCCCTTCTCTTACAAAACTCAGGTGACTAAACAGCGACTTTTGAAGTACGTAGGTACCATTGCTACGTTTGAATTTGCCGTGATCATCCTCTCGTTCAAAAACGCCCGGCTTCTTGAAATCTATCTAATCTTGAAAGCAACCCTCGTCTTCGTCATCACTGCCTATGTTTACACTAGAATATACATGGTTGTGAAAAAGTTAGACCAGTCGCTGAAGAAACCAAATGATGCTGCAGGAGTGAACTTGACGAGAACGAAGTTGTTTCTGCAACAAATCCGGCAAGCAAGATCATGTTTCATGGTCGTCATTTGTTACTTTGCGCTTTGTTTCGTACCGCCATTGGTTGTCGTTCCATTCTCTAAAACTATAAACGCATTTAATGTGTTCGCCATTAGAAGCTGGTTTTTCTCAATTACTATTTTAAATTCCGTTGCAAACTCTCTGATATTCTTTTGGACGAAGACAATGTTAAGAAAGGAAGCACTTAAGGTGTTGCACGCTGCATGAGATTCGAGTGTATAGTAATTGTATATAACAGGTGTTGTACGTTAATTTATAAAATATTTCTCAATATTTCGGAAGAAAAATCGGGATATCTGACTTGCACGTCGCACATTCGTGGAGGAAGAACAACAGAATGAACTGACAGAACGGCCCCGCGGCTAGCGGACTATAGTGTCATATAACATGCAGTCTTTAGTAGTTGTAGTAGTATAGTAGTTGTAGTAGTATAGTAGTTGTAGTAGTATAGTAGTTGTAGTAGTATAGTAGTTGTAGTAGTATAGTAGTTGTAGTAGTATAGTAGTTGTAGTAGTATAGTAGTTGTAGTAGTATAGTAGTTGTAGTAGTATAGTAGTTGTAGTAGTATAGTAGTTGTAGTAGTATAGTAGTTGTAGTAGTATAGTAGTTGTAGTAGTATAGTAGTTGTAGTAGTATAGTAGTTGTAGTAGTATAGTAGTTGTAGTAGTATAGTAGTTGTAGTAGTATAGTAGTTGTAGTAGTATAGTAGTTGTAGTAGTATAGTAGTTGTAGTAGTATAGTAGTTGTAGTAGTATAGTAGTTGTAGTAGTATAGTAGTTGTAGTAGTATAGTAGTTGTAGTAGTATAGTAGTTGTAGTAGTATAGTAGTTGTAGTAGTATAGTACTAGTATATAGTAGATTTATTCAAACTCCCCGTATGGCTTTTCAGGTATGAATTAGGATATGATGTCGTAAAATTTACAATATAAAACTATCTGTTATAATTTATAATAAATACTAAATTGTTAAAAATACTTTAGAAATCTACATCTATAATATACATCCATAAATCTAAAAATAAGTTCCTTTCAAAGTTAAAATGTTAAAAAACTTATTATGAAGACGTTTCTTAACCGCTTTCGTAAATAAGGGTAAAGATTTTAATTGTTTCTCTTGTTCTTTAAGCGTGTTCCAAAGCTTGCATGCCCTAACTACGAAGAGCATTCAGCGTTTTTTATATGACATTATGGCGGTCTCAATTCTTCTTTGCCTCTTGTATCATAAGCTTTTCATGAATGTTACTGAACTACAACTGTATCTGTAAATAAATTGGCACTAGCCATTCAATTAATGGAGGGAAAACTAATGTACCTTGACTAAAAATACACTTAGTTTGTCATTAAAGGGCTTCTTTCAGTGCAGGTACGTACGTTTCAATTTCGAAGCTCTAAATTAAGTCACTAAGACATAGTGGCTTAGACGCCTATAGTTAGTTTATAGTTTGGCTTAATAAAAATCGAATCGAAAGTCAAAACATACTTTTGAAAGATGTAAAAAATATTTTTACTTCTATTCGAAATTTTTATATATTGAAATGTGATCGAAGTTTAGAAAATTAACTTCAGAAATTTAACAGTATAAAGTGCTATTGGATTACATTATGTAAATACACATGAAGACGAAGAGGCCACATTTCAAGACTTCGTAATGGCGGCAATTTTTTGCTAATTGTCAAGGATACAAAATCGGAGATAAAGTGGACGGCACAGTCTCAGAACAAGTCGAAACTGGACTGAATTGTTCTTTAGTGATCTGTGATTATGGAAAGGTACAAGAATGGTATAATACTCCGGCTACTCGGTGACAAAAAAGCAAACAAGACGGAAAATATGGCTGAAATCGTGTTTTTGCGTGGGTAAGTGAAATACAATGCCTTATATATCCCCAAAATAATGTCAATCCTTTTAAAATTTGCAATAATTGGATTCAATTGAACATGGTGTTTCATGTTATAACATTCTTTTTAAGAAATATGAAAATTTAGTTTCTGCCAGCAATTTTAGAGATTTTATGGATAATTAGCTGCTGACCTGGCATGATGAGTCATGGTGATTTTCTTGGAAAATATTATGGTTAGGCAATGTTTTGCTTCTAATAACCACCCTTATAAGCAACCCTTCTAAACACTATAGGCACTTCAGAAAGGCTGTTGCTTGCATTGGTCTGAAGTTAGAGCTATGTCGACACTGCCACTTAAGGGCAGAGTCATTTTGAGGACTTTCGTCCCGGATTCGGGTTTTGGTGCATATGCCATGTTGACCGCCATGGTCATTTTACGCTAGAGCAGTTGAGATTATCTCTGGTAAATGAAACATACAATACCCTATATACAGGACCTAGACTATCAAAGAAATCACATGAAATATAACAGCACCGTGTGGAAGTAATAAAGAACATAGTAATGATAATAAATAGAACTGAAATGGATCTTTATGGCCATTAAATAGTTTATGATTGCCATAATTATAACAAAGGTTTTTTAATTGTTACCACGTTTGTTGTTTGCTGTAGAACGAGTATGTGTTAAAGAAAATACCATTGGCGATTTGGTATTGCAAGGCTAGTAAATTCTCGCGATCTTTGAGCAAAGGTAAAGGTAAAAACTTTTGAACAAAGTTAAATCTAATTCATCATGACATGAACTATAAAATATACTAACCTTATTTTGATACTGAGTTTAATAGATAATATCAAAACATTAATGTCAAGGTGATAAGCGGCTTTATGAAAATGTACAGTGCACATTACATGTTGTGTTTGCACGAAATCAGCCAAATTGGTACAGGCCGTCTGTACAACCATCATATGGATGAAAATTCTATACGGATGTTACAACAGCATATTTACTACCATTTGCAAGCTTACTTCCGTAAAATAAGTCTTGTCTTTTGTGTATTTCCTTGTTTGTTGACAATCATCATACTTAAATTAAACACCCTTCACACCCAAAGTTCAAGGATTTTATTGGCCATAAAAACCCGTTTCAGTTCATTACTTTGTTCTTTATTACCTCCACACGCCGTGCTGCCATATTTCATACGATTTGACTTGTTACGTAGAGAGATAGTGTGAGGTGATAAATTCAAGGATTCTCACTTGAAAATACTGCTGTCAACAACATACCAGACGCGAGCAGTTTTTCGCCTAGAAAAGGGCAAAATGAACCCAAATCGGCAAACATTGACAAAATATAGACTGCTCTACATGTTTACTACATAAATTTGATAGTTAACTAGCCCAATACAGTGCACTTTGCTCAGGTACAGCTTCGAATGCACTATAGCACTCCTTGTTCAGATGCCAAGAATCGGGTGTGCGAAATCAAAAGTGGCCACGATTTTTGTAGGTATAGAAACTCTGTCTAGGATATCTATTTTCAGACCAATGCCCGCTCTCGTTTTCAAATTTAAAACTAAGCTCATAATAAACTGGATGGAGTCTATAAAACCCATTTGAGCGAGAATTGGGGGGCAAGTCTATAATGTTGAGTTGGCTTGCCTCAAACCAAGGTTAAAAAAATGCATTATTTGGTTATAGGAGTTTCTTCGTTATACACAAGCAGGTTTTTGTCTGGGCAGGTTTGTTAATTTTTAAGAGCTGTAACTATAAAATTATATGTGTATCTCTCCCCCCCCCCCCCCATTTCATTAGATTATTCGAATCATGCCTGCAGGTTTTTTAAACAAAATATATTTACATCCATTGACATATTTAAAAATTAGCCGTATATATGTAGCCGTGTGTTAAAAATACGATCATTGTATATTTAGGGAAAGGCAAAGCAGAAAAAATATGCATAAGTGCACGCAGCTGATCTGTTTTGGGCCTCCTCCACACTCAACAATGCTCAAAATAATTGTATGAGCTGCCAGGTGTTACTGGAATTTTATGCTAAATGCCGTATAAAAAACATTTTCATCAATTCGAACATGACTAACAGTTCGTTCAATAATATTATTTCAATGTATTTCAATAAATCAGAATGCATGTGAAACTAGTAATAACTATTTTACTTTTTAGGTTAATATCAGAACTCGCTTAATTATAGCATTTGCCTCAAAATTTCCACGAGAGAAAATATTGGAGGCTTTTTGTTTACCTTAAAGGCCGTTAACTTTGCAGGCTTTGAAAATATTAAAGTTATCCTTCGTATTTTAGGAACACTTCCTGCACTTGCACTTCCTGTCACGTCATGCGAACGTGAACGATCGGTTCCCGCACTTAGAAACTTAAAGAAATATAAGAGAAGTACGATGGTTGAGGCTTGTTTGAATGGCCTTGCTATGATGCAAATTCATCAGCAAATTGTTCCTGATATGGAATAAGTCATTGATAAACTTGCGCTCGGTAGCACTCGTTTAAATTTTTTCCCCTTCGATATATTTTACCCCTTTTATATTTTGCAATTCAATTGACACGTAATAACGTATATGATAAAATATGCTTTAAAAAGGATTAACCTGATTATGTGAACACATTTTTACACGATACCTTCGGTATTAGGATCTTAGGTTAGGATTTAGGTTAGGTGGGTTGGGGGGGGGGGGTAAAAGGATAAAACTGACTGAGATGATGTGAAGATTGAGCGACTTAATGTCCTCGAAATGTCTTAAATGGTCACCCGTTTCTAGCCAAACTCCTCTCCGTTGGCGGGGGTGTAAAAGCGGGTAGCTGGTGCCTCAGAACCAGTTTGCTCATTTTCGGCCTTTTTAAGGCTGTCCATATCGGGAATTTAAGTTTTCAATCAGGTGTGGTAATCTATGTTTCCTAGGCATGTTGATGAGCCCTGATATTGGGCGAAACAGTCATAATTTTAGGTAGTTTTTTCTCCCCCCCCCTCGAATGACATTAGTCAGGACATCTTGACCTACGTACGAAAAATCCTGGATCTGTGCCTGGGTGACAGACCTCACGCTCCGTCAATAATCCTTTAATATTTGCATATTTTCCCTAATTCATTCGGTTGTTTGTGACTTCATGTCAGCTGATTTTTTGGTCAAAATATATTTACATACAGTGTGTTTAAAAAAACAGTTAATGCATAATGTATGCATAACAGTGTGTTTAAAATACGATGATTCCATGAGTTTTGAAAAAAGCAAAACAGAAAAATATTCCTAACCGCACGCAGTTGATTTATTTATTTTGAAACTTCAATAGCAATGCAATATTACTCATGTGTATCAATTAAGACATCCAGCATTGCTGTATGTTCGTTCAATAATTTTATTCAATGCCGAATTGATATTTAACAAAAATTGAGAAGGTTGTATAATGAGCTTGATTTTGATATTTACTACATTCAGTGATCGCTAATTGTTCATGTTTAAAAATGTTCAATCAGAATACATGTAGAGCTAGTAAATATTTTTCCCTTTTTTACTTCTGTCGCATTTTTAGATCGATAATCAACTGTAATATCACAAACTCACTTAATTAGAGCATTTGCCTCAAAATTTCCGCCAGAGAAAATGTTGGAGGTTTGTTAATTTTTAAGAGTATTATATGGTTAGCTCTAACAAGTTATATTTGCAAAAATTTCTTCCTCTAAATCATTCAGCCGTTTGTATCTTTAAGTCCGCTAATTTTTTGGACAAAAATACATTCACATCCAATGTGATATAAAAAATAGTTTTTTGCATAACATATAGATAGCCGTGTGTTAGAAAATACGATCATTGCATGTATTTTTAAAAAAAGCGAAGCAGAAAAATATGCCTAGAACCCCACGCAGCTAATTTCTTTTTATTTTGAACCTTCAATATAACAATGCAATATTATCTCCGTCGACTTTGAACACTACAATTTTATCCCAAAGACCGTAAACATACTCATTTGCATCAATTCAGACATCCAACATCGCTATAGGCTCGTTCAATAATATTATTCAATGCCGAATTGATTTTTTAACAATAATTGAAAAAAGTTGAGCTTCATATTCATATTAATAGAAGTTACTGTAGAAACTTACATAAAAATGTTCAGTGCGTTCACAGCTGCATGCCAGCAAGTCAACCGGGTGCATGCTTGTATGTAATATATTGGCCAATAGGAATAAATAATGCATGGATCTGATTGATTTAAACACAGACGCTGCGCTTTTTAGTTTTTATTTTCTGCAACTCTTCAACAGAAGACAAAGTAATTCATAATGAATGCTACAGAGAAACAAGAATTTTCAATTTCATGTCAGATCCTTTGGACTACACATATCCTTGCAACAAAACTTCCGTCTGAAAATTTGGTTCATAATCACATTTTTGCCATTGCATTTAATGGCATTATGATTATTCCCACGATTTTACTCAACGGAGTTGCTGTAATAACGATCTTCAGCTCATCGCAATTGAGTAGTAAGCCTTGCTATTTTATCATTCTTCTTCAGTCCATGTTTGATTTAGCAGTTGGTGTATTCAGCATACCTTTGTTTATCTTCCTCCTTGCGAACTCAGTGGGGGGCATTTCAAACTGTTTGGTCTCCTCTTTAGCTCGTCGTTTAATGCTTGCGCCAATCGGAGGATCTTCTAGTGCACTGACTGCTATGACAATGGAAAGATACATTGCAATCTTACATCCGTATGCTTACAAAACTCAAGTAACGAAAAAGCGGCTCATGAAGTACGTATGCGTCACCGTTACGGTTGAATTTCTCGTCATCATCCTCTCTTTTGCGGTTACATGGCTTCGCGAGGTATATTTTATGGTGAAAATAGCGCTTGTCTTACTTCTTACCGCTTATGTTTACACTAGAATATATTTGGTGGTGAGAAAGTTGGCTCGTACTGGAAACAAGCCGCATGATGCTGCAGCAGAAATGAATTTTACAAGAATGAAGTTGTTTCTTCGAGAAATTAGGCAAGCAAGACCTTGTTTTGTGGTTGTCGTTTGCTTTTTTGTGCTTGGTTTCTTGCCAGCAACGATTGCTATAAAGTTGTCTGCGAACGTCGACAAATTTCAAGAGCAAGCAATATTCATTTGGGCTGTTTCCCTCGCAATTACAAATTCCAGTGTCAATTCGGTGATCTTTTTTTGGACAAAGACAATGTTAAGAAAAAATGCTTTTATGATGTTCAATGTCAAACGAAAATTTTGAATATTATGTATAATGCTATTGCACTACATTACATTACATTACATTATGCACTAATATTGACAATTAAAAACCCAATAATGTCCTACATTAGATATTCTAAAGAGCAAGAGACTGAAATGGATTTGAATGTACAATCGTGATCATAAAAATGTTAATAAAATCACAATAATGTTAACAAATTCACAACTTGTCGCTATAATATTGCGAATCACATTTCCGCATTTTATACGTACTATGTGTTGCTCCCTTTTCGTCTGAGCAATGTTGGTTGATGCTCTATGAAACGTGCATGGCAAGACTAATTGCAACAAAAGAACAACAAGAAAATCTTGCAAAATAAAAATAAAGTTAAATGACAGTTTTGTTGTCGATTCTCCAGGATAGTTCCAGTATATACTACGCTTATGTATATACTACGCTTATACATGAGTAAAACGTTGAACGTGTTAAGATAATATAATAATCCTATGTCACTTTTCATCAATCTGATTTATGTATTAAACACAATTGAATTATACCTGATGCATGTTGACCTCAAAAATACTGCTTTTCGCATACAGCAATATTATATTATACGTTTTAAAAAATATAGATTTTGAGCGTTTGATTGCATTGTTATTCTAAAGCCTCCTCCGTGTGTATTTTCTTCGTCACTGTCATTATGCGCAGACAATCAGATCGTTAGCGCGTATATGGGGGAGAAAGTGATAGAATTAACAGTTTGTGGTTCTACGCACCTCGACAACTACTCAGCCATGTACAAGAGTACATGAAGAGAATTATTACAGTTTGACTATAACACTGCATTCATAAACTCCTCAGTAGGATCATATGTAAAAATTAGAGGAGATACGACAGATTATTAGTTTGTATAATTAAATCATGTTGTCAAGTGTATTAAAATCTGCTTCTAGCTTCGATTAATTACCTGAAAGAATTTGGCTGATTTAAATCAAAACATTATTAAAGACACAGTTAAGAGATTTTATGCTCATTTAGTTAAAAAACTATCAGGGAAAAGAAATCCGCAATTAGATTTAAAGACGGCGCGGACATTCACGTGCATTGTAATGTTTTAATCCTGGTTTTAATATTCTCGATTAATATTTTCAAAGTGCGCTCATAAGTTATTTCATGCCTAGTTTTCTATGAACTTGTTATCTGGTGAGGGCTTTGGAAAGATAACAACTTCTTCAAATTTAACCAAAACGGTGGCATTTAAAAGCTAAACGCCTGTTGTTTCCAATTGTTAAAAACGGCGACGATATTTTTAGTGGTATTTTCAGAAATGTATGTGTTTTCCCGGTGATGATATCGCCGTATAAATAGACAGATAGGTATTTGGTCACGATATATTGTAAGCTATAAGCTTGCTTACTAATTAACTTTAAAACTGTGAAGTTTGCTTTTGAAGAGACGGTAATCACTTTTATGCACAGTGAACTTACAAATAATTGGCTAGATTGAAAGAAATTTTATTGCCATTTAAAGTGGTGTTTTTGTTGTGTAAATAGCTTATAGTAAACCAGAGATATGCTTCGCAACATCCATCGTTCGAATTTGAACGAGCTACTATATGCAGTCGCCAAGGAGTTTGCATCTTGGCGTAGTGTACACGGTTCCACCCTGGGATACTGAACAATAAACTTTTCTATTTTAAAAATACTTCCTCATTTCATTTGAAAGAATCAGGGGGGGGGGTGTGCGTATTTTGACGCGGGCTCACCTTTAGCTGTGGTCAGTGAAAACTTCATGAGAATAAGTAGCTTGGTCCGCCATGTTTTTGGCTTCGGCGCTTATTCGAGAACGCCGTCTCCAGATATATAAATAGAGCTCTGCGGCTAGAAAACATATAGGACAAAACACGGAAAATAATATGGTATAACAAGTTATTTTAGAATATAAGTTGTTCGATTTATACATTCAGCTACATTCCTTTGACCTTTGTCTATATGATGTTCGCTCGCTGGCTTTTAAAAATTGAGATGCACATATTGCAGAAAACTAAATCAAAGAGGTATAATGTTATTATTAGGCGTATATTGATTTGCAATCATCGACGCAGTCAGCAGAATCAGTGGCAATATTTCTTGTTCTAATTGCAGTTGGTCTTTAAGGTCTTAAAATTCAATACATGCTATATGTGCGTATAGCATTTACATTCATACTTGTCTCAATGTTAAAAGCAATTTTCTATTGTCTCATAATAGGGATTTTAGGAAGCTCAAAGGCAATCTTTCATATGCCGGTGTACATTCCCCCTATCTAGCTGTGTACAAGGTAATTACGACTTCTGAATCCGCCATCTTAAATGGGTTATCTTGAGAAACGACGCATGTACTTTGGAAACAATCTGTAAGCTAAGTGTTTACGTTTAGGAATATAAATAAATTGAGCCGGCAACATTCGCAGCTTCTCCACTTATACAAATCAAACCGGATTGAACCTTGTCACAATCCGTATCATATTGCTATTATACCTGTATATCGTCAGCTTGTCGATAAATGTATTAGATATAGTTGTTCTATTATCTGCTTCTATTATCTATTTGTCTGATTATCTGCTGTTATTATGATGAAGATTTGCATATGCATATGCTAGAAAAAAAACGGCGAACGAAATTCCTTTCACTATTTCATTTCAACCTATATTCATTTGGTACAAATGGGCTAATTGTAAACGAGAATGTTCAGTTCGAAAACAATAATATACCTATACAAACCATCTCATAAAATAAACCGTTATGGTCAAGCTACGTGCACGACAGGGTGATGCTACGTGCATAGGCGTGAATACCACACTTATTAGCTACATTGAATTACGTCTACAATAACAAAACAATAAAAATTGCCTTATAATTATGATATATTTTTAGGACGTGCACATAATACATATAAAAGTCGAGTGTTTATTTCCTTTGACCACTAGAATTGGTTTGAATCCAATTGAAAGGATTGACTTGAATTGAATTGAATTCTATGTGAATTAAAACGAACGAAAACAATGTCACGAAAAGCGCACGTGCACGTATTGACCTTGCGCTTAAGGTGTGTAGCTATATAACGTTATTCGTGGCGAGTGCTTCATCAAATTCAATCAAGATGTGCGAGGTAGTAACTTGCGTACTGAAGCACACACTTGGGTTTTTGGCAAACCAAATTCGCGAAGAAGTTGTCGCACATTTGACAGATGGCGACGTTACAGACGAGCAATGTCGGCGCTTGATCGTTGCCGAACTCGACGACATCAAAAGCAAAATTGATGGCTTGGCAAGAAAGGATTTACTGAGTAGCTTTTGTTTTCTGCAAGAAGGAATCAACGGACTGTCCCAATGTTTGCTTCAATCAAATCCGAAAAACGACGCAGCAAAGTCGACATCACCTATGAAACCTGGTCTTGATTCTCCCATCTACGAAGCCGTCACCATTTTAAATGCCATTACGTCATTGAAAATAAGTTCCAAGGAACGTTTCCAGTCGGTCACGGAGTCGTTTAAACTCGCCCGTGAAAAAGCCACCGATGCGTTCTGCAACGAAGCGTTGTGTGTCGAAGATCGAATTCAAGCATCGCAAATAAGAATGATAGCGAGGATTTTAGAAAAGTTGGAAGACCCAGACTCAAGCGTGAGCGATTGCTTGCAGTACATTGGACAGTTGCATAGTCTTGGAGCTGTTCAAGAAACGTTTTCTGTTCTGATTGACGGAGGAGTCAAGTCGCTGTTCAGCAAGACAAGACGACTTGCAAACGCCTCGTCGGTTCAGATAATGAATCAAGTATTATTCGAGTTCGCCGCTAAATTCTCGAAATTGCACCTCACAGTATTGGATTGGCACACGATTGTGTTCAACAACAAACGGTACAATCCTTTGCTCGGAGAAGATGGCCTTGTCAAGAAGCTGGAAGAGTACGGTGTGCATGTCATGTCGCCCTATCATGATTTTAAGTTCAGTGGTTTAGTCAACCCTCGGCATGCCGTTACGACAAGCAGGGGAGATATTATTCGACTATCGCAAGACGCGAGGGTTTTTAGAATGTTTCAACGATCGGGCGAAAGCTATACTCTATGTGAAGCTCCAAAAGAAGGGAACATATCCAAACTCCTTGTAACCGCTCTTGATATCGATGCCCAAGACAACTTGTACGTCATCACCAGAACCGCCGAGACGATTCCAAAACGATTTCAGGAAGGTGACGATCAAACATGGAGTTTCAAGTTGTTTGTGTTCGATAAAAATGGAAACAAAATGCTGGATTCCCCATTACATTGTCATCAAAGTTCTTCTGTGCAAGGAATGCACATAGCAATAAACAAGGACGGAAGAATAGGCATTTTGAATTGCGAGAAAAAAACCCTGTGTTTAGGAAGCATAAATTTACAACAAAATGTGTTCGTAGTCGAGAAATGCCTTTCCCTCAGCGAATTATTTACCGAAAACTACCTGTCCTATTCCAACATACGGTTTTTGCAATCCAGCGCATTAAAGATAATCGCTGCGGACAAGTGCAGCGTTTATATCTACAACGACGACGGACAGTTACAACGCAAAATCAGCATGCTAGAAGCGCATGGTCGTATTTATTCGGTTGCAATTAATCACGTCACTAAACGTATCTTGGTCAAAACGAGTCAACCATCAGGACGCAATCTGCTGAGCTTCTCAGAAGAAGGAGAACTACTGGACAATTTATATCTGGGATCTAGGGAGTGGATGAAACATGCCGAGGTAGCCTCTCATCCTAATGGCCCAGTTGCTTTAGTTGGTATAAAAGGTGCAGCTTTGTTACAACTGTAGTAAATTAATACAGAAATGGTATAAAATATGATACAAAATATAATCCGAAGATTAGCATCGTGAAATCCAAAATATGAGTTATTTGTTACCAGTCTGATGATGATTGTGTAAAAAATAAAACATTACTCGCTTATTCGATTTGTATTTTGGGTTTCCAAATGCTAATAATCTTCCAATTATGTTTTGTACAATGTGCGATGTATTGAGTTGGACATGGTCTAGATTGCCAACTGAAGGTTTCTGTAATCATTATAGGATCTTCCCATGTTAAATGTTGTTTTGAAAGTATAATTGTTAAAGAGCTGGTTAACCTATAACCAAATGTATCTATAGAAAGGGTTTGAAGTCCGTCTCAAAGCACGATACTAATGTAGTTCACTACATCATTTTGTATTTGGTCATCTTTTTAAAAATACATATCATTGTGTTACACTGAGGATGGTATAAGTGATACATAGTAACCAAAATGGGCAGGTTTACAATTATAGTAAAAATATTTGGTCATGTATAACATCAACCTTCCCGTTCACACATGCAGCATTAACAGATCAGATCGTTAATTCAAAGTACAATTTTGTGGAAACACCACGTAAATTTTTTATCACAAAGCTTTCGATCCGTAAGCTCGGATTTTCATCAATGCTAATAATAATGCACTATTATAATTAGCACTGATGAAGATCCGAGCTTACGGATCGAAGGCTTTGTGATAATAAATTTACCTTGTGTTTCCACAAAATTATATTTCACCAAACAAATTACATACAAGGAACTGAGATAGTTGATATAATAATTGCCTAAGTCACAGTCATTGATTCTGCACTACAGATTTCCTTGTATATAGGATCGCACATTTGCGTAACTGTCTTGTTTAGCCCGCCTCTCATTTTGGCTGGAATTACCCTTCAGTCTGAGAGAAGGTACTTGAAACAAACATTACGCTACATGCATGCAGACACCATACAGTTGAAATCCTAAAAAAATTATCATGATTTGAGTTGCTGTTTTAGAAAGGTAATTATTACAACTATGTCGATGTGTAGTTTAAATGCAAATTAATAATATACCTTTGTCAAGCAGGGATCAGACAGTGTGAATTTGATATGCATCGATGGTCTAATGCATGTAAGAGTTAATGCCCTCGAACGAGGACAATAACTAAAATATATTGCTCGGAGGGACCGCAGGTTCAGACTTTCAGAGAGCAATAATATCAGTTATTGTCCAACGTCGAGGGCATTAGCTTGCTTATTTCGAGATTTTTCACAAATTTTATCTGATTATTTTTTATTTGCTCAAAGGCATAACCGAGTTATTGACTGCGGTACATCAAAGGAAACCGACACCAAAATAAAATAACTATCAACATGCTTTCATTTTGTATTCTTGGTTTGCAATCAATCTCTCGGAATGCGCAAGACAATGTGGTCATCAACTTGTGGCTGAATTTAAATATATATTCTTCAATCTCTAGTTAAATTCTGCACATCTTAGTTGAGTGTAAAATTTACACGGTCATCAAACTGAACTTGATTATATATGAACTTTTCATAACTGAAGAAAGTTGAGTACAGTTTGTGAATGCATACAGAATTGTTTTGAGTACAAACAACTGCTTAAAGGCCGATGATAATTACTATAGAATTTGAAATGATTATCTGTCTTCACATACCACGCGAGAACAATTATATTGTATAGAAGCATGATATCAATTCTGTTGAAAAATTTGCGGACTATTTTCAACCAATTTATCTTAATCTTATATATTACTGACCAGATTTTCGAAAGTAGCGCTGTCATCCCCTTCCCTCGTTCGGTAGGGCCCTCTATCAAATCGTCCGCAATAATAGGTAATAATTCCGTGTTCTCAGTACGCGAAATTAAATTTTAATTCAAGCCCTAAATTTTATCAAATCTTTAAATCTTCAATCCATCAAAGTTAAAACATGACCAATAAAACGCTTGCTATAAGGGTTTGGGTTTGGGTTAGGGCTTGGATTAAGATTTATATTCGCCATACTGAGAATACGGAATTATTACTCTATAGTATATATAAGAAAATAAATAACAAGCTGAACGCATGAATCGACATTCTATATAGCTACTTCATTTGTAACCTACTATGCAAGCTAAATCCCAGTCGGATTCAAGCACAAAGGGATATCAAAAAAACGTCTACAGGCTTTCAGCACCGCTATACTTTGATGCTAGACATTCGAAGCAATTTCATTAATTTGATAATTAGACAAATAATTTACGGTTAATGACTTCCGGAAGAATTTTGAACATCTCTTTGTCTTAAAAAATTTAAAGTATGAGGGTTAAAAAAATCATAATATATATCCCCAATAACGAAAGTTTCAACTTGTTAATATATTGAAGATTTAAAGATTTGATTAGATTTAGGGCTTGGATTAATATTTAATTTCGCGTACTGAGAACACAGAATCATTACCAACTATTGCGGACGATTCGATAGAGGATCCTACCGAACGAGGGAGGGGGATAAGAGCGCTACTTTCGAAAATCTGGTCAGTAATATGCTTGCCTTATATATATGCTTGCCACTTATATATATATATATATATATATATATATATATATATATATATATATATATATATATATATATATATATATATATATATATATATATATATATATATATATATATATATATAACAATAATTTGTGTTGGGTTATAAAAACCAGTTATAAAGTGCTCAATGGATTTCCAGAGCATAATCAACAAATAAGACACAAAGACTTAGCAAGTTGTGTAAGGCATATTCATTACTATTTAGTTTCGTACTACACTTAGTGTAGCACTCTTCAGACAAATAGCCTATGTTATATAACATAGGCTATTTGTCTGAAGAGTGCTACACTAAGTGTAGTACGAAACTAAATAGTAATGAATATGCCTTACACAACTTGCTAAGTCTTTGTGTCTTATTTGGTGTATATATATATATATATATATATATATATATATATATATATATATATATATATATATATATATATATATCAGGTGGTAAGTTTTTGAGGTATTTTGCACAATTATATATATATACAGTCGCTGTCATTAACGTTGTCCAAATCAACTATATCAATATACATGTCATGTGACTTATTAGTATGCATCAACTCGCGTGTGCTTGCTATTGCTTCGCCGCCGATATATTACGAGTTCAGTCGGGCAGTGTTTCCAAAAAGCGAAGCAAGATTAAAAAATGACGGCACCATATTCGAACGATCTACGGTGGCGAATGATATTTCACCGCGTCTTTTATTCACGTACCTATCAGGAAATCGCTTCACAGCTATTTGTTTCCACTAAAACTGTATACCAGTCCACTGTATAACACTGGTGATGTAAAACTTTGTGTCCTTGGTCGACCAAACGACAACTATATATAAGGGTTTTGTTAAACTATAAGAATTGATTATAACAAGACATGCAGCCAGGCGTGATGCACCTAAGCACACAAACAATCAAGCTATATAGTAATTTGTTAAGCTTCAGTGAACCACTCAAAAAAGCACATCGGATATTAACATGTGGAACAGCGGAGAACAAAGAACGATTTAAACGAAAAGATATTTTATGTATAAATTTAAAATGTTAGGGCAAACGGATGTTTAATGTCTTTCATTAACTTTATTACAGACACGATTAAAAGGCTAACAACTAAATTGTTTATACCAATTGGCGAAAGGGAATTCTAAAAGAATTCATGGTCATTTTAACCGAATGCATCATCCTTCGCTTTCATAAATTGTCTGCACAAAATAATACAGTACAAATTCAATCCTACTACGATTAAGTACAACTACGAGTGCATGTAACAGTCGCGTTAAAAATATATTTAGCTTCATTTGCGGCATTCTAAGTGCAAAATCCATAATGATGTACTATTCGTGAGGAAAGAGAAGTATTTGTATCGTTTGGTCCACCAAGGACACAAGGTTTTACATCACCTGCGTTGATAAACGTTTGATAAGTACGGTAAACAGTTTTAGTAGAAACAAATAGCTGTGAAGCGATTTCCTTATAGGTACGTTAATAATGGACGCGCGGTGAAATATCATTCGCCACCGTAGATCGTTCGAATATCGTGCCGGCATTTTTCAATCTTGCTTACTTGCTTACGACTGAACTCGTAATATCCGCGAAGCACCCATAGCAAGCACACGCGAGTTGATGCATACTAATAAGTCACATGACATGTATATTGATATAGTTGATTTGGACAACGTTAATGACAGCGACTGTATGTATATATTTATATATATATATATATAAATATATATATATATATATATATATATATATATATATATATATATATATATATATATATATATATATATATATATACATATATATATATATATATATATATATATATATATATATATATATATATATATATATATATATATATATATATATATATATATATATATATATATATATATATATATATATATATATATATAAATATATATATATATATATTCGTGCGCCCAAAATACTGATATAACCATTCTTTTTCTGAAATTTGGATATCTATAAGTTAAATTTGATTACATTATATATACATACTCCCAGCCATAGTATGGGACATCCGGGTGAATAACGATGTATATGACATAGTATAGCATGGTGCATGTGAAGAATAGGTCGAGAATGGTGGGGTATGTATAAGAAAGGAATGGTATGCAAAGTCGTACGTACCGTACAGTATGTTATATGACGATAAAATTAAAGCTGCAAATTAAGGGTCATTAAATGTCAAGCAACATATTGTGAGAGTCAAAATATGTCAACAAACGCTTTGTTTATGACTTTTATATATTTGAAAATATGGTGTACTAATAGTACGAAATGTGTATTAAAAGTTAAGCGCGATTCTATAATAATTGCCAGATCAATAACTAAATACAAATGCATTGTGAATATATCTGATATTGCTTCCATCAGGCCATTCAGGGTCTCTTCAATAATCTAAGCATCTCACCTACTGAGATAATTTAGATGGGAGTGATAAGATAGTTTAGATATACCCTAAAGGAATTTGGTCTATTTTAGGATTCTTATCTTTAAATGTTATTGTTTTCTCCAATAACATATAATATTAGCCCAATTTATATGGGCATAATGGAAAAGACGGAGTGCGGAGTCGGAGTACGGAGTCGGAGTACGGAGTCATGTTTTAAAGCGATATTTTATCAGACTCCGTCTTTTCCACATTATGGGGCATAAAGTGGAAAAGACGGAGTCTCGTTTTAAAATAGTCACAAAACTAAACGATTTTCGCCAGTTTATTATCAGACTCCGTCTTTTCCGCTTTATTCCCCATAAAATGAAAAAGACGGAGTCTGATAAAATATCGCCTTAAAAACATGACTCCGTACTCCGACTCCGCACTCTGTTCTTTTCCACCATGCCATTTATATGAACATATTTCCATAACTTACAAACAGATGCAGAGGTGTCAGCCTAATTTTTAAGATAAATTTTATCTCTGTAGTTTTCAGATATTCGTACATTTACACTATCATCTGCCGTCACGTCATCTAACGTTCGGTCCTCAGACACGCACATTATGCTTTGATATGCACGTATTGGCAACATAAGTCAATCTGTACTCAACATGTAGCTACATGTGCAAAAATGATAGCAAAGGATTCAAATACAGCGCACAGTTATGGGCCAAACGATTGCCCTGAGTGATCCAGTGGTCTAAAATGAGGAGTTGGAGTTTCCCTTTTACTAGTATATCATCCCGAACGTACAACACCAGAGACGTAATTCAAAAAGAATTCACGAGTTCCCTAAAGGTTATGCCACTATATGTAGTGTCAACTATGCAGTTCTAACACCCAGAGGTAAAGCACAAACAGATATATGTGTTTTGATCAAAACAAACTAGATTTAGTCGTTTATTCATTGCTAGACTTTCGGTATGTTTGACTAACTGTTATTAATCAATCAATCAAGGGGTTTTATTATAAAATCGTCGCGCTCGAAAGCGAATTGCGAAGTTATTTACACTTGAAATTATTAACCAATGTAAGTAGACCACAGTACATGCTATCATTGCTATGTTACAACAATCGTTAAGTATTTACCTAAATTATGTAGATAAAAACATGCATCTTTAAAAGTACAAATTTAAGACTTATGTTATTTACAATATTTAAAGACTATGTGATTCAAGACACATGCTAGGAAAAAAATTTTCTTAAAACGTTCCGTCTTGCAAGGATACAATGTTAGTCTGTTTCCGTACCTTAAATTTCGACCATGTTCATTTTCTCGAGATGGTGGTACTAAATGTTCAAGGCATGAACCAGGCTGTCTTAATTTATCGAATGTTTTGGTGCATATAGAGTCACGTCTTACGCTTAAGGGTGAACATTTGGCTTGAATTAGAGCTGCATCGTAGTTCAAAGTTGGATAAATTATCCGCATTGAGCGTTTCTGGATCCGTTCAACTTTATCTGACAAGTTGATTGTCAAAGATGAATGCCATACCGGACAGCAGTATTTTAGTAGAGGTCTGACTAGTGTGAAATATACTTGTAACAGGTGAGGGGATGAAACTCCATTCCGTTTGAGAACTCGTAAAATATGTACCCTCTATGAAGCCTTGGTTACGATCTCACCGATGTGCACATCCCACTTTAAATTGTTTTGCATCGTTAAGCCTAGGAGTTTGTAGGATTCTACCCTTCCGAGGCTGGTTGGAGGATGCTCGATGTCGCGTCGAAAGGTGACTATCATCTCCTTACACTTCTTAGGGTTCAATTTCATATTGTTGGTATTTGTCCAGTCACTGATTGCATCCAGCTCGTTTGTAGTATGAATACCTCTCTTGTTGAGACAATCTCAGATATAGTTACGTCGTCTACGTACTTCCAGTTACTGGAACGAGGGGATACTATTTTCAAAACGTTGATCATTTTGGCAAAAAGGATTGGACCTAATTTGGTACCCTGTGGCACTCCAGCATTATTAGGAAGCCATCGCGACATGCTCCGTCCCAAATTAACACACTGACGGCGATTTGAGAGGAAACTAAAGATCCAAGGGATTATTGAACGACGTACTCCCAGATTAATTAATTTCGTTATGACGACGTTGTGGTCTATTCTATCGAAGGCTTTGCTGAAATCCAAAAAACACGCCCTAAGATAATGACCTGGGTTGTCCATTTTGGATAGCCAGTGGTTGACAAGGTCTAGGAGACAGTAGGTGGTAGATGTCCCTTTTAGGCTGCCAAATTGACGATTATCGATTTGCTCTCCCACATCGATCCTCAATCATCCAAGTAACTACAAAGTCTTCAAAAACTTTCGATAGCACTGAGGTGAGTGCAATTGGGCGAGTATCACTTTCTAGATGAACTTGTTCCGCCTTTGGAATTGGTATGATACTAGAGTCTTTCCACAAAGCTGGTACTAATCCGGAGGACAACGATTTGTTAAATATTAATATAACTGGTTCTGCAAGTTCATTAGCAAACTCTTTTAATATCCGTGGTGGAATATTGTCCGGGCCCATGGCTTTGTTGGTCTGTAATTTTACAAGCTTGCTACAAACCTCGTGAGGATGAAGTGTTGGGGTGGGAACGCAGACGGTAAGAATGTTGGGAGGTTTAAAATATCGAGTGGCGGGATATCACTTGCTACACTCACAAAGAACTCATTTAGGGACTCTACCAGATCCGCTTCTGATAGCAGGTGACCGTCACACTCGATTGTAAACTGGAGTTGGTTTTTTCGTCGGCCTGACATTGTATCAATAATATGCCACCATTGGCGGACGTCGCCTTTCTTCAAGTTTTGAATTTTCTTCGTATAAAAGTTATTTTTCTTGATTTTAATCTCCAACTGAACCATCCGTCTATATTGGCGCCACAAATGCGCGTCACCAGTATGGAACGCGCGTTGGCGCTTTTTAATAAGTTGCTTTATGTGTCCAGTAATCCATGGTTTGTCTGTAGGGTGAAATCTAATTGTTTTTACAGGAAAGAAATTATCTATCGCAGTGTTAAGGTCGTTAGTAAAGGATAACACCATCTCATCGGATGATGGACTAGGTCCAAGACCACTAAAACATTCATTTCTGGTTGACCATAAACCAAATCCATTTAAACCCGACTGGGGATATCGACGTGTAGTCCTCTTCATACACATATCTTTTGGACCACATGATCACTTTGTGATCTGATGATCCAAGCGGTGCAAAAATGTCGGGTGTTTTGTAGAAAGATTTCAAGTTCGTAATGATATAATCTAGGATTGAATCTTGTGATTAAATCGTAGATATTGAGATGATTGAAATCGCCTAAAATGACTATGCCACAATCAGGGTATTTAGAGCGTATAGTATCAATAGAGGACTCGACATATACCACAATTGCAGATAACGGTCTTGGTAATCGTGGTGGCCGAACCCGCAACCACATACACTCCAAATTTGAGACCTCTAGTTTCAAAAATCGCATGGTAGGTATCTGCTGAGAGACATAAGCCCATACTCCGCCTTCGCGACCATGCATCCGGTCCTTCCGATCAATTACGTAGCCACCAATCGATAACTGATCATCTCCGATCTGGTCAGTTAACCAAGTCTCCGTAACTGTAGCTATGTGAACCTTATGGACGGACATAAACGCTGCGAGTTCGTCAACCTTGCCATTAAGGGAGCGAACGTTCAGACAGCAAATTATTGCGAGAATAGCTCTATTTTGGGAGGTTTTTGCTTTTGTAATTTGGATAGAAATTAAAAAAAACATGGTTGCTGTTTTCGCAGAACGGGATGTTGTATTATTATATCTTCTACACTGTCATTACGAAGGAAACAGTCAGAATTGATCAACCTATTCAGGGTTGGTGGAAACAGGATTGAGCAAAGCAATGTTTTGAACAATGTTAATTTAATCGGATTACACGAGCCGAGCTCTAGCAAAATAATTTCCACACATGATCTACTTTTGTCACAACATTGTCATATGCTCATGAACTTAGATTCGTGCTAGCATTGTCTTAAAGAAAAGAATGGCTTTTGAATTTCTCTCATACTTCACCTGACTCCCATCGATTGGAATTTCGAGATTGTTGATGTACGCGATAATAACAGCGTGTGGATTGTGGCTGTAGCAACATAGTATGTGATCGATGACAGAAAATTGGACATTTGCAATTATTTCAAACAGTTGTACTTGAATTTCTTAAGCTTCAGTTACGTGTGTTTTAATGATTATCTTTCCACTCGGAGCTTTCCACAATTACCTCGGCAGCTTTTCGCCAACTTCTGCTCAGAGTCTTACATAAACAATGTCAAATGATCGAGAAAACTCAGCGTGCCCATCATTTGCCAACGCAACATGCAGTACTTTGCCATTTCAACACTGGATATTGTTAACACATGCTCAGTGCTCACATCGAGCAGCATTTCCTGATTAACATTCCTATCGACGCAATTTTTAAAACAGAAATATACAACATTTGTTTCAATATTCCATAAAGTAGTATTTCATATCCGCAATATTACACATGCACTTCAGGTGTTGTATGTGTTCCAGTACATATCTATTTCGGTAATGTTGTTACCTTTTTCATTATTCTAGAGAATTTTATACGCATTCCACATTGCATACATTCCTTCCATCTGCGTTTTGGATATAAATAAGTGAATATGTCAATAGATCTCCTACTACTATCGCCAAATTTGGTCACAATAGGATTTGAAGGATGATAGTACAGAAGACACAATATTTAACACCATTTATGGTGTAATATAGTGCAGACTACAGTCAAATTCGACGTCATAAAATTTCAAGGTATTGTATGTCTCCCGGGGTTTGTTAGAAAAGTGCGTATTCAAAGTTCGGTGCATTCAGTAAAGACCGTCAGCCAGCAGATTCAGTCATTTTATTAAAGCTCAAGCACACCATTTTTACTTGCGAAAGAACAAGATGTTTCGGTACTTCCTTATTTTGCTCGTCTTTCAATCATTCCATCTTGCTGTCAATGGGGAGAGTGAATATCAAGTAAGAAAAAGGTAGGTTGATGGTTGGCAAGGCGTGCCTAATTTGCATAAAACGCACTCGCGCCATTTCAGTTTAGTTGTTTTCATAACAGCCTGCCAGGGAAATGCGCGCACGGAAAAGTTCAAGACTAGTCCTATGTCGTGTGAAATAAATACATGAACAAAAACACGAGTCAGCAGATATAGTTGAGAGATATAGTTTTCTGTCGTGCGCCCACCGAGGCCCGCCTGTACATTTATATGGCTAGTTCTCGTGCATCCCCGACATCTACTGTACCATGCACGTCCATTCTTAGCGAACAGTCATGACTAAAATACATTTTGAATTTGAAAATAATTCTGCAATGATTGCCAACAATACTAAAGTCATCGTCCACTACAATCAACTGCCCTCTTGCGTACACCTCGCTTTTACGGATACCCCGGTATGTAGGGCATTTTGCCAATCCCCGACGAAAACGATTACAAATTATATTGCAAAAGCTCTCGCTATTACGCAAACTTTATGCAGTCGGGAGCATGTTAATTTCATTACAAAATGATGGCAAATTTCAGCATTTTTTACACTGACGTTCAGCGTTATATTTTTTGACAACTCTCACTATTACCGAAACTAAATCACGACCCCCACAGGCTGTCTGCTAAAACGAAAGTAGACTGTATGTATGGAGACATACAAGAATGAGGCCTTACAAAATACGGCGCAACTACATGAGAGGCATCAACTTATGGTAAGGTTGTAAGGTTAAACAAAGGTCGTCATAATAAAAGTTCGTCTACAACGAGGACGGAGTGCTGATGGTGATTAATTTATCATCATCTAACTATCTTTTAATAATCAGGCGAGCTTCGTCAAGCCAAGGAACAACTGGAATATGTCAAGGACTTCCTGGATTGCCTGGACGAGATGGTAACATAACATTTACTGTTAGATAGCGATTATAGGTGTTGACATACGCATTGTTATATGTGTTGTTACTATCGTAATAGTATTATTAGCAGGTACTTATCGCAAAGGATCGAGCTTCTCTGTCTCACTTAGGAAAAAGTTTAAGAAGCCCATCCAACTAGTGATTTGCGACCTATTGAAGCTAACCTACGTGTATTTCTGTTTCATGAGATTCAGTTGCATTATAATCTCTTGAAATATATACTATCATTTCAGGTCGTGACGGACGTGATGCCATGCTTGTAGGTAAGTTATGATATTTCATACATCAGCGAAGAAATGCTACAAACTATGGTCCGTAGAATACTTACAATATGATATTTTTTCAATTTGATACCTATCACAATGCAAGTAGTATGATATATTAGGAAAATTGGAAGCATTTTCCATATATCGTTGGCGGTTTTGGGGGGCGAGAGACAATTGTTTGTATATATATATATATATATATATATATATATATATATATATATATATATATATATATATATATATATATATATATATATATATATATATATATATATATATATATATATATATATATATATATATATATATATATATATATATATATATATATATATATATATGTATATATATATATATGTATATAGGTGTGCAAGACGGGGCGAGGGCACAGTTTTGTAACAACTATTTTTTTAACAATTTCGACTGATGGAGTTGGGTAATTTAGGGCACTTCGTCATTTATTGTCGCACGAATGCAGAATGCTTCTCTATGTTTCAACTGTTCATAAATTTTATTTGGAATTCCAAATAAATAATATTTTCAAATCTCACTTATAGCATAATAAGAGTGCCTTCTGGATTTTCATTGCTTGAGATCAGTGGGTCGCACAGGACAGTACGTCGTACAGCATAGTCCGCACGCACAGTTGACGTCATCAGATTGAGTGATGTCCTTGAGCAAAATGTTTTTGTTCTCGTTTAAGCATATATACAGTTTAATTTGTAACAGGCATTATTCTACTGAAGATGACATGTAATACTTGTGAAACGTATAGAATAAAATGTTGACAATTTACGGAGTTTCAATTATTTTGTGTTTTATAAAAATACTATATGGCAGTCGTAATTCTCGTTTAGATAAGCTCGTTTTATTTTATTTTATAAACCAAATTCGATCTATTACAGTACAGACGCACCCATCTTTACGTCAGTCACAATACGATTCTATAACAAACTTACTTGCTGGGAGGTTGGTTCGGGATTAACGCACCGAGCGGTCTGACAGCTGCTCGAACCTACCGAGCGAAGCGAGGTGCGTTAATCCCGAACCAACCGAACCTGCAAGTAAGTTGGGTTTTTATCCCATACTAAATTGAAGAATTGATTTTGATGGTTTTCGCTTCTGAGAAATTCTGTGTTTCTGAGAAATTTTTTTACCTTCATACGCCATTCGACCCAAAATGAGGTGAATTTTTGAACTTTCCGTTAAACTGCGCATTTGGCCCCGCTGGAAAGAAAAAATCTCTCCCGTACAGGTATTTACACCCTTTGTGGACAATATAATTAAAGAGTTTTCCGAGGGCGATAAAAGAGTATCGGTGAATAGCTATTATGCATTATGAATCAATCCTTGTATATAAAAAAGGCGCCAAAAAAGTTAGTCCATTCATTTAAAGTAACACTAATAAAAGATTGTTGTAAACTTCGGTGTTAATGGACTGAATAAACTAAATACCTTCAAAAATCACACAGCATCCTCGGTATATAGTTTTTGTGGTTCACCATGACTGCAAAAAAGACTATATATAAATTTTAAGTGCGAAATGAAAGAATTAAGATATGAAAGTCTATAATTAACTAACCCCTCAGGTGCACCAGGGAAGCAAGGACCACCTGGACAAAGGGGACTACAAGGGCTAAAAGGAGATTTAGGAGGGGTAGCGTATACACGCTGGGGAAGAAGTGATTGTCCAAAATCTGCTAAAATTGTATATTCAGGTAATCTGATTTTGAATTATCAAAAGGGAAACCGTCCTTGTTGTAAGCGTCCCGAATCGTTTGGCAATCTTTTTTAAACGTTCATATCCGAATAAAAAGTGTTTGTGTGGGGAAGGGGGGGAGGGGTAAAAGGAGACCAAACTAGAACAAACGTCCCGGAAATACCAGAATGGCATTTCAGAAGCTTTAGAATTTTCAATGTTCCTAGGGTGTTGCCCAACCCCACCGCCTTCCCTCCCCAAGAAAAAAAAATCAGGCGCCTGACTACTCCCCTGAACGTGCTTATCTATTTTCGGTCCCATTGCTTGCATATTTTGAGGGGGTCTAATTCCTTAAAAAGTACTGATACGGCTGTCGTTGAATGGAGCATTCCAGCTTTTACCTCGTGAAACTGATATTCTTGCCATTCGGAACACATCAACATTTGTTATATGTTTAATATTTTACCTAAGATTTTCTAAAGGATCAAAAGCGACGCACACAATGACTTTTTTATGCCTTAACTTTGACTGGTGGCATTTACGTTTGCAGTATAAAATAGGACGGCTGACAATACTGGCAGCGGATCACTCAGTACAAATGTCAAAGGTTAGGACTCAGTCCACTTCAAAGCATTGACATACTGAGCTTTTAACTATAAAATATTATCAGATAAAATATTCAAGTGTAGTATTAAATTGTTTGTCCATCGTGTTATGAACACGGTAGACATTATTAGTACATGACTTGTATAAATTATGGGTGATTTTGATTTTATTGCAAAGAAAACGGTTTGGTTTAAAAAACTATCATTTTGGAATAGTTTAGTGAAAAGCACTTGTTTACGTTTAGGTGTTATGGGCGGATCGTACTACAGTCATACTGGTGGTGGTTCAAATTATCTCTGTCTATCATTGAATCCAATATTTGACAAAACTACTTCTGGTAATCAAGGGCTCAGCAATATATATGGTACAGAGTATGAAGTACATTCTTTTCCTAACATGTTTCCAAGAAACGTTAAAGAACATGACGCACCATGCGCATTATGCCACACCGAGTCACGTGGTAGTGAGCTTATGATTCCAGGCCGTAATATCTGTCCTTCAGGTTGGACCTTGGAGTACAAAGGTTATCTTATGTCAGCATATTATGGACATAATGGTAGAACCCAGTTTATTTGTGTTGATGCGGATGCCGAAGGTACCACTGGATCTCACAGTGATCAGGAAGGTGCATTACTGTATTTTGTTGAAAGTTATTGAGGCTCACTTCCTTGTCCACCATACGCCACTGGTAAAGAAATTACCTGCGCTGTTTGCACAAAATAATCCATTTCGCAAAGTTCGAATAATATATAATGTGATTATTAAAAAAGTTTAAAACATTATCGTGATTTGAGGATGACAATGTTGGTATAAGACTCGATAACGAAGGCGTAAGAACTATGATATTATGCGACAACTACGATATTATGCAACAACTAAACATAATTTAGATCAAATTAAATTTTTAATGTTACAGGTAAACATTTGAAAACAAATAGAAACATATAATTTTGTCACTACAGTTTAACAAAGCCAAGCGCTCAACCCAAATATGACGTTATAGAAGGGTAGTTGAACATGCAGTTGTCAGCTTCTCCATTCTGCTGCAAGCGTTTGTTGCGACACTATATTGAGGCACTGCATTTCATTTTGTACAATTTTCTTTTAAATGTGGGTAACACACGAGTGCGCATTTTTTCTGCGCATAACAATTGGTGGGCCACTGCAGTAGTGATTTTGCCGTTCGCCGTGTTAAAGCCGCACGCGCGTACATATTTTTCTGATTTTTTGCGACAAGGAGTGGAGACCATAAGAGAAGACAATGTATATAGTTGTGGATGAGAACAGATAGACAAAAGTACGGAAATAACATTTATGTTAAAGTACCGTTTGTGCTCTTCCCGCAATAACAGAGAAACGGAAGTGCCCAGACACTTTATGCAGGTATCATATTTCAATGAAAAAATGCAATATTAGTAATATATCACGTTGACATATCTCTTTATTAAAAAGCGACTGAAGCTTTCGATGAGTTTGGCACCAAAGGAGTTAGAAGAAAGCGAAAGAGAAGGACGCGCGTTATCCCACAACAGAAACTCACTATGCCCAAAATCAAATAATTGCAAAGCTGTACGTCGTGTTCGTAAAGAGAATAGCGCTGATCTATCGCACCGTATCATCCAAGCTTTTGCTATTTTTGACAAGAGTAATATGGAAAATTAAACTAGGTTAAATTTAATAACATTAATTTCTTTTGATCGTGCATTTCTTCGACGTCTCGGTTTTGCTTATCGTGGCTCTCATGACCTGTCTGTTAAATCTTTATTTGTCGCAGGAGAGGAAAGTTCTGAGCGATCGTTTCTCTAATCGCTGTGAAATCGATCTCAAATTCGTCTTATGTGTACAACTTTCAACTTTGCATAATCATATTATTTCAAATATGCGAAACATGGACAAGTCATATAGGCTCTTGCCTCTAAATCTGAATTCCTCTAGTAATTGGAGATTTTGATATTTGTTTGTCGCCACTATAAAGGCGAGGAAATTAAAGTTGAAAAGAGTTTTCAGCTTGTGTCTGATTTGCAAGAAATAGGTACACTTTAAAGATTGCCAATTTGGCAGACAATTTTTTAATTGCAAACTAAAATCGCACATCAACGCAAAAGTGCACTGTTCAAACTTATTGCTTATGCATAACGAATTTCTATCGTGCTTGACAATGACCTTGAACCTATAAGTTTCTTCTCTCACCAATACAACTTCTGCGACACAAAATATCAAAATTTGGGATAAACGCACTTTTAATTTCTATTTTATCATATTATATGGCTAATCAGAATAAAACTCTAGCTCATGTCATAGTTAATAGAAACAAGGACATGGTTAGGAAGGCTGAGTCACGTGACTGGATATGTTATTGTTCTGATTTATGTCGTGTGACGTCACGACGAAGGTGCACAATGAACGCATTCATGCTATGACACAGTATGGGGTCGTATTGTATTTCAAAACTTTTTTGCTTCGTATGGTTTTTTACGGTCATGCCCGGCGCTAACTGTAGCATTTTCGGATGCTCTACATCTCGAAGGAGATTTGAAATAAGTATCTTTAAGCTGCCAAGCGGAGAAGACGATTTGTCAAAGAAAACGCAGGAGGAGTGGGTGAACCAAATCACTAAAATCGCGTAATTGATGTGGACCTAATAGGACGCCAAACAGCATGTGTGCGAAAAGCATTTTGAGGAGAAATTCATTGAAAAGCGTAAGTATTGTCATTATTGTAAAATTTACATGAATTGTAATGATATTTGCATATTTATGCGTCAACTGTGGGTCTCTTCGGGTCTCTTCAGTCGCGCAGTACGAAGTCATGAATCGTCATGTTTACGTACACAATAATAATGTTGTTCGCATTAATTTACAGATGCTACTCGTAAAAGATTGCTCCCGGGAGCTATACCGACGTTGAATCTTCCCCAAAAATCCTTCGAAACAGAAACAAAACCTAGAAGGCCTCTTAAACGCCACGAAACTGACGCGGGATCACCAGCTGCAAGTACTAGCAAAGAATCGAGTCGAGTATATAAACATCTGGATGACTAACTTCAAACGTAGAGTTACAGCTGTAAAATTAACTGGCTGGTCGAGAAAAGAACACGAACAAAAGTTTATTTTCGAGTATTTTGATGACAGACACGCATTGGCCGTATATTCTTTGACTCAGGTCTTGGTTTTTCAATCACAGTGTTTGGCTGGTTTTTGCCTGATGATCATGAAATTTATCAATAAAACATGAGGAAACGATGAATGAAAACTAGACCATTGCTGCATGAAAATGTAAGAATAAATTTGTGGCTTATACAGTTAGTTCAGTGAAGGTTGACATCAACAATTGTCAAGTGTACAATATGCAGCGACAAAAGTGATGGAGATGTAATCTTGCAAGGCCACTAATGTGCTGAACTTATAATCACATTGCACATAATTAGCTGCATATTATAAGCTAACAATAGTGTACCGGTACCTGAGATCTATTATTGTGGTTACTTAATGCATCAGCATATCCTAAAAATATGTTGTGTTTGGCTACTTCATCAGAGGAACCCTGCTTTATAGAACTAGACAATTCTTTAATTAAAAATACCATGTGGTGACACCACATAAATTTTTTATCACAAACATTACAATTCGGAGGCTCAGATCTTCATCATTGCTAATAATTATTACTAATATAATTATTATTATCACTGATGAAGGTCTGAGCTACAGATCAAAAGCTATGCGATAATAAATTTATGTGGTGCTTCCACAAAATTATTATTTGATTGGCAATCACCATGCAAACACACAAGGAAGTTGATATTTATATTATGCTTAGTTGTTATTTAATGTATTTTCTTGGAATCAAATAGAAAATTCAGGTTATTTTATAGATATGTGTTGAAAATAGAACACTGAGATACTGCAACACTTTATTTACATAAGATAGTTGCGTAAGATTTTCATAGATATTATTTACATAATATAGTTGCACAAATATGATCAATAATAAATATCACTTTTTCTCTGATTGTTTCTGCAGTTGTTTTCTTAATGTCTTTGTCTTCGATTGTTTTGCTTTTAGTTTATATTGGCTAACAATGTCCTTTGCATGTGAAAAGCTTCTAACCCTAATATAGAGTTTTCCAAAGTTTTCCAATGCTAACTTGCTACATTTACTTGAAACACCAAAGTCCAAGCCTAAAATGATGTTTTCCCATAAACTAAGCACAACTGGTTGCATCAGGATTTCATCCAATATCTTTTCAACAGGTATTGAAGTGGTCACAGCTTTACTATTTAATTTAAGAGGTGTCTGCGAAAGGAAATCTCTGCACTCTCTGCAATACCTTTGACATTTTCATTTGCTGCCCACAAACCACCTCGAGAAAGCGAATGAATACACTCATCCTGTTCTGTATCTTGCAGTTTTACTGATTTTAGCAGGCCTTGCAACTCTAAACTACGGGGTGAATCCCAGTGAGGAGAGTTCTAACTCTTTTTGTACAGTGACTGAAGAACATAACCAGCAATATAGGACAGTGTTCCCAACTCTTCAGGATTAATTTTGATTTCTTCATTTTGCTGAAAATAAATTTCAACTGATATTACTTTAAAAATCATTATTTCTGTTTATACACACACACAGTTATCTAAATAAAAAGGGCTGTTTCAATCTTGTAAGGTTCCACCTCATTATATAATAAAAATAGTAAATCTAAACATTTATACCTCGGATGCTTCAGCTGTACTGGCCTGCTTGTGGTCAGGTATACAACCAATTTTTGAGGAAAGTGAATGGAATGAATCTGAGGCTGGGAAAAATCTTTTCCAATTGTTATAGATCTCTCCATAAAACTGATCTGGCCAGGAAAACGTCTTGGTTGCATTTTCGAGCAAACTTCGAGAAGACCTCGCTGACGAAATTTACAAATTCCTCGCTAGGCTTCAATCCTTCCACCGTCTTAATAATATCCTCAGGATAAAGTTTCTCCTCTCGAATTTTGTCATAAATTTCTTTACAAAGTTTTTGAATTACGGCCAAGTCAATTGTCCTTTTGGGGGGATTCTTTGACGCACCTACTGATGCTCCCACCTGTTCTTCGTGTTTACTTCGCTTATCGGCTTATGTCGAGTAAGTCCGCCTTTAGATTTGCATATTTTTGCGTATTTATCACAGGGAAAACATTTGGTGCCCTCAATCTATTTTAAACATTTAAAAGAAAAGTTAGTTAATCGCTCCCGACTAAAATTCGTTTCAAAATACTTAAGTTTACCTCAGTTATTGCGTCTGTCAGCTCAAGATCAAATTCCAAAGCGTTCTCTTCGAGCGCTTCCAGAGTCTCTAGAAACGCGTTAGAAATCCCCTCATCTTCAAATAACAGTTCGTTGTCATCTACATCGATGACAGAATCGCTGTCTGAGCTATTTTCTGACATGTTTTGAAGAAAAATGAGAAATACTAAGACTTGTACTGATTGCGTTTAAAATTGTCACTCCTTGAAAATTGTGCACCTTCGCGTACCACGTGACTTGTGAAATATGATCTATCAACATCCGAGCGAAAAGCCTTTGAAGTTTGCCGGCCTTCCTAACCATGTCCTTGTTTCTATTAACTATGCTCATGTAAAGCTTCATCCATGATCCATGATGCAATAGATGATAACTTATGAATGAGGCATATATTTTAACAATGAAATATATATAACATCAAAAGGTAGCTATAGGTTATCCTATTTTTCTATTGAATTCCTCTGCTGCAACTAACCCATAACAACACTGTCCGATACAACGCGGAGGCGCTTTATCACGACACGTATACTCGCATATTATTTTGTACCTTTCTATATCTGATTTATTTTTCGACTGCTTATTTGACTCCACACCTAATTCGACTATTCGACTAATTTAATCAACGGCGAAATCAATTCCGGAGTGGTCCACCAAATATGCACACTTGCCAGGTCACCCACCTTTAAGGATTCGAAAATCAAGAAATGATATTAAATAACATTTTGTTAAACGACCCTTTTCTTCGTTTTCTTTACTTTATTAGTCCACGGGATCGTCGGGCCGTTAGGGGGACAGCTTCAATCATTAACCCAAGATAACATACATGTAAGACCAATCTTCAATATCTTGTAACATTTATTATATACTTCTCCTATCTCATCGTTCTTTCGTTAACTCTTCAACTATTATACTCAACTGTCATACTATATCTAATTCGTGCGTGCAATCGTTTTTATCCCTTCTGTGCTACAATGTTTCTTTGTTTATTGTCTGGTGCTGATCAATGGTTCATTGTGCGTGCTACGTGCGTGCGCATATCGTAATTACATCAATTGGTGTCCTGTTGCAAATACTGTATTACATATCTCCCTTCTTTAGTTGAAAACCTCCTGGTTTTCATTGAAACATAGCTAGAAAGTTCCACAATAAAGTGTTTATCCTTTTCTCTTCAGCCAGAATATTGCACTTTCTCTAACTTCTTATGTAATGCTCGTGATGGTACTGTTGATCTTCATTTGTTCGTTATCTGTTCTTGATAATATAATATCTGCAGGTGCGGACAAATACTATCCCTAGTTGGCAAGACATGCCGACGAAGACAAGAACCGGAAAGACGGACAATGACGTATTTGGTTGTGTCATGGGCGGGACAAAACAAAACAAAGCAACAAAACTACAGACTGATTATTACTGTACACAAATGAACAAGGACAATACACTCTCCCCATTCTCTTTACACAAATGACAAACAGATCATACCATAATCTCTACAATATCATAACTATTATGTGTCACTCCGGCAAAGAACGGAAAAAAATCGAGCTAAATTATTCGTCGAGTGGGAAAAAGAAAGTCGCATCGACAATAAAAAGCGCGAACAACCTACAATTTTGGTCAAAAGATCCGAACAGGGAAAGCAGAGAATAGGCAATTTGTCGTTGTTAATTGTTGTTTGTTTGTACAACGTCCGTCTCGTCGAAAAAGCAGGTGTGGGGCAAGGTGGGGGTGTATCAGTAGGTGGGGGTGTATCAGTGGGTGGGGGCAACTCTATTGTATTAGAATCAAAGTTAATTGTTAAATTATGGTAAGTCAAAAAGTCTGCACCTAAGATTACATCATATGCTAAGTTCTTAACAATATATGTATAAAAGGGATAGATAGACTCGCCAATTTGAAATGGAATTAAAGCTAGTCCCTGAACTGGTACAATCTCACCATTTACTGTTTTGATGGATTGGACTGCTAACTTATCTGGAGGGTGCTTGGTAAGACTTGGTACTTGTGTATAGAATGACGAGCTTATGGCTGTTATTGCAGCGCCAGTATCACATAAAAATGATGCAGAAATGTTATCAGTTTTGCCAGGTATAAATGGACAATTGTTATGTGATTCAAGATTTATTGTCATAGTGGTTGAAGCTTGAGGTGGGGAAGAAAAATGTTCACTATCTGTGGTAAAAGTAGGAAATACAAGTCCCTCTAAATCTGGGTTTAGAACGATTGGGTCTTGCCTAATTATGTGTGTCGGTTGTGCTTCATCAGTGTAACTATTCAGGTCAACTAAGTTGTCACAGACAGAGACTTCTACTGAACATGATAAGTGCGATTGTTCCTCTTCAACTTAATTTTTTGATTCTTGCAACTTATTTATACTTAGTGACTCGGTCAGATCAGAATTATCTTTGCATATACAGTAAGTGCGTCACTCAAAACAGTATTTGTTGCGTTACAATCAGTCATCAATGGGCTTATGGGGCACTTCGTATTACTAATTACTTTATCAGTCTCATATGAATACAAATTAAGGTTAATAGCTACAAGATCAGGATGTAGCCTGATTTTACTCGTGTTATCTGTGGATACTGATGAACTAGAAAAATCATTACTTGATTCCGCCTCAACTATGTCAACTAATGTTGCTACAGGGACATCATGAACTATCTTAAAATCTTTATCAATTACTTCGAGACATTCACCTTTATCAAAATTCTTAAAAGGTTTTGCTTCCCTATCGTCCCGGCATAGAGAAGCAGGAACTAGTTTCCCGACTGCTGGTTATAAAATGGGTGGGTAGACCTTGGTTGGCTTCCAAAAGTAGGTGCATTGGGGCGGAAGGTAGGACTATTTGGTTGAAGTGTTTGCGCATGTTGTCGGACTGCAGGGTTGTAAGTGATACCCGTTGGATGCGAAAAAGTACTGGTTCTACAATTACGAGCAATGTGGCCAACTTTATTGCATTTATTGCAGATAGGTAACCCGTCGGTAGTGCGGCGGTTGCGTGCAGATGGTACACCTGAATTTGGCGGTCGGCTTGGTGGTGTCATGAAACTTGTTTGTCGACGCACTTCGTCACGAACTAGCTTAGCTAGAAGGTCTGAATCATGCTGGAGGCCTGATGATTTTGTTTGACCCCTTTGATATTGTTGTCTTAGGTCATGCTGATGCGTGTTACGACTATAGTTATATGCAGCTACATTAGGTATGTTGTTTTGCGGTGTGCTTGTAAGGCGTTCTAAACTTGCTACCACAGACTGCAATTGACTTTCAAGTGTTTGCTGGGTTACATGTGGCGTGTGTTCCCCTTGTTTCCGGGCAGACAGTTGTTGTCGCCAGAGCCAGACAGAAGCAGGATTAGTAAAATGTGTTTTAAGAGCATCTACTTAATCATTATACGACTTAAAAGTTTGCGGGTCAAAACTTGCGTACCAAGAACTAGCGTTACCCTGTAAGTAAAGTGGCAAAGCTCTAAGACGTTGATTGCCATCCCAATTGCCGAAATTTGAGAACCTTTCAAAATCACTTAAAAATGACAAAAGATCATCTGTGGTTCTGCCATAAAAAGGTGTCGGGTGAACTGCTGGGCCTGTTTGTAATGCACTTTGCGACATGTTGTTGTTGTTGTGACTTAAGCAAGTCTGTTTGCTTGCGAATGGCTAATTCATGGGCGTTTGTAAGTGTGTCTTTGTTTTGTTCGCTTGTCGTAATTGACTTTTCAACAGCTTTAAGTAATTCAGACAATTTTGCCGCAATGTCGGGTTTTTCGCTCAAAGACATTCTCGACTGACAAACTACCTCCTTCGACTTATTATTTAGCCCGGAGAGGGCAGTTGCAAGACTGCGACTGCGGGTAACGGGGCCGGTGAATGACACAATGAAAAAAAATGAGAATAGCTATGATACAATCCGGATATGGTATGTCTACAATTACTACAATTATCAAAACAGGACAGGATAATACGAGGAATAACGCACGCAATAAAACACTAAGAAATACATATATACATTTACGCAACACAGAGCTCACCCTCACTATATTCTCACTACAAACAACGAACGATGAATTAGCGAAGCAAGAATTACATTGACACAGCAATGGGTTCTTTGTCTATAGTCAACAAATCAAGCAAACAAGGTCGTAAATGACGCGTACCTGAATCGTTCGTGACGTTCTTCCCACACGCTCTTTATTCTTTATTCCCGGTACAGATAGAACAGTTCATGTATTATATTGCCCGCATCCTCCACCAATGTTAAACGACTCTTTTTCTTCGTTTTCTTTACTTTATTAGTTCACGGGATCGTCGGGCCGTTAGGGCGAACAGCTTCAATCGTTAACCCAAGATAACATACATGTAAGACCAATCTTCAATATCTTGTAACATTTATTATATACTTCTTCTACCTCATCGTTCTTTCGTTAACTCTTCAACTATTATGCTCAAGTGTCATACTATATCTAATTCGTGCGCGCAATCGTTTTTATCCCTTCTGCATGTGCTACAATGTTTCTTTGTTTATTGTCTGGTACCGATCAATGGTTCATTGTGCGTGCTACGTGCGTGCGCATATCGTAATTACATTAATTGGTGTCCTGTTGCAAATACTGTATTACAATTGCTATTCATTAAAACTTACGAACATCAAAACAAAGTTGTGAGAAGATCCTGGCGATGTTGATATTTGATGTTAGTCATATGACTGAAAAAAATATGGCGCTGTTCCATATTTCAGGTGGACCACGCTATTAGTTTTAAAAATATGATAACACGATAGGACGTCGTTTTTAACTTAACTGGAAGTGGAAACGACATTTTTTAACCAAAAACAGCATAGGTAACCATAAGAGAATGTTTTAGTTCGAAAATAAACGAACTTGGTGTCATAGTTGAAGGATTTTTCAAAGATTACGTGGAACGGTGGAAAAGAGGGATTCTGGATTTCTAAAATGGATAAGAATGGGAGGTATTAGGCGTTTGAAGGAGAACTGTTCGTAAATTATATATCATGATCAACATCTGTCAACTATCTTCAAAACAAGCAATGATGGTTCCTGGTAAGCAATAATGATTCTTAAAATATACCTCATCTACTGTCATCTACTGAAGTGGTAGAACGATCATTTAGATCCGTATTATTAGCAACCAACATGTTTTCATATGCGCCTAAATGTGCAAAAGAGACCTCTGATCCCTATTTCCGCTGTTACCAGCAGAACTCGTTTACTTTACCACTTTTTTGTTCGCTCCTTAGCCTCGCCTGTCACATACCATCATTGAGTATCAATAATCTAACCCATGCATGCATTTTCCAAGCTTTATCATGCTGATTTCGTCTGCCCGTCAAAAGGACAAACTTTCGTTGTGCTCTCAAGCATTTTTTTCCCTCAATCAAGTTCCAAGCGTTTATTCCACGACACCAGTGGAGGTACTTTTAGAATTATTATTGCTTACCAGGAATCCATCATTGTTAGTTTTGAAGATATATGGCAAAGCAAACTTTCTCAAAATGTTGACAGACGTTGATCATATGATAATTTACGAACAGCTCTCCTTCAAACGCCTATACCTCCCATTCTTATCCATTTTAGAAATCCAGAACCCCTCTTTTCCACCGTTCTACGTAATCTTTGAAAAGTCCTTCAACTATGACACCAAGTTCGTTTATTTTTTAAATAAAACATTCTCTTGTTGTTACCTATGCTGTTTTTGGTTAAAAAATGTCGTTTCCACTTCCAATTAAGTTAAAAACGACGTCCTATCGTGTTATCATATTTTTACAGCTAATAGCGTGGTCCACCTCAAATATGGAACAGCGTCATATTTTTTCAGTCATGTGACTAACATCAAATATCAACATCGCCAGGATCTTCTCAAAACTTTGTTATGATGTTCGTAAGTTTTAATGAATAACACTGCTCGTTTTGAAAACGTACGGCATAAATATCTTATAAAACTAATTCCATGGCTCGCACTGTATTTGATCTGAAACGGGTTGTCGTGTGACGTGAACAAAGGATATAGTATATAGCTAGAAAGTGCTGTAGCAGAACATGATCTATTAAATACTGGAATATGTCATTTGGAATTCTGTACTAAAATAAGTTGCTGTCATCACTCAAAAACCCTCAGCAGACCACAAATTCGTGAAAAACTTGGTGTCCTATAATTAATGACTGCACCTGTAAAACATTGGGCAATACAAATTTCCGTGCTCCAATTGAAGAGGTACCAAGCGTCGACGAAACAAACACAATAACAAAAACAATCATCGCTATAACAACTATACTTGAACGGCGATGGCTAAAGGGGTGGGCAAGAGGTAGGTTTTCAACATGGCGGCCGTTTTTCAAAATTCTTAAAACGAGAGGTTCAGGGTAGCAATAAAATAGGGTTCAAATTGGGTGTTTACATAAAACTGCGCAGTCAGTAGCGAGAAAGCAGGTTTCTTCCTTCGAAACTAATCTGCACGATTTACAAACGTGAAACATTATGAACATGGCCAGGAAAAGACAATTTGCATGTTAGATTAATTTTGATCTAGGCAACACAAGAAAATCCCCACAACGAACATAATGCAGGGAAAATTTGAGAAACATACCCTCGCGAAGTTTGCAGATTTTGTATATAATTGTATAGAAATTGTTACCGAGTCGAAATGCTCTATTTTCCCTACTTTACATTTTCTACCTGACAACTCGGAAGTTGACTGCTTTGCTGTTATCATAATTTAGTCACGTCCAGCCGTGATACATGTACATGGCTACATGCTATAACACATATAGGACAAAACACGAAAAACAATACGGTATAACAAGTTATTTTAGAATATAAGTTGTTCGATTTATATACTTAGCTACATTCTTTTGACCTTTGTCTATATTATGTTCGCTCGCTGGCTTTTAAAAATTGAGATGCACATATTGCAGAAGAACTAAATCAAAGAGGTATATTATTATTAGGCGTATTAATTTCTAATCATCGACGCCGTCAGCAGAATCAGTGGCAATATTTCTTGTTCTAATTGTAGTTCGTCTTTAAGGTCTTAAAATTCAATACATGCTACGTGCGTGTAGCATTTACATTCATACTTGTCTCAATGTTAAAAGCAATTTTCTATTGTCTCATAATAGGGGTTTTAGGAAGCTCAAAGGCAATCTTTCATATGCTGGTGTACATTCTCCCTATCCAGCTACATGGTTACGACTTCTGAATGCGTCATCTTAAATGGGTTATCTTGAGAAACGACGCATGTACTTTGGAAACAATCTGTAAGCTAAGTGTTTACGTTTACTGGAATATAAATAAATTGAGCGGCAACATTCACAACTTCTTCACTTACACAAATCAAACCGGATTGAGCCTTGTCACAATCCATATCATATTGCTATTATACCTATATTTTCAGCTTGTCGAAAAATCTATTAGATATAGTTGTTCTATTATTAGATATAGTTGCTCTGTTATCTAGTTGTTCGATTATCTGCTGTTATTATGATGAATGATTTGCTTATGCTAGAAAAAAAAACGGCGAACGAAATTCCTTTCACTATTTCATTTCAACCATTCATTTGGTATAAATTGACTAATTGTAAACGAGAATGTTCAGTTCGAAACAATAAGATACCTATACAAACCATCTCATAAAATAAACTATTATGGTCAAGCTACGTGCACGACAGAGTGATGCTACGTGCATAGGCGTGAATACCACACTTATTAGCTACGTTGAATTACGTCTACAATAACAAAACAATAAAAATTGCCTTGTAATTATGATATATATTTAGGACGTGCACACAATACTTATAAAAGTCGAGTGTTTATTTCCTTTGACCGCTAGAACTGGATTGAATCCAATTGAAAGGATTGACTTGAATTGAATTGAATTCTAAAGGAAGTAAATTAAAACGAACGAAAACAATGTCACGGAAAGCGCACGTGCACGTATTGACCTTGCGCTTAAGGTGTGTATATAACGTTATTGGTGGCGAGCGCTTTATTAAATTTATTCAAGATGGCCAAGGTAGTAACTTGCGTACTGAAGCACACATTTGGGTTTTTGGCAAACGAAATTTGCGAAGAAGTTGTTGCACATTTGACAGATGGCGACGTTACAGACGAGCAACGTTGGCGCTTGATCGTTGGCGAACTCGACGACATCAAAAGCAAAATTGATGGCTTGGCAAGAAAGGATTTACTGAGTAGCTTTTGTTTTCTGCAAGAAGGAATCAACGGACTGTCCCAATGTTTGCTACAATCAAATCCGAAAAACGGCGCAGCAAAGTCGATGTCACCTATGAAACCTGGTCTTGATTCTTCCATCCACGAAGCCGTCCACATTTTAAATGCCATTACGTCATTGAAAATAAGTTCTAAGGAACGTTTCCAGTCGGTCACAGAGTCGTTTAAACTCGCCCGTGAAAAAGCCACCGATGCGTTCTGCAACGAAGCGTTGTGTACCGAAGATCGAATTCAAGCATCGCAAATCAGAATGATAGCGAGGATTTTAGAAAAGTTGGAAGACCCAGACTCAAGCGTGAGCGATTGCTTGCAGTACATCGGACAGTTGCATAGTCTTGGAGCTGTTCAAGAAACGTTTTCTGTTCTGATTGACGGAGGAGTCAAGTCGCTGTTCAGCAAGACAAGACGACTTGCAAACGCCTCGTCGGTTCAGATAATGAATCAAGTATTATTCGAGTTCGCCGCTAAATTCTCGAAATTGCACCTCACAGTATTGGATTGGCACACGATTGTGTTCAATAACAAACGGTACAATCCTTTGCTCGGAGAAGATGGCCTTGTCAAGAAGCTGGAAGAGTACGGTGTGCATGTCATGTCGCCCTATCATGATTTTAAGTTCGGTGATTTAGTCAACCCTCGGCATGCCGTTACAACAACCAGGGGAGATATTATTCGACTATCGCAAGACGCGAGGGTTTTTAGAATGTTTCAACGATCGGGCGAAAGCTATACTCTATGTGAAGCTCCAAAAGAAGGGAACATACCCAAGCTCCTTGTAACCGCTCTTGATATCGATGCCCAAGACAACTTGTACGTCATCACCAGAACCGCCGAGACGATTCCAAAACGATGTCAGGAAGGTGACGATCAAACATGGAGTTTCAAGTTGTTTGTGTTCGATAAAAATGGAAACAAAATGCTGGATTCCCCATTACATTTTCATCAAAGTTCTTCTGTGCAAGGAATGCACATAGCAATAAACAAGGACGGAAGAATAGGCATTTTGAATTGCGAGAAAAAAACCCTGTGTTTAGGAAGCATAAATTTACAACAAAATGTGTTCGTAGTCGAGAAATGCCTTTTTCTCAGCGAATTATTTACCGAAAACTACCTGTCCTATTCCAACATACGGTTTTTGCAATCCAGCGCATTAAAGATAATCGCTGCGGACAAGTGCAGCGTTTATATCTACAACGACGACGGACAGTTACAACGCAAAATCAGCATGCTAGAAGCGCATGGTCGTATTTATTCGGTTGCAATAAATCACGTCACTAAACGTATCTTGGTCAAAACGAGTCAACCATCAGGACGCAATCTGTTGAGCTTCTCAGAAGAAGGAGAACTACTGGACAATTTATATCTGGGATCTAGGGAGTGGATGAAACATGCCGAGGTAGCCTCTCATCCTAATGGCCCAGTTGCTTTAGTTGGTATAAAAGGTGCAGCTTTGTTACAACTGTAGTAAATTAATACAGAAATGGTATAAAATATGATACAAAATATAATCCGAAGATTTGAGCATCGTGAAATCCAAAATATGAGTTATTTGTTACCAGTCTGATGATGATTGTGTAAAAAATAAAACATTACTCGCTTATTCGATTTGTATTTTGGGTTTCCAAATGCTAATAATCTTCCAATTATGTTTTGTACAATGTGCGATGTATTGAGTTGGACATGGTCTAGATTGCCAACTGAAGGTTTCTGTAATCATTATAGGATCTTCCCATGTTAAATGTTGTGTTTTGAAAGTATAATTGTTAAAGAGCTGGTTAACCTATAACCAAATGTATCTATAGAAAGGGTTTGAAGTCCGTTTCAAAGCACGATACTAATGTAGTTCACTACATCATTTTGTATTTGGTCATCTTTTTAAAAATACATATCATTGTGTTACACTGAGGATGGTATAAGTGATACATAGTAACCAAAATGGGCAGGTTTACAATTATAGTAAAAATATTTGGTCATGTATAACATCAACCTTCCCGTTCACACATACAGCATTAACAGATCAGATCGTTAATTCAAAGTACAATTTTGTGGAAACACCACGTAAATTTTTTATCACAAAGCTTTCGATCCGTAAGCTCGGATTTTCATCAATGCCAATAATAATGCACTATTATAATTAGCACTGATGAAGATCCGAGCTTACGGATCGAAGGCTTTGTGATAATAAATTTACCTTGTGTTTCCACAAAATTATACTTCACCAAACAAATTACATACAAGGAACTTAGATAGTTGATATAATAATTGCCTAAGTCACAGTCATTGATTCTGCACTACAGATTTCCTTGTATATAGGATCGCATATTTGCGTAACTGTCTTGTTTACCCCGCCTCTCATTTTGGCTGGAATTACCCTTCAGTCTGAGAGAAGGTACTTGAAACAAACATTACGCTACATGCATGCAGACATCATACAGTTGAAATCCTAAAAAAATTATCATGATTTGAGTTGCTGTTTTAGAAAGGTAATTATTACAACTATGTCGATGTGTAGTTTAAATGCAAATTAATAATGTACCTTTGTCGAGCAGGGATCAGACAGTGTGAATTTGATATGCATCGATGGCCTAGCTAATGCATGTAAGAGTTAATGCCCTCGAACGAGGACAATAACTAAAATATATTGCTCGGAAGAACCGCAGGTTCAGAGAGCAATAATATCAGTTATTGTCCAACGTCAAGGGCATTAGCTTGTTTATTTCGAGATTTTTCACAAATTCTATCATATTATTCATTTATTTGCTCAAAGGCATAACCGAGTTATTGGCTGCGGTACATCAAAGGAAACCGACACCAAAATAAATTGGTTTGCAATCAGTCTCTCGGGATGCGCAAGACAATGTCAGCCACCCACGACCGCTGGATCCGACAATCAGTGAAGGCTATTTCAGATACCTTGAAGCAGATCGGTCCCAGTACTTTCGTTAATTTCACACGGCCAAACAAAGGTCTTATAATATTGCCGCCTTTTGCGCCCGACGACTTTGGCTAAGCATACTGTTTTGCTATATTAAAACTATATTCTCACTCACTGGGACTGTATCTACTTCACCAAATTTAGCTAAAGAGGGAGCGCGTAGTGCGACAACCATTACTCGCCCTTCGGGCTCGCACTTTAGCTAAATTTGGTGAAGTAGATACAGTCCCTGCAGTGAGGGAGAATAGTTTTAATATAGCAAAACAGTACGCTTAGCCAAAGTCGTCGGGCGCAAAAGGCGGCAATATTATAAGACCTTTGTTTGGCCGTGTGAAATTAACGAAAGTACTGGGACCGATCTGCTTCAAGGTATCTGAAATAGCCTTCACCCCGACAATCGAACTAATAACATATTCTTTGTGTTATACCTCCAACACGGCCGCCGTGACGTTATGTGCAAACCGTCAATACAGTTGGTCATTAACTTGTGGCTGAATTTAAGCATATATTCTTCAATCTGTAGAAATATGGCCAACAATACACCTTTTAAATTCTGCACATCTTAGTTCAGGGTAAAATTCACACGGTCATCAAACTGAACTTGATTATATATGAACTTTTCATAACTGAAGAAAGTTGACTACAGTTTGTGAATGCATACAGAATTGTTTTGAGTACAAGCAACTGCTTTAAGGCCGATGACAATTACTACAGAATTTGAAATGATTATCTATCTTCACATACCACGCGAGAACAATTATATTGTATTGAAGCAGCATGTAGCACTTTATCAAATTCAATCAGAGACATAACGTGACCTGCATCATATCAATTCTGTTGAAAAATTTGCGGACTATTTTCAATCAATTTATCTTAATCTTATATATTACTGACCAGATTTTCGAGTAGCGTTGTCATCCCCTTCCCTCGTTCGGTAGGGCCCTCTATCGAATCGTCCGCAATAATAGGTAATAATTCCGTGTTCTCAGTACGCGAAATTATATTTTCACCCAAGCCCTAAATCTTATCAAATCTTTAAATCTTCAATCCATCAAAGTTAAAACATGACCAATAAAACGCTTGCTATAAGGGTTTGGGTTTGGGTTAGGGCTTGGATTAAGATTTATATTCGCCGTACTGAGAATACGGAATTATTACTCTATAGTATATATAAGAAAATAAATAACAAGCTGAACGCATGAATCGACATTCTATATAGCTACTTCATTTGTAACCTATTATGCAAGCTGAATCCCAGTCGGATTCAAGCAAAAAGGGATATCAAAAAACGTTTAAAGGCTTTCAGCACCGCTATACTTTGATGCTAGACATTCAAAGCAATTTCATTATTTTGATAATTAGACAAATAATTTACGGTTAATGTCTTCCGGAAGAATTTTGAACATCTCTTTGTCTTAAAAATTTAAAGTATGAGGGTTAAAAAATCGTGATATATATCCCCAATAACGAAAATTTCAACTTGTTAATATATTGAAGATTTAAAGATATGATTAGATTTAGGGCTTGGATTAAAATTTAATTTCGCGTACTGAGAACACAGAATCGTTACCAACTTTTACTACATTATATATACATATATGGGACATCCGGGTGAATAACGATGTATATGACATAGGTATAGCATGTGCATGTGAAGAATAGGTCGAAAATGTTAGGGTATGTATAAGAAAGGAATGGTATGCAAAGTCGTACGCACATATGTTATATGACGATAAAGTTAAAGCTACAAATTAATCTCAAAGATGTTGTAAGGGTCATTAAATGTCAAGCAACATATTGTGAGAGTCAAAATATGTCAACAAACGCTTTGTTTATGACTTTTATATATTTGAAAATATGGCGTACTAATAGTACGAAATGTGTATTAAAAGTTAAGCGCGATTCTATAAAAATTGCCAGACAATAACTAAATACAAATGCATTGTGAATATATCTGATATTGCTTCGATCAGGGTCTCTTCAATAATCTAAGCATCTCACCTACTGAGATAATTTAGATGGGAGTGATAAGATAGTTTAGATATACCCTACAGGAATTTGGTCTATTTTAGGAAATGTTATTGTTTTCTCCAACAACATAATATTAGCCCAATTTATATGGGCATAATGGAAAAGACGGAGTGCGGAGTCGGAGTACGGAGTCATGTTTTAAAGCGATATTTTATCAGACTCCATCTTTTCCACTTTATGGCGCATAAAGTGGAAAAGACGGAGTCTCGCTTTAAAATAGTCGCAAAACTAAACGATTTTCGCCAGTTTATTATCAGACTCCGTCTTTTCCACTTTATTCCCCATAAAATTAAAAAGACGGAGTCTGATAAAATATCGCCTTAAAAAACATGACTCCGTACTCCGACTCCGCACTCTGTCCTTTTCCACCATGCCATTTATATGAAAATTATTATTTCCATAACTTACTAACAGATGTAGAGGTGTAATAAATTAATTAATTAATTCTTTCTAATTTTTAAGATAAAATTTATATCTGTACTTCTCAGATACTCGTACATTTACACTATCATCTGCCGTCACGTCATCTAACGTTCGGTCCTCAGACATGCACATTATGCTTTGATACGTATTGGCAACATAAGTCAATCTGTACTCAACATGTAGCTACATGTGCAAAAATGATAGCAAAGGATTCAAATACAGTGCACAGTTATAGGCCAAACGATTGCCCTGAGTGATCCAGTGGTCTAAAATGAGGAGTTGGAGTTTCCCTTTTATTATTATATCATCCCGAACGTACAACACCAGAGACGTAATTCAAAAAGAATTCACGAGTTCCCTAAAGGTTATGCCACTATATGCAGTGTCAACTATGCAGTTCTAACACCCAGAGGTAAAGCACAAAGAGATATATGTGTTTTGAACTTTTGATCAAAACAAACTAGATTTAGTCGTTTATTCATTGCTAGACATTCGGTATGTTTGACTAACTGTTATCAATCAATCAATCAAGGGCTTCTATTATAAAATCGTCGCGCTCGAAAGCGAATTGCGAAGTTATTTACACTTGAAATTATTAACCAATGCATGTCAGTAGACCACAGTACATGCTATCATTGCTAAGTTACAACAATCGTTACGTATTTAACTAAATTATGTAGATAAAAACATGTAACTTTAAAAGTACAAATTTAAGACTTATGTTATTTACAATATTTAAAGACTATGTGATTCAAGACACATGCTAGGAAAAAAACTCTTCTTAAAACGTTCCGTCTTGCAAGGATACAATGTTAGTCTGTTTCCGTACCTTAAATTTCGACCATGTTCATTGCCTCGAGATGGTGGTACTAAATGTTCAAGGCGTGAACCAGGCTGTCTTAATTTATCGAATGTTTTGGTGTAGAGTCACGTCTTACGCTTAAGGGTGAACATTTGGCTTGAACTAGAGATGCGTCGTAGTTCAAAGTTGGATAAATTATCCGCATTGAGCGTTTCTGGACCCGTTCAACTTTATCTTACAAGTTGATTGTCAAAGATGAATGCCATACCGTACAGCAGTATTCTAGTAGAGGTCTGACTAGTGTGAAATATACTTGTAACAGGTGAGGAGACGAAACTCCATTCTGTTTGAGAACTCGTAAAATATGTACCCTCTTTGAAGCCTTAATTACGATCTCACTGACGTGCAAATCCCACTTTACATTGTTTTGCATCGTTAAGCCTAGGAGTTTGTAGGATTCTACTCTTTCGAGGCTAATATTATCCACTGCTAAGGAGGTTGGAGGATGCTCGATGTCGCGTCGAAAGGTGGCTATCATCTCCTTACACTTCTTAGGGTTCAATTTCATATTGTTGGTATTTGTCCAGTCACTGGTTGCATCCAGCTTGTTTTGTAGTATGGATACCTCTCTTGTTGGGACAATCTCAGATATAGTTACGTCGTCTACGTACTTCCAGTTACTGGAACGAGGGGATACTATTTTCAAAACGTTGATCATTTTGGCAAAAAGGATTGGACCTAATTTGGTACCCTGTGGCACTCCAGCATTATTAGGAAGCCATCGCGACATGCTCCGTCCCAAATTAACACACTGACGGCGATTTGAGAGGAAACTAAAGATCCAAGGGATTATTGAACGACGTACTCCCAGATTAATTAATTTCGTTATGACGACGTTGTGGTCTATTCTATCGAAGGCTTTGCTGAAATCCAAAAAACACGCCCTAAGATAATGACCTGGGTTGTCCATTTTGGATAGCCAGTGGTTGACAAGGTCTAGGAGACAGTAGGTGGTAGATGTCTCTTTTAGGCTGCCAAATTGACGATTATCGATTTGCTCTCCCACATCGATCCTCAATCATCCAAGTAACTACAAAGTCTTCAAAAACTTTCGATAGCACTGAGGTGAGTGCAATTGGGCGAGTATCACTTTCTAGATGAACTTGTTCCGCCTTTGGAATTGGTATGATACTAGAGTCTTTCCACAAAGCTGGTACTAATCCGGAGGACAACGATTTGTTAAATATTAATATAACTGGTTCTGCAAGTTCATTAGCAAACTCTTTTAATATCCGTGGTGGAATATTGTCCGGGCCCATGGCTTTGTTGGTCTGTAATTTTACAAGCTTGCTACAAACCTCGTGAGGATGAGGTGTTGGGGTGGGAACGCAGACGGTAAGAATGTTGGGAGGTTTAAAATATCGAGTGGCGGGATATCACTTGCTACACTCACAAAGAACTCATTTAGGGACTCTACCAGATCCGCTTCTGATAGCAGGTGACCGTCACACTCGATTGTAAACTGGAGTTGGTTTTTTTGTCGGCCTGACATTGTATCAATAATATGCCACCATTGGCGGACGTCGCCTTTCTTCAAGTTTTGAATTTTCTTCGTATAAAAGTTATTTTTCTTGATTTTAATCTCCAACTGAACCATCCGTCTATATTGGCGCCACAAATGCGCGTCACCAGTATGAACGCGCGTTGGCGCTCTCTAATAAGTTGCTTTATGTGTCCAGTAATCCATGGTTTGTCTGTAGGGTGAAATCTAATTGTTTTTACAGGAAAGAAATTATCTATGGCAGTGTTAAGGTCGTTAGTAAAGGATAACACTATCTCATCGGATGATGGACTAGGTCCAAGACCACTAAACCATTCATTTCTGGTTGACTATAAACCAAATTCATTTAAACCCGACTGGGGATATTGACGTGTAGTCCTCTTTATACACGAATTATTTTCATCTTTACAAATATCTTTTGGAAACCACATGATCATATTGTGATCTGATGATCCAAGCGGTGTAAAAATGTCGGGTGTTTTGTAGAAAGATTTCAAGTTCGTAGTGATATAATCTAGGATTGAATCTTGTCTAGTCGGGCGTGTGACGACTTGTTTAGGATTGTGGCTTGTGATTAAATCGTGGATATTGAGATGACTGAAGTCGCCTAAAATGACTATGCCACAATCTGGGTATTTAGAGCGTATAGTATCAATAGTATCAAGACTCAAGGTGTAATCGCAAAGTTCACGCTGCTCCTGCTCACATTTGTCTGATGGATTATACACAACACATACCACAATTGCAGATAACGGTCTTGGTAATCGTGGTGGCCGAACCCGCAACCACATACACTCCAAATTTGAGACCTCTAGTTCCAAACATCGCATGGTAGGTATCTGCTGAGAGACATAAGCGCATACTCCGCCTCCGCGACCATGCATCCGGTCCTTCCGATAAATTACGTAGCCACCAATCGATAACTGATCATCTCCGATCTGGTCAGTTAACCAAGTCTCCGTAACTGTAGCTATGTGAACCTTATGAACGGACATTAACGCTGCGAGTTCGTCAACCTTACCATTAAGGGAGCGAGCGTTCAGACAGCAAATTATTGCGAGAATAGCTCTACTTTGGGAGGTTTTTGCTTTTGTAATTTGGATAGAAACTAAAAAAACATGGCTGCTGTTTTCGCAGAACGGGATGTTGTATTATTATGCATGAAGATGATCTTCTACACTGTCATCACGAAGGAAACAGTCAGAATTGATCAACCTATTCAGGGTTGATGGAAACAGGATTGAGCAATGCAATGTTTTGAACAATTTTAATTTAATCAGATTACACGAGCCGAGCTCTAGCAAAATAGCTTCCACACATGATCTACTTTTGTCACAACATTGTCATAAATTGCTCATGAACTTAGATTCGTGCTAGCATTGTCTTAAAGAAAAGAATGGCTTTTGAATTTCTCTCATACTACACTTGACTCCCATCGATTGGAATTTCGAGATTGTTGATGTACGCGATAATAACAGCCTGTGGATTGTGGCTGTAGCAACTTAATATGTGATCGATGACAGAAAATTGGACATTTGCAATTATTTCAAACAGTTTTCTTGAATTTCTTAAGCTTCAGTCACGTGTGTTTTAGTGATTATCTTTCCATTCAGAGCTTTCCACAATTTGCTCGGTAGCTTTTCGCCAACTTCTGCTCAGAGTCTTAAATAAACAACGTCAAATGATCGAAAAAACTCAATGTGCCCATCATTTGCTACGTAACATGCAGTACTTTGCCATTTCAACATTGGATATTGTTAACACATGCTCAGTGCTCACATTGCGCGGCATTTCCTGATTAACGTAACGATCGGCGCAGTTTTTAAAACGGAAATAAACAACATTTGTTTCAATATTGCAAAAAGTAGTATCCGCAATATTATACACACGCACTTCAGGTGTTGTATGTGTTCCAGTACATATCTGTTTCGGTAATGTTGTTACCTTTTTCATTATTCTAGAGAATTTATACGCATTCCACATTGCATACATTCCTTCCATCTGTGTTTTGAATATAAATAGGTGAATGTGTCAATACATCTCCTACTATTATCGCCAAATTTGGTCACAAAATGATTTGAAGGATGATAGTACAGAAGACACAATATTTAACACCATATATGGTGTAATATAGTGCAGACTACAGTCAAATTCGACGTCATGAAATTTCACGGTATTGTATGTCTCACGGAGTTTGTTAGAAAAATGCGTATTCATAGTGCGGTGCATTCAGTAAAGACCGTCAGCCAGCAGATTCAGTCATTTTATTAAAGCTCAAGCACACCATTTTTACTTGCGAAAGAACAAGATGTTTCGGCACTTCCTTATTTTGCTCGTCACTCAATCATTCCATCTTGCTGTCAATGGGGAGAGTGAATATCAAGTAAGAAAAAGGTAGGTTGAAGGTTGGCAAGGCGTGCCTAATTTGCATAAAACGCACTCGCGCCATTTCAGTTAAGTCGTTTTCATAACGGCCTGGCAGGGAAATGCGCGCGCGGAAAAGTTCAAGACTAGTCCTGTGTCGTGAGAAATGAATACATGAACAAAAACACAGGTCAGCAGATCTATTTGAGAGATCTAGTTTTCTGTTGGGCGCACAGGCACGCCTGTTCACTTATATGGCTAGTTCTCGTGCATCCCCGACATCTACCATGCACGTCCATTACTAGCGATACACTCATGACTAAAATACATTTTGAATTTGAAAATAATTTGGCAATCATTGTTAACAATACTGCAGTTTTCGTCCACTACAGTCAACTGCCCTCTTGCGCACACCTCGCTGTTACGGGCACCCCGGTATGAAGGACATTTTGCCAATCCCCGACGAAAACGATTACAAATTATATTGCAAAAGCTCCCGCTATTACGCAAACTTTATGCAGTTCTCAACAGTAATTAACTTTTATTGTTCTAATCTCTTTAAAACGGACACCTCGGGAACCTTTTTATTTAATTGCAACATGATGGTATATTTCAGTATTTTTTACACTGACGTTCAGCATTAGCTATATTTTTGAACAACTCTCGCTATTGGCGAGACTAAATCACGACCCATAGGCTGTCCGCTAAAACGAAAGTAGACTGTATGTATGGAGACATACAAGAATCAGGCCTTACAAAATACGGCGCAACTACATGAGGAGCATCTACTTATGGCAAGGTTGTAAGGTTAAACAAAGGTCGTCATAATTAAAGTTCGTCTACAACGAAGACGGAGTGCTGATAGTGATTAATTTATCATCATCCAACTATCTTTTAATAATCAGGCGAGCTTCGTCAAGCCAAGGAACAGTTGGAATATGTCAAGGAAATCCTGGATTGCCTGGACGAGATGGTAACATAACATTTACTGTTAGATTAGCGACTATAGCTGTTGACATATGCATTGCTATATATGTTATTAGTAGGTCACTTATCGCGAAGGATCGAGCTTCTCTGTCTCACTTATTAGGAAAACATGCAAGTCCTGGGAAATCGTTTAAGAAGCCCACCGAACTGGGGCTTGGCGACCTCTCATTGCTAACTTACGTGTATTTTTGTTTCATGAGATTCAGTTGCATTATAATCTATTAAAATATACACCATTATTTCAGGTCGTGACGGACGTGATGCCATGCTTGTAGGTAAGTTATGATATTTCATACATCAGGGAAGAAATGCTGAAGAAATGCCGAAATATTGTTCGCAGAATACTTACAATATGATATTTTTCAATTTGATGCCCAACACAATGCAATTAGTATCTGATATAGTTGGAAGCAGTTTCCATACACGTTGCACGGCGGTTTTGAAGCGCGAGAAATAATTGTTTGTATAGTACTAGAAGGGGGAGAGGACACAGTTTTGGTAGAACTATTTTTTGAGCAATTTTGGCTGATAAAGTTGTGTAGATAATGGCTTTTGGGCTAAGGGACGCCGCGCTGAATGATGAAATTAAGGTCAAAGGGGCAGATCATTTTAAAACGGCGCTTTCACCGGTAATCGGTGTGCGTTTATGGGATATTATGCATCATGACTCCTTGTAAATAAAAAAGCCGCTAAAATGTTTGTCCATTCATTTAAAGTATAACACTAATAAAAGAACGTTGTAAACTTCTGTGCTAATAGACTGAATAAAATAAATATCTTGAAACATCACACAGCATACATATACAGGTAACGAGATATCTCAGTCCCCTTACATCACATGTTAAATTCCTAGGTATACATGTATAGTTTATAGACTGCAAAAAAGACTATATATAAAATTTAAGTGCGAAATGAAAGAATTAAGATATGAAAGTTTCTAATTAACTAACCCCTCAGGTGCACCAGGACCACCTGGACAAAGAGGACTACAAGGGCTAAAAGGAGATTCAGGAGGATCAAGAGGTGTAGTGTATACACGCTGGGGAAGAAGTGATTGTCCAAAATCTGCTAAAATTGTATATTCAGGTAATCCGATTTTAAAAATACGTGAATTATGAAAATTGTAAGCCCCCTCATTTGTTTGAAAGACTTTTTTAAAAACTTTCGGAAAATGCCGGAATCTTATTTCGGAAGTCTTAGATTTTTCAATTTTCCTTGGGTGTTTTCCAACGCCACCACCTTCTCCCCCCACAAAATCAGAGACCTGACTACATTCCTGAACGTGCTCATCTATTTTCGATCGTATTGCTTATATATTTGGTGGTGGTGGTGGTGGTGGTGGTGGTGGTGGTGGTGGTGGTGGTGGTGGTGGTGGTGGTGGGGGCAAATTCCTCATAAAGTGCTGACAGGGCTGTCGCTGAATGGAGCATTCCAGCTTTGACCTCGTGAAACTATTCTACCTAAGACTTTTACCTAAGATTTTCTAAAAGATCAAAAGCGACGCACACAATGACGTTTTTATGCCTTAAATTTGACTGGTGGCATTTACGTTTGCAGCATAAAATAGGACGGCTGACAATACTGGCAAATACTAGCAGAGGGTCACTTAGAACAAATGTGAATGGGTCAGTCTACTTTAAAGCATTGACATACTGAACTATTACCAATATAAAATAATCAAGTGTAATATTAAGAAATTTTTGTCGATCGTGTCATGAACACGGTAGACATTATTAGTGCATGACTTGTGTAAATTATAGGTGATTCTGATTTTTTTGCAAGGAAAACGGTTAATCTTAAGGTGCATAATATTCATTTTTAACGTATATAAAAAGGCATTTCTTACGCAAGTTGATTGCGCTCGTTAAATAGTCATTGGAAAAAACTATCATTATGGAATGGTTGTGTGAAAAGCACTCGTTTACGTTTAGGTGTTATGGGCGGATCGTTGTATGATCATACTGGTGGTGGTTCAAACTATCTCTGTCTATCACTGAATCCAATATTTGACAAAACTACTTCTGGTAAGCAAGGATATAGCTATATATATGGTACAGAGTATGAAGTGTCTGGGAATTCCAACATGTTTTCAAAAAACCTTCATGACCATGATGCGCCATGCGCAGTCTGTTACACCGAGTCACGTGGTAGTGAGCTGATGATTCCAGGTCGTAATGTCTGTCCCTCAGGTTGGGCTTTGGAGTACAAAGGTTATCTTATGTCAGAACGTTTGGTGCATAATGGTAGAACCCAGTTTATTTGTGTTGATGCGGATGCCGAAGGTACCCCTGGATCTCACAGTAATCACAATGGTGCATTGCTGTATTTTGCTGAAAGTATTTGCGGTTCACTTCCTTGTCCACCATACGCCACTGGTAAAGAAATTACCTGCGCTGTTTGCACCAAATAACACACTTCGCAATTAATCACAAAGTTCGAATAATACAATGTGATTATTAGAAAGGTTTGGTAAATTATCGTGATTTGGTAATGACAATGTTAGTAACTACGACATTATGCAATAACAAAATATAATTTAGATAAATTATATTTTTAATGTTACAGGTAAACTTTGAAAACAAATAGAAACATATAATTTTGTAATATGATTAATTACAGTTTAATAAAGCCAAGCGCTCAACCCAAATATGATGGTGTAGAAGGGTAAGCTGAACCTGCAGTTTCCAGCTTCTCCATTCTGCTGCAAATTACGTTCTGTTGTGACCATTGATACACTATATTGAAGCAATGCATTTCATTTCTTACAATTTTCTTTTAAAGTTGGGTGACGGCTGAGTGCGTATATTTTCTTCGCATAACAATTGGTGGGCCACTCCGGAAGTGATTTCGGCGTTATCATATTAACGCTGTGTTATACCGCACACACGTACATATTTTTCTTATTTTTTTCGACAGTGAGTGCAGACCATAAGAGAAGACAACGCATAGAATTTTTTGCGAGAACAGATACACAAAAGTACGGAAATAATAACATGGGAACATTTGTGTTGAAGTACCGTCTGTGCTCTTGCCGCAATACCAGAGAAACAGAACTGCCTAGACACTTTATACAGGTATCATGTTTCAACGATAAAATGCAATATGTGCTTGGTAATACATCTAGTTGGCATATCTTTTTATTCAAAAACGACTGAAGCTTTCGACGAGTTTGACACCAAAGGAGTTGGAAGAAAGCGAAAGAGAAGCACGTGCCTTGTCCCTACTATCCCACAATAGAAACTCGCTATGCCTAAAATAAAATAATTGCAAAGCTGTACTCCGTGTTTGTAAAGAGAATAGCGCTGATCTATCGCACCGTGTCGTCCGATGTTTTGCTATTTTTGACAAGAGCAATATGGAAACTTGAACTAGTTTAAATTTAACAACATTAATTTCTTTTTATCGTGCATTTCTTCGACGTCTCAGTTTTGTTTATCGTGGCTCTCATGACCTGTCTGTTAAATCTTTATTTGTTGCAGGGCAGGAAAGTTCTGAGCGATCGTTTCTCTAATCGCTGTGAAATCGATCTTAATATCGTCTTATGTGCACAACTTTCAACTTTGCACAACCATATTATTTCAGATATGCGAAACCTGGACAAGTTAGACTGGCTTTTGCCTCTAAGTTTGAATTCCTCTAGTAATCAGAGATTTTGATATTTGTTTGTCGGCACTATAAAGGCGAGGAAATTCCTACTTTTATAATTATAAGGTAAAAACAGTTTTCAGCTTGTGTTTGATTTGCAAGAAATAGGTACACTTTGAAGATTGCCAGTTTGGCAGAGAATTTTTTAATTACAAACTAAAATTCGCACATCAACGCACTGTTCAAACTGATTTCTTCCACAGCTCTGTGCTTATTTATAAATAACGAATTTCTATCGTGCTAGACAATCACCTTGAACCTATATGTTTTTTCTCTCCCCAATACAATTTCTGCGACACAAAATGTCAAAATTTGGGATAAACGCACTTTTAACTTCTATTTTATTATATTATATGGCTAATCAGAATAAGCTTCATCCATGATCCATGATGCAATAGATGATATATATCAAGCACATATTTTAACAATGAAACTGCTGACATAAAAAGGTGGCTATAGGTTATCCTATTTCTCTATTAAACTCATAGCAACACTGTGCGTGTGCTACCTTTCTATATCTGATTTAATTTTCGACTGCTAATTCGACTTCACACCTAATTCGACTTTTCGATTTAATCAACAGCAAAATCAATTCCGGAGTGGTCCACCAAATATGCACACTCGCTTGGTCACCGACGTTTAAGGATTCGAATTCAAGAAATGATATTAAATAACATTTCTTTCCTGTTTCAACAGGTTGGTTCTGAGCAACCTAGGACTGCTTTAAAAAGTTCTTTCAATGTAGACTAGGCGCATTCATATTTTTAGGTTAAAGGATATTGACACTAAAAGTTCGGCTTGATTCATTTAAAAGAACACAAAGAAATAAAGTCATGGCCTGAAAGAGCAATATTTTATCTATGATAATGATTCACGCACGTTGATTTCCATAAAATTTTTGCCATGATTTTCTCGGTTTAAACAACATCTATGTTGAAAATCTCTACGTAAATAAATCCACAGGATGGGTATTAAAATACTCGCAGTTCGTACTTCATCACTCATCAGATATAAAACACTCGCCTGCACCTCGCGTCTTTGTATCTGATAAAGCCCTGCCTGTCTCCTGCTCGTGTTTCAAATATTATACATAAAAATTTTTAGATATTTCACCACCATTCTCAGATTTGTAAAATTAGATTCATACTTTATTATTAAAATATAACACTGCCCAGACGCGCAGTGTTTTAATTCTATTTCATAATCATCTTGAGTATAATTCTATTCATAATTCTATTTCATGAAATAATTAAGATTCACTTCCTAGACATTGTCTTTGGTAATAAACAAAAAGTTGTTTCAAGTTTCTATCGTTTACATTTCTTTCGAAATCATTCATATAAAATTGCTTGAATTTAAACCGAGAAGACACTCTATTTTAGTATCCATAGCAACAATAACACCTAACAACATATTTTTCAAGTCAGGGAAGCGAACGTAACAACGTAGGTAAACTATAGTCTGACAGCATTAGAAACGAAAAAAAAAATTTTAGTAGTGGACCCCCTTTTAAAACAACAAATTTGACAGATTCCATCGCGGTCATAGATCGGAAGAGCGAGGTGAGCGAGGACGCGTCCTTTTGTTTTTGTATGTTTCTGTTGAGCCACATTAGCAACACATATACGTGTTAAAAACTTCATAGTTCAGGCCACTGTAGCACATTACTTTTTCAGCCTTTCTTTTTTTCGAATCAAGTTGTGTCCATTTTCTTCTCGGCACACGGGTGAACGCTTTAGCAGGCGTATTATATACAACTACACAATGCAAGGTAAATTGAAACAAGACGCCTGCTAAGGCGTTCACTCCGCCTGCCAAACGAAAATGGGCACAAGGCCAGGCAGGGCTGTAACTAGAGAGTTCATTGGGGGTGGGGTACATTCACTTATTTCTATTCTGCCCAACTAATTCCTTTTTAAATCAATTATTATTAGGGTACCTTCCAAGGCATTTTAAGACATTGCTAGCACATCTTATGTAATCACTAAGATAACCAAAAATCAATGTCTGAGTGACCTGCCAGGCACTCTGTCCAGAGTCCTAGTAGGATTGTATTTTTTAGAATTTAATTCAGATTAAAGACTTTCATAGTACATATGTTAAACAAGATTCTTTTACCATCAACATATAGCTGTTTTATTTTGCAAGTAAAGAAAATTTTACTAAAAGTGTATACAATACATCAATCTATTAAATCCATCAATTTATTAAATCTATTCTGTAGCACACTGCCTGAAGTCTCCACGATATAATTTGTTGGGAAAATGTTGGCTAGCCTTTTGATATATTGACAAGCTTTGAATTAGATATTTGATGTGTTGATAAGGCGTCAGGTAAATATTTGGCATGTTTATAAAATGTTGGTAAGGATTTTGACTAGTTGACAAGTTTTCGAGCAGACTTTTGACATGTTGATAAGATCTGAGTTAGTCTTTTGATATGTAGACAAGCTTTGAAATGGGCTTTTGACATGTTGATATGCTCCTAGTTAGACTTTTGGCTTGTTGACAAGATGTCGGTAAGGCTTTTCGCTTGTTGACAAGATGTCGGTTAGGCTTTTGGCTTGGTGACAAGATGTCGGTTAGGCTTTTGGCTTTGTGACAAGATGTCGGTTAGGCTTTTGGCTTGTTAACAAGATGTCGGTATGGCTTTTGGCTTGGTGACAAGATGTCGGTTAGGCTTTTGGCTTGTTAACAAGATGTCGGTAAGGCTTTTGGCTTGTTGACAAGATGTCGGTTAGACTTTGACCTGTACATGCCCACAAGTTGTCAGTTAGACTTTCGACATGCTGAAAAAGTATTTACTTCCAGAAAGCTTCAGGTGTCAGTTAAAACATTGGTATATAGGCAGGGTGTCTGATAAAGGTTTGGCAAATTGAGAAAGTGCCAGTTGAAATTTTACTGAATTTAAGTTAAATTTTGTTCTTTTTTATTTTGCATTTTTGAGTTTTTTTCTTGCTATTTTAATAATTATAGCAACAATCTTTACAGTAATCGACTTAAAAGTATTTCTGTGATCTGTATTTTCTGTGATATCCAATTTGAAATCCTTTCTCTGAGTCAACTATTCAACAATAAACATGTCAATATTAGACTAAGCTATTAAAGTGCCTATCACCCAATTTTTTTTATTTTATTAATGAAGGCTATATAGTCCCCTGAATAAATAGTCAATATATCTTTTTTGGAAAAAACCGTTTCATTCTACTTTTTTTCGCACAAAACTGTGCTTTTATATTATTTGACCGAGCACGTCGTGGCCTGGTACCTGTGACGTGGCAGGAGTAAGTTGCGTGATATACTTATGTTAAATACAGTATATTTATAGTAGAGGTGAACACATTTCAATCATGTTTTTGCGTTATTTGTTGCATTTTATGACTACCTAAATATGTTTTCGAAGTCTTTGTGTTTACGATCAATGCTCAGTTTCTGTCTAAGCAATTATCCTGCTGTCCAGTCCGAGATTATAGTGAGAATGGCGCAGATGATAGGAATGAAAACATATGCGATATTGAAACTGCCCATGTTGAACCATGTTCTCTCGCGAACTTATAGCGGACAAAGTATAGGTAATGGAACAAGAAATGCACTGACAAGCGGCGAAAGGATAAATATTCAATTGCAAAATGCCACACAACACAAACTGCATCATGCTATTCTCACATGGTACGATTCCGTTTCAGACAACTCGATAAACGCGATTTTTATGATTTTTATGGTTATTATATATCTAACACGAAGTGATCCTATAACGGAAACTATATACGCTCTTGCTATTGCATGAATAAATACTCGTATTTTCAAGCAGTTTTTAGGACAATTTAGTACATATATATAAATAGATAAACATAGTATCAGATTACCAACTCGCGCCCCTTTCGCTTCAAAACACACTGAGACTGTTGCTGCAAAAAGAGTCCAGCTCGACAGCTCGTGACTGGTTTTTGTAAAGTTTTCTTCAGGCAGATCTTTTATATAACGTATTCAAGCAAGTACGCATATTTTTCAGGCAAAAATATGACAATTGAAGTTGTCTGAAGTCTAAACAAATCATGAAACATATATGTACATATTTTAACTAAAGCGCAATGCTGTCTATATAAGCGCAATGTTGAGCGTGAATATCACTGTTGTCATTGTTAACATTGCTAGGTTCCGTTTCTGGCTGTGTAAATGTGTATATCATAGGAACAGCATTCTTTCCTACACTGAACGACTAACGAAGGCCTGAAAAGGCGATGTATCAGTGGGAGACCATTTCCACGTTTGGCTTGTCTTGTACGCACTAAACGCCAAAGTCTACCTCTTTTCTTTTCTGAATCATTATATTTATGAACACTAACATTCTTGGAAGGGTTAGAGACATTTGAACAACCAATTGCCACACAACTATTGCACATTTTCTCTTGCAAAAGCCAAGAAAATTTCAACTACGGAAAATTGCCGTATAAATTTATATAGAATTTACAAATTGCTACAAGCGCGAGTTACTCCTGCTACGTCACTCGACCCAATCTTCTGGAAAGTCATTCTCACGGCCAATATGGAATTTTTGACAAAATATGTGCTATTTTGCACTTTCAAGGCGCAAAATAAATAGGAAAGACAGCACTAAACAAATATATGTTTAGACAATTCTACTATTTGAAGGCTGTACTTTTCATTAATCAAATAAAAAAAATTGGGCGATAGGCACTTTAAGTCTGAAGTCTCCACGATATAATTTGTTGGGAACTTTAGACTAACATATGTATTTCTGGAATTGGAATGTAAAATGTCTCTTACCTTTTATAATTATATGAGATCCCACAAGCAAATAAATCATTTTGCACGAAATATTAGCATCTCAACATAGGTAGAAATAGAAAACCAAGGAAAGAAATCACAACGTGTTTAGAATTAGGAACACATTTCCTAGACTCACTCCTTAATCATGGAATGATGGAGTTTATCAAAATTTGCCGTTTTAAAACATTTCTGGAGCAATTTTTTGATAAAGAGCCTTCCTGTCCCTTTTTGTTAACTATTACATGTTAAAAATTGTGTTTTGTATATAGATATTTCAGTAGAATTTGCGTTTGATTCTTGTGTAGAAATTTCTAAATTTCCTTAAAGTAGGAATACAACAGGAAATGATGGAAGCACGCTCTCATCGCTCCTCGGTAAAGTTTCGCGGTGGAATTTGTCGTTTTAAAACATTTTGCATGAGAATTTTTGCACGTAAAACCTTCTTGCGGTTTAGATGTTCTCGCATACATGTTAAAATGCGTGTTTTGTTGACATATTCCGCCGGAAATTGAGTTTAAACGCCGTGTTTAGGCCGGCTTACGCGGCTTGTTCCCAGCGGTATCACCCATGAGCGGCGGCACCGACTTCTGACACCGAAAAAAAAAAACAGTAACGGGGCGAATTTAAAACTCCGCCTCGCCTACGGCAGGCAGAGTAATAATACACTTTTGTTTTTGTGCTTTCGGGGCGGCCAAGACAATTTTGGAGGCCCGGGGCAATTAAATTCACCAATGCAACCCCTCCCTACAGAGTAGCATATGGTTGAGAATTATAATATGTGATTTTGCATACTTAATCAAAAGATAATTGTAGACAGTACAGCATCGTTGGATGCTTGTATACTGGTGTCACAATACAAATCATATCTGAATTTGGCATCCTCTGAGTGTGATGTTCTCTTGTGTGAAATTAAAATCACACGAGACATCTATTGGTTTTAAATTCCCATGTGATATTATCACATCGTAATAAGGGTTGTGATCATTCAGATCGTTATTTTATCCGTACATCTTACGTTTATTCACCATACTTCCCCCAAACTAATGTTGATGAATAACGTATCACATGTGAGAAGATTACAAAACTAGAAAAAATAATTTCGACATATTATTTGACTAGTCATTGTCCACGCGAACCATTGTTCGATCCTTTTCTCTTTAATCCTTACCAGGCGGCTCATTTTTGTTGCGTATGGACAACGCGTGTCAGCGGGCAATACATATCAGCGGATAACTACCACAATCATCAAAAGGTCTAGTGAGTTTATTTCCAATCATTCCATTCCATTTATATACCCACCTTCACCATGTTCAATCCTCGCCTCGCAGGACAATAATATCCGTTAGTCATTGTACGTTATCAGGATCATGCATGTAATGATGTTCTCGTCTCATGAAAGGAGAACAAACATCATGGATTTAATCAATACGACAGTGTCTGGTCTATTGTACATTTAGTATTTCAGCTTCGTTTGAAAATTCTTGCATTTGTAGCTCCAGGCAATCGAATCATACAGTAACTCGCATTGAAAATGATTGCAAAAAATCCCAATCATGCAGACCGAGTTTTAATACTCTCATAAAAAAATTCAGTCAAAAATATATTTTTTTAAAATCTTGTTACCATGCACATTCATGGTGATTTATTACGCCAGCAATTGACTTAGTTGTTTTAAGTTTTAGTTTTTCTTTCATGACTGACGACTTGCTGATATTTTGTGTGTAAATCAGTCAAACAAAGCCCGGAATTCATTCGGCAAATTCAAATTCCATGCGGTTAAGCCTTCTGTACAATTAGGGCGGAAATACATTTGAAACAATTGTTATAAATTCAATAGGGAAAATGACAGTTGCACCGCTCTGAACGCTTTGTTCTTCACATTCATTATGGAAATTATCGGCACGCACAATAAATTAAAATCACGTGGCTAAAGAGAAACGTACGCATTCGAACGATATTCCATCCTGGCTCAAAAATATTTACATATATATTTAAGAGTATTCCTTCCTAATTCGTCCATACGATAGTTTAATTAGTATTTTAATAAAAATTGTATGTTTTTCATAAATTATTACTTCCCCATTTGAGGCATTCTTCTTTGCGAAATATAAAGGATCGCCCATTAATTAAAAAGTTCAGATAGACAGTATGACATTTCTGGTTGTGATGTTTTAATAAAAAAATCGGTATAGTTTGATTTCAAGATATTTCAATCATGCTCGAATCTTGCTTCGTTTCTAGCTAGAATGTTCTGCTACATCACGCGCATGTTTAACTGTCATAGAATCGAGGTCAAAATTTTTTTGCCCACTCTGTCAGATCCAAACTCAGATATAAAGTTACATTAAGTTATCCTATAAACATGAACAATAGTTACTATCAGGGAATATTTCTTGCTTCTTTTATAATTCTTACTTTGATAAGCAAGTCATTATCATGCAAAATGGCGCAGTCTTTTAGTATGTAAAGAAATACTGTTTGAAATTATATGAAAGTCAATTACATAGGCAAACAAAAGGCCATATACAGTAGATAATAAGTGCATAGCATCAACAATTTTTACCGTTAATTTATATTTCATACATGCAAAGCCTGTTACAAGCCATCCTTAGATCTTTTTTCAGGCCAGAATGTCTCTTGCTGCTTGTCGGAAACCACTGCTCCTCCAAAATACCAGACAAGGATTGAGAAAAGAGTTCAAGTACAGTAACGTCCACGAAACTATGTACAGATTGAGTAATATGTTGTGTTCAATTCTCCAAGCGCTTACCATGTTGTAAAAATACAACATTAACTTCAATGCATAGCATACAAACAGACCCAGCGTGACAAGTAACGCGGTGATTGTGGATCTGAGGACTGTTTTTCCAATTTCTAATTTTTGAGTTGAAGGAGTTTGAGAAGTCTGAATGATCTTTCGATGTCTAGCGACTATTTTAGATGCGCAAATCCAGGTGACAAATACTGAAATTATCGTCAAGAGAATTACACCAGCACATATGTATGTTGAAAGAGAGAAACGATACAGAAAAGCTGATTTCACCACTACTGCCGTCATAAGAAGCCAAGTTGAGACGACAGCGACTTTTAAGCGATGTTTGGTAACCAAAACTCGGTAGGGATAAGCCAAAGTTATATAACTTTGCCAGCTGAGAATGTTGATTGTGGTCAATGACAATCCAAGAAATGACCAAGACGATAAAGTAGCTATTTCCCAAATCATACAATCTCGTTGTCCCATCAAACCACTTAAGGTGGAAACTACATGTATAGGCTGTACAAACGCAGCTACGCTAATATCTGTGACAGCAAGCAGCAAAAAAGATATCGTTCTGAATTGTTCTCAGTCGTCGATTGCGGCAATATGCAATTATTACAATTCCATTTGCCAGAGTACCAAGAACAGATGTAACAATATTAATAACAACAAAAATAATTTCTGCAACAATTTCTGTTTTACCAACAGCAAAGTATATGTCAGTGCCAACGCATGATATGACAAAGGGAACTTCAGTCGAATTAACAGTCGTTTCTACTGCCATCTGTTCGTGCCTTAAAATGAATTTAAAAGTTTCTGTGCTTCGTTTTCAAGATCGATGTCTACGTGACGTTGTCGTTCACACAAATTTCCTTTTAAATTACTCGGGGCTTAAACTTCGGAACTGATCCAGAAGATTACAATTCAAAAACAATTGTATGGGGTTTTGCAAAGAGCTGGTTTGTAATTATATATTTATGAGCGCAATTTTTAATTAATTTTTAGTACTCATATACTGTATGTCAACATTCTTGTCAGATATTCGAGCCTATATGGCTCACTCACTTTGAACTACCTTGACAAAAAAGTTTGCATTAATTTTGAACTAAAAGGCCATGAAAAAATGCAGTTTTAACGAAATAGTTCAACAAAATCTTGCCTTACGAAATCCGCTTTAATATGGTACCTAGGTTCGAGTGTAGATCAAAAAGACATCAATCAGTGTAGATTCGGCCTTTGTCAAATTTTGCATTTTGCAAACAAAATGACGTCTTTTTCAAAACGTTTCGGTATACGAAAGAAGATTAAAAATGGACATGGCGTTATTAAATACTGTAACTATAATACGAATTTCGATGCATATAGTTTAATTTTAAAAATAACAAAACAATGGACACATCGTACATAGAGATCATTTTTAACACAACGTTTCGAGTATAGTCAATCTATAGATTGCAATCATAATCAGATATGACGCTATTGTGGTATAAAAGCTATATATATACAAGTGAAACTGATATCAGTGTTAGTTAAAAATGCATTGTTCTTTGGAAACTTTAATTCCGTGGTTGAGTTCCGGTTATTGGCGCTGGATATGTAAAGATTCTTTATATATAGCAATAGAGACAAATGCCTAGATTTGTCTGTTATTACACAGCTATCTAGAATTAGCGATTCTAACAGAAAGGTATCCAGATCATCCAAAGTATGTGGAAGATTAATTAACATTTTAATGTGAAGGAAATAATCGCACGAGTTGATGTGTTTGTAGATTTCGGAGTCCTTGCAATGAACATGTTCTTTTAATCTAGGTGCCAAGCAACGGTCAGTTTTTCCCATGTAGGAAGCTCAACAACCTGGACAGCTAAACTTGTAGACCACACTACTTTGAAGTTCTTTCTCTGTGTGGTCTTTCAGGGTTGGGAAAGTCTGCGTTTGTAGTGTCGTAGACGGTGGTGAATTTGCATGGATTCTTAAGTATACGTGTGATTTTTCTTGTGCATGACTTGACCAACATGGTGCTGCCTATGTATAGAAGATGGATCCAGGCTGTTAGAAAAACTTGCTCGTCTTGTTGGTTGATCTGATCCGCAGCAGCAGTGTCGTTGTTTTTCATGGAAAATGATTTATCGGATCGTTGTCCATGCGGAGAGAGTATCCATTCCATGAGGTAAACTCGGTAATTCTTTGTAGTTGCCTTGTCATAAGGAAAATGTTGCTGCAGATTTTGTGTGCATGATGTACGAGTAATTTTTCTGCACCATGGTGTGAAGCTTGAAATATGCATGTATTGTCCTATGTGTGTGTTGGCTTGCGGTAGATTGTTGTGCCCATTGAGTTAATTTTGACGTCAAGAAAGTGTATGTCGCCATTGTCTATGAATTCTTCGCAAGTTCGAATTGTATTTGTGGATGGAAAGAGCTAAACTTTTTGAGGACAGCTTCTATGTCAGAAGGTTTGGTTAATACGAGTGTGTCGTTAACATAACGCGAGTAGAATTTTATTACGTTAGAGGAGATAAGAGGCTTGACAATTTTCTCCTTCAAATGTAGTCATTAAAATATCAGCTAAAGTCGGACCTAATTAGGATACCATACAGATTCTAGCAGCTTGTTGGTAAAGTTAGTCATAGAAAGGTCATTAAAGTTGGTCATTTTCTTTCAATTCTACTCGCGTTATGTTGACGACACACTTATCATTTATATACCCGGAGCGAGGGAGATTCAGTGAAATATTTCCTGAAGTGAAATACTGAAGGAAATATTTCACTGAATCCCCCGAGCGGAGGGTCTATAAATGATATATTATAACGAAAATCAAAAACTTCCGTAAGAATAAACTTTTAAGTTCTTTAAGTTGAACATACCTTCGTGAATACGATGCTCTAAAATACAAAATAGCCAGTTCTTTGTTTATTCTTATAACGAGAAGTACGAAAATTCCTTTTAATTTTTTAAATATTTGTGTTTTCAATGTCCTTGTCCTCCAAAATACTTTATAATTCTTCGTGAAGTTCATCAAACTTTTCGCACATTCCGCCATTTTTGTATACGAAAACTTGCCAATCTGTGCTTGCGTGAACAAGCGTTGCAATGACAGCGTGAGATATTTACTGTATCTCACTTTAAAAGTGAGATACAGTGGTATCTCACTTTAAAAGTGAGATACAGTGAGAAATCACCTCATCACGTGGTAGAAATACGATATTTTGATTGGACAATTTGAATTTGAGGTATAATATTCGTATTAATCAACCCCTCTGACATAAAAGCTGTCCTCAACAAGTTTAACTCTTGCCATCCACAAATACAATTCACTTACGAAGAATTCATAGACAATGGCGACATACACTTTCTTGACGTCAAAATTAACTCAATGGGCACAACCATCTACCGCAAGCCAACACACACATAGGATAATGCATGCATATTTCAAACTTCACACCATGGTGCAGAAAAATTGCTTGGCTAAGAGCACTCGTACATCGTGCACACAAAATCTGCAGCAACAGTTTCCTTATGACAAGGAAACTACAAAGAATTGCCGAGTATATCGTGGAATGGATACCCTCGCCGCATGGACAACGATCTGATAACATCATTTTCCTTAAAAAACAACAACACTGCTGCTGCGAATCAGATCAACCAACAAGACGAGCAGGTCTTTCCAACAGCCTGGTTCCACCTTCTATACATAGGCAAGAAAGAAAAGATGTTGGTCAAGTCATGCACAAGAAAAATCACACGTTTTCTTAAGACTCTCTGCAAATTTACTACCATCTACGACACAACAAACGCAAACACTTTCCTAACCCTGAAAGAACGCACAGAGGAAGAACTTCAACGTAGTGTGATCTAAATTTTAGCTGTCCAGGTTGCTGAGCGTCATACATGGGAAAAACTTACCGTTGCTTGGCAATAAACTAAGAGAACGCGCTCATTGCAAGGACTCCGAAATCTACAAACACATCAACTCGTGCGAACATTTCCTTCACATTAAAACGTTGATTAATCTTCCACATACTTTGCATGATCTGGATACCATTCCTTTAGAATCGCTAATTCTAGATAACTGTGTAATAATAGACAAATCTAGACAGTGTTCTCTCTTCCTAGGTATATAAAGAATCTTTACATATCCAGCGCCAAAAACCGGAAATCAACCACGGAATTAAAGCTTCCAAAGATATATGCATTTTTAAGTAACAATGATATCACGTTTCACTTGTGTATATATAGCTTTTATACTACAATAGCGTCATATATTATGATGACTGCAAGCTAGTCGAAACGCTGTATTAAAAATTATTTCTATCTACGGAGTGTCCATTATTCTGTTATTTTTAAAATTGCTCAGTGGTATAGTTTAGTTATTATATAGTAGGCACTAAGATACTAAAGTCTAAAAATACTGATGATGGATCCAAATGCTGGAGGATAACGATGTCACGCATCAAGACATGTGGAGCATTACAAAACAGATGGCTTTAAAAGATTAGCAATCAGGTACTGAGGGAAAGAACCCAAACCCAGTCAATTGAAGAAAGCATTGAGATTGGAAGGTGAAAGTTCATCGGGCGCGTCCTAAGGAAAAGAAATGAGGAGAATTTACAGGTATCCTGAGAACCGCCGAGAGAGAAAGAGCAACGAGTTGGAGTGGCAGAGCTGGAGGGCAGCGGAGAAAGTTGAAGGGACTGGCCAAAGTGGAAGAATCTGTTCTCGCCTTATTCTCCCCGAGGAGCTAAGAGGATAAAGGAAAAAAGTCAAGAGTTGCTATTTGTGGCTTTGGCAAAAATACAATACCCATGCATGTGAAGATGAAGGGTAGATAAACGTGAAGATGAAGGGAAGATAAACGTTAACCAACACAGATAATAAGTTATATCTGTTACTCTAATAAGTTTCCAAACCATCTATTCCATCTACTATGACAGGACGTATAATTACACAATTTGTCAAGCATTCTTCGTTTTATGAAATTATAGTATAATGCATAAGTTTTACCCATGATATATAATTCAAAACACAGAGATAGTCACGTATGTACGTGTAAATATAATGAAACACTCAAAGTTACCCCGTTTCAAATTTCCGAATCACCAAACAAGTATTTAAGGAAAGGAAATCTATTGTACCCCATTGAAAATGCAAACATTAATATGCCTATTTTGAAAGCGGTATCCCCCATGCACATCTAGTTTTCGAAAGAACCGTCCGCTTTCATCCAATTGTCAGACCTGTCCTACCTTCAAGTCGTCTATGTTCACCCCATACGTACATCAATGCAAAATGCCTAGACCCATGGAATCCGTGAAACAAATACATGACTATTGACCCATCAATTTTCGAGCTGGCTACACAACTGAACGAATTGAACGATAGTTCCAAGACATTTTTACTACACGAGTATAGGGAGGCATAGTCCAAAATTATACTGCATATAACATGTAAATGTAAAGCATAAAAATTGAATGTACGCACAATTTTGCCATGTATGATTCAGGCCTTTGTGTCACAAAACATCCTACTCCTCCTTTTCTGTTTTTAGACGATAATATTCCTTGCTGTTTGTCTGAAACCACTGTTTCGCCAAAATAGAAGACACGGATTAAGTAAAGAGTTCGAGTACATCAATGTCCATGAAACTGGATACAGAATCAATAATATGTTGTGCTCAACTCTCCAAACGTTTACCATTGCATGAAAAGACAACAACAAACCGAGTGAATAGCATAAAAACAGGCCTAGCGTAACAAGCAATGCGGTAATCGTGGATCTGAAGACAGTTTTTCTAGTCACTAGTTTTCCACCTGTGGGAGTTTGAGAAGTTTGAATGATCCTTCGATGTTTAGCGACGATTTTATATGTCCGAACCCAGGTGAACAATACCGAAATCATCGTGAGGAGAACAACACCAGCACATAAGTACGATGCAAAAGACAAATGATGCAGCAAAGTCGACTTCACGACTGCTGCCGTCATAAGAAGCCAACTAAAGAAGACGGCGATTTTTAGGCGATGTTTGGTAATTATAGCTTGATTTCGATAGGGATAAGCTAAGGTTATGTAACTTTGCCAGCTGATAATTACAATTGTAGCCATAGACAAACCAAGAAACAGCCATGATAGTACCACAACGATTTCCCAAATCAGACAATCTCGCTTTCCCATCAAACCACTGAAAATGGCAACAACGTATATCGGCTGTATGATGACAGTGACGGCAATGTCTGTGGTGGCAAGCAGCAAAAAGATATCGTTCTGAATTGTCCTCAGTCGCCGATTGCGGTAATACGCCAGCATAACCATACCATTTGCAAGAGTTCCAAAAACTGCAATCACGATATTAATAGCAGCAACGATAATTTTTGCAAAAAATTCAGTTTTGTCAGCAGCAAAGTATATGTCATTGCCAATGCATGATATTACAGAGGGAACGTCTGAATTGATAATCGTTTCATTTGCCATCTATTCGTGCCTCAATAGGATTTTAAAACATTAGGTAGCTATGGTCTTTTTATTCTTATTATGTCTCATTCGTGCGCAATTTCTCTCTTAAATATGATATTGATTACTCGAAAACTGATTCAGATGCATGTAGTTTGCAATTAAAAAACAATATGTATGTTGTATTGTACAAGCAGCTGGGTTCCATAATTATCATAAATTGTGTCCATTTATGGTTCAGTCATTTGAAACTGCTTTCAATTAAACTAGCTTTTCATTAATCAACCTTGAAGACTCCGCCAAATGAGTGAAATAAATTCAGAATTTGCAGCAAACGTAAACTAAGTAATGTAATGAAACATTAAGAGTGGATAAAAAATAATCATAATTGTTTAAAATATAATTCTGTTTAGGAAAGTATACCTTTAGAAAACTCGGCATCAAGATACGTAAGAATATAAAAAAGCGTCGAACAAGGAATGAACTTTGGTAACCTCCAGTTCGCTACACAACATGCAATCAATTTGTCTTTTTATCACACATCAATTAAGACTCCTTCAGAACAATAATTTCCTATGTGCTTTTGTCATACGTTATTAATGAGTTTTTGTATAAAGGCATGCAGAATAGGATTTCTTAAAATCATTGCTTACAGGGCAGATAGAAAGTATTGTGCCGCATATTAAAATCAAGCAGCTTTTTTATTCCAAAACAAATATTGCACCATCTGACAATAAACAAGGCGATCTTTTATATATTACATTGCGAATAGTATACTCGGTAGTGGAGGACGCCGAATGCAACGTGATTCCTCGCGTGTAAGTAATATGAATAACATAATGGTCATTTATCGAGATGTGTGGTGGAGCACCGTCGTATTCATCATCCAACAACATCCCTCAATAAACTGTTCTCATCCAGACAATTTCTTGCATTAATTATAATTGGTGTGTTAATAATTCCTACAGTACTATACGAAACAAGTTATGGTATCTACACCTGCAAATATTACCTTTGTAGCACTTGAATAGCGGGGTATTGCCTATTGTATCCATTTTCGTTGTGTACTTCTGTGCTACTGTTTGGTGCAGTGCATTGTAGTGTAATCACATAGCAACTCAACAATGTACTCAATTCTGCTTAACATTAGTTGCGCTCGTGTTTAATACATTTGCTATGCAGTACATAACATTAGTTGTGCTCGTGTTTAATACATTTGCTAACATTAGTTGTGCTCGTGTTTAATACATTTGCTATTGCTTCGCAATCAAATATTTCCGCTTTTCGAATGGTGCTATCGGTGATTATTATACATTGCAGTTGTTTTATGCGTTGTGATTGGTCAGTTGCATGCAGATAAATGCGACTATCACGCAATCTGCAGATAACTCAGTTATCTGCTAGCAGATAACTGAGTTATCTGCATGTTGAGCCTACGGTGCAGATTATTACAGTATGCGGTCTTCGTTGGCATGGCAACAACATTTTTTCTCGATATTTTCAGTTTCATCTTGCTTAAGCTCTTCCGAAGACGAAATACGTTAATTGCTTGAGGAAAAAGTCGCTCCAAAGTCGCTCAACAAGTGTTTCATGAATATTTGTTGGAAGAGGGGATTTGGAGAAAAGCGAAATTGCTCGAGTTTTAAAAAGGTTTTATATACATTTTCCAAATAAATATATTCTTTCGTTACCATGTTTATTTTCTCCGCTTACAATGTATAATAAAACAATTATTGGATTCGGTTTTTGTGATATGCAAAATTATCAATGTCGAGGTAAGAGTTATCAGCCGAGCCGAAGGCGAGGCAGGTAACTCTTACCGAGACATTGATAATTTTGCATATCACAAAAACCTCATCCAATAATTGTTTATTATTCGACCGATCAAACGCCATCTAATATGGAAGGAGAATAAAGGATGACTGAATGGTTTTCCGTGCAGGATAGCGTAATCCATGCACGCGGGATGTTGCAAGATTTTCGAAAAATCGAGCAACATCCCAAGTGCATGGATCACGCTATCCTGCACGGAAAACCATTTAGTAATTGTTTTATAAAATAACTACAATAAAACAACGGTTAAAACTTTTTAAACCATTGATGAAGTACGCAATTCTCCTAAGAATCGTCAACTTCAGCTTGGTCGGCAATCGACCGTACGCTACAATTTACACAATTTGAAAACTTTTCGCATAACTTTTTTGTTTTGTGTTCTTTTGCTCTAAAACTTGGTGAAAATATAGTATTTTAACAGGGACATAGGCTGGTACTAAACCGAAGAGCAGATGTTATTAAAAACCAATGTTATTAAGTATTAACGGCCAAAAGTGGCAGATATGCTAGTTTCATTTTGTAATTTTGTATTTTTTCGTAAACAAAAAACTAAAACCTTATCGGTATTTGAAGTGAAGTACGTGTGTAAGAAAGCATACACAGCCAGAAACGCCACTGACTTGCTGCAAGTTGTGGACTTTACCGGCTTGCTGCAAGTTGTCATCAAGTTGCAACAAGCCTGTTGACTTCATCAAGTTGCAGTAAGTCTGTGAGGATCAGACTTCTTGCAAATTGATATTTGCAGACCTGATGCAAGTTGTTACAACAACTTGCAGCAAGCTTGTGGATATCAAGTCTTGACAAGTCTGTCGTAGCAACTTGCAGCAAGCTTGTGGATATCAAGTTCTGACAAGTCTGTCGTAGCAACTTGCATCAGGCTTGATGCGTTCGTCAGACTTGCTGCAAGTTGATAATTTCAAACTTGCTGCAAGTTGATATTTTCAGATTTGCTGCAATTTGATATCACAGACTTGCTGCAAGACTGAAGTCTGCCGTTCGCAATTTGCAGCAAGTGTGCCGCTCGCAACTTGCAGCAAATCTACAGTTCACAACTTGCAGCAAGCCTACAGTTCGCAACTTGCAGCAAGTCTGCAGTTCGCAACTTGCAGCAAGTCTCTCGGCAACTTGCAGCAGACTTGTTATCATCAAGGTGCAGCACACTTGCTGCAACTTGCGCGTTTCTGGCTGTGTAGCAGGGAAATAAAATTTAGTTCTTTATAGGCACTATTGTATGCTGATTCGAACGGTTGTACTTTTATCGCTACAGCATAAACTGAAACAAAAATATGCGAGTGCCAAAAATCGTATTTCAGTTACATTTATAACGTAAACAAAACAAAAATACAAGTAGCCTATACAAGACATTATAGAAGTTTGACAATATAAAAGATTACAGTTTCTGTACCTTGTGCTTTAGTATTTGACTTTATCTTTATTCTCTGCTAATTTCAGAAGTTGAAATGGTTTTTTGTCGGCAATTCAAAGCCCGTAACGAGCTCGTAAAATGCGAGGCGATGTCAACTTTCAAATTTCCCGCGCAGGATTGTCTCATCCTTCACGGGCATTGACCAATCAGGTTGCGTGTTTTACTGTAGTTATTATATAAAAGAAAATCCCTACGAGAACGGAGCCTTGCCAAGTCTTGCGCACTTGTCTTACTTATCAGCTATTTCTGTTATATACCATATTTTGTCAGTTATTTCTATTTCCAAAATGATCCTATAAATCTTAGAGTTGCTGCTTCTTGTGCTGCGATTGCCGTTATCTTCAATTCAAGCTTGAACTCTGTTGTTTTCTTTTGGAAAAGGCCATTACTGAAGGAAGAAGTAATGAAACTTCTGAAAAGGGTGTCTCGTGAATGAAAAGAGGGAATGACAAACCTTAAATATCTACACACTTGCGGCTGAACATGCAGATACATTAAAATAGAGTAAAATATTCATTTTAGGCAATAACGTTAGACGATAAAACCGAACGTCGACTTTTCGACTAGCGAAAGCCCTAACTTATACCACTTTTAAGAATAATACATAAATTTTTAAAATAAGGTAGGAAAGTAAAGAGAAAACGCTTTACTAAATACACAAGTCAAGTTTAACAATAAAATTAATTAAATAATATTAAAACGAATTTTAACATTTTGAAGTGCTTTTTGAAACAAAGTACTGTTTTTCACGTGTTTAGGAAAATGTCCATAAACGGCCAAACAACGTTATCAAGGACGTGCCCGCCCAAATGAGAAATCACTCTTGATCGTATTTTACAGTCGCGGCAATAGAAGCGTTCCGAAAATATTTGACCAACTTCATTTGCTCAAGTTTAGCAGTTCCTCTGATCAATTCCTCCCGTGATTCCTCAAATTTTTGAAAACTTCCTGTTTATTGACCATATCGACCAACTAGCATGCAACAGAAGGTCAAAGATTATTAGGAGCTGTAATCGGTGAGGAGTCCTTCAAAGAAGAATACGTGGCCAACTTAGTTTCAACTTGGTGTTTGGAGCACTGATCTCATGATAGACTGGATATAGCTTCTGTGGATATCAAAAGTGAAGCCTAATTATACAATACGAAATTCACTTCCGAGGACCACTTGCGATGTAAACTTGTCACAAACAACTTTGTTTACTGCAACAATGTTGATAAATAATTGCAGAGTGCTTAAAATATTACAAAATTGTACGTTCTTGCTCTTTTCCCGCCAAGTATTCCTTTACAAATTTGTATCACACGGGCTCTGTGGTCCCCGGAAGTGAAATTTGCGTGTAAAATTAAGCTTCACTTTTGATATCCATAGAAGCTATATCCAGTCTACTATGAGATCAGTGGTTTGGAGCTAGAAAAGCTAAGTTCGATGGCAATATCCCAACCTCAAGCCGCTTTTAGTGCATTCATCCTCGGGTACAGGCATAAATCACGTATTATTTAAGAACAATCCCAAACATAGCTGATTTATTAAGGCCACTGGAAGATTTGATAGCCACCCAACTTTTACCCTCGATTCTCGGACAGGACACCTCGAAGATCGACCGGGAAATATTTGCCCTGCCAACACGCTGCGGTGGTCTTGGAATTCCATGCCTCCATGAGGAAGCTGAATTCGAGTACAATACTTCGATTACCATTAGCGATCAACTGGCTAAACTAATTATCGCCCAAGCTAGTGTTTTAACTCTGGATGAACACAAAATGTGTAGCACTAGATCATCTGTCAAGAGCTCTCGGTCGACTAGAATAAAGAACATGGCGGACTCGCTTGACCAACGTCTTTCTCCAGAACAACTTAGAACAGTCATATATAAGACGAAACAGACTCCGAAAATCATCATCTTGTAAACTCAAGATTTGACACAGGAAGATGACGTGTGTCTCACCTTATAAGATCTTGGCACAGCTTGTAAATATTCAGTTAGGTTTGACAATGACTTTGTAATAAAGTCGAAATATCACCAGAATTTTGTGTCTTGTTTATTTAAATAACTCAAATCTTGAGTTTACAAGATGATGATTTTCGGAGTCTGTTTCGTCTTATATTTGATAAAATTGTCTGCGGGAAAAGGATTTAGAACAGTCACCTTAGCACGTGACAAAGGTGCATCGGGTTGGCTGAACGTACTTCCGCTGGAAGATGAAGGCTATGTATGCTCTAAACAAAGAAGAATTTAGAGATGCTCTTGCTTTGAGATACAATAAGTCCATTCCAAATCTTCCAAGTCAATGTCCGTGTGGAAAGAGCTTTAACCCTACTCATGCGATGGTCTGTAAAACCGGTGGTTTCATTCATGCCCGTCATGACAACGTAAAAAATTTAGAAGCCTCCCTTCTGTCCAGAGCGTGCAAGGATGTTGCAATTGAGCCAAGTTTGTTACCTGTTACGGGAGAAGAATTTGTACAAAGATCAGCAAACATCGAAGATGATTCAAGACTAGATGTTAAGGGCAGAGGTTTTTACCGACAGGGTCAAACTGCATTCTTCGATATCAGAATTGCACATCTTAACGCTGAGTCAAACAAGAATCTTCCAACTGAAAAGATCCTAGCGAGACACGAAAACGAGAAGAAGAGAGCATACAACAGAAGAGTACTGGAAATTGAACACGGCTCTTTCACGCCTTTAGTGTTTAGGTCAAATGGTGCTATGGGTAGGGAATGCGCAACATATCACAAGTTACTAGCTCAGAAAATTTCACTCAAAGAAGATAAACCATATTCCACTGTTATGTCTTGGATAAGGACTAAACTCTCGTTTAGCTTAATTAAGTCTGCTCTACTATGTTTACGAGGTTCAAGAAGGCCCTTCTTAACGTAGGACAAAGATATTTCAGTTCTAAGTTTTTATACTGACTACTGTACAGTCTACGTTCTTCTTAACATTTTTTTTAAAATTAGTGAATATTACTTAACTTACTTTTATTCTACTTTTGTAATTGTCTTTTTCATTGAATAAATAGCTATAAGCCTTTCTATATTAGCATGCGCACAAATAAGATATAGCATTCTAATTGGTCAGTTAACAGGAAGATGTGAATCTTTAATTTTGAGGAACTTCTTCAAAATTTTGAGGAATTGATCAAAGGTACTCCTAAACTTAAGCAAATGAATTGGTCAAATATTTTCGGAACGCTTCTATTGCCACGACTGTAAATAGTACTTATAGCGTAAAATGTAGATTGACACATTTATTCAATATGCTTTATATTTATTACTTCGTAATCGAAATAAATTAACTGCATGTGGGTGTATATAACATACGATGTTTTAATCATGTTTTATATTGCGGCTGAAAATAATATAATTTTTTCATTTTTTTACAATTTCATTAATGATTAACCGCGCCAAAAAGTTGATTTCGGACCACCTTGATCCTCAAATTATTATTGCTCGTACTATAAATACATACTAAATTAAAGTTGCATGCATGTCGCTTAGCGACATAAAGTTGCATAGCCCTGATCATGTTTTTTTTTGTATTCAAAGTTTTCCAAGCGTGTCTCTTAGTAATCCTATATTCTCTTTTGAGCGTTTTTAACGCTCTGTGTAGAGCGTGCAGTGCAATACTCCAGATATATATGCTTATACAGTAGTAGTAAATTAAATAATTGGTTTTTCTTTGTGGTACGGTTGTAGTTGTGGCACAAAGCTACATCTTGAATCGTAATTTAAATGTAATTTGATTTCAAAGCTCGAAGGATTTTTATGAGTTATGAATGTAGCTACAATACAAATTGATATACATGCACTATAATGCTATACATAATTGTGTATGTATATAACTATAGAATATATCAGGCAAATACATCGACTGTGACAAAATTCATACAATCCAACCCGAAGTAATGATATTTCATCACTTCGGATTGATATTTTGCCAAATCACCCTCGCTTAGGGTCTATAAATGATAAATATACTCGCACCAAATAACAGCTTTACTTCAAGATTCATGCATGCAAGCAAGCACACAAAGGTAGCAAATTATTTTTTGTAGTTTCCAAATAATTTGGTAATTCTACAGTAATACAATGCAGTGATTGACAACAAAGTGCAAAAGCAAAAGTGTTTTGACTGTAACCCTAGTGTACTTTCAAACTATGCATGTACGTCAAAATTCATGTAAGAGTACCAGCATAAGCTCCTCATCTGACTTTACTATATCAGTAAATTCCTAAAAGCCTCTAAATTTACTCATATGATAAATTTACGACAAGCCTAACCCTAATCCTAACCCTAACCGCCGAGATGACTGTCAAGGCAGGGCCTCCAACAATGACTGATGCGGCCGCCCAACAAACATAAATCAAGACCTGAGTCTTTTGAATTACAGGGTGCACAATAATCAAGTATCTTTCAAACGTTAGCAAATATATAGTCATAAAAGATGTCCCCACTGGTATATGCCTATATACTGCCTGCAGAACGAAACCGTCAACACAATTGGCTGCACCCCTCAGTTCAACTGCTGCGTAGACGATGTATAAAGGAAGCGATATCAAACCAACTCCTAAGTCAACGAGCGATTGAGTAAGGATCAAAAAGTAGCAAAGTTTAGCCTTGAGATAAGAACATTTCCAAATCGTAAGCACCGAAATACTGTTTAGTAACACGGTTGAAATTATTAGCACGCCACTTGCAACACAATAAAAATATCTGACTGACGACATAACTTCGGGAAGGGAATTGTGTGACAATGAACAAGGTGCTGCTTCCACCATAATCACAGCACATGTCTATAAAAAGGTTTGTGCTGTTGTCTTGAATACACATGTTTGACATTTCTTAGAGTGTGCACTCATCTTTTAGTGTACCGCATGCAATTAAATATAAATAGAAATACCGTATGGCAAACGTTATAATTAAACATACAATACACAGCATTTTATTTTCTATAATATGGTTTGTGACTACATTTTAATACTTTGTATTGGTTGGGCGACAAAATCATTAAAAACTTTGATCTTCTCTTTTCAATCAAAAACTCTATAATGACTTCAGCTGTTACAGATTTATCAAAGATAGTTTGCAATAATAGCAGGTCGGAAACAATATTTACTAATATGTTCAATTGAGAACGACGAAAAAGCTGACGCCGCACACTTACATTCGTAACTATAAAGAGATATGAAAATATGCTTTCTTTTAGGTTGCCGATAAAAATTTCAATAAAATTTCTATAAAGTTTCTAAAACATTGAAAGAAAACAGGGCAAAGGCCATAGCCATCCGCCATCTTTCATACTCAAAAATCCATGACGTCACAAGCAAGATTTTTTGCTCAAAAGCGGGCATTTAGCAAATATGTTCAATGTCAAAATCTAACTTGATCTTTATGTGCATAGATATCTTCATAGTGTTATAATAAAATTTCATTGGGATTCGAATATAATTGACAGTAGTTTGATATAGTCTACCCTGCTGGTGATGTCAAGCAGTGATTCGTGTCATTTGTACTTCGGCATTCCAGAATCAAATCATGTTAGCAAAAAATTAGCAATAACGTATATCAAAATTACTTCAAAGGTATCAGTTTAGTTTTGCGAAAACACCAAGCAAATTTGTCGTTGTTTTATTATTATTATTATTATTATTATTATTATTATTATTATTATTATTATTATTATTATTATTATTATTATTATTATTATTATTATTATTATTATTATTATTATTATTATTATTATTATTATTATTATTATTATTATTATTATTATTATTATTATTATTATTATTATTATTATTATTATTATTATTATTATTATTATTATTATTATTATTATTATTATTATTATTATTATTATTATTATTATTATTATTATTATTATTATTATTATTATTATTATTATTATTATTATTATTATTATTATTATTATTATTATTATTATTATTATTATTATTATTATGTGAACTTTGTGAACCCATCTGTTCTCACCGGTGACAATTTACGACCTGACCTACTTTTAGCGATTGAGAACGACTGTCTATACATTCTCGAGCTCACTGTCGGATTTGAATCCAATCTACAAGTCAACGCCAACCGCAAACGCCAAAAGTACCTTGATTTAATTGAAGAGCAGAAAACGAATTATAATAAAGTCAAGTTTATTAACTTGTCCTTGAGTACACTCGGAGTTTTCAGTCGATCAGCGGAAAATTTTGACGAAATGCTGAGAAGTCTAAAACTTGATGCCCAATATACTAAATATATAAAAAGGAAAATAGTGAATATGTGTATACGAACATCGTATTATATATTTTGTACACGAAACAAGGAGTGGGATAACCCAAAACTAATGACAATATAATCATTTTAAAATAATTTTTGAAATTATATGTTGTAATATGCCGTCAATTCATGTAGACATTGATAAGCTACCTGTAAAGCGAGGTTTATCATTGTAGTTGTATATCATCTAATAATCAATAAATAAAGTTTCCATTATTATTATTATTATTATCATTATCATTATTATTATTATTATTATTATCATTATTATTATTATTATTATTATTACTACTCTACAGCCGCTACGTCCTACCGAAACTCGCCTGGCATCTTACTATTACATCGATTTCTAAAACCTGGATAACAGAAAACCTGGACTCCACATTTCTGCAATACATTCGTAAATGGCTTGAGCTTCCTATTTCTGGAACACTTAGTAATGTCTATCTAACCAGTAACAAATTTGGCCTTAACATTATTCCACCATCAACTAAATTTATACAATGTCAAACAACTATTCGGTCTACTTTAAAATCATCCCCTAATGAATCTATAACCCATCTCTGGAAATTGACCAAAAATCATACGAATATCCAATATGATCAATACAGCGCGACGAAGGAGGTAATTAAATCATTCCGTGACAATCAAGAAAATAAATTAACCAACCAGCTAACGTCTCAAGGCTCATTCTTCACCAGTATATCAAGATTTTCTCTGCCTCAAGTAAACACGATCTGGTCAACTTGTCAATCCAAACTCCCTAAAAACATTTTCAACTTCACCATACGTTATATAAACAATTCGTTACCAACCCGTAGAAACTTGCAGAAATGGGGATTCACATCGTCTTCTGAATGCTCATTCTGTCTTAGCGCTGAATCTCTGTTACATGTTGTTGCTGGTTGCAGTTCCTACTTAGACCGTTTTACTTGGAGGCACGATTCAATCTTACAATTTATCGCCAATAACCTACCATCACAACATATCCAGAACATTTACGCTGATTTGCCATCATTCCCTAATCCTTCCGTTATTACTGGTGATGATTATCGTCCTGACCTGTTAATCTTGACCAAAGACAATTTTCTGTATACCTTAGAGCTCACCGTTGTATACGAAACTAACCTCAGAAATAACATAAGCCGCAAACGTTTGAAATATGAGAAATTAATTATGGATCAAAGGAAGAAATTCAACTGTGTAAAATTTATAAACCTTTCCATCAGTGCACTTGGCGTCTTCGACAATGAATCTGCTGCTTTCCTGAAGATGCTGGAAGACATACATTTAGACAAGACTCATAATAAATATCTAATTAAAAGAATAATCAATATTGCTATAAGATCGACGTATTACATTTTCTGTTGTAGAAATAAGGAATGGACGAAACCAGATTTAATGAAATTTTAAAGCCCGTATCGTATTTGTATATAGTCGTGGATTGTATTGTAATGTATATTATGTGTGTTTTTATAATTGCTATTTTACCTAATATATCAAGTAGTCAACTGTAAATTACCTTTTTAAAGTGAGATTTACTATTGTAAATGTATAGAAAAATTGAATAAAGTTTCCATTATTATTATTATTATTATTATTATTATTATTATTATTATTATTATTTAAACATATTTATGCACGGTAACCTTTCAGTTTTCTGATTTTTAAAGGGCCGTGTTTGATGTTTCACTGTTTTATTGCGCGTTTCCATATAATTATACTGATGTTTATCAATTTCTATTGAAACTTACAAAGAATACTTCTCGATAAGCCAAAAAGAAGATATACATCTCGATAGACCTTTAAACCAAATAGTTTTACATATTCTGTAATGTAATTTAAATATATATAGCTAGTACAGTTCAAACCATAAAGTTACAATACCAACAGTACGTATATTCTGTCCTCGATCAAATTTTGGGTGTTTAACGCAATTATGGAACATCAAACGATTTTTTTCGCTTTTAAATATCAAACTATGAAGCAAACTGAATTATTTTGCAATTTTACAAGAAAAGCAAAAGACTATTCTATCTCGTTAAGTTCTATCCATGCTTGCATAATTTAGAATGTTGTGGTTAATATTTAGCTAGGAAGATTCAAAAATGCTTTTGGAATTTTAATGATTATTTTACTGCTACAATAATTTATGTAGTTGAATCATCAAAATTTGCGTGAAAACCCATGCATAGGTTTTCCATAATCTCAAGCACAATATATAGGCAAAAACAGTTGACTTTTTTTTATAAAAACGTGTTCATTCGTTACATCATACTTATATACGAACTATGAATATGAACATTCTAGACAGGTATTAACGATTTTGTTTCAAACAATAACAAGACATTCTTTTATGCAATGAAATATGTTAAGAATCTGCAATTAGAGGATTTAAAATATATTGAACGAAGTCAATTAAATTAACATGAGAATTTTTTAAAAATATCCTTACAGTTTTTTCAGATACCGGGGATCCAGAAATTCTTTTTTCATTTGTTTAATTTAATTATGACGAAGCCTACTCTAGCTAGCCTACTCCAGCAAAATGTTTAATTTTTGATATTCAACTTATCAAAACCTCTTGTTAAAAAAACAATGCATTTTGTCAGCACGTTTTAACATGTCTGTGAACGTGGAAATTATGTTTAAGAGTTACATTTAATCTACAACTGCTGTTTTTACTCTCTGGACATTTTTCTTAAAACATACATGGCTTCTTGTCTTAGTAATGGTCTTTTCCAGAAGAAAACAAGAGAGTTAAGGCCTGAATTGAGCGTCACCAAATTCCAAGCCCAGCAAGTCGCGATTCTAAAATTTAAGTGATCATTTTCGAAATAAAAATAGCACACGGTGAAAGGAATAAAAGAAAGATAGCTGATGAACACGACCATTGCACATGACTGGGCAATGTTTCTTTCGCGTAATGATTTTCGTTTATCCACCATTTTTGATGAATTCTCTTCCGTTGAACAGTCACCAATTCTATCGTTTGAGAACTGCATACTTTTTACGGCATAGTATATTCTTGTATAGGCAAATGTATTTAAAGCTAGCACGACGAATAATGTTGTAACATTGGCTATCGTGTGAAGATGTTCCGAGATAATCCTAAAGACAGGTCCAGTTATGACAACCCATCCGATACAACAACAAACACACATCAATATCCTCATCTTTGTTACATGTGAACGATGAATTATGGGATGCAGAATACCCAAATATCTTTCCAAAGTTAGCAAAAAAATTATTGTCATGGATATTCCTGCCGGCAAGTAGGCTATCGCCTCTAGAACAACAACACTCACACAACTGGCGGCACCCCGCAATTCGACAGCAGCTAAAATTATTTCTAGAGGTAGAGATATAATTCCGACTGCTAAATCGATGACGGACTGAATTAGAATTAAAAAATAACAATTTTTTGCTTCTAAATGAGATCTTTTTGAAATAGTAAGCGCCGAAATGCTATTCAATAATACAATTGGAATTATGAACACGCAACTGACGACACAGTAAATTGTTTGGGCGACAACATACTTTCTTGAGGGAAATTGTTTGACAACAAACAAGGTACAGCTTCCACCATAATCGCAGCAGATTTTTACGAAGGGATCTGTGGTGAGGCTCATGTTATACATTCCTAGCAACGAAAGCACTGTCTTTTCGTCAAGTAATAAGTAAGCCTTACAGTACATAAAATTAAGAATAGGAACGATAACACACAGTGCGTATATCATTTATTAATTATATATATACTGTCTGAGTGTACATGTTTATTAATATTTTAATACTGAGATGCTATCATGCATCGGTTGTGCACACATGCAATTTCATTAAAGAACACTTATATACATAATGAAATCGTTATGATTGGACTTAGAACAGCTAGGTTTTTTACTCTTTTATTCACAGGAGACGAAGCGCGGATATGAGCAAGATAAGTACTTAATTATTTATTACTAATATGGCAATGCTGCAAGCTATACACGAAACTTAAAAGACATTTTAAATTAAAATTTTGACATACATGGATAGAGAATTGTTATTAAATTTTTGCGTTATTAAAATCAGCACTTATTTTCGCATTGTTTAGTTGACTCAAACCGACATGCACTATTTAATTTCTCCATGATATTTCAGGCATGAGAGGTACGAGTAGCGCGTTGTGTCTTTCGCCAAGCAGTGAAAAAGCTAATCTAGTCTGATGCGTCACGTTTCGCGTGAGTAGGAGTTGATCTCTCCTATGCTTCGAGGTTTTTCCTCCGGCTACTTCGGTTTTCATGCTTCTACAAATTAACAAATATAGGACATCCCTGGGTTACTAGGCTAGTATCAGTATCCATAATATTGTCACATGTTACCCTCGTAAAATAAAGCGGCTAGTTTTGTAAAAGAAAAACAAAGATATAAATCATTAAAAAACAGAAAAAAATTCTATTCTATTGTAGTTCTTCTATTTTGCTCACGAATAATGTCGAACTGTTAGTTTTAAATTCTTAATATATTTTGATTGTAACTAAAAACGACCGGTAACGTACCATCATGATCATATCATAGTTCAGTTACAGAAACTAATTATTTTCATTATTTTTATTAATTGTTTGTCAATTAAAATAGCATTTCGATGATTGACAGGACTATCATGGGCTGAATTTAAATCTTATTTATAATCGTTTAGTCCATATATATTATATGCAGTTTGCAGTTATTCTTTTGCGGCAACCGTTCCTCCTATAAAATTCCAAATTAGGAATTGTCGCTTATTTTCATGCATAGTTTAGAGCATGCTTTCATCTTCGTTTCACTGGACATGACAGTTCAGAACTCGTGCAGACTCGCGCTATTTAGCTCTCATCAAAATTTAATCACATTGTCGTTCATGAATGGCCTTCAGTTATTACACTATAGTTCATCTGAAATGCTGTTCAGTAGTACAGTGGGAATTATTAGGACGCCATTTACAACGCAGTTACTATTTAAAGAAGCATACTCTCTTGATGAAAATTGTGTGATGATGAAAAAGGCATTGCTATCACCATAGACACACATATCTATGAAAGGATCATTGGTCTTGTTCATAATATCCTTTTTGGCTCCGCCAACTGCAAATATATGTATGCATGCAATAAAAGCTGTAATATATATATTATTAAATGCCGTAGAACCGTGCTGCAATGCCAATGTCTGTCTGTCTTGCTTATAAATCATCATGTCATTTCACAGTGGTCCATGTGTTATTTTGCTTTAATATTCGCTGTGTATATACCATATAAACAAGACATGTTCATTAAAAACTGCCGAACCTTACTTTTAATATAAGTAACATAATATACACAAAGTTAAAATTAAGTTTCTTGTACGTTTGCATGGTGAATACAATATACTTGTTAAGCTTTGTGGAAACACCACGTAAATTTATTATTGCAATAATAAATTTACGTGGTGTTTCCACAAAGCTTAACAAGAATAAAGTTAAAATTGTATTCTATTTATTAATATTGCATGTATATACAGACAATTTCATTAATAACTGTAATTATAAATTGCTCTTTAGAATTTGTCTTGTCTAAGGTGGCTCCTTACATTTATCTGAAATTTCCGGTATTTTATGCAACCTTCGCTTTCGGCCACACTTACAATGAATACACTTATATCAGGCCAATACGATGACTTGCAGGAAAGTTAGAAGGTCTTGAGCTGTCAATATACGAGTAAAAAAGAATATTCTTAGTGTTGCTCTTTTATTGCCAATTTTTTTACATTAATCGACAATATCTTTTTCTCTTCGGTGAAATTTTCTGATTTTTTTTTGAAGATTTATTAAGAATACGAACAGAACATATCCAATTTTGAAGGGCAGTTTACAAATAAGTTTTTGAGATTTTCATGAATTTCGATTACAGAAAAACGTCTTTGCAGATTACACTAAAATTCGGATGTTTTACCAGTCATCTAACTTAACAATTTTACAAAGTTTAAAAAAATCACCGAAGGAGGAAAACTGTGGTGCTGACGCAAGAAAAAATCGACAGATCATATTTCTTTGACACTTGCGACAGATCATACTTCTTTGACACATACTTCTTTCATACTTGCGCACGTTCACAAGCACAGCAATTGATTTTAGCATGGCCTGATGGGCAAAACACAAAAAGCACGCTAGGTACGACCCGTCGCCGTAGCGTATTTAGTTCGTACGTTTTTGACAATGAAATATTAGCCTACGACGTAGACCTCTGAACCGGCACGGTGAAATCGATTTCACCGTGGGTTCAGAGATGTGCGTCATAGGCTATGAAATATAGTACTTCCGGTTAATTTTGTTTACCTGAAATTATTAATACTTCGCACACTAACTTTACTTATCGCTATGTCAAAATATTCGTTATATCGTGTTTATTTTCTTGTATTTTCGATTGAAACTTTGCAAAAATGTTAAAAGTTGCAAATAAGTGCAACTTGAAAATCTAATATGCCATATGTTTGTGGGGACAAGATCACGAGATTGAAGAAAAATAAAAAGAAAGTTATGTCTGTTTAGGGCACCTGATGTGTGCATAAATGTGAGCATGTTTATTTACATATTTTGCTTCAAACAATAGGCAATTAAATTTAAATTCCAACAGTGGGATCGTTGCCATGGAATTTAAAAGTAATTACGGATTAATTAGATGGGATATATTTTGAAAAAAGTATTTGATGTCTTTTATATAATTATGAAATATATATTCAATATCGAAAAAAATATGAATGAAGAACCATGCCGTGTCACTCATACAATGTTAGGTGCACTAAACAGACTTTACTTCCTGTTTAATTATACTAACTTAGATTTTCAAGATATTCTTCTATTTTACATCTCCATATATAAAATAAAATTACGTTATTGAGAAATAGGTTATTCTGAAAATTGAAATAAATACAATGTAGTAAAGGTGTTGAACCCCCCCCCCCCCCCCCAAGACATACAATATATACAGTAATGTTGGTGATATCAGATCCTATTATTAAATAGAATTATTATATACTATATAGTAAGTATTAAATTCTACTTTTGATTCTGTGGACACTTCTGAATCTTTTTTGTGGCCCTACATTGGATTAACACATGTTCTGCAACATAGCTTTGCTAGTGCATCTTCTAGAGTGGGTGGTTGTACAGGTGCCTGAATAGGAAATGCTAAAAAATGTTCAAAATTGTATAAATATAGTATATTCACTGTATATCTATTTGCAAATACATATATGAACACAAAACCATAGGAGCTCTCACTATCTAAACAATAAATTTAAAGCAGAGTGGACAGTGTACAAGTACTATCATGATCACAAATAAAAATAGCTACCTCTGAAAATACTGAAATGTTGTATATAATTTTTACACTTTGGGCAATTTTAAAAATAGCAGCCATTTTTCATTTCATTATTACCGAATAGATATTACAAATAAAAATGCGACACTGTCCTCAGCATAGTGGCTTTCTATAGTTGTATGTAGCAAATAGCAATGATGTTTTTCAATCCATAAACCATACTGTATAATAATTGAATATCCATGAATCAGTACATGTTACAGTACATGTTAGGAGATAGGTGATCAGGTGATGTGGCCTTCAGATTGATTGTCTAGCAATTCAATATGTATAGTATAGAATGTCTGGTATTTGACTTAAATATATTGGGACCCATGTACTGTATAAATATATATTAAATTATCTGTTTACCTGTTTTCATCACTGTATATTTTGCACTTATTTCGGTTAATTTTTTCTATATTGCTTCTGCCAGACGTTAAAATCCTAATTTGTAGCTCATAATATTTCCAAAGTAACACATCTACCCAGGCGAAACCGTAGAATTTTTCCTTTGATTGACCATCCAGCCCTGAGTTCCCTGACACATCTGTTGTCATTCTCCCATGTCATCCTCAACATCCATCATTTAACTCGCGACAAAATTGTTTTCTGATTCGGCTTGGCTGTCATTTGGATCAGTAAAGCTTGAAGACACTTTTCCAGTTGAAATTCAAAGGAAAAGTACCGTAGAATCGGCAAAAAATTCGATCAAAACATACTTCAACCCTCTCTGTAGTATAGAATACTAGTTTGTTATCAATGCGCGTTCCCGATTTGACGTCACAGGAGCATACTCGCCCCAGTTTTTTTATGCTCACGGTATTTTAAAAAAACGGCATAAATCGCCAACTTCAGGCCCCCAAAAGTACATGAAGATCAAATTTTCGACTTATAAAATATATTGCAAATCTTCTTAAAATCACCTAAACTATTGAAATACGCAAATTCCCTGACTACCGGATAGGCACTTTAACCGAGCTGAAATTGTTTCACGATTACATGGCAACAAACTCCAGTTCAAGAACCGTGCTGAGATTTTTACCCGGACTAAAACAATAAAGTCTGCTGGAAATGTAGCTATTTTCCCTTATATCGCCGCTCAAAATTTACCCAGATGACTGTTGTGTTTTGAGGGCAAACTGAAAGAAATAAAACACGAAAATACAGTTAAACGATGTGTTAACAATAATTTTAGCTCGTGCTGAAGCGATAACATGACGAGCTCAGCCCGGGCTGTAATTTCAGCCCGCATAGCTCAAACCGGGCTGACATTTTATCCCGGCTAGAAAACTCTCCATGTAATCGGTCCCTAAGCAGCCACGTTAAAAAGAAGTAAAAGCAAGTTTAAAATAACATAAAAAATCAAAGCAACTTCACGAACTGTTTTCAAAATCACAATTTCATGTCGCGAAAATTCCGCGCGAGGAACGCGAAATCACTCTAATTAATATAAATCTTTTCTTAAACTATACTATAACTGAGGGAGCCACCTAACATAGCATTTATTTAGTAAACCCTGAGTGCCGTGTTAATATAACTTTTATGTCAACACATGCAGGAGACTTCCCGTCTACGATGAAAAAAAAACTGTTTTCGCACAAACTCTCGTTCCTCTAATTTCTACTTTTGTTGATGCAGCTGTATATAAAGTGTTATATATTTCTGAAAATGTTAAGTACATATTAATTAAAACTTATATACTGCGGTATACAATTTATGATTTCAATATACGAACTTCACGAACTGTCTATGCAGGCATGCATGTATTTTAGTATGTTACGTTTATCTCAAAATTGCACTTTTGAATTTAGATATTTTTTAAATACACTCAACTCTTCTTGTCTTAGTAACGGTCTTTTCCAAAAGAAGACAAGAGAATTTAAGCTGGAGTTGAGCGCAATAAGAATCCCAGACCAACAAATTGCAACCCTAAAATTTATCTTATCATTCCCGAAATAGAGATAACAGACGGAAAATGGTATGTAACAGAAATAACAGAGAAGTACGACAAGTCCACAAGACATGGCGAGGTTTCTTTCTCGTAGAGATTTTCTCCTTTCTTCCATATTGGAGGATTTCTGTTCTGCTGAACAATCACCGATGCCATTTGAAAAGTGCATCGGTATTAAATGCTAGAAAAAACAAGACTATTACTGCATTCACTACGGTGTGAAGATTTCCAGGGATTAATCTGATGAGAGGACCAGTTACAGTAACCCAAACTACAATACAGCAAGCACATGTCAACATCCTGGCCTTTGTTACATATGAACGATGTAGGATCGGGTGCAAAATACTCAAGTACCTCTCCAAAGTTAACAAACATAGTGCCGTCAAGGATATTCCAACCGGTATGAATGCTATGGCCTGTAGAACAACAACATCAACACAAGATGCGTTACCCCGCAGTTCAACTACTGCAAGTGCAATATTTGCGGGAACAGATATTAATCCGACGGCTACATCGAAAATTGACTGAACGAGAATTAGAAAATAACAAAGTTTTTCCTTCAGATGTGAACTTTTGAAAATGGTTAGCACTGAAATGCCGTTCAACAGCACAGTAGGAATTATCAACATGCCACTCACCACGCAGTAAACAGTTTGGACGAGAACATATTTTCTTGAAGGAAATTGTGTGACAACGAATAAAGCGCCGTCTTCACCATAATTACAGCACATTTCTATGAAGGGATCTCCAGTGTTATTTGTGATACACATATTTGGCAACGAATGGGCTCAGTTCCTTGCTTAAATGTAGGAGTGAAGAGGGCGCATCTTAAGTACAAAAATTGTTTTTAATTATGTTTGACATGTGTTTTCATATCTTAATACGCTTTTTATTAACAGTGCCGATAATTTTTACAAAAATCTGAATTAATTATTCTTTATGATATCATGTAACATAAAGCAAGAAAAATTCCAGCTGTGGTTAATAGCAGGGAAATTTTCTCAAGCTGCATGCCAATCCATATACGTCAAGATCAGTTTAGCAGTAAAATAAAACATGATTGCAAAATATCGTTAAATATTAATACCGCCATTAAAAACTACAAGCAAGATACTTATAAAACATCTTAAATTATCTTGTCTAATCTTGTTTAAAAATAATTTGAAATATTGGGCGTGATCAAAACTAGCGAGTATAAATTATTCATTCCGCTTGTTTTTCGACACAACCTGATGCACCAAACCGACATATCAAGGCGACAAGGTATGTCAGCATGTAACTTCAGATTTGCGCACTGATCGTAAAACTCTAACTGGATAGAGTTTCTGCTGTGCCTAAATAAAACCAATGACGGCTTTTTTATGTGTGACCAGGACAAATGTGCAGTGCGTTTTAATCATGTTCGTACAGGTTATCGAAAGGATTGATAAGCAATGTCTGCATAACTTTTTTCGGCAATGGCCTCATAAAACACTTGCCATGCTATGAACCCCGAATGACTACTAAATCACACCATGCATGCTATGAACATTGACCGGATTTTGAAGAAATGCATCTTGTAAATTCAATCCACGATTTAAAAAACAAAAAACGATTAAAATTCACCGTAGCAAAAAAGGTGGCGACATGTCGATTTTACCAGAATGCATTGCGGGTACCAAGTAAGAATACCTGGGAGAAGATGACGAGAAGCAAAGCTAGTGAATTTTAACACAAGTAAGAAAATAACCTATTGTCTTCTATCTGTTCTTCAAAAGATGTTAATTTGCCTTTTAAACGATTTCCGAACGCAATGCATTATGGTAAAATCGACACCCGCCATCTTTTTTGCTATGGTGAATTGTAACATTTTTGTCTGATGCATAGTTATCACAGTTCAATCGTTTCTTGTTTGTTTTTAACTCGAGTATTGAGTTCACACCATGCTAGATCTCATTATTTAGTGTCTTAAACATTTTAGAAACAATTGGAAATGAAGCTAGGCATTCGCAGCTAAATAGCAAAAGACATTTGCTTGATAATTTGGCTAGTTCGTACACGTCGCGATACGATTTGCTGGAATTTTAATCGATTTTAGAACCTTATCTTATTAATAACCTGGCTTCAAAATTCATTCATTAAGGAGCTTTATCCAGTTACAGTTTTCAGAGATTTCAGTTACATTGCAACATTTTAACCAGTATGATGACAACTTTGTCATATTATTTATGTAATATCTATAATACGAGCGAAGTGTGTGTATGGGCATTTATTTAACCGAGAATAGTTTAAAACACCAACTGTGCATTAACTTTACAGATCGTCGTGCGCCATATCTAATCCATTAACTTTAATGCATGTCGTCTAGCGTCGTATTACTAAACATCATTTGGCTTTACAAATACATACATGTCACCGTTTAATATATATTTACAGTGATTTTTGTTGGAGAGTTACGTTAATGTTTATTTGACATAAAAACGTCTGTTTCAGCATGAAAATAACCAGAAACTCTTTCAAGGAATATAACATTTCACTTTAGTTGTGACGTCACGCACATCCAAGATAATAATATCAAAAACTAACATTGTGATACAAGAAAAATTATTTGTGCGTTTTCTACTTATTATGTATGTCTCTTAAAACATTCAATGCTCCTTGCCTTAGTAATGGTCGTTTCAAAAAGAAAACAAGAGAATTTAGGCTTGAATTGAGCAAAAGAATAATCCCAGACCAGCAAGTCGAAACTCTTAATTTTATCTGATCATCTTGGAAATAAATGTAACAGGCAACAAAAAATATATAACAGAAATAGCACAATATTACAACAAGTGCACAAGACTTGGCAAGGTTTCTTTCTCGTAACAGTTTTCTTTTCTCTCCCAAATTTGATGAACTTTGTTCCGCGGAGCAATTAACGATGTTGTCAATTCAAAAGTGCATCTTTTTTACTGCAAGGTATATCCTTGTATAGGCAAATGTATTAAATGCGAGAAAGAAAAATACGGTCACAACATTCACCGCAGTGTGCAATTCCTCCCATGTGATGAATCTGACGTGAGGACCAGTTGCAGTAACCCAAACTACAAGACAGCTAGCACACGCCAAAATCCGCCCCTTTGTTAAACGAGAACGATGAAGAATCGGGTGCATAATACTTATGTACCTTTCTAAAGTTAACAAACATGTTGTCGTCAAGGATATAACAGAAGGTAAGAACGCTATAGCCTGTAGAATAACCATATGAACACAAGTTGCGATACTCCGCAGTTCAAATGTACAAGAGTGATATTTGCAGGTACAGCTATTACTCCCACGGCCATACCAAAAATTGACTGAATGAGAATTAGAAAGTAACAAAGTTTTTCCTTCAGATGAGAACTTTTCAAAACGGTTAGCACTGAAATGCTGCTCAACAGTACAGTAGGAATTATTAATAACCCAGTCACGACGCAGTAAATTGTTTGGACAACAATTATACTTTCTAGAAGGAAATTGTGTGACAATGAACAAAGTACTGCCTCCACCATAGTCACAGCACATTTCTATTAAAGGATTTCTGCTGTTATTCACGGTACACATATTTGGCAACGAATGTGTGTTCAATTCCTTTAATAAATCTAGAGTTGTCTAAATGTTGGACAACAGCGTATTTTAACTACAAGGTGTTTTTAATTATGTACTATATGCATTAATTTTCATACCATAACATGCTTTCTATTAACAGTGCCGACAATTTTATGGAAAACTATTTATATTGTTCTTTATGATATTGTATAATAATAAGTGTTGAAAAATCTTATATAGCTCGGGTTGAAGCAGCGAAATTTTAGATTTTATTAGATTTCCCCATAATATATTTACAAAGTAAAAATAGTATATATATATACAAATATTTAGGGCTAGGGCCCTTTGGAAAACCTACTGGACTTTTATATTTGCATATATGCCAAGACCAGTTCACCAGTAAAATACTACATTGTAAAGTAATACGGCTATTATATGAACAATGCCATAAAAACTGCACAAAAGAAGCCTAAAAACATTTAAAAATTATATTTTGACTAATTCCATTTGAAAACTCCTAATCAATAGTTTGTTTTTTAAAATTTAATTTTAGCCCAAAAATGTCAAATGAACTATGGGGATAATGAACGTTCGTTTTACGAAAAAAGAACGTTCTTTCTAAACAATTTCGAAATTCGCAAATCCATAAAACAATTTGCGCTGGTGGCGAAGCCAGCCCGACATTTAGTCATGCAAATACAAATTTTTCTGTGTCTAAAGACTGTATAAGTAATAAATTTCTAAAGAAATCAATAATGATAATGATTTAAATTTGCATTTGCCTGACCAAATGACGGGCTGGCGTCCCTAGTGTGCCACGACCACGACCATATTGCTCAACTCATACAGCAGTTATGCTTCATGCAGGCTCAATAGTTTAGGGGTTCAAACTTAGATGTTGAGCAAGTATAGAAATTGCGTCGGTATAGAAATTTACTATTCTAAGTGAAAAACACTGTCTTTCGCTATTTACACTCTTCTAAGCAGTGGCGGATCCAGGGTAAGTCAAAATAAATTATAAAGCTATTTTGAATTTGAAATTGAGCTGCCATAACAATGTCATAGGTTATGAATTTCAAAAGAATAAAACCTAACCAATGAAGTTGCTTTGAAGGTATTTTAAAATGTAAATATATCCTAGAATGAGCTGTGGTAATTTATTTTGACTTACGCTAGATCCGCCACTGGTTCTAAGTAAAAAATACGAAAAATGGCGAAATTCTGTTTTCTACGTATAGAAATTTTAACACAGTTTTTGAACTCGTTTATTGAACATTACTTGAAAATTACTTCGGCCAACATTCGGCCAGTAGTGAGAAACACCGCCGCGTATTCTGGCGAGTTGTACGGTAAATAAAAATTCCATTATATTTCTACTTCAAAAAGTATTTCCACTTTAGTAGTGTTACTGAGACAATTTTTCTAACTCATTTAGGCAACAATTCGAGTTGTGAAAATAGATTATGGACGCATCTTTGCTGTATATTATTTTGCAACACATTTTATGTTTCCGATACTCAGTCATTTCATCATGCATATGCAGGTATATAGCCAACACATGGAGTATAGGTTGCAATCGTCACAATCCTCAGAGAAAACACTCAGGGTACCCAATCGCTACGAATATTAAAAAAGTATTTATAATTCCTTGAATTAAATTTCATACAGCCAGAGTCGGAGATGCATACTTCGTTAAAAATTCATGCATGCACTTCTCAACTTCATTATTATAGTCACTCATCTGCTATGAGAAATAGTTATAGTATATATAAATTTACTAAAATTTAAATCTGTTATGAGAAATAGTTTAGTATATATAAATTTACTAAAATTTACCAATTTTAATTCGCAAATGGGAGTACATTTCCATGCAACGATGGAAATTTGCAATTTCGACTGGCTATTTTATCTCATTCGAATTTGGCATCCAAAAACTAAAATTTGGTATCTTTTGGCCGACGTAAACGAAATATTTCTGTAAATGATACATTGAGTGCGCCAGAGTAATCTAAAGTTTGAGTTTTTTGAACAGTCTTTATATGTATTCAATGTAGCAAAAGCAATAATGAAATTTCTCGTGCAGAAAATAGTTACCTATATATGTTTAATTATGAACAATATGCATATACTATTAATCACTTGGTGAGCTTTATAATTATTGAGTATTGTAATAAAAAAGTTCACATATATTATCACAATAAATCAGTTGTAACAGTTGATTTTAATCACGATGCAGTAAGCGCTTGTTATTGCTTCTTGGCCTGTACGAGTAAATGTTCGAATTTCAAGGATCAAAGGAGCGCAAAACGAAACGAAAGAAGCAAATATTACGAGAAAATCTATATGGCAAGTAATTCGTCGTTGCAGTTTTGGGTTATGGGATGCATTGCTGATGAAGTGTACCTTCCATTGACGTTGGAAATTGTCGTTGGAGGGACGCTTATTATCATTTTCAATATTCTCGCATGTTTTTGTGGGACACTGGCCAACGGTCTTGTTATAACGGCATACTATCGTAACTCTCGTCTGCAAACTATTCAAAACACGATATTTCTCTTGCTTGCCATCACAGACATCAGCGTGACCGCTTTAGTTCAGCCAGCATACGCAGCAGCTTGGATATATGATTTGATAGGGAAACGTCGTTGCTATCTGTGGAATATCGTCTCGTTATCGTCCATGCTTCTTGTCTATTTATCACTCTTAACGATGATCATTCTCAGTCTACAAAGTTACATTACGCTGGCTTACCCTTATAGTCACCAAAATATCGTTACTATGCGCCGTTTGAAAGTTATATGGATGCTAGTTTTCATTTTGATAGTTTTTGCAACTTTCGCAGAAAATTTTCATTCACGAATGAGGAGTTACCTTTCTGTTTGTTTAATATCCTTAACAATCTTCATCGTGGTTTCTACTTGGATTTGGACTTATAAACTCATCGCCCGACATCGTAAATCCATTCAAACCACTCAGACTCCTTCGTCTTCAGAAATTGTCTCAACCAAAAAGACACTCAGATCAACATTCACCGCTCTCGCCGTTATTCTAAGTCTTTTGTTTTGTTATTTTTTTGGTTTGTGTTTCACTTTACTTAAAACGTTAAATGTTTTAAGAGTGAGCAGCTATGGTAGGACTTTGCTTCTGGCAGCAACAGGAACAACATTGATCTACCTGAACTCTCTGCTAAACCCTTGTCTTGTATTTTGGCGACAGAGCAGCTTCAGAGATGAGGTTAAGAATGTGTTTTATTAAAGACAAATATAAAAGTGAAACAAATTATATGTATAAAGAAGACTCGGATCGTGTGTGTGCCTGAAATCGACACCAGAAATCATTACCGTCTGGCTTTCATTATATTTCGGGGTTTTTCGTCCAGAATTATCGCGCCATGCTCGCCCTCTTTTGAGGACATCATTTTGGATTCTAAACCTTAAAGCGTTGGCCCAACGTTTTCAAGTTTGGTATGAGCAGAAGCATATGCGTGAAATATGACACTGCCCCTTTAATTAGTGCTAAATTATGCATTTCAATACGGCCGACATCTTTGCCGCAGAAAAGGTGATTTAAGGTGTTACCCTACAGTTGCCAGGGTAGATCTATATTGATCAGTGTGGAGCTTCTCGAATAGGTTTCTCTGCAATCGATATCCACGAATATCTCAAAATCTGAATTGAAAACCTACCTTTAAATTTTGAAATATTTTTCCTTCATAGATCAACAAACATCTAAAAGAATGTCAGAAAATTTGACTGAAGAGAAAGAAAGTTATTGTTCATTAATTGTGAAAAATTAAGCACTAAAACTACAAAAAATAGTACCATATAGTTATCATAGCAACGCTTATTTGGTTTCTATTTGGTTGTTATATATGCACATCAAAGACCTTCATATCTTTCCTGAAAGCTCTTGCATTGCCCAGTTTTAAGTGTAGTCAGTACAAATTTCGTTGCAAGCTAATGTGTCTCGAATTCCAATTGGCCATTTCAACTTTTTTGCAAAATCTGGTTTTCCTAGTTGTAATATGTAGCAGTATGCAAATATTGAACATCGAAAAGTAAGGTGTATTGTTTGCTGACTATTACTCAGTTCTAAGCTAAGACGTAGCTGCTATGCCGGATTCGTTCCCAGTCGTTATTTAACGAAGCGAATTGTTTCCATAACTCTATTGAAACACGCGCGAGTTGCGTGAATTTCATGGAAATTTTGAAGACAAAAATAAAAAATAACGGCTAAACAAACAAGTTTATAGTCACCGAAAAAGCGGGAAACTGTTTATTATTATTGCAATGAACAACAAGAAGGAAATGTTTGGCATGAATGCTCATGAAGAAGACATTCATTTCTTTAAAAACTGATTGTTTTCACGCTCATTGAACACCCAAAGATTTGCATTGCAGCGGTAAATCGTCAGACTGGCTACATACGACGTACACATGGCTAATTTTTTCCGCCAAGTTCAAAATTACAATTTTCTTTCGTGAGAATGATAAAATTGAAACAGAAGCAAATTTTCCTATCCTTTTTAGCAGATTTCAAATTCCCATGACCACTTGCAAGTCTGGGGCGAGTACATCATTGCTTCGTGAAATTTACTAGACGTTGCTTTTTATTGCTATAGGTGATGACTGGTGGCTCAAATTTCAACATGCAAGGTGATTTCGGCCCGATATAGAAATTATTCAACATCGAGATGGAGTGCCACAAAATCATAATTAAACCCGCGCACATAACAAAACAATTAAATGAGGTCCTAAAGGATATTGAAAATTTAAACTAAAAAGCCGGCTGTTATTAATATTTTAACATATTATTGCACTGCATGATAAAGATAAAAATGCTGTGCTAAAATAACAATTTTACGCGCACGATGCCTTCTAATTAAGCCTGGTCCTCACTGGAAAATTATTCAATCTGTCCTGTTCTTGTTTGAGAAACATCTTCAATCTTTTTGGCACTTATCGAACTCCTTCTTCAATACTGAATTTTTTTCTCAGAATAATATCTGAATAAAATCAAACTGCTATTAGCCGCCCGGCCAGTCTTATTTTTTTTTTCATTTTTATTATAATCTCACATTTGAAAGATATAAGGATTTTTCCATATTTCTCCGAGCACACATTGTAGATAATTAAAAACGAGTTTTATATTTAAGATAAATACCTATCAATCGATATATTAATTGTATACTGCATACTTCGCACTCGATGCAGAGCGCTTCATTGCTCGTAATGTATCTGTTAATGACCCAAGCTGTTGAATAAAAAGTAACACTTCAAAAATGCAAAGCTTATGTGGGAGAAGGGGTTCTGGGGTAAGAAGACTCTAATTGTATAATGCATGGCTTCATCCCTACTCATGTCACATCCTATGCTGCACTGATTCTGAACTGAAAATGCTCTGTAATAGAGCCTTGCCAGGGGTGGCCAATCCCTGACGAAACCTGACCAAGATAACAACACTTGGACAGTCCTTAGGCCCCAACCTGTCCAGGGAGCATAAAAACTCCAATGAACAGTCCTTAACCTGACCAAGGGGCGCTAGGCCCCTATGGACAGTCCTCAGGTAGATGTTGTATATATGTGACGTATTGAGTCTATGGGGCTGAAGTTGACATTTTAGAGACTTCATCCCGAACCACGTAATTTATTAACGAAACCAACAAAATAACTTTCTTTTGTTTTTACATGATTCTATATAGTATGTATTATCTAAGTATGATGATGTTAGTCAGTGAATATTAGAAAATTAATCAATGAGTTAACTACATTCGACCGTTCCCTTGCACGTGCCTTCGTATATTTATCTACTCTTAAAACAGTGTTTTCGTTGACGGTATCGATATTACATTTCCGTATATTTTTCTTTTCTTTTCTTTTTTTTTTTTTTTTTTTTGCTTAAGTTATTTTTTGTAATAACGTTATATGAAGTATATCTACAGTAATCATAATATCGAAAGCTTTCTAATTTAAGTGATATGAGGCTTTTGAACGCATTGAAGGTAAACGTAAAAATCGCAAGGCATTGGAAAAACAGTGGTGGGTGGGTGGGAAAATTTTCTTAAACAAGTTTACTGCACGAGTGCTAACTGTGAATGGTGGTCCTATGATATGATCCGCATAATCTGCGCAAGTACCCTGTGCTGGAATAAGCCTTATCATTGGTTAATTCCCGTCCACACCACAGGAGGTTTTACATGCCTATGCAATAACACGAGCATTACACGTGAACGGCATGCAGCTAGTTTGGCTTTCAGCCATTATTATAACTCGATAAGATAAGATGGGATTATCTCATTGACGTAGTCGGAAGGAACTATCTTTTCGCACCTTTTACATAAAAGCTTACCTTCAACACGTTGCTTCATTAACTTAAATTTATATAACTATAAATTTGCTAAAAATGAATAATACCACAGATCCTTTCATAGAGATGTGTGCATACAGTGAAAGCAGCCCTTTTTCATCATTAGAGAATTTTCTTCTAGAAAACACCCAGACTTTATTCATTGTCGCAAGTGGTGTGTTAATAATTCCTACTATATTGTTGAACGGCATTTTCGTGCTAAAAATCTGGAAAAGTTCTCATCTAAAAGCAAAGCTTTGTTACTTTCTAGTTCTCATTCATTCAGTTGTAGATTTAGCAGTTGGGGCAGCGTCCGTACCCCGCATCTACGGTGCATGCAGCATTTGAACTGCGACGTGTTTCAAGTTGTGCGAAAGTTGTTACTTTACAGGCAACAGCGCTTACACTGGCGGGAATATCTTTGATGACTACATGGCTGCTAATGTTTGAAAGATACATGCACCCTACATGTATTTTGCCCCCGATACTTCATCGTTCCCATTTAAAAAAAGCTAGAGTGGTGGTATTTGCCTGTTGTGCCAGCGTTTTGGTTACTGTAACTGGTCCCCTGGAATCCTCTCTGTGCAACTTCACAACGTACTTAGTTGTACGATAATACTCGTCATCCTCGCATTTAACACGGTTGCCTACTTCAGTATATACTACACTGTACGAAATATGAATTCTTCAAATGACAGTATCGGTGTGTTCAACAGAACACAGTTCATCAAATTTGGCAGAAAAGAGAGAACTATTACGAGAAAAGAACCTTGCGAAGTCTTGTGCACTTGCCGTGTAGCGTTAGGCTATCTCTGTTATATAACTTTTGTTGTCTGCTGTATTTAGTTCCAAAATGATTATATAAACCTTAGGGTGGCGACTTCGTGGTCTGGGGTGGTTCTATTGCTTAATTCGAGCCTAGATTCTCTTGTATTCTTTTGGAAAAGACCACTACTAAGACAAGAAGCGTTGAAAGTTTTAACAAAAATGACCGGCATAGCACGTTTTAACGCTGTTCCCTCATGAATGTAAATTTAAAATCAAAATGTAAATTTGAACATTCGAAATATACAAAACTACATATTAATTATTATCTTGCCTGCCAAACTACTGTTAATATAGTCTACTGATACAACGCTGTACATGTCAGACTAGTCTAGTTGATATTTTATGGCCGGTTTACACGATGTGACAAGTCGCATGCGATTGTTACTCTCGCGTATGAAAACGACTGCAACGTCATTAAATGATGGGCAAAACTTCACATCTAACATCTTTACGCATATTTACTCAATTACATACGCCATAATAAGAATTGCACGTGACATGCCGTACCGTGCTGCCTTGTGCTGTGGCCACCAGCTTTCCATAATCACAAGGAAATTTCTGTAAATAAATGTTATGGTCAAGTTTTATCTTACTGGTTATTAATCACCGAGCTAGCAGAACGAAACGTTGCCCGGCTATTTACACCCAAGTAAAGGAAACATAGTCCGTCTAGAAAAACTGTTTCCAGCATTTAGGAACAACCATCGAGGACAACTTTAATTCATTGGCAATGTCTACATACCGCCCGGGAAAATAGTCCGTTGCCTCAATTCCATTGACTTTAATTCCTCGGACAATGCCTTGCCTGGTCGGTAAGACCTAGCTTTTACATTAACTTTCACATTGTGCTTTCGATAACGAACCTGAATTCAACGCGTCGATCCCGCCCTAGCAATACATATTTACTGGCATAGAAACGTCACGTTTCAACGCCCACAACACACGCGACAACGACTTTCGTTAAACACTCAACCTAAATCGGCTGTATTTGAGACAACTGTCCCTATACTTTACTAAACACTTTTTTACAAACTTTTAAAGCTTGCTATCTTAACAATGGTCTTTTTCAAAAGAAAACCATTGAATGAAGGCTTGAATTCAGAGCACCAACAGTCGCAGAGAACGAAATTGCAGTTGTAAACTGTATACGGTCATCTTTGAAACACGGATAGCAAAGAGCAAAAGGTATATAACAGAAATAGCTAAGTAAAACAAGTGCACAAGACTTGGGAAGGTTCCGCTTTCGCAATGATTTTCTTTTTTCGGCCATGTTTGACACACATTGTTGTGTTGAATTATCCCCGATACCGTCGTTTGGATACCTCGATACTGTCGTTTTAGCAGCAAAGTATATTCTCAGATAGCCAAATGTATTAAATACGAGAATGACCAATACCATCGTAGATTTAAACGTGTGACTGATGTTGTTCTGAGATGATTCTAAATACAGGACCTGTTATACCAATTACTTTTTTTAAGTCGGTTTTCTTTGATGCACCGCGGGTTGTATCCAGGTTATTTACCCTGAATAAATAATTCGATCAAATTTGTGGAAAAATCTCGACGAATCTCGACTTAAATGTTTAAAGTCAAAAGACTCTGTTAGAAAACCTCCTCAAAAATAAAATAAGTTAGATACCTCAAAAGTCGGGATTTATGTCATATAAAGTCCTCGGACGCTGCGCATCCTCGGGGTCTTTAGCTATATGACATAAATCCCTCCTTCTCGGTATTCAACTCTAACTTAAAACAGTATCACAGGAAATAAATATCAACAGTAGCACTGTTGTTGCGTGCATGTGAACGATGGAGCATGGGATGTCAGGCACTAAAATATCTTTCACATGTTAACAAAAAGGATGTTCCTACTGGTATATACGCTACTGCCTGTAAAACGAAGGCATTGAGACAATCGGCGATATCCAACAATTCAATTGCTGAACGAACAATATGCAATGGTAGAGATATTACTCCGACTGCTCATTCTTTTACTTTGTTTTCCCTCCGTTTTCTTTGTTTTCTCAGACAACTACCCAAATGTCGGTTTGGTTTGTTCATTCAGGCAAACTATCAACCCTACAAGATTTAAAACACTTGTATAAAGCCGTGTTATAATTTGATCTTGCGCTGTGGTTGTAAATTGCAAGTATATTAGAGGCCATGTTTTCAAAAAGGAATAAAAATCACTGGAAAATCTACGGTAAGCATGAAATAACAAGGCCAACAAATGGTTGAAATTTCAGTTTCACGTAACGTAAAAACAGCATACCAATGAAAACCTTGCTTAAAATATATATGTAAGACAATCAAACAGCCATACTGCATGAATTTACCCTAGTCTTTGTTTCATTCTAGTTCGAACTTTATAGATTACAGCACAAAACTCGATTTAGTTTGCACTATATTTATATTATTGGCATGCCAAAAATTAAGCGTCCCGCAAATACGACATTTTTTACATAAAGTGAAAAATTGAAGCGTAGCACTCCATAGGTTTGTGTGATTATAGCTATGAGGATGGATTGCGGTTTGTGGATGTACAACAGACAAAAACCCCAGATTTTCGGTAGGGAATTTATAATTGTCCCCCATTATTTACACATACTGTATTTTGCTTCTCATTTTGCAAAGTATTACCCATGGGACACACGATTAGTGTCTGCTTCAATCCAGTAAAACATCAATGTATATTTCTTCCCACGACGTTCTAAGATATGTCTGCAAAAGACGTTACGTGTAAATCATCTGAATTAACATTTCGAAAATAATTATTTTTCTTAAAACTTTCAGCGCTTCTTCCCTTAGTAATGGTCTTTTCCAGAAGAAAACAATGGAGTTCAAGCTTGAGTTGAGCGTAAAAACAGTCGACGACCAAGTAATTGCAACCCTAAAGTTTATATGATCATCTTTGAAGAAGACGTAAGAAATAACGAAAGGTATATAACAGAAATAACTGATTAGTACGACCAGTGCGCAAGACTTGGCAAGGCTCCGTTCTCGTAATGATTTTCTTTTCTTAACCATGTTCGATGATCTCTGTTCTGTTGAATAATCACCGATACAGTTGTTTGAGAAGTGCATGTGTCTTACTGCAAAGTATATTCTTGCGTAGGCAAATGTATTAAGTACGAGAAGAACCAATACTATTGCAGTGTTAAATGTACTGTGAAGTTTCTCCGAGACGACTCTAAAGACAGGACCTGTTACACTAACCACAACGCCAGCGCAACAAAGATATACCAACATCTGTGACTTTGTTAAGTATGAACGATGAAGTATTGGGTGTAAAATACTCAAATATCTCTCAAAAGTTAGCAAATATATCGTCATAAACGATGTTCCCACTGGTATATACGCTATTGCCTGTAGAACAAAAGCATTAACACAATCAGCAACACCGCACAACTCCATGACTCCGCGAGCGATATTTAAGGGTATAGATACTAATCCAACTGTTAAATCAACAATCGACTGAATAAGAATTAGAAAGTAACAAAATTTTGCCTTTAGATGAGAACTTTTCCATATCGTCAGCACCGAGATGCCGTTCAGCAATACGGTAGGAATTATTAACATGGAATTTGCGAAGCAGTAGAAAATCTGGTTGATAACATATTTCCTCGAAGGAAATTGTGCGACAATAGACGAAGCACTGCTTAAACCATAGTTACACATCTCTGCAAAAGGATCTGTGATGTTGATTCGGGTAGTCATATTTGACATTATTCTTTGAATGTGAGCCTACTTGTTTCAGAGTATTGTGAATGCGTCTTAACATCTCATGTACTAAATTGACGTGTTGTAACTTTTAATGCCAGACGACTGTCTTGCATATATTAAGTATAGTTTATGTAACTCGTGTATGTTTGTACTTGCTATGAAGACAACTAATAAAATATTATTCTAGAAAAAGTTCTCGATTTTTAATTAACACGATCGCGATGTTTTATTACAATGGAATTAAAAAAAATATTGGCATACAACGCGCCTTTTAATTAAAGTTTTGTCTCGCTCGAAATTACGACACACAGGTGTCGCTCAAAGAACTGACGGGTAAATTTACCTTGCGAATGTTTACGTCATTAATTTTTATATTTTATATGATATAAACCTTTTTTTCACGTGCTTATTGTATTCCCGCTGAACTGACGGATCTCACGTTTTAGAAAGGTTATCCGTCTGCGACATGAACTATAGGGTAATTCAAGAATTGCTATTGGTGGATTTAGCAAAAACACAATACACACGTGACGATGAAGAAATATATTTTTGCTTAAAGATGTCCAACATAGATAATGAGTTATATTCTTATTCTAATGAGTTTCTAAACCATCTCTTCTATTAACTATGGGTACCTATCTTTTCTGGGTAAAAAAAATTTGTCTCAACAAAATGGCAGACTTCGAATAGTATTCTGGCTCGTCCCAATTTCATCATTGGCAAAGGATTTTCGCGCGGTCAAGAGCTCGTTGCACTCCTGGTCAAATTCAATATGGCGGATTTCGAAGGGCACGCTGGAATAAAGTGGAGATCCGCCACCGAGCATGCATTCTGTAAAGATAATATTTAGACAATGTTTTATTCAGGTTCTCATGTAGCAGCAGCGTTCGTACAAAAATATGGTCAACGTAAAAGCGAGTTTCACATGCGACGATGTTTTGTTTTTATGGTTTGTTTTTAGGTGACAAATGGAGACTGCGGCAATCATTTTGTAATTCGGACACAGACATCACTTCTCCTCGCCCATGCGCTTGACAGTGGGGGCACCTCTATAATTTAGCAACCCTAGATGATCGGTAGTATTTTGGCGTTCATAGCACCTGTTGAATAGTGCTTTTGCTTTAATAGTTTAAAGGAAAATGGCAATATATTTTTTATCAGTTGTTCATAAAAAGCCTTTGAAGTAATTGTAAAATCCGTTGTTAGGTGAGTGAAGGACAAGTGACATTAGCAATCTGCCATCTTGTTTTATAATTAGGTCTATTTTAATGACGTGACAATCTGGGATACATTTTCTTCTTCGAAATTTACATAAGAAGTATATACATACAAATTCAGTTGGATTTCAACATTCAATATACTTTCTTCTTCAAGAGAAAAAAACAGTTACCCTGTTTGTGACATCATGGACTTTTTGGATATCCACGATGGCGGATGACTAGTGACTTTGTCCTTCAATATTCCAGAAACTGTACATGTTATCAAAACATTAACAACAGATGTTACAGTAACTTTAAAGGTTCTTATCAATAAATTGTACAGGGTGCAAAATACTCAAATTATTATGTTTAAAGGTTGTCATTGCAACCGGTAAGAAGACTACTGCATGCACGTAGGCTATTAAACAACTGACTAGAGAACAAATGGAAAGTAACTAAGTGTAATCACGCTTTTTGCGACACACTAAAATTTCTGGCTGATGTCTGACATAGTTTGTGGAAGGAGATTGTGTTGCATTTATTAACAACGTGCGGCTAACACCACAATCACACATGTCTATATGAGGATTTAACGTATTGTTCGAGTACTCGTATTAGCATTGATTTCAATAAATTAAAATATGTGACATAGAAGCGCGTTTTATTGTCCAACGTTTGCTTTAAATATGACTTAAAAGACTTTTCTGTATAATTATATATGCGATGCGTGCTTCATTTTAACTAAGAAAAAAATACCTAGAATAACTTGTTAATGCAACTTTGGTTGTGCAAATTCATGCCGAAAAAGATTTTATCAAGCGTTATATCAGTTCACTAGATGAGAACTTTTCCATATGGTACGCGCTGAAATACTGTCTAGTAAAATTTAGTCTCTGCAAATGTTTCCGTAATGTTGTTTTGTGTGCTCATATTTGACATTAATGTTATGCATGCGTTAAAGAATAGTTATATCTTATAGTTTAATCGAGTAGTAACGTATATTACAATATGTACGTTCTATTACTTGCATGCATGTTTTATTTTAAATACATCTCACAATTACCCACTGCGTCTCTATTTTTATACCTTAACATAAAATTTGCGTTGGTTATGACAACTTTAATAAAAAATCACATAAAAAATTCTCAATTTCAACAGGCTATGCAATGTTTAATTTAAATGAACTTCCGAAAAAAAATATGGAAAATCGTATAGAAAAGCATTTTGAATTAAAGTTTTGAGGTTTGTCGGCCGAAAACCTAATTTAAGTTGTTGTTGGGTCATTTGCGTGTGTGTTTTTTATTCAGAGTACTTTCGTACACAAGATATTTCGTATATATTATTGCGATGTGTTTTCTCATCCAAATTAGAAAATAACAAGCACCTGTATGCGTAGTTTCAAAATTGATATTTCATTGAGATCACTAAGTAAATGCACGCATAGGAGGGGGCTTTTCACGATATTAATTGCTCCTAGTATATAACTCGCCATGTCATGTGCATTTATTTCAAATTGGATTTGAATCCATTTTATCCATATTAACTGTAGATACAGTGTGCATCAGAAATACGTACATGCGTGCAAATAATAATAATAATAATAATAATAATAATAATAATAATAATAATAATAATAATAATAATAATAATAATAATAATAATAATAATAATAATAATAATAATAATAATAATAATAATAATAATAATAATAATAATAATAACTTTATTTATACTGTTAATTATCCCATCAGCAATACTGCTGGTATTAACGGGAGAACAGTGTTTATGAATATTTTAACAGGAATATACAGTCATATATGTTACTGACCTAAAACGAATTACAGACTATACAAATACTATTTACTGAACAATTTACAATTATATACTACATATGTGGGATGCATTGTCAATAGCTGCAAGATAAGTATAAACAGAACGTTTAAAACGGGAGAGTGATTTAATGTCCCTTAATTCGGAAGGCAACGAGTTCCAGTCTTTAGCCGCAGCATATTTAAATGTGGACTGTCCCATGGCAGATTTAACTGTTGGAAGGTCAAGTAATGTTTTATCTCTCAAGTTTCTTTGGTGAACATTAAACCTAAATTTAAATGTGTCTTTTAATTGAATTGGACAATCCATTTTGTTTACTATTCTAAAGATACAAATGAATCTTAAGAAACGTCTTCTACTACACAGTGTTAGCAACTTTAACTCATTGCGCATGTCTTGCGTACATTTCCGTCTGCCTTGATGGAGAATGATCCTCATTGCACGATTCTGTAGCTTTTCTACGCGTTTAGTTTGAGTTATTCCACACTCGTGCCAAACAGTTGAACCATAGTCCAGAATAGGAAGTACCGTTTGTTTGTAAATTCGGAGTAAAACAGATGAAGGTAGAAACAAGGAGAGTCGATTGAGTAAACCAAACTTGGGATACATACGTTGACATAATCTGTTCACATGATATTCCCAGGAAAGTGTGTTACTAATACGAAGACCAAGGTAATTGAATGTGCTGACTTCATCAAGCTTCTCATTATCCAGATAGATTTCAATCTTATTCGCCTTTTTTAATGCTTGGCGGGATCCTATCTACATGGATTTCGTTTTCTTAACGTTTGGTATCATCTTGTTGTCAGCCAACCATTGGTCCACTCGCTGCAGGTCTTGATTTATCATAGACTGAGCCAGATCAAGATTAGAGTGAGAACAATGTGCTTCAATGTCATCAGCATAGAGCGATGGTTTAGAATCAACGAAGCTATTAGCTATTGGATTGAAAGTTAAACAAAATAACGAAGGACCAAGCACGGAACCTTGTGGTACACCATAATTAACAGTTAGTGATTCAGATTTGGCATTATTGCACACTACATATTGCTCTCTGTTGGTGAGATACCATAAAAACCAATTTGCCTCAATTTGTCCAAATCCATATTTGTTTAATCTGTCTAAAAGGACATCGTGATCGATAACGTCGAATGCCTTTCGTAAATGACTGCCACTGAATATTGTTTTTGGTCTACGGCAGATTTTAAAGAGTCGATAACTTGTATCAGGGCTGTGGTGGTCGAGCTGTGTTTAGTATATGCGTATTGATTTAGTTGACGAAAGGTTTGAAACTCTATATCGTGTTCTTGTAGTAACACACGATTCGCATATCTTGGAAAGACAGGGCAAAATGGAAATGGGTCTGTAATTGTCTCGATTATTTCTGTTGCTTCCCTTTGAAATGCATGATATTTTTGCAGTTTTCCATCTATCCGGAAATATCTCAGTCTCCAAAGAACTGTTTATTACACACGACAGACTCTGTGAGATGTGTCCAGCAGCTATCTTAAGAACCTTAGCCGGGATGTTATCATGTCCAGTAGCCTTATTTGGTTTTAGGTTTGCTAGCATTCTAAATATTTCTTCATCTGTTGTGGGGCGAAAGTGAAGTACAGAATTTGATGTAGGACTTTGTAAGGTTGGGGTGGATATGGTTTCATATTGAGGATTTGAGGCGAGAAGGGCCGATGTACTGTTTCTTGTGGAAAGCAAATCTTTTGCAATAGATGTAAAGTACGAGTTTAATGAGTCACATATACCTTTGGAGCCCGTTATATCAACACCGTCAACAACCAGTTTTTCAACCTTCATTGATTGATTATTTGGTGGTAGTACATTCTTCATAAGTTTCCAAAACGATTTTGGATCACCCTTGCAGCCATCTAATTCTCTTTGGAAATAATCTAATTTAGCTTTACGCAAGCTACTTGTCACACGGTTCCGAAGACGTTTGTAAGCACTAAAATCATCCTCCGATTTGGCTTTCCATGCCCTCCTACGTGCTTGATCTCTGACACGCATCAATGATAGTATGTCACGATTTATCCACGGGTGTGTATCCTTTCTGATGCGCTTACGTCTCACAGGAAAGAAATATTCATGATTGGCCTAAAAAGTTGTTCCCAAATAGAAAGTTTAACATTTGGATCGTCATAGATATTCATCATATCCCAAGATATCTTATCGATCGAATTTCGGAAACTTTCATGATTTTCACATAGATCTATCTTACGTGATGTTATTATGCGGTGGTTTCTTTGACTGATCTTGGTCAAATTTAGGGATCCAAATATTGGGGAATGGTCACTGAACCCAGACTGGATGATTCCAGCTGAAGAGAACAGTTCTGGAGCTGATGTTATTAGCAAATCAATAAGGGATTGAGAGGTAAAGGTGGATCTTGTTGGCTCATGAATCAGTTGCGTTAGTTTGTACACGTCAAGAAACTCTTTGAGAGCTTTTGTTTGTGGGGATGAGTTGTTGAGGTAATCGCAATTTAAATCACCCACAATAGCAATTTGTTTACCAGATCGTAAAACCTCACGTGTGATATCATCAAGATAGTCGATGAAAGGTGCAATAGGTTTGTCAGGAGCTCTGTAGGCACAAATTATTAGTCATAACAAGTTTCTGCGCAGTTTGACTTCGATGCAAATTGTCTCGTTGTCGGGATCTTCAAGTTGGAGTTTACGCTCGTATTTCATACCATTCTTGACGTAAAGAGCTACGCCACCTCCACGAGAATTCCTGTCATTTCGTTCAATACAATATTCATTGATGTTGACCTCTGTATCAGGTACATTGTTGTTAAGCCACGTCTCGGTAGCAGCAATGAATAAAGGTTTAGATAAATGGAAAACAGTACGGAGTTCATCCACTTTAGGTAATAAACTTCTGCAGTTTAAATGTATGACTAACTCTCTATTACCATGCCTTGTATTATCTACAGCCAAGAAGCTAACAAGAGACATATTCCTTTCAAGATCAGAATTGTCCGACGCATTAATGTTTCTAGGGGTACAAATTGGGCCAGGATTGGTCTCAATGTCATTTGCTAGTAGTATCAATATAAAAGGCAGAGAAGACCTTTGTATAATAGTCATACAACCACGCATTTGTATTTTAAAGCCAAATTATATACGATCGTTAAATTAGTGAAAAAAGACGGCGAGTAAGAATCGAGTTTAGTTAATTATTCATGAAAAAGAAACATTATTTCCATGGCCCCACAGATACGGTGGTTTAGTTTTGTTCGCTCCGATCCGGGATTTAATTATAAAACAGCGTCTTCCCCTCCTTGTTTAATTTTGTGCCGCCGAGCAGCTATTGGCTTTTATTTATATATTTTCTTCACATTTGGGGTGATGGTGGTCAAAGTTGTTGTATTATGGGATTGTTTATACCACATATGTGGTGCTGATTTCCAGTCCGGTTTTAAACCTTAGGTGGACCTCTACTCTTATTTGATAAACTTTTTATACATCCGTAATGGAAAGTCTAGCTTTCGAGTCTTCTCGGATAAGGACGTTGAAACCGTAAGTTCCTTAGACCTCCTGTCAATGGGGTAATAGTATGTAGAGTAAATCGGCTTACCCAGTTAAGTTAATCAATGGTACCAAGCTAGTCACTCGCTTTTTTATCTATTTCATAACAAATGCTATCAGATTTGTCTTATTGTCTTAATCATCAAGGATACTCTGTTGACAAAGGGCTAAAAAATTTATCGTACGTCTAAAGAATGCGAATATGCAAATGTCAAATAAATTATAATATGTAGATTTTTTTAAAATTACATGATAAATTTGCACTCCTGGTACAACTTAAAAGTTGTATCAGCAGGGTTAGTTTAGTATGTACATGTATATATTTACGTTTTCGGGTGCAGTGTGGTAACGATCACACATTTTTTCCCGAAATTTTGATCTGTTGTCTCAAAACTGCAAAATGTTTTTAAATGTTTTCAAATCAATCCTCACTTCCTAGACGTTATTTTTGTGAATATATTCATTGCTTCTTGCCTCAGCAAGGGTCTTTTCCAAAAGAAAACAACGGAGTTTAGGATTGAATTCAGTGTAACAATAATCCAAGACCAAAACGTAGCAACTCTAAAATGTATCGGATCATCGCTGAAGTATATAAAACAGAAGGCAAATGGCAGATAGCAGATATAGCAGATGAGAACGACAAGTGCACAAGACTTGGCCAGGTTTCTTTCTCGAAACAATTTTCTTTTTTCGTCCATATTTGACGAACTCTGTTCTGTTGAAAAATCGCCTATGCAGCGATTCGAGAAGCGCATGTTCTTTACTGCCAAGTATATTTTCACGTAGGCACATGTATTAAATGCCAGAAAGATTACAATCACAATCACGTTGAGTGCAGTGCTAATTTTCTCTGAAATGACTCTCAACACGGGGCCTGTTACAACAAACCAAGCGGTACCACAACAAACACATATTAGCATGCGAGCCTTTGTCACATTTGAACGATGAAAAATCGGATGCAAAATGCTCATGTATCTTTCAAAAGTTAACAAACATATTGTCGTCAAGGATGCTCCCACTGGTACGTACGCCATGCTAAGAAGAAAAACCACATGAATACAACTCGCCATACCCTGTAGTTCAAGTGCAGCCAAAGCAATCATTGAAGGCATAGATAAAACTCCAACGGCTACATCGAAAATTGACTGTAGGAAAATTAGAAAGTAACAAAGTTTTTCCTTGAGATGAGAACTCTTCCAAATGGTAAACAGGGAAATGCTGTTAAGCAATACAGTAGGAATTATTAACACGCCACTTACGAAAAGGTAAAGGACCTGGCCGATAACATATTTTCTTGAAGGAAATTGCCTGACAACAAACAGGGTAACGCTCCCACTATAATCACACATCTCTATGTATGTCGTATTATTTAGAATACTCATATTTATCTTCACTTTCAATCCTCTGTCTTCTTGAAGTCTTATATGTAATATGTTAAACATGTCATGATATTGAATATAGCGTGAGGTATTGTCTTTTAATTATATCTGCCATGTAGTAATTACACCTTAATCTTCTTTGGATCGGATATAAATGCAGAAAATTTTAATTAAATGTCTCTGATATTGCTGTTTGTAATGTGGGATAAACCGATAAATTATATGAAAAAATCCTGTTGTGACCAGCTGATCGCAAAAAAACCAAAATATTTGTCAAATTCTAATAACCGAAATAAGAAAAGGCATAACGGCGGACATTGCATATCTAAGTAAAATCGACAAGTTTCGGATGCACCTTGACATTATTATTATTATTATAATAACATTATTAACATTATTATTATAATAACATTATTATTATTATTACATTATATTATTATTATTATTATTATCATTATTTTTATTATTATTATCATTATTTTTATTTTTCAGGTTGTCAGTCCTATCTTGATCGTTTTACGTGGAGGCACAATTCAATCCTTAACTTCCTCGCGCAAACACTACAGTCTATAAACGGTTATGATCTTTTCGCTGATCTACCTGGATTCAGAACTCCCTCAATTATCACTGGTGACAGATTTCGTCCAGACTTGTTATTGACATCCTCCGCAAACAACTCGTTGCTGTATATAGTTGAACTTACCGTCGGTTATGAGTCAAACCTTGAGTCAAACATCAGACGAAAGAACATTAAATATAAAGAACTTATCAAACAGCAACGAAAGTCTTTTAACGATGTTAAATTTGTAGATATCTCTATCAGCTCGTTGGGTGTTTTTGCGAAAGAGAGTTCCAATTTTTTAACGATGCTGGATGATATTGGTTTTGAGGATAAGCACAACATATACTGCATTAGGAAAATGATGACTATTGCTATCAGAACGTCTTATTACATCTTTTGCTGCCGTAATAAGGAATGGAGTGGTCCCCAACTACTAGTCTTCTAAATTGATGTTTTTTGTAATTGTTTATATGTTATTTGTCTGTAAATATGTATTGTTGTTTATTTTAGTTGCTAGAGTCATGATTCAAGTAGCCAGTTGTAAATTACCTTAATAAGCGAGATTTATAATTGTTTGTATCCCAAAAAGAAAATAATTCAATAAAGTTTCCATTATTATTATTATTATTATTATTATTATTATTATTATTATTATTATTATTATTATTATTATTATTATTATTATTATTATTATTATTATTATTATTATTATTATTATTATTATTATTATTATTATTATTATTATTATTATTATTATTATTATTATTATCATTATTATTATTATTATTATTATTATTATTATTATTATTATTATCATGATATTTAGCCAGGATACCAACATCATTTATTATGTTATTATTTATTATATTTATGCTATATTTATAGAAGTGCCGGTTAATGATATCAATGTGATGATAAGGTTTGAAAATGGGCTTCCAATCCATTATAATAAAGTATTGGAGGAAAATATTAAATATTACTGAAAACACAAAAGACCAAACATATTACATATGTTCATACAATGTTACGATTGTTACATCAATCGTGTTTTGGCGGGGATAATAGCGCCCACAAATCACTGTCCAGCAATTACTGTGCATTGCTTATATGTTAGAATTCATGACACCCACTTCTATTAACTTTTTGTTATAATGCTACGCCTTGAAAAAGAATTAATATATATACTAATTGAAATTAAAACATGGAAAACAATACGCATGGAAAGGCATCTTGCTTGAAACTTCTAAAATCATTAATAATTCATGAAGGAAATTCAAAAGAAATACATATTTAATTAGTGTTTTGAAACTAGAGGAAAAGTGTCTTAAAAGCAGGTGGCGGATTTGAAATGTCTCAGGGGACAGCGGGGCTGGTTAAGTATTCGTTTTCAAACTACTAGTAGTTTGAAATTTTTCAACGTACTAGTAGTTTGAAATTTTTCAACGTACTAGTAGTTTGAAATTTTTCAAGGTACTAGTACTTTGAATTGCATAATTGAACGAACTCCTCGTACTTGAAATCCCGGTAAAGTCCTCTGTATCGTATTTGAACTATTACATAAAAACCTTTAAAAATTGCACAATCGCTGGAAATAGAAGTTTTAAATCAACCTCGTTCCCAGGTCCTTTTAGAGGGAAGGAAAAGAACCTGGCACCGGCTGGAATTTAGAACCACGAGTCGTGGTTTTTAAATAAATTAGCGCGATAACTGCACATGCGAAATATTTTTCCAAAATCACCGTCACATCAAATTCTTTTGAAAAACACGTAACGCAGCGGCCGCATTCTTGTGACTTTTTTCCACCGCAATATACGGATATATGGTTTTGAATAAATTGATTGTGTAAGATAATAGACCAATAAAATTGCAGAAGATACAAGCAACCGGTGCTAGGACATTAAGACTAGATAACAAAACACAAATAAAGTTGAAGTTAGAAGCACGTCATATTTTGAGATCGGCGGGTATGTTGAATGGCCCCACTCAAGGAGTGAATCGAAGAAAGCTTTTGCCTTAAAACTTAGAACTTTTTCTTCAAAATGAAAACTATACATCATGTAGTAGAAATGTATAGCATTCGATGCTCAAGTGGGGCCATCCAACATGGCTTCAAGTCTAAAAATGTGACGTACTTCGGTTTCAAAACCCAACAATAGATGTGTTATCCAGCTTTAATACATACCAATGCTCCACCCATTTTAAAAAAGACCCTGGGAACGAGGTTAGCTTTAAACGAAAAATTACATAAAAGAATCCAATTCACTTATTCTTTGATCTAAAATTTTAAGTTCACTTTAGGATTCTACGCAACTGGTGTAAAATTGGAAAATTCGTGTCGGAATGGAACACCATCCTACCCCAATTGTAGGACTCAAGACCTGCTGCATATCAATATGAAATATTCATCAGTATCAAATACTCAACATGCGACTTGATGTTCAATTCAATTTGTATTTTGCGATATCGGTGATTTTCAGTATACTATGAAACTTCGAATGTTCAAAGCTTTTATTTTTTACGTTTGGACTATACGAATATAATTAGTCATCTTCAAGAATTTAATGACAGCACTCTCTATTACGCAACAAAATAATTTTATGTATCTTTCATTTAATTTTTGCAACTGAATATGGCCGCCATTTTCTTGTTGTTGACTTGTCAAGGGTAATTGCAAGTCAATGTGCAATAAATATATGACTATAAAAACTTTAAAATATAATTTTGAGGAAACGCCACGTAAATAAATTTACGTATTATCGCAAAGCTTTCCATCCGTAAGCTCCGATCGTCTTCAGCGCTAATGAAGACCTTCGTCATTATTAATAGCACTGATGAAGGTCCGAGCTTACGGATCGAAGGCTTTGCGATAGTAAATTTAGGTGGTGTTTCCACAAAATTATATTTTAACTTATTGATATATATTCACCATGAAAACATACAAGGAACTTATCAAAACTTTATTATCTTACCGGCCGACTGCAGTCTCATCATTAGTTAAAAAACCATGCTGATACGATACAATATTAGAAAAGTTCATGTCTGCAGCCAAGAGAGACAATTATTTGCATACAGGGTGCATAAAAATAAAGCCTGGTTCTCACTGGCAGCGCAAGCGTAACCAACATAAGAAAGGATGACCTTTTCTATGAGGTTTACGAAGACAAAACAGAATGAATTCTCTTTTGAATTTGCGTTTGGATTACCATACCTTATGCTCATAGTCTCCAGCCTGGTTCTCACTGGCAGCGCAAGCATAAGCAACATAAGAAATGATGATATTTTCTATGAGGTTTACCAAGACAAAGCAGAATAAATTTTCTGTAGAATTTGCCTTTGGTTTACCATACTCATGCCTGGTTCACACTGGCAACGCAAGCATGAGCGGAAAACAAAGCATTAACGTTGCTCTGGGGGTCTAAGGACAAAAGAGCTATAAAGAACTTTCTTTGAGTTTGCTCTTGTTCTGCTATAGCTTATGCTTTATGCTTGTACTTATGTCCGTACTTATGTCCATACTTATGCCGCACACTTCACTGCATTTCTTTGTTTCCCCTTGAGTGGCCCTCCTTTTTATTTCTGCTCTGTGTTGAGGGCCACTAGGACGGTCTGGCTAATTTCTTCTAAAAGTTACAGCACGTTCCAAACCCAGCCTCGTCCCCAGGCCCAACCGTTACCGTTGCGTGGGTATTGCGTGGAAAACACAGTCGGAAACGCGCGGTCGGGCCTGGCAGAAAATGCAGAAAAAAGTGTATGATTCAACGAAAAAGTGATAAGATAGTATTTTATTGAGAATTTCGTTTTCCAGTCGCGTGTGTCGGTCATACATGTGTTTGATAGATGGAAGAGATTACCGAAAGCCTTAAGAAATCTAATCTCGAAGCTGCTCTTCTTCCCTTATATCGTCGAGGGGAGTTTCTATTAAACTTGACAGTGGCTGCTCCACGCATTCCGCCATCTTGAATTCATTTTCTGCCAGGCGCTTTCGCTCCCTTCCCCCCTATTTTCTCCTCGCGTGTTTTCCGCGCGCATTCACGATATTAAATCGATATATACAATCCTATACACTTTTCCTGATTAGAAAATTAGAAAGCGCCTGGGAACGAGGCTATTCCAAACCCATCTGAAGTCAATTATATTCAACTTTATCTAAGAATGGCCATGCAAGCCAAGTTTATTCTTGGTTTACAATCAATCTCTTGGGATGCGGAACTAATAACATATTCTTTTGTGCTATACCTCCAACATGAGCATGTTCTGTGCAGATGATTAATTTTGCAGCTTTACAATTCAGAATACACAAATGAATAAGATCAGTGACTTTATTTTGTATGAGTGGTAAATAAAATGAAAACCCAACAAAACAACTGAACTATTTTGGAATTTTTATGCAAATACTAGATACTAAACGGACTGCTCGTTTTATCGAAGAAATACACGCTAAATACATACAGGATAATACACGATGTCGCGAAGATATGAATATTGTTTTCAACACGATCGAGAAAATAATATTCATATCTTCAAGCTACCATGTATAAATATGTTCTTTTTATTATACGATTAGTCGTCGGAACAAGCATATAATAAACCCCGCGGGAAAACAAACGCTTTTATCACTCAAAACGCGTTTACGGTAAACATCCATACACAACCACATAATAAAATACCATATTTTAACAATGGCATTAAACATCATCGACAACGTTGAACATGGATGTTCGAATCAGGTTTTCCACAACAAACTGTTTCTCTTGAGCCCAATCAATGTATTAACTACCTTTAGAGCTTATAAAACTTCCAATAGAAACATCATTAAATATAGCAGCTTCTGGGAGTGAACACATTTCAGCAGAACCACAATAAAAAGCAATACTTACCTAAATTTTCAATCGCCATGTGGCATGTGTCCATTAAACGATTTGTGGTTGTAATTCATACTTCGCAAAAGCTCAGTAAAGCTTTGGAAAACCTTCGGATAACCTCTGCGGATAACTTTCCAAAGACGAAATAGTACCTGACACATCAACAAATGCTGGTACATACTTTCTGAACAGCTAAACTTCATTTTAACTTGCACATTTGACAACAAAAATGCATTCTTGTTTGTTCTTTGAGCGTCTTAATAATATTTCATCAAAAATTCCCGCCAGTTTGCAAAACGTGAATCTGTCAAAACGCTTGTCAGCGGCGGTTAATCCCTGTTTACTTCATTTGACTTCACGTGACTGGCACCCCAAGTTACACAGCTCTGGTTACACGGGTACAGAGGCATTTGAAATGCTTTTTCCATGCACGAGATTGTTCTAGGCTATCAAATGAAATTATTTTCAGTTACAAATTTCTACTGTTAAAAAACTACAATATACAAACGACAATAATCAAATTATATTTTTGTATCCCATTAAAATACAAAATAAATCATCTTGTATGTTGCTATTTTTCTGCGACGAGTGTATTGTTCTGTAAATTGAATAGTTTCATTTCTGATTTTCTTTTTTGTTGACATTGTAACCGAAACCAAGCGCATTTAATATTTGTATATCTGTGCAAAAAACCGATAGAGTTGTAGTGTAGACAAAACTGCAGTCTCTGGAAGACTATATATATTTACAGTTCTCGCCAATGGTCTCATGCTTCAAACAAATCAAAGCATTCCACCTATTACCTCGATGCGGTAAATGCACATCAACTACTCCAAGTCGTAAACCCAATTTCGACGATCCCGTAGACGAAATATAGTCACATTACATTGCATACATTTCAATATTATTTCTATCACTGGATTTTCTTCTTCAACTGTCTTCTAAATAATACGGGGGCGAGGGAAAGTAAAGCAGAAATTATGACGATTGTGATTGATTGAAATGTCATGACGTCTCCTGTGGTTGTCAACTTGTGAACCTCAACGCCAGCTGTGATGTATCCAAATGAAGGTGGGGCGACGCCTGTAAAACAAACGACACCATATTTCTAAAAACCACGGCCAGCCGACAATTTAAGAAAATATAAAAAGAAACAAATTCCGAAAAATAAAGCCATCTTGTAATTCAAGATATGAATAAAAACAAGACAGACAATTAATATCTTGAATTACAAGATGACTTTATTTTTCGGAATTTGTTTCTTTTTACATATTACAAGTATTATAAAAATCATATTAACCAGGTTTATCCATACACCAAGTAATTTACACTTGCAAAATCCACATATTAAGAAAAAAAATCGCGCCTACCCACAAATGTTCCCACAAAGAACGGCAAAAGAGGAACATCAATGACGGGCGAGGAGACATTAATGAACCAGTTCGGTAGAAATGGCGTGATTCGAAGAAATATTATATAACTTAGTAGATCGTCCTTGTGTTTTTTAACCTAGAAATAAATTACACCAGTTCTGTAGTATCAAATGTAAGTCATGGGATATATCGTACACGAATATACCGGAAACGGTTGTATGGCGGATGTCTTACATTTTTCTGCCATTCAATAATTCTTTCAGGAAAATAATATTTGATAATTCTTGTCCCAACCAGATAGGAAAGCAAATAACAAAACGATGCGCCTAAGCTGGAACACTGAAAAAAAGACGAACAAGGTGAAACATTAGACCAAAATTGAGTATACAGCTCTGTTTAGCCGAGCATCAATAGATAATACAGTAAAAAGCCACATATATCTAAAGGTATATTATTATAAAGACTGAAAAAATCAAAATCATTTGAATAATCATCATCATCATCATCATCATCATCATCATCATCATCATCATCATCATCATCATCATCATCATCATCATCATCATCATCATCATCATCATCATCATCATCATCATCATCATCATCATCATCATCATCATCATTTGAATAATCAATCATTTTAAAATGATTTCTCAAAATCATTTTAAAGAGAGTCTACGATGATAAGCAGATCTCAACCAACTTATAAAGACTGGATTAGACTAGATTGGCTTCTTTTTGCCCTTCTTTAACGCATCCCTCGTTCTTTACAATATTTACAATTAGTTTCTAAGTTACAATAAATTTGAATCAAATGTATTGTAAACATAAATTTAAACAACGATGAATGCGTTAATAAACAGAAACCTTCAAATCTAGTCCAATGTTTACAATATCGGCAATATGCTAATATCTAAAAACAATATCACACGACAAAAGTTGTACAGTATTAGGGCTTACACCGGAGAAATGCCATATAATAGTGAGCTGCAATACAGCTTTACAGTGCGAAAGACGCGATGTCGCAGGCTATTTCTATACCAACACTGATCAATTTAACAAACTCTTAGGAACTTACCAAACAGACTAAAAATAACGCAAGTGGAAACGGGAAAAGAAATCCTGACAGAATGCTAAGAAATATAGAACCTGGGATTGCAAAAGATTGCAAACTAACAGTAAAGTTAAAGAAAACTATCACAAAAATAAAAAGAAGCATTCATAAACACAGAGGGCAAAGGAACTATGATTTTGTAGCACTGCACTCGAGAATCCACTACAACAGCGCGAAGACATGAAGTACTGTAGTAATTGATATAATTGTATCATGCTTCACTGACCTGTGAGCCTCATGGGTGTTACTAAAATGAGAGTTATAAGGTGAAGAGTTATCTTGGAGCGTTTTGATTGCGAAGAGCTACGTCCACACCATGCTCACGTTTCCGAATGACCACACCCAATTTCTAAACTCTCCTGGCACTCTTTGAACATGAGGTAACTATCTCTTGCAAACATTTATAAAGATTTTGGAGAGTTATCGTTCTTTTACAACTCTGAGCCACGTTCACGATTCTGGCAATGGGGAGAGTATGTCAGCCGTCTCGAAAAAAAAAACACGACAGCTATCCAACAGCTTTATTAATGTTTGCAAGAGAGAGTTATACATCAAATATAACTCTCTTATGTTAGCTCAAGAAAACTTTGGGACAGTTAAGATATTGGGGGTGGTTATTGAGAAAAGTGGGCATGGTTTCAACATAACTCTCTGAATTCATATATCTCCAAGATACTTCTCCACTTCATAACTCTACTTTTAGCCAGTCCCAAGTTACATATATTATTTATATATATCTTGAGTAAGAATTTATGGCCCAAAAGTGAAGTAAAAATGGCAGAAATTGTAAGAACCATACGATTTCGATCTTTTGCATGGTCAACACAGATTTCCGTGACTGTGCTGACTGCACAGAGGACTAAAATTGATGTCTTATACTTGATTTCATCTTCCTAAAGGCCAAATTACTGAAATTCTCACTCCAAGACACACCTGGCCATCAAGGATCAAGATTACAAAAAGGATACAATACATATGTGTAGAAAAATGCTAAAACAACAGTAAAAAAATAATCATCTTTATAATTTGACAAAACTGTTGCGAGGGCTTTTGCATCCTCCATACTCCTTGGCAGTTGTATCTTTTCTGCATCCTCACTAGAAAATTACAATTACAATTAATTAACGAACAATTATCAACATTAGTACTACTGTACATACAACTTCATACAAGTGGCGCGTTAAAGGGGCTCCCACACTGCAGCCATGAGTGAACTCTGTAAGAATTGTAATCAGGAGTTTGAGAAGACAACATGAAAAAGTCAGCTGCAAACCAAATCATTTTTTTGTTATTTTCTTTTAAAAACAGTTACAATTATTATTATAACTTCATCTGCAGTGAAAATCACTCCAAAATCCAAACCCTCTGTACCAGTATATTACAATATAAGCAATCTCTCAGACACTCACTACCAAGTATGATGTCAGTTATTATATCCAAGAAGTTTAATATCTCAACAAGAACTGGCATTGACAAAAAATTTAGTTGTCCAATGAAGTTATATTGTGACTCCACCCACAGAGAAAATCCCGGCTATCCAAGTAGGGGAGGAGGTCCTTGAGGGGGTATTTTCAATTTCCTTTGTGGGAAGAGTATGCATCATTTCAGGAACAAACCAATGCTATCAACAAAATACTGGACAAAATTTCGTTCATAGACAGTCGAACGAGTTCATTCTGGCCAGAAACATAAAAATACATACAGTTTTATTTTAGGAAAGCTCATGTACAAAAACACCATCAGCAAAAGAGATACAATAAATATCAGCACCAACAGTAGAAATGGACCCTTGTTGCTCCCGCTGGACTCATCTATAGAATTTAAAATAAAAAAATTGGGCTTATGATCAACCTACAGTTAGTGGTATTACTACAGCACACTTACTGTTAGTAATTGTTTCAATGAATTAGTATTAAATATGGACTTTGCAATAAAGTTAGGTGTGAGATGTTTTCTAAACTCCACACACTTAGCTTTACAGAGGTATGTAGAAGAGCCAGTCAGAGGAATGTAGATGAGTCAGTCAGAGGTATGTAGATGAGTCAGTCAGAGGTATGTAGATGGAGTCAGTCAGAGGTATGTAGATGAGTCAGTCAGAGGTATGTAGATGAGTCAGTCGGAGGTGAATCCCAAGAGGTTTCGCTTGTTCGCCAGGATACCTCGAGGTTATTAAGGTTTCAAACTATCAGGCTCGCCGCGGTAGATCAAAGAAAAGCAACTTAACAATGAACTGGTAATATTTACCCACTGTATACAAAAAGAGGCAGTTTAAATAGCTAAATAACACATTCAAATATAAACCAATCGGTGGCAATGCTATTTAATAAAAAGTATGTATTAAGGGCTTCATACTATTCGACAAAATATTTTAATAAATCAAAAAAACACACAGGAAATGTCTGCCAGTATAGTAAAATGCCACCAGACACCAGGTTTCAGTGTCAAAGTAAAGCCACAAATTAAATAAAAAGAAATCTAAGCCACGAAAATACAATTATTTCATGTTACCTTGAAAGAAATATTTCCATTCTGGATACTTTTGAGGCAAGGGCCGCCTCGACTGTATTTTTGGCGTCTCGCTTGTTGACATGTTTGTTGATGGAGAATACCAGAACCAGAACCTCAATCCCCCTGAATAAGAGGAAAAATTACAATGCCAGGGGGGAGAGGTTAAAATCTCAGGACAGACACGTGGCATTAACAAAAATTTGCCATTATCGCCATGAGAAATGAAAAAGTTTGGCTAATATGTCTAATATAGGCAGGATTTAGGGATTAAATTTAATTATAATTTTTATCCCAAGCAGAGCCGCTCAGAGACATGTTGTAACCCGGAATAGCATTCGTGGTATCTCACTGAACCCATTGTCTGCAGTTTAGGATCAAAGCACCCCCAGTAAAATGGGAAGAGGCGCGTGAATCACAAAATAGAAAATAAACAGAGGGGCCGCTCGAGTCAAAATCTTTGAAGTTTGTGTCCCACGCATGTCGCACTTCATTATGCAGGTTCTGGCCAGTCAATTGCATTTTCCGGCCAATAGAAACGTTGAACTGGCTGTTCCGCCATTACTCTGGCCAGTCAGTTGAATAAAAATAGGGGGACATGTTGTACTGCTGAGTGGCCCTACTCTTTATTCGCTATACTATGGCGTGAATGTAGAATGAAGATTTTTCCGGTTTTCGGTACCTCAGATGTCGAAATTTTCCCCATATTAAGACGTCTCCGGCATTTTATTTGCAAGCAATCGTTGTACAGTCCATCGACCAAATTTGTAATAACAAAATTTTAATCTATCTATCTATTACAAATATGATAGAGATAGAACTTAAAGAGACGGTAACGTCCGTTCAATGCGCATCGATTCTGTCCACAGAGGGAGACTCCCAGATACTGCCATATTTTACAAATATAGCAGTTTGAAATGTAAACGAAGCATTTTTAGCTGCTCTATTACAAACATTAGTTACATTACCGTCTTTTAAGGAGTAATAATTTAAAGACTTGAAACAGGATCAATTCTGTTTGATCTTCATATGTTAATGACACTACACAGTAAAAGTACATGTCCCATGTTACATGTCTAAGCATATGTATTACACAAACCTATTGCAGTAAATTAAGCAGAACTGCATAACATGGCGGACCGTAAGACCATTTCTATTGGGTCCAGGAACGTTTTGAGGTTGATAGAGAAAAAGCAGGATAATATATACTGTAAAATCTGTAAAGTCTCGAAGAGGAAAGTAACAGAAAGAACTGAAGAAAATGAGAAACGCCAATAAACAAATAGTTGAACTTATACATAGCAAGTACTTGAATGATGCGGATAAGTAATTAACGAAGCTAGCTATGTTCAAGGAAAGGGTCACTTTTTGCAAGCACACTAATTGGGAGTAGGCCTGTTGTATGCCACATTGCACTTTCTGATACATCTTATGCAGCGGTGATTTTAAACATGAAGAGTTCTTAGGCGTTTACTTGCTGGGAATATTTTCGTTGATTTTGTGGTCCCAGAAAATAAAACATTTTATGCAGCCCAGAACTTTGTTGAGAAAACTTTAATACATCATCGACTTGGTAAAGGCGCATTATCTTCCAGCACTGTATCTTCCCTAAAGTTCAATTTGTAAGTGCCGTCAGATTTACGAACGCCTTGCACGATAAGACGCCGTAATACCTGTTCTGCTTCTTCAGCCGTTTTTAACAGTTCCTCGATCTTCTCCGAGTTATTTTCCGCTTTATTTTGCGTAAAATTTTCTTTGATTTTTCTTCTGGCTGCTTCAAGCATGATGGCGTCATTTTTGAACACTTCTTCACACGTTCTGTTTAAAACTCGATAGCATAACAGCACCTAGCGTAACCATGACACAAAGGCACACTAATTATTTAAGAAGTTCTTTGAAAGTTTTTATGAATATAATTTTCAGTATAATTTCGTGGAAACACCACGTAAAATTAGATATGGAGTTGTTATTAACAACCAGTCCGAACGTTGTAACCCAATAAAATTACTATTTACAACATTTAGCAATTCCAATACTTTTTGACATTTCATACTTTATGACACATATTAAAGATGAACCCTGTCCCAAGAACCCCAACCCTAAGGTTACTAACTGTAACCATCCTAATAATTTATTGGATACAAAATCTTACTGGGTTACAACGTTCAAATCACGTGGATAGATCCAGGACGGGACTAGTAGGAAATATGAAAATTAAAGAATTTCTGTATTTATATTCAACAAATGTCCAATAAATTAAGTTCATGTTTCCATATCCCTTTAACTGAATGTTTTGAGCAGCAGTATGTACACTGTAAATACAACATCACAGTCATAATTTTACAGGCAGCTCAAAGGCCTAGCACAAAATGTTCTACTTTAGCTGAAATTGTCCCCCATTGGCTGTATTGAGATCAGTGGTTATGTAGTGTCAAAATGGTGGAAGCTTGTATTTGGTGAAGATATTTTGTGCAAGATTCATTTTGTTTTGTTTGCAAGCAGAGTTATTCTTGAATCATATATTTAAATAATATGCACTTGGTCTAAACTTAAGTATTTAGGTGTGGTTCAGCAGTTAGCTGTCTTTAATACTGGTTTAGATAATTTTCATACTGCAGCTATCTTTAAGGTACAATACAGATTTGGTAAAAATCACTGATAGGATTTTCACTTGCTGTAACATCTTTAGAAATACTCATAATTTTCACCATAAGTTACCATATTTCACCATCTTGTTTTTATATTTTATGCTGGTCCTCTTGATTTATATTATTTTTCACTAAATGACATCAGGCAAGTCAAGAGGATTAGGAACTAGTGCACAGGAACCATGCACTTTTAAGACTTTTTCCCTCAGATAGTGAGTTTATCTGGTTGACCAAGTCGCCCGCTTTGAGGGACAAACAAGCATTCTGTTTAATGGAACAAGTTATTCAGCATTCAAATGGTCAAACCACTGTAGTTTCTACAGGATTTCTGGAAAAGTGCTTACATGGTAGAAATTTCATCTTACAAGTCTGTGCGTCTTTTTCTGCTGTTACACAGTTCCTCCATGTAAACATTTTGCCGAGAAACCTATAATTTTTTGAGTTATCCAGCAAGGTCTCCATATAAACAGACCTTAGGGGAAGCATCCATACTCAACTTGCTGCGAAAAACGTCAATTTGACGTTTCTTTTCATACCCACCCACCCACCCTAGAAACGTCAATCCCTAGCAACAAAAAAACAAGGTGAATATTGACCAAAACTTCATATAGCAATTGATGACTGTTTTTGCATTTTTTAAAAACATTAATGGTGCTTTTCTTTATGTATTTCGACAAATTGAACTATAAAATCTATGTTAAGCAGTAATTTTACCGTCTGGCGAAATAAGGATGCTTGTTTGTTTTGTATATTCCTAGATTACCAGAAATATTGGGCGGGTGTGTCGCGTATATCAGTTTTAATAAAAGTGCATATTACAAATAGAATTATACATTATACGAAACATCTTTATATCATTTTGCCACAGGCAAAACGTCAAAGAAAATAACCCACACACCCACAAACGTCAAATTGACGTTTCTCGTGGCAAGTTGAGTATGGACGCTTCCCCTTACCTAAACAGGGCAGGACAGGGGGGGCATGTTAAATTTTACAGTTCCTTCACTTACTTGTTTTGCTTGGTTCATTTAATACAAATAATTTATTCCCTACTTACACTTACCCTAGTTCGTAAAGACATTGTATTATGGCTTTCTATTCCTTGAAAGCCCAAATTCAACAAATTCTATCTCCCAACATGTTGATTTTAAAATTTTATCTAACCTGTATTTTTGAAATTTTTCTGGGCTCACATGGTACAGCGGTGTACGGTTACGGAATACTTCATTTTACTTTTAGCTAATCATGATGACATTCCCACATTTGACACGCTATATTCACGTTTTTGACGTCCCATCTTGTTCAGAGTTGGTAGAGGGGGGGGGGGGGGGGCTTGGTACTTTTGGCCTCATGATCAGGTAGAGGCGTAGAGGGAGAAAACAGACATTACGATAACCTCTCCTTCGCAGAGACTTACCTGAATTTTTTGAATTTGGGAAAGGTAAGCGTGCAAGGAATGACGGAAGGAGTCAAATACTTTAAATCTTTCCATCATTCATTGCGCACTCACTTATTTAGTCCCAAGCTTCATGTATGTTCAAAGTATACGTTTATATCTAAGGCTTAAGGAGAGAGCTGTAAAGGAGAGCTTGGTGAAGGCCTATGCACTTGGCAGGACTAAATCCCCCCCCCCCCAACAACTACACACCGCAGTTACGCGCAGTGAAAACAGCGCAACGCGTTCTTTCGTGAAGTGAGCCCTCTGTATGTTATTCATCTATAATGTCACTACTCTGTGCCTGGGCCCTATTATTGTTAAATGTATTATTACTAATACCACACACACTACGGGGTAGTACCTAAACGCCCTCCCCGCCCTCCCCGCCCCCCCCCCCCCTCCCCTCCCGCTCCAAGAAACCGCTCTCCCGACACCACAGGTTTCCTAACAAACACAAGTGAGAATTCTGAAAAATTTGTTTATTTCACAACAAGTGTATTAAAACATATCGTACCTAAGAATATTTAAACTAAATAAATTATAAAGGAAATACGTATATTATTATGCGACTGTAAACAAAGTCGTCCATGTTATCGCCAGACAGTGAATGGCATCTACGATGACGCATTTCTTTTATAATTCTTCTTTTGGCTGTACGTCTTCCTCGCCCTCCTCGGCGGCTTCTTCGTCTGGCATTGGTTCCTCCTCCTCTTCATCTTCAGGAGCTTTTTCAGGTGGAATCTCTTTACCGCCAGATTCGACGAACTTTGTCAGATCGTCCAATGTTCGTCCACCAGTGTAATCGACAATCTGGGAAAAAAATTCGAGCCATCTCAGTAAACAGGGATGAATTTGTCTTGTGCAAAAGAGAAAGGGGTGTATCATGAATCTTGATGGAGCTAAACTCTTTATGTCACGACACGTCCCTCCTCACGTTGTTAGCATACAGAATGAATAATTTATCACAATTTTTATGCTTTGTCTCATAAGACCGTGGCCGTTTCTAGAAGTGGAATTCTGCTGTCAAATGTTCCATCTCTTAGATTCTATTTAGGGAAACAAAGGGCGGGTCCGCAAATCACAACGACTAAACTTCGCTTTGAACTTAAGTACTACAATAATTAGGTAATTATTATATGCATCTTTTCTTTCTAGCATTTCGCGAACTGGATAAAATTAAGGGAACATGTTGAAGTACTGCATGGCTCTCAACCAGGGTTATCACAGACTACTTCGTGCCTTGCGAGAGATTTTTGGTGCAAGGTAACTTTCTATCAACTGTAAGGAAATATTTAAAAGAAAAAGCTTTTATTGCCAACATGCTCACCTCGTCGGAATCTTTAGGGAAATATTTCAGAGTTGGGAAGCTATCCACACGAACTTCTTCAATCTCATTCTTGGTTGCATCCATCTTGGCAATAACAATACTTTCATCATCTTTGAATTTCTCGGCAAGTTTGTCCCAGATTGGAGCCAGTTGTTTACAATGTCCGCACCACGGAGCATCTAAATATTGAAACTTTCCGTCAATGTTTGAAAATTTATAAAGCCCCTCACAGACGGGCAAGTTTTTTATGACAAGCTTTGCCAAGTGTACGTGTGTATGTACAACAATTTTTTATGACAAGGTTTTTTTGACAAGTTTAATCGTTGTTGCATCCTTACATAAAATGTTCAATACACCGCTGAATAACGTACTATTGGGCTTAATATACGTTGACAATTTTCTTTGTTGACCGAACAGACGAAGAAGTTTTCACTTTGTGCCAATATTTTCTATGACAGTGAACTTGTTAAATAGCTAGCATACTAGCTTTTGATCAAGTGCAGTTGTTGTAGAAAAAATTGGCAAAATGGCGCGCACATCTGTAAAGCAAATAAAACTTGCCACATGAGAACTTGTCATAGAAAACTTGCTCGTCTGTAAGAAGCTTAACTCCATAAATAATCAAATATTTGTCGAAAAAATTCAATATAAACTCAATATATAAATGTTCATCAAAATAAACAACTGCCCAGGTATGGCATGATTTTTTCCAGGTGAAAAAAGGAATTCTTCTGCACATGGCTTATTGATGTTGAAAAGCACTGAGACAAACTTTTCGATTACTTACAGAATTCAACGAACACGTTCTTATTCTTGTCTAAAGCAACTTCCTTGAAGTTGCTTCCAACAAGAACCTTGACAGCTTCTTTGTCCCAATCCTCAGGAACTTCCTCTGACATTCTATGTGGCTGTAAAATTACGAATTAAATAATCAAAATTCACATAGTAATAAAACTAAATTGGGTTCAAAAAGAGGACCCGGGCTGAATCGACACGTTGCTATCTGTTTTTATTACGGTTCAGTACATTTTGCAAGCAAAATAAAAGGTGGCCAACCTTAAAACGTTCGTCGTTCTGGTTGGCTATTCTACCACGAAGCAAACATAATTATACTATTTTGTTTACTTTTTTCTTTAAAAAACTAGGTCAATTTTATAGATCAGTCACTAAACACATACCTTGAGGTTACCATCAACGAAGTCTTGTGCAAACTTCCTCAAAGCTTCAGCAGTGAAGGTCTCAAAGTCTGGTTTGAATTTAGCCATATCTTGCTCAGTCATATTGATGATACGGACAGTAGGGACGTCATCTTTAGTAAGTCCGAAGAATTCTGATACTCTGCTGTTGTCCTCAACATCAACATCAATGTAGACAAACAACATTTTGCCTTTGAAATCTTTGGCAACATCGTTGAAATTAACAAGGATTTCTTTAAAGTTCTCAGCGCTCTTCTTAATAAATAATAAAATGTGGACCTTAATGTCACCACCGAAGATTTTCGGTGCGCTTTCATCTGTGAATTCCATAACCAGTGGCATTTTGTTGGCATTGACAAATGCTGCAATTGCTTCAGAATCATATTCACCCTCGAATACAGCAGTACCTTCATCGAACTATAAAAAACAAAAATTTAAAGTTATCACATTTAAATGTTTTAACCTTAAAAAGTTCTTTGCAGCTTTAAAAAGTCGAGATGCAGCATGCAAATTAGGCATGTTGAATTAAGTATGTCAGTAAATAAAGTTGCAATTTTGGTGACTATGAGCATAATTATGTAGTATATTCTATTTTGACATAGTGATATCCTGCAAAAAATAAATTATTACAGAAACATCTCTAAATATAACATGTGAATCGAGCATGTATGTGTAAAACAGCTCAAATGATGTTTAAACCCATACTATCAAAATCAGTAGCATAAGGAACTGCTTGCACTTACTTTCTTGAACAGTAAAATGCCATTTCCTTCAACATTATTTTCCTTGGCAATTTCTGCATTGGACACAATTCCAAATTCAACATCATCGATACCATCAGCAGCACCAGTGTAGGCTTTGGCTTCGGCAGATTCAACATCAGTGAAGAACCCGACAACAGCAACTTCCCTGTCTTCAACAAACTTCTTCACGTCTTCACTTGTCTCCAAGGTCTTGGCCGGTGGGCCAGTCTTCTTCACCAACCAGGCTACAATATCATTTGCCTGTCTGCCACCTTAACAAAATGAAACAGAAAATGAATGGGATTAAACACAACCCAAGTTACATAGATGACTAGAATTTTCAGTAATCACTAAGTGTTTTTTAAATAAATTACAAAAACCTGCTATGGTGACATCACATAAGCTAAGCGAGTAGCATAAGCTAAGTGTTTTTTAAATAAATTACAAAAACCTGCTATGGTGACATCACATAAGCTAATTTAATTAATATATTACAAAGCAAGGCAGTACATGTTATATTTGTCAACACAACTTAACTAAAGATTAATTTGAACCTTGTTTCCAAAGGCGGAAAGTCTACCCAGTTTTCCCAATGTATATCTAGGCATGCCACATCTACTACACATATACTTTAAGCCAGCTAAGAGGTGGAATGAAATAGTTCTTGATATGCAACCTCATACCTAGGGTCATTCTCAAAGAAAGCCCATGGGTACGAGATTGCATGATATGATGAACAAACACAAATTTTGGTGTTGAAATAGCCTACAAATAGCACTTGTTGGTGGCTGACACATGGGCAAATCTGAGTTTTTTAATGAACCAGCTAATATTTGAAACTCTTTCCAATTCTTAGCAGACTTGAAAGTCTTTCTCACAAGACATTATCTCTATACCTTGAAATGAATGATCAGTTCCTAGATTGCTTCAATATATCCAGACAGAGCTGCATGCTTGTACATACTATAGTTCACTCAAGTACAAATTATACTTAATTAAAGTTCAAGGAATGTCATTTACAGCCGATTGCGTTCGACCAAGAAACAACATGCGTTCGCAACGCACGTTAAAGGAGCAGTGTCACCATCTGCGCATCTTGTTCTGCGCATAGTGTAATTTGATAGCGTTGGGCCAACGTTTTCAAGTTCGGAATCCAAGATGGCGTCTTCAAAGGAGGGCGAGCATGGTCTGAAATTCGATATTTCCGGATGATAAAAAAGCAATGGAATAACAAAGGTCGAAGGAAATTATGCGAAAATCAACGCAAAAGAATTTATTTGGTGTACAATGTATTTAAAGCATGGAGAATGCAAAAATGGAGGCGGGATGTAACCGTTGGAATTGCAGTGATTTCGCCGCACATCTGTTGTCTCTTGAATATAGAAGAAGGTAAAAATAATGCAATTTATGTGCGGTAATCAAGCTGAATCTACAAGAAATTCGTAAAATAGCAAGAAAATGAAGAAGTAAAATATCCGTGAAACGGTGACACTGCTCCTTTAAGCTACTCCAAATTGACAGTTGCTAATGGTGAAACAACTTGTCTCTCAGGGGCAGAGTTTATGTTGGCTTGCTAAATAGAAGCTGTTTTGCTACATTGTACATGTGCTTCGTTGACATTATTATCACCATTTGCATTCAAGGCTCAAGGTTACAGTTTGTTTTAGGTTTTACACATCTAAACGTTAGTTTGTATAGTTGTTGTGTTTGACAGCTCAAACCAACTGCATTTGTTATTACAAACTCAAAACCAGCAAATGGGTGTTTCTTATTCAAATAAGGTTGGAAGATCATGTATATTAGTGGAAAACCTTTATTAGAGGACTTAAAAATTCGTATTAGTAATCGCTTGACGCTTGAACACAAATGGTGATAATAATGTCAACGAAGCACAGCTAACATGCAGCAACGTAAGACCTGCCCTTAAAAACAAGTTGTTTCACCGTTAGCAACTGTCAATTTTAAATAGCCCAACGAACGTTGTGAACGCATGTCATTTCGCGGTTAAACATAATCTGCTGTATTGATTGCAAATTAAAATATAACAACTTAATTAAAACAGGTGATACAAAACAAGCTGTTTAGTTGATATGTAAACATAAAATCAACTTAACAGAAGAATATAGCAAAAATTATTAAAATATCTAAAATATGAAATGGCATAGCAAATTGCTGTCCAGCATCAGTAACAAATCATTAGATCATCATGCCTAATAAGGATGTTGATTGTGCCAGAGCAATACCAGCATGCATCCTTTTGTTCTATTCAAGAAAACAGCAGACATAATTTGATACAACAACTTGCCATCCAGAAATCTCTGCTATGTGCTCACATCATTAAACCTTACAAAACAGGTTCTTCACACATTGCTCCCACGCAAATGGTATTAAAATATGTAAACGAAGCATCTATACAGTATTACGATCAGCTGTTAGGTATGTTTGTGTAATAATATTTACAACATCAAATACAGTGCCTCAAGGAATATATTCTGCAATCTGCACAAAGCCAGAGTTAATAAAAGAATCATCAATCTTGCATTACCTTTTCACACAATCAACTTTTCAAAGGTAATTAAATCACCTGTACGTTTATGTATCTCATTATCTCAACGCTTACGTGTACATATGTACACAATATGTTCTTTACTACAGCACTTTGCTTTCACCAGAAAAAACCGGCTGCCTTGCATTGGATACAACTTTCAATTTATCTTGTAAAACTTGCTGAAGAGTCCACGTTTTCGCCCCTTAAACCAATCATTTTCGCACCGAGACTCGCGTATTTTTATAGACTTTATGAATAATTATTACTATAGTAATCACTCGGTCGACTTTTAAACACGGCTAATCTCAAACACATTATTAGAAACGCCATTTCTAAAAAGCCAAGGCAAAACAAACATTGGTCTACCGGCTATTACGAAACACTCCAGCAAATTCGGTTAAAAACACAGCCGATTATTACTCGATACCAAAGATTACGCATCACCACGTGTACCAAAATAGCAAGCGAGTTCAAATGTTAAATCATAGCAACTCAATCACAGCATAAGACTTTACTCTACAAAACACAACCTACCTCCGTATTCAGTGGGTTTGCCGCCCTTAAAGAACTTGATGGTTGGATATCCTTGTACTTGGAATTTTGTAGCAAGGTCAGTGTGGACGGTGGCATCAACTTTACCCAATTTTATTTCAGATTCTTGTTCTTTCAGTTTACCAGCTGCAGAGGCATATTCTGGCGCTAGGGCTTTGCAGTGGCCACACCACGGAGCGTCTGCAAGAGTAGAAAGACAGGAAAAGTCAAAAACGAATCGAAATATTTCCAAATCATGCAAGACACAACACGAAACTTACAAAATTCAACCAGTATGTACTGGTGTTTTGCTAAAGCGGCGTCGAAGTTGTCCTTCGTCAAGACCAAAACATTCTCTTCTTCGACGATTTCTTCCTCACAGAGGGCCGTTCCAACGAAGACAGCCACTAACAGATAGTATATTTTCATTTTCGTAACTTCACAACTCACACACACACTCTAGACCAAGGTGAAAAATCCAAGACAAGTGAACAATCTCCTTCGTTCTGCAAAAGTTTATGGCGAAAAGGACGAAGTTGGCGCATGCGTGCTACTTGAGCCCGTCGTGGTCTTTCCTGATTGGTCGATTGCTAATCCGGTCAAGGATGGAAACTTCCTTATTGCAAAACGACACGTATTATCAATACAAAACTTTGAACAATGCAACTTGCAAAATAAAATCGACAAAGGCTCTCTTGCAAAGTAAAAACTTTTTTATCGATTAGTAATTATCATACATACGTCAGCAAAAGACGGATGATTCGTTTGCCCTTCTCGCGCTGCTGTAAGTGCACATTAATTTGTATTGCTTCATTCGTCATTTTAATTAATGCCCAGCTGTACGTACCGAAGTTTTGGTATTTTAGATTATCAAAATATAATTAGATTGTTTTTGTGCAGTTGCCAGGAAAAAGTATGTAACTGAAACAATATCTAGTGTCAGTGTTGTAATAAAGGATAAATTTTAGCGTTTTCAATGTTTTCTTAATTTTTTTTATTCGTGACATATTGCATGTAATGTGAAACAGTTTAGTTTTTGTCGGTAAAACGCTCTATGAAGACTTCTCACACTAGAAATTAAAACTAATTATTAAAACTGCTGAAACACAGCTCAAGGGGTTTTGAAAAACATCCCTTTGGAAGAGTTTAGCGATTTGACTTGAATGCCAGATCTTCTTTGTCTCTTTGAAGAAGTTACACGGGGGGCGGAAAAAAGTTAAATTTTTTCTCCAAACTTAAGAATGCCTGATTTGAGCACATTTTGATTTCCGACAAATTCTCAAACAAGTCATATTTTTATGCATATTTTCAAGCATACTAGGATATTGTAATATATTCTCTTGAGTATTTGACTGTAAAACTTTGTCAACAGTGTATTATCAACCTGAAACCCTTTCCTGCATGAATTGTCTGCCTGAATGGCTCATGCATATGCGGTCATGCAAATATAGAGCAGTATCGTAGAGAGTACTGAAATTTAGTTGCATGGGAATGATATTTATTTTAGAGTATTTTCCCAGCATTTAATCTTTCTCGCAAGGGCTCAGTTATTTGTCCAGCTTTTTATGTCTTTTATGAGTGGCCAACTTATGGATCCTTTCAAAACTGACCCATTGAAACCAACCTGAAACGTGTCGCAAATATATTGATACGCGTCATCATCATCAACTCGGAAAGTGCAAGACGAGCGCGCTGGTAGAAATGAATAGTAGCCTTCACCTTTGAAGTCTGACATGCTCCGAAGCGGAGAATATATCAGCATTTATATATGACAGAATCATGCGACGTAAGAAAAAATCAACGAAGAGACGGCCGTATTATTTACAATGCAAATGCATGAAGATAATTAGTTGTGAGTTCTTTTCCGCATCATACATGGATTATTTACTGTTGTTAAATATATAAAACCTGCAGGCATCACATGTTCTTTGGCATTCCTCGTTCTCACGTCTCGTTGCCAGTCACGTGGTCTTCTCGTCTCTAGTCATGGATGATCCGGACGGAAAAATTTAGCAAATATCATACAGCAGAAAAAACACCCCTACAGTCTGAAGGTCAAGACAGTCCACTTGCATGCGAAATGTTCATGAAAACTTTAGTTAGCTAACAAAGACACATAGATTTGTGTTTTGACATTTAATCACCAAGGGGTTATTAATTTGTTTGATTTAAATATCTCGTGATTTTGATTTTTACTGACACTGTCGATATTGCGTGGAGAACAAACATGGTGTTTAGAGGCATAATAAACGCTGAGACTAGAGCTTATGTAAAGTATTTGACTAAACACGAACAGATATCAACTAGAGAGATCATTGAAAAGACAGGTGTTTCGGGTGCTACTATTTATCGAATCAAAAAGGAAAAAGCCGGTAATAAGTCTGTGAGTCAGAAACGCAGACGTAAAAGTGGTCGACCTGCCAAATTAGATGCACGAGATGAAAGACAACTTTTGCGCTCATTAAAAAATCTCAGGAAAGAAGAAGGACAGTTCTCGTCAAAGCGTCCAATGGAAAAGGCAGGAATGCAAGAAAGTCAAGTAAGCAATAAAACAGTTAGACGTGTCCTTAAACGACACGGTTACCATTTCTTGCAAGCCAGAAAAAAGGGATTAATGAGTTCAGCTGATCTGAAGAAAAGAGTTGCATTTGCTAAGAAAGTGAAAAAAACATATCCAACAACTTTGTGGACTGAAATGGTCGGGTTCTTTTTAGATGGCGTTAGTTTTTACTATAAGAAAAACCCAGCAGGTCAAGCGAGAGCCCCACGTGGAAGAATATGGCGTCAGAAGTCGGAGGGTTTAAAGCAAGGGTGCACTGCAAAAGGGAGCAAAGAAGGCAGTGGCGGTAAAGTACTCAAGCTTTTAGTTGCCATTACCCATGGAAAAGGCGTCATTGACTGCTACAGATACGAAAAATGGATGGGCCTTTCTTTGCTTTATTTGTAAATAGTAGATTATTTTAAAATACTGTTCGCAAAAGCAAGCAAGCGTGCATCGAACCTTTTTGTTCAAGATAACTGCCCAGTTCAGAATTCCAATATTGTAAAAGAAACATTGAAGGAGAATCAAATTTAGCAATTGAAAATTGCTGCCAGGAGTCCTGATCTCAATCCAACAGAGAATTTGTTTCATCGCGTGAAAGATTAGACGCGCTAAATGATAATATAACTTGTGAAACTTTTGACGAGTTCACAGCACGAGTTAAAAGAACTATGTATAATTTTTCTCTAGCTGAGATTGACAAATGTATTGAGCCAATGAACCATCGTTTGGACTTAGTATAATACGATCGAAAGGAGAAAGGATTAAGTACTAAACATTTTATAGAATTACAACTATATGGTGAAGAGTAAAGTCTATTAAAATTGTTTCGTGCGTCACCGCGGGCTATTTCGCCCCTTCTGTCGTGTAGTATATCATGTACTGAAACACATTTTATTGAATTTAACAATTTCTACTGCTCGCGATATATTTTACTTCTTACATGAGTATTCCAAAAAATGGAATTACAAACATTTTGGACGATTAACCACGCGTTTTCGTTTGATTTTGACGGTTAACGGCTAAAACTCCAACTTCTATTTACAGATGAGAGGTCAATTATTGTTTTAAGAGTAAGTTGGCCGTTAACCGTTAAAAATGCCAGTTAACCGTTGTATTATGCCCCTAACATTTATAACTTGAAAGGTTAATCGTTCTTTAAAAAAATTGAGATGAAATAGTCCAAGTCTTAGTCTAGTATTAAACTGGCAAAACAACGAGGACATGACGTAATGTCTTTCTGTAAGTTGGGTGGAATTTGATGGTTAAATTGGATTAATTTCCAATGGACACGCATCATTTTGGTTTCTCGCTCATCAATAACCCCATTTTTTACAAAGACAAGTGGTTTCTTGCTTGTACAAAATATAGAGGTGTCATTTTTGAATATTATGTCCTTTGCAAAGTGGGTTTTAGGTGCGGGTAAGTGAACAACATGACCTTCAAGCAACAGAAGCAAGTCATGCCATGGCAACAGTTGCGGAGACCAACGAAAATCGTTAAGGAAAATGCACTCAGCTGTTTCCGCTACAATCCATGCAAAAGTGCCCGACGCTGGATTACAAAACGTGTTGAAAATAAGTTTAAGGTGGTTGAGAAGAAATGTTTTCCCGCAATTAGCTGGACCTGTGAGCATTAAATTTCGGTACTTGCCTCTTCCCTTGATTAACAGCTCACGAACAACTTCACTAAAGTACTCAACTGTCAATCCGTTCTTATCGAGAATTTCCTTTGCACAGTCATACCAATTGCCATCACATCCCGGCGCACATTCGGCCATTCTGGCTTCTTGCATTAACTCGAGTTTTTTCCCTCTCTGTAATTTCGCTTTCGATTCTTCAATCTCCCATGTAGATTGCATCAAATCGGCAACTGCTCGTGGATTTCGATTTATTAAGAACTCGGCAAGGTCAGTTTTTCCTTCCCCTTTTTGTTCTAGCGCAAGTGCTTGAAGTTCGGTTAAACTTTAATGTTCCCTTCGACAATAATTTGGGACACTTCAAATGCTGTCATTCGACGTTTTCGTTTGTTCTTTCTACCGCTGGATGGCCCCTCCCCAATCTCGTCTTCATCTTCAAATTGGATTTTTTGAGCCACGGAATGTCGCGCTGGTGGTTTTGTTTTCCTCTTGCATCTTGCTTGGCTGGCGTTTGACGTTTTGGGTTTCGCAGCGTCTTGTAAACGAGGATGTTCATCACTTTGAACGTAATCTTTATCTGATTTCGTCACATATTTCCACGCGCTATAGTAATTGTGATGTACACTCGAGTAATGCACACTTACACCGTAGTTATCCATCAGATACTTCTTAGACGTTAGCCACCGTTGGTTCTGAGTCAGTTTTATCGGTAGATGGTAATGAATCCCGTTGATATTGTGTCTTTCTTCAGCGCAACACCATTGTTCGTTCTATCCCAGCCTTGCCATGTGAGAAAGACTTAACCACGGCCTGTGCGAAATCACTGCGAGTTGGAAAAATACTTATATCAGCTTGACTGTAGGTAAAAAGGTACACTGTACGACATGCTCTAGTTGTTTTGCCATCTATGTCTTTTATTTCTGCATCAGACAACTCACTATCACTGTTATATATTATTTTAAAAACTCCATGTCAGCCAACAAACCTCGAACTTGATGGTATACCATTCACAAACAATTTGCTCTTTATACATTATCTAGTAACCTTGGGCTATTCTCCTTGACAACTTATGCAATTTCCGTTAACTACTGTTAATAATCCTTTAATAAGTATATAAATCAAAAGTAACCTCGAATAAGTCGTTTACACTGGTTTTCACGCGTGAGCTTGATTCGCCGACAATCTTGGACAAAACTTGTTGAGACACATTGAAATTTTGAAGATAAGATACGCGTGTCCTTTTCGACTGATTTAAACTGCTCACAATTTTATTCTAATCCCCCTTCCCCCAGTTCAATGTTGACATAATTCTGAATTGGGGGTGTGGGGGGGGGGGCAAATAGAATTATACAAACACTACGAATATGACATATGATCGCTCATGCATGTTTCAACAATTTTGTCCAAGATTGTAGTTATTCTTTCATGTTACGATCACAAATGTTCCGTTCCTTGATATCAGTCCCAAATTCGTTGAGATCAGAGGCGGTACATTCGTGACTCATAACATGCATGAAAGGATTACCCAAAACGCACTACATGCATACATTCGCGCCCCCAGGATCCGGACCTTGTAGGCCCGCGCGACCAAGATGTACACAAGAATTCAGGTCGACTAATTTGCAATACTCTGTCTTAATCAACGGGTTAGGGTAAAACGCGGAACCGGAATTGCAGAATCCGGAATGCGGAATCCGGAATTGCAGAATCCGGAATGCGGAATCCGGAATGTGAAATCCGGAATCCGGAATGCGGAATCCGGAATTGGGGGTAAAACGCGGAATTTGGGATAATACGCGAAATTGAAGGAAATATGGACGAGAAAGCTTTACCATTCTACTTTACTACTCCAAGACTGAGCTGCTATTGATAAAATGGTTGATAGTTAAGTACGACAGTTTGGGCAGCGACGAGGAATAAGAATTGTAATCATTAATATGTCCATCTGCTTAATTAAAAAAATACAAAATAGGCTTCGAGGTTTAGTAAAGTTTATATATACACAGCCAGAAACGCCACAGACTTGCTGCAAGTTGTGGACGTTACCGGCTTGCTGCAAGTTGTCATCAAGTTGCAGCAAGTCTGTTGACTTCATCAAGTTGCAGCAAGTCTGTGAGGATCAGGCTTGCTGCAACTTGATATTTGCAGACTTGCTGCAAGTTGTTACAACAACTTGCAGCAAGCTTGTGGATATCAAGTCTTGACAAGTCTGTCGTAGCAACTTGCAGCAAGTCTGTTGAACGCATCAATGCTGATGCAAGTTGCGAAAATCAGACTTGCTGCAAGTTGATATTTGCGGAGTTGCTGCAAGTTGTTTCAACAAGCCAGAAAATGACAAATGTATACGAGTATATACTGTAAGGCGGATAAAATAAAGCAATTCATTTATTTCCTGTGTTTTTTTATGGCTTTGTCAATATGATATGCAAGCCTGATTTCGACAACTTGCAGCAAATCTGCAGTTCGCAAATTGCAGCAAGTCTGTCGTTCGCAACTTGCAGCAAGTCTGCCGTTCGCAACTTGCAGCAAGCCTGCAGTTCGCAAGTTGCAGCAAGTCTGCAGATCGCAACTTGCAGCAAGTCTGTAGATCGCAACTTGCAGCAATTCTGTTGACAACTTGCAGCAGACTTGTTGTCATCAAGCCGGAGCAAGCGATGCGAACGCATCCTGATATCGGCTTGATGATTGCAACTTGCAGCAAGCCTGCAGCAGACTTGCTGCAACTTGCGCGTTTCTGGCTGTGTATACCAGCGATGTTACATGCGTCTACTGCCAGTAATTGGAAAGTATATTGAAAGTCGATTACATTATAGAAACTTTGAATGCAGATATTTTTAGTGAATTACATAGCGCGAGATAAGGCTATTAGCCAAAGCGAGTACTGCAGCTTGTTCAATTTTATCAAGGATGACATATTTTTAATAGAAACTCAGGCGAAATTTCCGCATATTTACATTTTTTATAAACAAGAACGACAATGTCTACGTACGCAAATATCGACTATTCAAATTTAAACGGGGGAAAATACGGCCGTGAATACCAATGAATATTTTGGTGAATATTTTTTACAAACGTGCGATGGCGATGTGAGGCCCCAGTACAGGCGATAGTGAGGCCCGTTTTGTTGAACTGCATTCGACGCGACCGAAATTCGACGTACCTATATAAAACAGGCGTGAACATTTAGAATATTTTCTTTTGATGGGTTTGCAATTCTATAGCAAAGTTGCTTCGCGCATTTCAAAATTAAAGCGACAATTACATGAGGTTATATTCCAATAGATAGAGTTTTCCGAGTACATCAAAATATTCTTTTGTACTTTTCCACCTTACAAATAACGATATGGTTTACATTAAAAAAGTCTTAAAGTATTAAAAGGCTTAACATTGTTAATGCGTTGGCACAAGCTAGCTTGTACTAACAGCATATCATGACGCATAAAAGTTCATGTATAGTTATGTCTATGTGCAATATCCCAAACTTCGAAGAAGGTGCAAGTGCTCTGGCCTAAGATGTTGAAAAACATTGCTTGGTACTTTTGCCATTTGCGCTATAAAATAAGGCTGTTTCCTCCTGACCCAATCCAAATTTAAACGAAATAAAAAAATAGAAACGGGGCGAATTTAAAACTCCGCCTCGCCTACGGCAGGCGGAGTAAATGCAAGTTTCCTCGTCCTGTTCAGGGATCGCAAAAGGTTCTCGTAAGGTTTTTGACGTAATCGTAAGGTCGTGCGGGGGATTGGGTATGTTAATTACCGCCTGGTTTTAACGACTGGGAACCTTGTACCTTCTTCGAAGTTTGGGATATTGCACATAGACATAATTATACATGAACTTTTATGCGTCATGATATGCTGTACAAGCTAGCTTGTGCCAACGCATTAACAATGTTGAACCTTTTAATACTTTAAGACTTTTTTAGTGTAAACCATTTCGTTATTTGTAAAGTGGGAAACTGAGTATACAAAAGAATATTTTTATGCACTCGGAAAACTCTATCTATTGGAATATAACCTCATGTAATTGTCGCTTTAATTTTGAAATGTGCGAAGCAACTTTGCTACAGAATTGCAAACCCATCAAAAGAAAATATTCTAAATGTTCACGCCTGCTTTATACAGGTACGTCGAATTTCGGTCGCGTCGAATGCAGTTCAACAAAACGGGCCTCACTATCGCCTGTACTGGGGCCTCACATCGCCATCGCACGTTTGTAAAAAATATTCACCAAAATATTCATTGGTATTCACGGCCGTATTTTCCTTCGTTTAAATTTGAATAGTCGATATTTGCGTACGTAGACATTGTCGTTTTTGTTTATAAAAAATGTAAATATGCGGAAATTTCGCCTGAGTTTTTATTAAAAATATGTCATCCTTGATAAAATTGAACAAGCTGCAGTACCCGCTTTGGCTAATAGCCTTATCTCGCGCTATGTAACTCACTCAAAATATCTGCATTCAAAGTTTCTATAATGTAATCGACTTTCAATATACTTTCTAATTACTGGCTGTAGACGCATGTAACATCGCTGGGATATATAAACTTTACTAAACCTCGAAGCCTCGAGGCTCGAAGCCCAGATTAGCATATTAATGATTACGATTCTTATTCCTTGTGGCTGGCCAAACTGTCGTACTTAACTATCGACGATTTTATCAATAGCAGCTCAGTCTTGGAGTAGTAAAGTAGGGTGGTAAAGTTTTCTCGTCCATATTTCCTTCAATTTCGCGTTTTATCCCAAAGTCAGTCGCCAAGTCATCAGAATGGCCAGTAATCGTGCTCCTAAACAGTGGAGTTTATCCAAAGATGAAACAATCACTTCATTCGAAGCGTGGCGCCAGAACCTTCTATATATCTTGTCCTTGGATCCGAATTTTGCTCACTTTTTGCTCGAAGAAACAACATGGCAACGCAAGACTAGCAATCAGCCAACTCGAGGCTTCGCTGATGATGGTGAGGACGTACCACAAGCAAACCGACGGACCGCCGCTCAAAAGGTAACTCACCTAGAATTAATGTTGGGTCAGATTGCTAACTTTTGTCCGGTAGTTGCTCGCAACACTATTGTTAAAAATTAAATTCCACTTCCATGCAATCAATTTGGCAGGCTATTCGAGCTCACTTTGGGTTCCAGGCTACCGGTGCCCGGTTCTTAGCTTTTAATAACCTACACTTAAAACCTGGGGAACGACCCGAGGACCTCTATCAACGTCTATTGGGCTTTATGGACGATAATTTGCTAAAGGCGAATGGCAGTATCCGCCACCTCGGGGAAAATGTGACTAATGATGAAGAGCTTACTCTCACCCTTCAAAATGTTATCGTTATTACATGGTTACGTCTAGTTCACCCCGACTTACCAGCACTCATTAAGCAACGCTACGGAACTGAGCTAAGGTCCCAAACATTAGCCAGCCTAAAGCCTGAAATATCCCAGGCCCTCGAGTCCCTGCTGGAAGAAATTCAGAGCACAAATGAGTCCAAAGTCCTACGCACTGCATTTCAACAGTCTAGCTCTCAACGTAATGCACACCCACAGACACCCCCCTCCACCAGGGTCCCAGGTACAAGACGGAAAATATGCCCTCTGTGTCAACAAGCAAACCGATCACAGTTTTACCATTACCTTAGCAAGTGTCCCTTCCTTCCAACTCCTGATCTCCAATACTTGACCCGTGCACGACAAGTGATGTCCGAAAGCTTAGATATCGAAAATGCATCCCATTACATTGAAACCCCTCCTGGCCACATAGAAACTCCTCCTGAAAGCTTTATGGGAGGTACCTCGCATAACTACCGCGTTACGCCTACAACGCGACGGGTCTGTACCAAGCGCTCTCCTCACCTTAAGGTTTTTTACCACCATCATGCTCTGCAGCTTACCCTCGACACAGGTACCGAGATAAGTATGATCAAAGCGTCAGTGGCTAGGCAAATTGGGGGCAGTATCCATAAGACCAGACAAACTGCCCTCCAGGCTGACGGCATAACCCCCCTTACCGTAGTTGGGGAAGTCCACTTCGATGTAAATCGCGATCATGTTGACCTTAATCTTGATGCCCTCGCGGTCGAGGAACTCGATGTTGATATCTTAGCAGGAACGCCCTTTATGGCACTCAATGACATCTCGGTTAGACCATCCCTCCAACAGATATCCATCCAAGGCTCCCACACCTTGTATTATGGCGCTGAAGGCCCTGACCCTCCACAGAACCATGTACGGCGCACCCAGTCCCATGTCCTACGTGCTTCACCATCATCTACAGTCATTTGGCCAGGAGAGTATATAGACATTCAGTTACCTCCCCAAGTCCACCCTGATTCTATCCTTGCACTGGAACCTCGCCCAGATTGCGCCAGATCGACTCGTAATTGGCCTCATCCCAACATCGTTGAAGCTGTTGCTGGTCACGTTCGTATTCTGAATGACACGACTGAACCTCAGCATCTTGCTCGCCATGAACACTTTTGCCAGGTCCTACCCACCTTAACCTCAGACGTGTCTATTGTCGATAACACACTACCTCCTGCCCCCCCACCCTCCACACCAGCAGAACGCATTCCCCTCCACTCCTCTGCAGTCCAACTAGACCCTGACCATATCCTACCTGAAACCAGTCGTGCCGCTTTCCAAAAGTTACTGCACAGTTACGACTCTGTATTTGACCCCTCCATTTCCGGATACAATGGCGCTGTGGGTCCTTTCGAAGCCATCGTCAACATGGGCCCAGTGCAACCGCCCCAACGAAAGGGTCGTCTCCCCCAGTATTCTCGCAACAAGTTAGTTCAGCTGCAGGCAAAGTTTGATGAGCTGGAGCGTCAGGGAGTATTTCAACGTCCAGAGGACATTGGCATAACGATAGAATATCTCAACCCATCCTTTCTAGTCACAAAACCATCTGGTGGACACCGGCTAGTCACTGCCTTTGCTGACGTGGCCAGATACAGTAAGCCTCAACCATCTTTAATGCCCGACGTGGAGACAACCTTGCGCACAATCGCACGGTGGAAGTACCTGATCGTAACTGATCTCACTAGCGCATTCTATCAGATACCCCTAGCAAAGGAATCTATGAAGTATTGCGGCGTCGCAAAACCTTTCCGGGGCGTTCGTGCCTACTCACGTTGTGCAATGGGAATGCCAGGTTCCGAAACTGCCCTAGAAGAACTCATGTGTCGGGTTCTCGGAGATTGTTTACAGAACGGAATCGCGGCAAAACTGGCGGATGATCTTTATTGTGGTGCAGACACACCCGAAGAGCTGTTACAGAACTGGCAACGAGTCCTAGATGCCCTCCAGCGGTGCAATCTTCATCTGTCTGCATCTAAAACCACAATCTGTCCCCAATCCACCACCATCCTTGGATGGGTCTGGACACAAGGTCAGTTGTCCGCAAGCCAACATCGCGTTGCTACTCTTTCTTCGTGTCCAACGCCAGACACTGTCCGTGGATTACGCTCATTTATTGGCGCATACAAAGCCCTTAGCCGTGTCCTTCTCAACTGCTCCCAACTCTTCGCACCACTTGATCAGATCATATCAGGCAAAGGATCCCGTGACGCTATACCGTGGACAGATACTTCACTTGTACACTTCCATGCTTCCCAGAATGCTCTCAGGGAACACAAGTCCATTACGCTCCCACGACCATCTGACCAACTCTGGATTGTGACCGATGGTTCAGTGGCTAAAAACGGTATCGGTGCAACGTTGTATGTAAACAGGGATAGCAAAGTACAACTTGCAGGCTTTTTCAGCGCCAAATTGCGCAAACACCAGGTCACCTGGCTTCCGTGCGAGATCGAGGCCCTAAGCATTGCAGCGTCCATCAAACACTTCAGTCCATACATAATACAATCGGTCCAACCCACGTGCCTACTTACGGAGAGCAAGCCGTGTGTACAGGCAGTTCAAAAATTGTGTCGTGGAGAATTTTCTGCCAGCCCTCGGGTAACATCCTTTCTTTCCATCGTCAGTCGTTATGCCGTTCACGTTTAACATCTTGCTGGGTCGTCTAATATCCCTTCAGATTTTTCAAGCTGCAACGCTGCGGAATGTTCCAAGCACGTTGCCAAGTCTGCACATTCATCGCGGCGACTGAAGATTCCGTCGTTCGGGCAGCGTCTGTTCAAGATATTCGAAACCTTTCACATCTGTTATTCACAACGAGATCCGCGTGGTATGAGGTTCAGGCTGAGTGTTCCGACGTTCGTCGCACCCATGCCCACTTGAAACAAGGCACCCGACCCTTCAAAAAAGCCAGCAACATCAATGATGTGAAGCGATATCTTAATGTCGCAACCATTGCTAAAGATGGCCTCTTGGTCATTCCACGTACAGACCCTCTTTCCCCCATTACGGAATTGATTGTTGTTCCACGCAGTGCCCTCGATGTCTTATAACAGCTCTCCACGTCAGACTGGACCATTCCACTGCGCATCAATTGAATCTTGCTATGAAACGCCATTTTTATGCTCTCGATATGACGAAAGCCATTGATCGTGTTCGCGACACGTGCCACACCTGCGCCTCTCTCCGCAATCTGCCACAACCTCTACTAAACCAGACCACAAACGATCCACCTGCTGTAGTTGGCATCTCCTTTGCTGCAGATGTTCTTCGAAGAAGCAAGCAGTCTATTCTTGTCCTTCGAGATACTTCGACATCTTTTACCTCTGCCTATATCATTCCGGACGAAAAGACTGCCACCCTCCGCGACAATCTATGCACTTTATTCGTCGCATTCCACTCTCCCGACGGTCCCCCGGCTACAATTCGAGTAGACCCTGCCCCTGGTTTTCGAGCGTTAAGAAATGATCCCGCACTTCTGACCCTAGGCATCACATGGAGATTGGTAGAGCCAAAAACATCAACAAGAATCCGGTTGCAGAAAAGGCCGTGGCTGAAGTCGAGGAAGAACTCCGCCGACAAGCACCAAACGGGGAACCTATTACTCAACTTGGATTAAGTATTGCTATATCCAGGCTAAACTCCCGCCTTCGTCGACAGGGACTCTCTGCATACGAGTTATGGACACACAGGGACCAATACTCTAACACTCAACTCCCGATAGACAGCGCTTAAACAGCGCCATCAACAGCGCTTAAAGAATCACCCCTATAGCGAACGATCCAAATATCCTAAAGAAACTCGTGTGTACACTCAATCCACAAAACAGCAGTTGGTGATCTCGTTTATCTGCGTACCGAACGAGATTAAACAAAAGTCCGCAACAGATACCTGGTGGTATTAATTGACCGCCCATGGTGCTTTATCAAGAAGTTTACTAACACACAGATTTGAGCAGTCTCTTAAGTGCGTCTTGACGAATGTTATCGTGTTCCCAGTGAAGTGAGTCAGGCCACAGGCAACCATTTCGCCGAATCAGATAGTGAGGACGAAAGTGAGGGCGCAGTGTATGGTTGAGTCGGCCCCCGTGGAACCCTGGCCTTCTCCATCGGTGCCTGACGTTTTGCAGCTTCACCCATCTTCTCCGACCACCACCCAAATACCCACACGGCCTTAGCGCATACGAAAGCGACCCAACTACTTGGAGTATGAACATTAATATTGTAAATACTTGCGTTTGTTTATATAGAGTAACTGTAGCTAAAGTATGGAGCAGCCTCACCAACTTAGGAAAAAAACAAACAAACAGAAACTGCGCCACACATGGTGTCGTTTTATTTATATTAGTAGAACGCGTGACTTCCGCAATCGCGACTTCCGCACGGATTACTTCCGCTAATTTTCGCGCGTATAATGTTGTGCATTGTTAATGTTCAGGGATTACAATATATTACATTATTGACTGTACTTGTGTTTATCCAGTGAGTTTGCTTGTTAACTGGCGCAGACAATTTCTCGTTTTTCCAAGGTCCACTCGTGTTGATATAAAAGTGTTTTATAATTCTTTTATAATATAGCAATGTCAAAAGCCCGAAGGATACGAAAAACATCCGTCGGTTTACAAGTGGCGGGAAATTTGCCATGTTTATATTGAGTTATGTAAATACGGCTCTTAACCAATCAGCGCTCAGGATTCACAAATGCTATATTATAATTAATTGTATAAAATGTTACAAAATTAAAATAAATGAAGCGCGAAGTAAATCAGTGAACATTTTTGTGCTGATCCCCCCTGTAGTGTAGTTTTGTTGCAAAACCGAAACACAAAAACGTATTCAGATAGCAGACCTCTCCTCATGGGTCCCTGAGTATAATTTTTTTGTTGGTCACCTCTTTATAAATGATCGACCAGTCATCAGCTGCTGTGATTGGTAAACACTGATGGCCGATTACTGTTGTTTTAGAAAATCGAGCACAAAACGCGTTCATAGTAGGTTTCCATCCTATTTTCTAAGCAGATTGGAGATGGGCGATGTGGACTAAAACATGCACTCATATTTTGTTTCCCGCTTTTGACTGTTTTGGTCAACAATGCCAATGACATCTTTGCGCCATCATCTACAATTACTCTGTTAACGTGAATTAATACATGGTATTTTAAATTTGGCGCGAGTATACGAATCACGTGATAGTGTTGGAAACCGGGCCACGTGACCAATATTCACGCCTCTTCAAGGGGAGAGGAAGTGTTGTGAACCATACCTTCCAAGATGGCAGACAGCGTAGGAGAGGATCTTACACCTATCGATAACGAAGAAATCGAGGAGACGCCAGGCTACCAGGCGCCTGCTCAGAAATCCTTGAAAGAAATCCAGGACCAAGATCAAGACGACGAATCCTTGGTGAAATACAAGCAGCAGTTGTTAGCAGGGGCTGGTGACGTGAAAGGTAGGAAGTAAATCGAACAAAACTGCCAACTTTTCACTTTAAAATCTCGTTTTGATAAGCTTTGATTTTTGGCAATTGTTGTTGAGGCATTCGTGAAGTTTTTGTAAACACTTATAATTTCCTAGTAAGATTGTTACATTTTGCGACTGAGGCGGAAGGCTTGTATGGAAATTCGACCTGTAACTTTTCGCTTTCAAACAAACTGAGCACTTTAAGTGTCTATGTGTCTCAATTCGCTTGTGATTTTGAATGTTCGTTGTAAAGTTCACGAAATAGTCGATCTACTTTCTAATAAAACTTGCCTTACACGTGTAAATTTTGCTACATTTCAGACGAGGGAGGTAACAATGTTCTAGTAAAACAACTTGCAATCAAGGTGCAGGGCCGGGACGACATCAAAATGGACCTGACCGGTAAGTGCTCGCTACTTTGGTAACTTTAGGCCTTTCTATTCGTGTTTATGACCTGAATCTACCCTGTTTTATCTAGAGGACATTTCTAAGCTGAAAGACAGGCTAATAGTTATCAAAGAAGGCGCCGAATATCGGGTCGAAATATCTTTTAGAGTGAGTATACGAAACTGACTAAGTTTCGACACGCTTCACGTCTAATGACCATTGAAATGACTTCGTAGGGAGCTGTTATGCTGACACGGCTTTCGGACAAACGTATCTAAAACATTTAAGTTTATACGGACGTTTATTTCTTGTTCAGATACTCAACTTTCGCACGAATCAGACGTGTTTCGTTTTAATTGTACATATTGCGAATGTGAAGGAATTTTCGTAATTGACAAACTGTTTATATTTGGCAATCAATATGTGCTGTAATATTCATAAGCTATATTCGGCCATATCTTAGGATTTCTTTTTGTATGTGCATCTGGACAAATGCGTTAAATTCTAGTCACATTTTTAAACTTTCTGCATCAGTGTATGATCAGTGGGAGGTCATCATTTTGGTGGTGGGTACAGTTTAGAAACCTTGATAGAATTTTATTAGATAATATCTATTGGTAACAATGCCCCTCCCCAATTCAATAGTAGTTCTTAACACTGATAGTAACCTGGAATATGTCTGGCAAGTTCAGAAACTCATTGTTAGTGTTGGCAGGTGTTGAAATAGCCAGTTGTTAAAAGTAGGCCATATTTTTGAAATGACATGCTCGAAGAATTTGGATTGCCAAGACATATGACAATTAAAAGTCTATAGATATTTCCTTACCATTTGCCTTGTTAATGTGATGCTGTAGTTAGGATCCATAGCTCACCCACAGAGGAAATTTCCTCCACCTGAGGCTGATCAAAATTAAAGATAAAGTTGCATATATCACACAAACATTTATTCTTACTATAAATGTGACTGCAATAAATGAGAGAACAAGTACCGGTAACAGAAACTAAATTGCACCATATCATTTGTACACCCCAAGGTTTCAAACATCCCTTTCTCACTCTCTTTTGCCAGCCTTCTATTAAAGACTGTCTGCTCATATTCTAATTACAGCAAATTGCTTTTTTTTTGTTTTTCTCATACTGTACCTGCAAAATACAATCTGTGAATGTCCCATTACAGGTACAACGTGAAATTGTCGCAGGATTAAGGTACTTCCAAGTGATTTCAAGAAAGGGAATCAAAGGTGTGTTCATTTTGATAAATGAGATCTCAGAGCAAGGATTTTCTACACTATTCTTGAAATCATAATAAAACTGGTCGTAAGACCTGATGAGAAACCAATTAAAAACCAGTATTGCTTCCTTATTAGAAAGAACATAAATATTACATTACGTTCATGAAAGCAAGTGAAAAACACTAAGCTTTTTGGAAAGGTTTTTCAACTTACAAAAGTGAGGGATCCACAAATCCCACCTCTCACTCTTGCAACATTTTGACTATAAAAAGTCTCCTGCACTAGGAGACTTTTCATGACTTGAAAACTTAAGGATCATTGGTCAGCAAACAAGCAATTTTTTTTTCTGAGCAATCATGCAGCTTAATTTTTGTTTTTGCTCCTCGTTGCACAAACAAATTTGCTCAGTGGAAAACCCAGCTCTATGGTAACGTTAAATCTGGTGATGTGCGGGAACTGGTCAAGCCCATCAAGAAAATCTGCACCCCTTCTGTCAGTTGAGCATTGATCTGCCCCTGATCTAAATGACTTTTTGAAAAATTAAAATTACAAAACTGGATCATTATTCCTAAACTATATTGTTTAGTGGACAAGAACTCATTTATGGTGGGAAGTTATGGGCCAAAAACTGAAGTTCAGAGTTACATGACGCCGGCAGAGACTGCCCCCTCTGGAATGATATCAAGAGGCCATTATTCAGTGAAGAGTAAATTTACAGATGACGATAAGAATACCATTCTGGAATGGGAATGGTCGTTCGACATTAAAAAGGACTGGAATTAGCTCAAATAGAATACTTAATTACTGGTGAATCTTCTAATTGACAGCAGTACGTAATCCCAATGGTGCTCCATAGTTATCAATGCAATGCTTTCTCGTGTATGTAATATTTTTCAGTTGATCTTTTGTATAAATTAGCGATGTATCAGTGTGTGCAGCTGAATTTATAAAACATTACAAAAAAATTGGTGATTGTGTTCGTTGTTAGACTGAAATGAGCCATAGTTGGCAGACACTTTTTGTCTTTTTCTATTTATTAAAACACAGCAAATAAAATTATTTGGTTTGGAGACTTTGGCAAAAACTCGATACAACTCGTTCAACCGATCTGAACATTGTACTCCACTAAAATTATTGAGTACAACATCTGATAATTTCAATAACTTATTACAATCCTTTATGCATATAAAATGACCCTGACCCAAACCGTGATAATCCCAATAATTTATTGGATACAATAATCTTATTGGGTACGACTGAACCTATCTTCGGATAGGTTCATGCGAAAATATAGGGCCCTTTGTAATCGCGTGTGTGTATTGTATTTGCTTCGAAACAACCAATAGTAATGTCTAGTTTGGACAATTGTTCCAGTTTTGCATGAACCAGTGTGACCAGATGTTTGTCAACAAATTTTACTGAGCCCTCATTCAAATTTTACTAAATGGGCCAGATTTTTACTAGATTTTTATTTCACCAACCCCACCCCCTGATTTTATGGGGAATTGCTCAATTTGTAACTGGGCATGCTACTTTATGATATCCAATCAAATTATCAAAAGGAGCCAACTAAATGACGTAACTGGAAACATGTAACTAGACTTCAGTTTAGGAGTAAATGGTGACCTTAGGGAATGCTAGAAATTAGATGTAGCCAATGTTTGGTGCGACCTCTTTGATGATTGTTGAATTTTGCTGCGTAAATTTCTTCCGTAACCATTATCTTACAAATTATACCAAAAAATCACCAAATCCTTGAAATTTCACCAAAAATTTTACTAAAAATCTTTTTTACTAGATTTATGTGAAAATTGTAAAAATTTTACCAAAAGTAAAAAAATATACTGAATATGGTCACACTGGCATGAACAGCCAAGTCTGACATTCAGCCACAGCGCAAAATACAAAATAAGCAGAAGGGCAACTCAAGTCGGAACCTTGAAGTTTGTCTCCACGCATTATGCATCTTCATACATGTTCTGGTCAGCCGATTGGATTGTTAGGCCAATAGAAACTTACTAATATTTACTTACAAAACTATAGAACTAATCCATGTTATTATTGTCCAGGTTTTTATAAAAACTGTTACCTATCTCAGTATCTCTTCACGTGCCTATTGTATTTTCGCGTAAACAACCAATAGCTGAGTCATAACTATGAAGTTTGCGTCCCCGCGCATGTCGCATCACGCATGTCATTATGCATATTTTGGTTTAGTTAGAGTAATAAAATTATATTATATATATGGTTAGAAACGCTGAACTGACTGTTCCGCATTACAATGAAAAATGCACTATAACAGCGAATACCTGAGATACACTCAACATTTCACGCCTGCTTTAGTTTAGTAAATACTAACCTGACGTCATGCAGCGAACACCACCCGCCTATTTGGTATTAGTAGAATCATACTAGTATACTATTGCAAATTCTGTAATTTGATTGGTTACTCTACTCGCTATCTATTCCTCAATAGATGGCGAGTAGCGAAACAATCATCTTCCTATAGAGATTTCTTTTAAAAAAATTGCTTAAAAATCAAATTTTTTGTTGAATATGCCATGTTTGACCTCCCCAGTCAAACAACTGCACACGTCTGTAACATCATGCAAGTACTTCGTTAGTTGATATAAACACAACAATGTCGGTGCAGCATAAAATGCTCACTGCACTGACGTGCATGGAAAAATGTTGCACGAAAATTGGGTCGAAGTCAAATAAGTTGCAACATAATGAGACACTGTGCAACAAGTTGGTTAAACGATTGCAACATTTTAATACAACAATGTTGCAGTTGCAATTGGTTTTTAAAGAGGCATGGTCAACCTCAATGCAACGCGTACATTTGTTTACGTTTCACCACAGAAAAAAGTTCACTCTATATAGAGTACAAGTTCACGCTTTGCGCAGGTAGCGCTATGGTTTCAATTCTCGAAACGAGCGTATAACACAATCGAAACAAGTGTATTGTCATTTTCACACTGACGTTTTTAAGTTCATTTTCAATGTGAATTTTTCAGGTAGCCATTTTATCTTAATTATAGTTAGAATTTTTAGAGGATCTTTGTTCTTGAAACAAGGAATTACTTGATGGAAACAAGAGACGAACTGCATTACACTTGTTTAGCTTGATATTTAACGCGAACAGATTTCGGCGAGAGTGAACCTTCTGGTAATTACCACTTTGCGGTTTAACAAAGGTTGCCACCATTTTAGTTATACTTGCATGTCACGCAACAATACAGTCACGAAATAATATAATTGGTTAATGGTCGTTGTTATAAGGACGAATTTTATTTGTCGTTCATATTTCGTTACTGCTGTATCATTACGTGAGCTGAAAGTATTATAACGGCCAGGAAAACCAGAATCGCTAGATTAGAGTAAATAATCCCAAAAGTTGTTAGTATCGTCAAGAAATGTACCAACTTTGCCTCTGGTCTAAACAAACGTACGCATTACATTGTGCTTGATCAAATGTGCAATGAGTGGAGAAAATATGGTTTTAAATCAAATTAACACATCAATGGACATTCTATAGAGTTTAGCGTGATAGTTTTTAACATTTGCGTATCTGTGATAAGTTCTATCATTTTTTGGCGCTCATATTGTATACATTTGACTAATGACGATGTGCACCTCAAATGATCTAGCTGCATGTACAGAGTGGATCAAGAGCTGTACTTGGTATTTACAAGGACTTGCAAAGATCCCCCATGCTTTTCTACATTAATATATACATAAGATAAAATAATTTATTCTAAAAGATCTTTTCTGTTCTTAAGAAACAAGGACTCTGTTTTCCTTTGCCCATTTCTTCATTGAACGAATGATGTATTCCACCTGGGGATTGCCTGTGTTACGTAACAACTGTAGAACATCGCGCAATGTTTCCCTGAAAATATTTGCAAAATACTATAGGCCTTTTAAAGGGAAATGGCAACAAAAAATTTTATTGTCTCATTTGAAAGAGACTCTAAAACAATAAATAGAAGTCTATTGCAAAATTTTTATATCTGTTTTACTTCGGGAGATATTCTCACCTAAATCAACGAACTGTCCGCCATCTTGGATTAATTTTTCACCTCATTAACAATGTTTTGGTGACGTCACAACACGGATAAGCCGGTCGAAAATCCTCCTAAATACCTACCAACAATCAAATATTGTTTGAAATCTTCTCAGTCCGTGCTGAAATCCGAAACACTTGCCATACATGCGGTTATGAGAGCATATTAACTATTGTGTCGTAAGAAAAAAAAATTGCGTGACCCCAGTTGTGACGTATCCTGCATATCCACCAATATCCAAGATGGCGGACAACTAAAGATTTCAAGTCAAAATATCTCACCAGATAAGGCAGATATAAAAATTCTGTAATAGACTTCTATATATTGTTTTGGAGTCTCTTTCAGATGAGACGATAAAACATTTTGTTGCCATTTCCCTTTAAATTAGCGTTATATGACGTTTCTCACGGTATTAAGGTTCTGAGAGGATGATGGGAATCGTGACATTTGAAAAGTTTGGGTAAATATCAACATGAAATAACCAGGATTACGTAAAATACAAAATAAAACATATTGCGAAGAAATAAATCTTGTAAACTCAATACTCGAATACAATACTTGAGAGTGTAATATTTCGGTTTTATTTCATAACCAGGATTTGTGATTGGCCTTTTGAAACCAAAATAACTGTTGGTGATTCATTTTTTAAAAAAACTAATTCCTATAGTTTATTGTCTTTCAATGCTATAACCAACCACTCACAAAATCTCTCAGTATAGCTCGCTGGCGACCCTGGAGACTGACTCGGGTAAATTTAATGTTGAGATAGGTGCGTGAAGTAGTCAAATATCTTGTCGAGCTCCTGTCAAATTTTAATAACAATTCAGTACCTCTGATGTATTAGAGATTATGGCACTCACCTTGGTTCATGACCAGCAATTATCTGTTGGAATATTCCCACGCACGCTCCACGCTTACCTTCCCAATACTCAGGGTTGGGGTCGAGTCTTTCTAAAACATCAAATGCCTTCGCAGCGTAGTAGAAATGACCCATCTACATGAACAACATATGAACCTCATGTGAGTGCGTGAGTTTGGTTCATTTGATAGAACTTCATATCTCGCTTATTTCGTTAAATATATTTTATACGAAAACTAGACTACTTTTATCTATATGTCGACTCGAGAGAAATGGGAAAAAGGTTTGTTTACCTTGTAGCAGTCGTTGGCGATCAGTTGAAGTAAACTAAACGACTCAGCCGATGTTTCCATCTTTAAATACAATTCCCAAGCTAGCCTTGCCTTTCTGTTCATAATATCTGTATAGAAAAGAAATTTTAAAAAACATATTAGAAAGTTCTACAGTATGTCTTTGTCTTCCTCATTGTATATAGTGGCGTTTTAACAATCAAAGAATAGATCTGATTATATGCTTAGTGAATTACAATATATAAGTATATAATAAAATGCTATCAGTATAGCACAACTTACAACATCTGGCCAACCAGCTCAAGTATGTGTAGTCATTCTTCAGTTTTTCGGATTGAATGAGTAGAAAAACCTAAACGAGATATCGAACTGTCAAATCTTACAATAAATATATCATAATCTTATCATTTTAGAGAGTGATGAAACTAACGTTGCCACAATACATGGGGGATATTTACACGGTGACGCGAAGATATCAATGAATATTATTTTCGAGTGGTGAAAACAATAATTTAGAAACGAGCCCAGCGCGCGGGCAAAATATTGTTTTCATCACGAGTTACAAGTTTTTTTCATGTTTTTTTTACTGAAAAACACCCATAACCATGTAATAAAATAAATTATCATTTATTGAAAACATTTTAGGAGTTTTAGTAGCCCAAATGTGGGGTTGAAAATAAATATTTTGACTCATTTCGCCGTATATTGAAAACAAATATACGACATTATGACTCATTTCGTCGTATATTGAAAACAAACATACGACATTATGACTTATTTCGTCGTGTATTGACTGACCTTTGTTAATCGACCTTTCGTCGTAATCTGACAATTGTTTTAAGAATATTTTTCCGTAGTCTGATTGGCTTGTTAAAATTTTCGAACAATTTCATGCTGTTCCATTATTAGCAGCTTGTGTCTTACTCAAAATAATAAAACAATTATTGAATCCGGTTCTCGCAGGATATAAAACAATTATTGAATCCGGTTCTCGCACGATATGAGGAATTATTAAGGCCTCGGTTTGTGTTATCACAAAAACCTCTGCCCCGGTTTGTGTTTGTGATAACAAAAACCTCTGCCATTGTGTAAGTAGTGCTGTCAAAAGCACATATAGAAACATCGGATCTTTCACAATCTGAAACGGCTCGACGTTTTGAGCAAAGTTAGACCGTACAAACTTCCCGACGAAAGGCCTTTGCTGGAAACGCCCAAGTCTGCTTATAGGCCGGTTTCCACTCAGGAAAATAGTCCTCGGATCAGACCGGATCGGAACAAAATTTAACCTGCTCATGTGCCTTTAGAGCCAATTTTCTGTCGGTTTGAAGTAGGCTGTTCACACGTATAAAATTGCTTCAAAGTGGGCAAAGAATTGGTACCAAAGGCGCATGTGCAAGTTAAATTTTGTTCCGATCCGAGGATTATTTTCCTGAGAGGAAACCGGCCTTATATCGTTAAGGTAGCGAAAGATTCAATGTTATTGCCAGTTTTTTCCATACATACTTCTTCAGATTCTTTAAAATTTCCCGATGCTGCTTTGGCCTGAGCGTAGTTGAAATTGAATGCATCGTCGTTATAAAAGTAACTCTAAAAGAAAATTGTATAATTTAAAACAATTCACGTGCCTTTTGTGGTCCATGTTTTTCTCGTTTGGCCAATCAGGAGTCTGATTTTATAAACACGATCTTTTGCATTGCTGGAATTTTCCCGCCTTTATCATACCGCTGAGCTCATTACAATTCTGAAGTCATATTCATTATTTACTGTGGATGATATTAATTATAATAATGGGGCTATTATATATGCAGCATAACTCCACACGTTGTATTATTTGCATTTCTAATAGAGTGGGAAAACTCAACGAACAAAGAACACAGTAACAAAAATTCTACCAAAGAAGTAGTAATATTGTCGTTTCAAGTGACCTTTGCAATGCAATCACGAAAACACAGGACAAAATTTTGTGTCATAGGAACTTCAGTCTTACCTTGACAGAATTAAGATAGACCAGTACATCTTCAAACTGTTTTAACAAGAAGAAACAGGAGGCCATGCATTGTCGACCGGGGATTGTGTCTGAAAAAATAGACACAAGAATGGTGTTCAAATACACCGTCGCAGGGAAAAATCGTGGCATTTGATTTCATAATGCAACAACAAATTATTTTGTCATAATAATTTCAAGTCCAACGTCTTCGATAAAAATAGAAATCCATCAAAACCGAGGATACTCTATTAAGACTGTACTGTGAACAATTGTGTGAACACACAACATTTGGGAGAAAAACCAGTCTATTTTTCCGATGCCCATTATTTTCATATGAGATCACTTACCACATTCACTCGCCGATCCACCCACCAGTTGAAAGTATTGTTGAGCAATCTTCAAATGTTCTCGCTGCAAGAATGGTTCAAAACATGAGATCAGGAATATTGCGACTAGAGCTTCGTATTGGCGAGGTTTTCATTTAGTAGTATTAGCAGCAGTCTATGGTTCACATTAAAGTGTTCATAAAACGAAATTTTGTCAACTTTATAGGATATGCAAATAACACAACCACGTCCGACGTCATACTGTATAATGAGTGACTGTTAGATTGCTTATTTTGTAGCATATAACTAAAACTACACGAAAACTACACTTGCATATGTGTAGGATATGTTTAACATCCAGGCCTGAGTATGTAAGTGTTATATCTTGAGTACTTTTCAAATTAATGCAGCTTTTTTGAAAAGTGATTATGCACAATGACGTCACTGGTTGTTTTATTTTCAAATCAAACAAAATTGAATATTTCGAAAAGTAGCCAAGTCACTTCTATCAAAAATTCTATCAAAGAATTTATACTGTGATTTAAGCTGATCTTTTTAATACAATAAAAAAATGTGCGTGAAAATTTCGTTTCAAAAACACTTTGAATCCCTCCATGGTATAGGTCCAGCAAGGCTAAATGGGGCTGAGCAGCCGAGTACAATAACACTAACGAACCCGAGCACTATTCAGAATCATACTTTAATACAGATATCTTAAATATGTCAAATAAAAATTCTACTACTGTTTGGCCAGAGTTGTTCATGTGAAGCTTACATGTAAATGTAAAATTTAGAATATTAACTTTATTAACTTTGGCTGTTTTGACCATGCACGATTGAACTAGACATGTTGAGCTGCTTTAAATTTCTTGACAAATGAGCTGGTTAAAAATAGGATGAATAAGATTTCACCGTTCATTCCAAGGCCAACCAGGATGGGCGTTCCCGTGCATCCACTACTCTACACTGCGACTCACGATATTACTTGTATGAGATATTTATGCCGTACGTATTCAAAATGAGCATTGCTATTCATTAAAACTTACGAACATCAAAACAAAGTTGTGAGAAGATCTTTACGATGTTGATATTTGATGTTAGTCACATGACTGAAAAAATATGGCGTTGTTCCATATTTGAGGCGGACCACGCTATTAGTTTTAAAAATATGATAACACGACAGGACGTCATTTTTAACTTAATTGGAAGTGGAAACGACATTCTTTAACCAAAAACAGCATAGGTAACAACAAGAGAATGTTTTAGCTAGAAAATAAACGAACTTGGTGTCACAGTTGAAGGATTTTTCAAAGATTACGTGGAACGGTGGAAAAGAGGGATTCTGGACTTCTAAAATTGATAAGAATGGGAGGTATTAGGCGTTTGAAGGAGAACTGTTTGTAAATTATCATGATCAACGTCTGTCAACATTTTGAGAACGTTTGCTTTGCCATATATCTTCAAAACTAGCAATGATGGATTCCTGGCAAGCAATAATAATTCCAAAATGTACCTCCACTGGTGTCGTGGAATAAACGTTTGGCACTGGATTGAGGCAAAAAAATGCTTGACAGCACAACAAGTCGAGACAGACAAGACAGACAAGTCGAGATCAACATGATAATTTCCTAATGCTGGAAAAGAAACTTCTGATGAAAGGTTTTAGGTACCTGTCAAAGAAGAGGTAGAACGATCATTTAGATCCGTATTATCAGCAACCAACATGTTTTCATATGTGCCTAAATGTGCAAAAGAGACGTCTGATCCCTATTTCCGCTGTTACCAGCAGAACTCGTTTACTTTACCACTTTTTTGTTGACTCCTTAGCCTCGCTGGTCACATACCATCATTGAATATAAATAATCTAACCCATGCATACATTTTCCAAGCTTTATCATGCCGATTTCGTCTGCCCGTCAAAAGGACAAACTTCTGTTGTGCTCTCAAGCATTTTTTGCCTCAATCCAGTGGCAAAGGTTTATTCCACGACACCAGTGGAGGTTCTTTTGGAATTATTATTGCTTACCAGGAATCCATCATTGCTAGTTTTGAAGATATATGGCAAAGCAAACTTTCTCAAAATGTTTATAGACGTTCATCATGATAATTTACGAACAGTTCTCCTTCAAACGCCTAATACCTCCCACTCTTATCCATTTTAGAAATCCAGAATCCCCCTTTTCCACCGTTCCACGTATTCTTTGAAAAATCCTTCAACTATGACACCAAGTTCGTTTATTTTCTAGCTAAAACGTTCTCTTGTTGTTACCTATGCTGTTTTTGGTTAAAGAATGTTGTTTCCACTTCCAGTTAAGTTAAAAACGACGTCTTATCGTGTTATTATATTTTTAAAACTAATAGCGTGGTACTATGGAACAGCGCCATATTTTTTCAGTCATGTGACTAACATCAAATATCAACATCGTAAAGATCTTCTCACAACTTTGTTTTGATGTTCGTAAGTTTTAGTGAATAGCAATGCTCATTTTGAATACGTACGGCATAAATATCTCATACAAGTAACATCGTGGGTCGCAGTGTAGTATTATAAATCCAAAACTGAAATTCGTATTTTTTAAAATGAGCTGTTGAGAGTTTCTCTTACAAATGATAAGATAGATATAAACTATATCGCATCGATCATCGAAGATGACATTGCTACCAGTAGCGAAGCCAGCCCGACATTTGGTCATGCAAATGCAAATTTTTCTGTGTTTCTGACCGTAAAAGGAATGAATTTCTAAAGAAACGAATAATGATAATGATTTAAATTTGCATAGCATGACCAAATTGTCGGGTTGGCTTCGCTACTGATGGCTACGACAGTTAGGAAAGAAGGAAAGGGAAATAGAAACCAGGTTTAACCAAATGGACGGCATACTGAACGAAGACAGAACTTACTGAGCCTTGTTCTTGACCAAGAGCTGCGTTGACGACACCTTTCAAAATATATTCCTTCAAAACAGATATATAAATTGAATTAGTAGATAACTTACCTGCCGGAGAAGGATGCTTAATATATAGATGACTGCATGGTAAGAATGGCTCGATTTATACTAGAGACGGATGATCCGTCTGGACGAACCTGGGCAAAGAAAAGATAGTTCGTCTGATTGATTCGTTTGTGTATAAACGCGGGCAAGCTGACGGATCATCCGCGTTGTTCTGCTATCTGCGTAGTTCGTCTGTCCAGGCGAACTTGTTCGTGTAGTTCGCCTTGGCGGATGATCCGTCCGTTTGCCCGCGCTTATACACAGATGTTCTTTTTACGTAGTTCGTCTAGATAGTTCGTCTTGTGTTTATACTTAGACGGATGATCTGTCAGACGGATGATCTGTCTCTAGTATAAATCGGGCCAATTATAGATTTTGCATGAAAGACATTTCCATATACTATGAACACAAAATAGAAAGGCGTGAAGCTACATGCGCGGTGACACAAACTTTAGTTACGAGTGTCTACCCTGACTGTCAAAAACATACGCAAAGACAACTGTTGAGCCAAGGTAATAGAGAGGGAATGAGTGGAAAAACTGAGAAGGAAGAAAAAGGCAAAGCAGGGCGAAAATGACCGTGTTACAAAAAAACAAGTTATTCTTACCGGGGGAACTGTTGGCTCCAAATCCTTGATCAGGTTGTAGGCTTCCAACACATCATCTAAAACATGTATGACACAACCACAATAAGATTAATGCCTATTTAATCACAAGTCATTGGGGGGGGGGGGGGGTAAATTCCCAAACTTTAATCTTTTGATTTATAATTTAGTTAAAAGAACTTTTGCTAGATGTTACTAACATGCCAATGCTTTAAAGATGTTTTTATGCATAACGACGTAGAGAAGCGTATTGACATTGTCCATGATATCCCCCCCCCCCCCAGAAATGGTTTAACCACTTCGACTCCGGAACCACTAAAACTGGTGCCTATCTCATCACGCGCCCTTGTATTTTCACGTGAACAACACATCAAGAATAGAGATTACAATCGGTTGATTTCAAGTAATTGCTGTATGATAATCACTGATCTAAATTACTGGATAAAGCTTCTGTCATGCATAATTGAAGCCAATGGCGGCCATATTGGACTATCCCATATAAATTTACATTGGTACTATTGAGGTAGTAGAAGAGGTTTTTACAGTTTTAGGTTATTGGTGGGAATGGATTACCATTGTGTGAATGAAATTTCTTTTACAAATAATTTCTGTTTCCTTTTAAACTTGCCTGTGAATAACGAATTGGGGATAGTCCAAGATGGCCGCCATGAGTTCATTATCAAGTGTTTTAAACCTTCTCAAAACCATTAGAAAAGTTGTGGCAAGCTGTCTTCGCAGTTAATATGGGAAAGACATTTCCCTGATAATTTGGTCAGTTTTAATTTACACGTCGCGATTTGATTTGCAGAAATTTGATCGATTTTAGTATATCACCTCACTATAAATATTCTGGCTTCAAAATTGGGTCACTGAATTCAAAAGGATGCTTTATCCAGTAATTTAGATCAGTGATGATCATGCGTTACCAAATTACTATTATTATTATTGTTATTATAAATTTATGCACCTACATGGATGGATGAGCTATATAGTTTTTGTCTCCAAGTAGGAGAATTAACTAGCTGTATATCTTACCTTGTTTGAGATAGTAGATCACCTGAAAGACAAAATGTATTTGACTAAGAATACAACTGAGACAAACCTAGTGTACACATCTGTTCAGCGTTAATCATAAAGTGCACTTCAACCCGTGTTATTACCTACACTGATGAATGTTGCGAAACAAGTTAAAACAGGAATGTAAACATAATCCCAAGCGTTCTAAATCCACAAACTATTTGAAGGATTATCTTTTTCGACTCAGATTTGCATGCGTCGTTATATTATTATTTCATACCAGGCAGTAAATAACTAAAAAGGTTAGCAACATTATGGCGGACTAATATCTCACTTCACAATCTTTAAATCGTTTCAACACACATCAGAGCAGACGCGGGAAGTTGTTATCTCAAGTAAAATATATTAAGATAACAATGAATTAAAAATCTATCGACTACAATCTATAAAGTATACTCAACAACATCATGCTTAAATGAAAGTAGTGCCTGCAGGCAACTCAGTAAGAAATGAAATACGCGTTCCCCCCCCAAAACGCAAAATTAAATTAAAGTGTCCGTCAATCGATGTCTCTGTCAATCAAATCAGATACTTGATACCAGAAAACCGTTTCAATCATGGTCAAATTTAGCGATCTCAAAAAATTTAATACAGGCGAAGATACGAAAATCTACGTCCACAGTTGAAACTAACGCTCCAAAATTAGTAAACTGCAAAGTTTCATTGAGAAATATTATAATATCAGGAAATTATATGGCCAAGCAAAGTTTTTAGATTTCATATATTATTGTATTGGCACACGCTAAATTCTATCAATTTCAAAATTATAAATGTATATATGGTTGTTGATTCGTTCTCGCTTTAAGAATCTTAAAAAACAACCGCCATCTTTAAAACCTAGCTACCTTTCGTCCATCCCCTAAATCGCCTTAATGAAAATGCATCGCCTAAATGATATACAGTATACAATCCTGCCGAGGCTCAGTTTTTAAACCTATGACAAAGCTACGGGGGGAATATCGCCATAGTTCACGTCCATTTCTTGCGCTTTTTCTGAAACATTAATAATGACTTTCTTTCCATCTTTTTCTGCGCTCTGAAACATTGCTCGAACATCAAAATCTGTTAGTATTTTAATCGTTTCTTCTTTGCCATTAATAGTTGTCTCTTGGTGTAGTTCTTGAAACTCAGGATTGATGCCAAGACAACATTGTACTCTTTCTTGCAGACTATCAAAGTTGTCTTTGTTCGTCAAGCAACGCCGTAAGGCAGTTTCGCCATCCTTCTTTACAAAAAAATTCCTGGCTCTATTCTTACCATCGGTCATTGTTTCCTTAGTAGGTTTTGGTGACTGCATGATAATCAAAGCTTCTTGGGCACTCGGACGTGTCGAAGGATCCTTTCGCAGTAGCCGTTCAAACAAGTCAAACAAGATTTCGTCATCTTGATGGTATAAATGTTGACGATCACGTTCGCCATTTTTAAGTGCCAGAATCTCTTCTCTCCATTGCTTTTTATTTTCAAGGTAGCGGCTGAGAAAATACAACACAATTCCCGCACTGTACAAATCAACTTTGTAATCATAATCATCGGTTTCCAGTTCAGGCGCCCTGAATAGTTCATTCCCTACACCCGAGGACAGTTTTTGCAGCTTGGGAGCGTTGGTGAGTGATGGAGATGCGTTGATCACAGGACCAATTTCTCTAGCAAGACCGAAGTCGGCGATCTTGATATTAATCTGTCGCATTTCTGTTGGCCTTGGATTTGCAATAAGAATATTACTAATGTGAATGTCACGATGAACGAGACCTTTAGAATGCATAGCGCGCAATCCGTTCAAAATTTGTGGGAAAACTTGTTCGTAAAATCGCGGCGGTCCTTGCGATTGGGTTATTTTAGCGTTGCCCATTTCGTTGTTGTAAACGAACGCTTCCAAGTTTACCCAACAGAGTTCCATTTGAATACACAGACACTGAATGTCGCCGATGGGCATTTGCCAACAACCGTAGTACTTCACGATGTTTTGTTTCCATAAATCACTTTCTGTAAGTACTTCTAATTCTCGTTTCTGATATTTTGCTGTTTCGCCTTGCACAATACGAAGAATCTTTATGGCGTATTTCTGTTGATCAACAGGGTGTTCGGCTTGAACTACGAAGCCATAGCTTCCTTTACCAAGTGGCAATTCGTATTTATAACCTCGAGATTTCAAGGCGCCTTTGATGTCGTCTAACTTTAAATTCTCCTGCTCCAGCTTTGACGATTCATCCATGTAGACGAATCTTTGTTGAACGAAGCGGATGGAATGTTTCGTCCAATATTTAACACTCAAACAAAAACACTTTCGTTACGCTTCCAAGAAGACCCACAGGAAGTTCAAACACCGACTCTTTGTTAACAAAAGTCGAGGGACGAGGGTAAGTGCCGAGAGTCGAGGCCGAGGAGTAAATTTTAACACTATCAATCAACATGCATCTTATAGCGAGAATTCGATCGTGACTCGGCAAAAAATGATATCCTGCCTTTTTTTTTTGCATATCGTAACTAAAAAGGAGTGTTATAAGCCACTAAGGTAGGGTTAGGGATTAGGTCAGGTTTATTTCATATGCAAAAACTTGGAGTCTCAATAAGTTATTGGAAATGTTATTTACCACGTTGCTAAGTTAATATGACATTTCATATTGAAGACACGAAGACAGCTCAAAAATTACCCCCTGTGATTCTTACTCCCTCTACTATAACTCTACTATTCAAAACTCGTAAACTTTGAAATCAACAACTGCAAAAAAATTAGTTTTATCATCTGAAATCTTGAAAAAAAAAAACTACTATTGGTTTATTAAGTGTCAAATAATTGCCAGCAGTCAATAATTGCAGGGGGGGGGGCTATTCCATATTCAGTGTTTTTCATCATCAATTTCTTATCAAATCCATTGTTATGGCCTGTGAACACAAATATGAATATTCGCCCTTCCAATTATCGACGATGGCTGCGAAGGTTCATTGTAGAGATGACTACTACATTTAGTAGTAAATGTCCCAAGAATATGGTCATAACCGCCTAAAGGACTCACCAAGTTCAATCTTGCTTCAGGGATAACATCCACTAGTGGCGGCAGAACTTGTAAAGCACCTTCACCGGCGCGGAATACGACCTGTGACGATGACATTGGTTAAAATTAATACGGTGTAGCCTCTTAAAAATTTTACTGCGACAATATATAAAGCTCGCGTCATCTAGACCTAGTCGCTAACATTGCTAATAGGCCAACAAAACGACCTCGTTTTAAACAAACTATGAAAGCTTCACTTTCGACTATGACTCGTGATAGTGTGGCAGTGTGAGTCGTTGGTTAATTATAGCGTTATTCATGCAACCTCCCTATAGCCTTCCTCAATATTGGTATTGCTAAACTGTGTGTAGCAGACTATTGCCATAGAACACTTCAACTAAAACTTACATAAAAATTATCGATGCAATGCCATGTAAAGCGATGAAATGGAATTATACAATTTAATACAATGCAAAGCAAAGAAGAGTAAGGCAATTCAGATCAATGTAATCCCATGCAATGTAATTTAATACATTTCAATCTAATGTAATTCGATGTAAGCAATGCAGTGCGATCCCATGCAATGTAATTCTATTTAATACAGCAATAAAATGCAATATAATGCAATGCAACCCAATGCAATGCAGTGCTAATGCAATTAGTGCAGCAATGCAATACAATACATCGCAATTCAATGCAATTCAATCTAGTTGACCCTAACGAAAAAGATGGCGGATACATTTTGCTTGAATACATTGAGGTCACAAATCGTTTCCAAAATCAAATTGACGTCTGTTTTTAATGCACAAACATAAGAGAGGAAATTACTTTCTTTGTTTCGTTAAAGTTTTTCTTGGCATCTTTTTTCAGTCATTTTTGTTTGATGCCCGCAATGCATTCTGGTAAAATTTATATGCCGCCATCTTTTTTCTTATGCAATGTAATGCAATCCAACGCCTTGCAATTGGGTCATGGCTTTATAGGATACCCTAACGGTCGAAATGTCGAGAGAGCACTGGGACCGAGTTGCACCTGTATTTTGGGGATTTCTCACTCACTGGGACTGTATCTACTTCACCAAATTTAGCTAAAGCGCGAGCCCGAAGGACGAGTAATGATTGTCGCGCTACGCGCGTAAGTAGATACAGCCCCAGTCAGTGAAAAATGTGACAACCCAAGAATGACTCGATATTGATAGTTATATGTATGGGGATACACAAAACACAGGGGCAACTCGGTCCCAGTGCTCTCTCGACATTTCGACCTTTAGAGTATCCAATAAAGCCATGACCCTTGCAATTGAATGTACTGGAATTTCATGGCATTCAAAATGCATTCCATGTAATGTATTGAAATGCAACGCAATGCACTGCAATTCAAAACCCAATGCAAAGTAGTATTTGAATAAAATGCAATAATTATGCTAAACTTACTAAATTATGCTTCATGAGGTCTTTAGCAAATTCGAATGATGGGGAAGCAATTTCTTGAAGTGTTTTCAGTTCAGCCTGGAAAATAAGATATATTATGTACACATACAAATCACCCACACACTGACGCAGTGGTCTACGTAAAGAAGGACCGTTAAAATTCCAAATTTCTTGGATATGATCACAGAAGAAATTTTGCGGTTAAAAAAACAACAGAACTTCGAACTTGTAAACTGATTTGAATTATTATGCTACCAAAAAGTTGGAAAATGAGCAGCTCAAGGGGTCAACAAACTATCAAAGAGCTCTCGACGGGAAAAACGTTTCCTGAACCCCGATAAAAAAGAGGTGTGGGTCGTATGCAAATTAGCACAACCGATGGCCTTTCTTGATCCTGCATGGTAGTGGAACAGACGCTTAGTTACCTCTGCGGCTTTTCCGTTATAAAGACGAAAGTGATTGCATGCCTTTAAATTCACAGCAATGGCACTAAACAACAATGTAAATATTGTGTTAAATGTATATTTAATTGTGTTGTATTCATTGTTCAAAACACGCAGTCAGTAGCTGCAGTACTGTTACCTACACGGCAAAACATTATGCCATTGTAACAGATTTTTGAAAACACGATGTAACAGTGCTGTTGGAGCAACATTGTTCGTGGTTACTATTAGCCGTGTATAGCTCTGTTGCCTCAAGACTCACCTGTCTGGATAGTGTTGCAGATAAACAGCCAAAACTTCTTGCGAAACGTCATAGTAGTCTAACTTGTAGTAACACAACGCTACATAACAATTTAATGCCAGGTGGTCTCTGAAAACGCCAAATACGATTAATATTAATTAGTGCTTTTTCACGCTCCATGCGTCATTGTAGCTACCTGTGATTTGCCTTGGAAACTTTGATACAAAATAGGCAACTGATTTAAAGGTGGGCGGTTTTCCGTTCAGCTATTATTAAAGCTACTTCAAACGGTCACGAGAGTTATATGCACAAAAATAGGTCCTCACAGGTCATGTGCACATAGGTTAACAAACTAGTTAACTTGCCACAAGCAATGTCATCACAACTTGTTAACGGCATGTTGGCAGACTAGTATACAGGGTGTATAAAAAATTGAACAAATCTAAAATCGCTCTATACTTTGCAAAACGCCTCAATGTACGAATTTTTTATTGGAAAGGATAGTTTCGGTGCTTATAATGTACAATAAACAGACGAATTAAAACTTCAAAAGCCAGAGTGTTGTGTCTTTTGCAACAAGTTAAATACGGCTCGCGCACGAAACGTTAATGTTTAAAAGTAATTTTGACTTGGTAGGTGGGAAACATGTCGATGCTGTATTGCAATTCAAAATTTCAGAAAATTTGCTTGAGTAAGCTTAAAACTTCGAGGAAACCCATATTTTAAGCAAAATCGGCTTTGTGCATGCTTAATTTATGCATTTACCAAATTTGCATACTATTTTCAAGAGACATTTAATTTTCTTATGAAAAACAATTCGTAGAATTTAGAAGAATACAAGTTTGCGTGGCGTTTTAAAGGACTTAAACTCGAGCACATCTCTTGAAATTTTGAACAGCAATAAAACACCAAACAAATTTTATACCTATATACCGACAAAAAATTAATTTTAAGCCTTCCAATTTCGTGCGCAAGCCATCTTTAATGTGTTCGAAAAATACGCATCCCCTTGGGTAGTAAACATTTAAATTTCAGATTTTTTCGTTAATTCTACAAAAAAGTACCCAAGCAATCCATATTTATAAAACACTTCATATTTCAAGCCTCTTCGCGACGTTTAGAGCGATATCAAATTTGTTCAGTTTTTTTTATACACCCTGTATTATTTATTAGTAAATTTGTCTGTTCATTATATTAGTTCACGTTATGTTAGCAAACTTGCTAGTATAATATTTGTTACTTTCGTGTTTTAGTTTTTGTTTTACCCGTGATTGTGTGTAAGTGCGTTATTTGTATGTGATTGCAATATGTTGATGTCGTGATTTGACGTTTAAATAGTATGCGCACAAACGCTCGACCAGGATCGAGCATTCTGGGGTCTGCGCGCAGACTATTTTTAAATAATTCTTTGGTTCATCTTAAAACTAAATATTTTTGATGATATTTTTAGGGACACGCCGGAAATAGTAGCCGGCCGGATAGTGGCAATGCAAAACCATACTATCCGTTGACCGGGAAATTCTAAGGTTTCTGTAAATTGAAAGATAAAAACATGATAAAAAGTACACCATGATAATCATTGTTTTGCTACTCGTTATCTATCGAGGAATAGTGAGTACAGTAGCCAATCAAATGACAGCATCTACAATAGTATAGTGGCATATGATATAATTGTCAAATAGTTGTAAAGTTAATAGATAAATTCAACATTGTCGCAGGAATCTGCAATAAGCAACAAATCGAATCATCGAATTCTATCAATAAACACGAAGAAATATTTTGTTCCTGAATTATATAGTGCGACTCACGATATTACTTTTATGAGATGTTTATGCCGTACGTATTCAAAATGAGCATTGCTATTCATTAAAACTTACGAACATCAAAACAAAGTTGTGAGAAGATCTTTACGATGTTGATATTTGATGTTAGTCACATGACTGAAAAAATATGGCGTTGTTCCATATTTGGGGTGGACCACGCTATTAGTTTTAAAAATATGATAACACGACAGGACGTCGTTTTTAACTTAATTGGAAGTGGAAACGACATTCTTTAACCAAAAACAGCATAGTTAACAACAAGAGAATGTTTTAGCTAGAAAATAAACAAACTTGGTGTCATAGTTGAAGGATTTTTCAAAGATTACGTGGAACGGTGGAAAAGAGGGATTCTGGACTACAAAAATGGATAAGAATGGAAGGTATTAGGCGTTTGAAGGAGAACTGTTCGTAAATTATCATGATCAACGTCTATCAACATTTTGAGAAAGTTTGCTTTGCCATATATCTTCAAAACTAGCAATGATGGATTTCTGGTAAGCAATAATAGTTCTAAAAGTACCTCCACTGGTGTCGTGGAATATACGTTTGGAATTGGATTGAGAAAAAAAAATGCTTGAGAGCACAACAAGTCGAGAAAGACAAGACAGACAAGTCGAGATCAACATAATTCCCTAATGCTGGAAAAGGAACTTCTGATGAAAGGTTTTAGGTACCTGCCAAAGAAGTGGTAGAACGATCATTTAGATCTGTATTATTAGCAACCAACATGTCTTCATATGTGCCTAAATGTGCAAAAGAGACCTCTGATCCCTATTTCCGCTGTTACCAGCAGAACTCGTTTACTTTGCCACTTTTTCGTTGACTCCTTAGCCTCGCTGGTCACATACCATCATTGAATATCAATAACCTAACCCATGCATACATTTTCCAAGCTTTATCATGCTGATTTCGTCTGCCCGTCAAAAGGACAAACTTCTGTTGTGCTCTCAAGCATTTTTTTGCCTCAATCCAGTGCCAAACGTTTATTCCACAACACCAGTGGAGGTACTTTTAGAATTATTATTGCTTACCAGGAATCCATCATTGCTAGTTTTGAAGATATATGGCAAAGCAAACTTTCTCAAAATGTTGATAGACATTGATCATGATAATTTACGAACAGTTCTCCTTCAAACGCCTAATATCCCCCACTCTTATCCATTTTAGAAATCCAGAATCCCTCTTTTCCACCGTTCCACTTAATCTTTGAAAAATCCTTCAACTATGACACCAAGTTCGTTTATTTTCTAGCTAAAACGTTCTCTTGTTGTTACCTATGCTGTTTTTGGTTAAAGAATGTCGTTCCCACTTCCAATTAAGTTAAAAACGACGTCTTATCGTGTTATCATATTTTTAAAACTAATAGCGTGGTCCGCCTGAAATATGGAACAGCGCCATATTTTTTCAGTCATGTGACTAACATCAAATATCAACATCGTAAAGATCTTCTCACAACTTTGTTTTGATGTTCGTAAGTTTTAATGAATAGCAATGCTCATTTTGATACGTACGGCATAAATATCTCATACAAGTAATATCGTGAGTCGCAGTGTACATCATAGCTACCTGTTATCAAGCAGAATTCTCTTGTATATATCAATGGCTTCTTGATAATGACTTCTGAGGTAGTGGATCGAGGCAAGGCTTAACTAAATGGAAATGAAATCGTCCCACGATCAAAATATGGAAATTTTCATTCAATTCGCACATTTGTTCAATGTCTTTTTCAAATTAAAAAATTGTGATATTTAAATGCTAAAAGCCTGGGCTTTTCGAATGTAAAAGAATTATTTCTGTAGATCAAATATTGAGTGCGCCGGAGCACTGAAAATTTCGACCGCCTACATACACCTTGTGGTGTAATCTTTATGTCATAATCTGAAGTTTCTGGAACGTTTCTTGATCGTAAAATTTATTTAAACACGAGCTTTCGACTGACAGTCTGCAGTATCACGTCACCTGTCGAAGACTGCAGACTGGCAGTCGATGATGCCCGAGCATTTTTAATGTCATAAACTGTTCATAAACTCTGGTGCTTTCCTCGAATATATACAATGGCGTAATAATTTCACTCAACAACTACGTTTGAAAGCGTGCATTGCTAAAATTAGCGTAGAAAACGTTTATTGAGAAACATGAGATTTGTCCGTAGGTAGGGTACCTCGTACATCTGGCGGCGGAAGTAATTAGTATGCAAGAGGACACCGGAGGATGACGTTATCAGGTGTATATGAATTTTAGGGTGTTTTAACAGGTGTGTATGAGTTTTACCTGGCAATCGGGTGGTTTTGTTAGGACGGGTGACGTAAAGTGAGCGACGGGGTGGTTTTTGAGGGTGGTGGTGGTTTAACCCGGGAGTAGAATGCATATATTATAAAGTCATTTGAAATGTATATATTATAAAGTTGTTTACAACAATAAATGTGTTTAATGTGAGCTCTAACGTGAGAGTGTTGGGTATAGAGATATTTTCGCAGCTTAATAATATTGTTGGAGTGCTAACACTTAGTAACTCATCAAAAATCCATAAGTTTGCCAGCAAACAAAATTCCGCTCTGTTCTGTCACATACAACAACTTCAAAACAATGCCTCACCCTTTTTGCTGTTGTTGACATGCATGTCGTCATACAAGTCACTCCGCATTCTTTTTCGACTTGACATGTCTGTTGGTTTTGCTAAATATTTTGCTCCACAAAGATAATCTTTCCTTTCTACTGCCGAGAGCTGATGAATGTCTGCTAAATGGTTCGATAACTTCCCGACATTCCTTTTCCGCAAATGGAACAATCTTTACGCATTCGTGGCACGCTACGAACTGCGTCTGAGGACTAACTGCACCCTCTTAAAAGTGTCCCGCAGAGAAAGTCTCTTCCAAACGGCACGCTTACATGTGTCCCTGAGAAACGTTCTTGACATTGCTCAAGAGCAAAAATTTGTCCCGGTAAATACAACAAAGTGGCGCAAAGGACATCGGGACGCGAAAAAGTGTCCGGTTTAGCGGGACACATAAAAATGTCCCGCAATAAAGTCCCGACGTCCCTCAAGGAAAAGTTGCCGACATTGCCAAACATTTAGCCAATTGACACAAGGGACACGAAAAAGTGTCCTGTCACTCAGAGTGTCCCGTTTAACGGGACACACATAAAAGGTCCCGCAATAAAGTCTCGACGACCCTCAAGAAAAAGTAGCCGACATTGCCAAATTTAAACATTTGGCCACTTGACGCAAGGGACACAGGGACAGGAAAAAGTGTCCCGTCAGAGAGTCCAGTGTGTCCCGTAAGAGAGTCCGTGCGTCCCTTAAGGAAAGTTGCCGATATAGCCAAACAATTAGCGAGGGACACAGGCACGCGAAAAAAGTGTCCCGTAATATAGTCCCGCGTGTCCCGTAAAGAAGTCTCGCACCAGTCTCCTTATGCGGCACGTCAAACAAAGTGACAGAGAGAGAGAGAGAGTATACAGGTCAACTTGTACACAAACATCAATCATTTACGATAACAGTCATGCCCAGACGATTTCGCCGGACCTGTCAAGTTTGCAGACGACCTGATTTAAAAAATATCAGTGCACATCTTTACCAAGTACATGGCTTATCTTCCAAAGTCAAAGAGAGAAAACCTTATCTTAAGCAAGCCATGGTGTCGTCAAGGCATCCGTACACTGACCTACCTCGGAATTCTGGAGGCGGACAAGAAACTAAGAAAATAAAAATGGCCACCAAACTCGGTACGGAAAAGAAGGACAGTGTTTTAACAAAGCAAGAAGAAAAAATGACAAACGCTCCCGTACGCACTGCGGCATCCGAGCCCAGACAACACACGACAGAAACGAAGAAAGTCGAATTGAACAAACTTTGTTCAAATACAGTTTATATATTTAATTAGTGTATGAAAGAAGGTTCCACACAGTATTTCCCGGAATATTTTACATAATGAAACATTCCAAACGTTAATCTGTGCCCGTATTTATTTAAGCAGACAATCTTCGCAACAATATTTTGCTCCAAAAGAACCCATCGCTTATTCAGCACTCCAACAATATTATTAAGCTGCGAAAATATCTCTATACCCGGCAACACACAGATAACATTAAATCTAACGTCAGATCTCACTTTAGATTAGATTCACCTTAGATCTCACGTTAGAGCTCACATTAAACACATTTATTGTTGTAAACAACTTTATAATACATACATTTCTACTCCCGGGTTAAACCATCACCACCCACAAAAACCACCCCGTCACTCACATTACGTCACGCGTCCTAACAAAACCACCCGATTGTCAGGTAAAACTCATACACACCTGTTAAAACACCCTAAAATTCATACACTCCTGATGACGTCATCCTCCGGCGTCCTCTTGCATACTAATTACTTCCGCTGCCAGATGTACGAGGCAACCTACTTCCGCAACAAAACTTGTTTTTCCACGAAAACGAACCGGCGTTTCTCGCATTTTGCAGCATGAACCAAGGTTGCAAAACTAAAATTAGTATACGACGTAACGGTATTTTTTCCTGATTTTACCTCCTTATAAACGGGGAGCACCAAAGATACCCTTCACAACGGTATTGAAGGTCGCGAGAGCGCAATTACGAAAGTAAAACAAAAGCAAAGCACAAGATGATTTTGGAAGAAATTTTAAACATCGCCGTAACGTCTACATGCAGGCGCTGGACGACACCTGGAAACAACGCCGAAGAACCAGAAGCAGAAAATCTTAATGCAGAACAAGGTAAAAGCACAGAAGATTAAATTTCATTGCGCACATATATTCTATTCGGAAAGTGAATTTGAGATTCTCTTTTATTTTCCCGAAAAGAAACAAAGTTATGCTATCCTTTATCGTATTGATTATACTATTCTTTACAAGCCATACACAGCGAGATTGATTTGACTTGGTCTTGTATGAAAAGTTTTATAGAGTGCTAAACAAATTTCGTACTGCCGTGGACTCCTACGTCACTTAAGGCAATTTAATGCGTTTTTACTCGCTTCTTTGCTCTTTCTGGTCTTACATAAGGTCAACCTGTATGGTAACTTAGTGTTTCCTAACGTTTCCTAGCTAGATGCTTTGAATATACAACATTAGCTACTTGTCTTCCCAATAGTTGCTAATGATTATGACATGAAACGCAACCAATTGAACGAGAAACAACAGTCAATACGTATCCAACTAAATATCCCCAAATATCATTAAATTGGACTGTTTGGCAATGGTAGATAATACATTTTTGTATGCGAGGTATACAAAGTATATACAGAAAGTATATAATTATTAAACTTCCATAGATAAGCGCTTTATAGCAGCGACGTCGACGAAGAGATTAATTTATAATTAAATTTGTTTTTATCCGCTAACATGACCTTAGAATTCACTTATTACGATGGATGCGTTTGGGTGACTCGTTGAGATCAGTCGTTATTGACTTTGGAGATTAATGATCTGAGATATTAAATTAAACGTTGACCACGGGCACAAATAAATGCAGACCGGGCTACACTGCTGAGGATAAAGCTAACTTCGTCAACATAGAAAAAGCACCAACCATGCAGCGACAACACAGTTAGCCATAGACAGACCATTTGGGCGTTTTTCATTTTCAAGAATATCACTAACGACAAAACCACAATATTTGTTGAAAGTCGATGTCGTTAACGACGAAACTTTAGATCATCTTATTTCTTAATAAAATACTTTTAACAGCTACATTATTGCTCTCATTTAAGCTCCGTTTCTACACATCATGTTGCTAAAGTGCAGTTTCCCACGACTAGCTGTGGCTATGTACCATTTAATTAATTTTGTATCATAAGGTGTCAAATAGCAGAGAGCAGAACGAACGAATTATTGCAGATAGTTCGGTACTTGGAAGGTTATGGAGGTATTTGTGAGATACAAGTTACTTAACAACTAATATATATGACGTCCTAACTTAATTGAATTAACAGTCGCAGCAAAATAACTGAAATTATTTCAACCAATCTCAATATTTGTTTCTTCATCGACTAGATAAACATTTAAATAACGGCTCGTTCCGTTTCCGGCACCAACTGAGAAAGCCTGGACAACATGGAGCGAAGAAACAGTTGAAATGAACTAAAAATTAATCAATATACTACACTTGGGTGCGCAAAAAATTCACACATGGACTAGTTAGTGTCTGACGTCTCAACCTAATTTATGTTCTGTTATGGAAACACCAAGAATAGTATCCAAAACAAACCGTCAAAACATGGTGGTACAATTGTGTTGGGTCAATAAAATAATAAATATATATATATATATATATATATATATATATATATATATATATATATATATATATATATATATATATATATATATATATATATATTTTCACAAGCTTTAATACGTTTGAAGCTGATCTGAATTTATTAAAAAACATACTAAAATTGAAGCATAAAACTATTAAAAAACTTTCAACTAAAATGCTGAATTTTCGGCTGCTAACTGCTAGCCTTCTTCAGAGCAAATATGGCAAAGGTCTAGTCTGAGTTGCTTTTATACTGTCCGTCTTTTGTATCTATTGTCTTTAACAAAGGTAAATAGCAGCTGGGGAACTCTACGTGCACATTGACAGACTCCTTATCCGATACTGAGTGCCATGCCTCCAGGAAAAGTCTCTTTTGTTGGTCCATTACACCTTTTTCAAGGATTTTTACATCCGTTTTTGCTACGTCATGCCCGTGCTTTCTGCATGGTCTTTTATTGCAGAAGTAATCTTTCTCCTTACTCCAGGTTTATGTTCTAACCAGCGCGAACACCAACATCTCTTCGTCTGGCCGATATAAGTGAATGCACAAGACGTGCATTTGAATTTGTAAACAATTGCTTTTTTGCGTGTTTCTTCAAGCATGTCTTTAGGTTTTTGAAATACATTAGCCAGAGTTCGCACTGGCTCAGGGTTGCCAGATTGCATGCATAAATTAGCCAAACTTTTAACAATGCTCTTTGTTCTTCATTGTATTTGCCTTTTGTTTTCTTTGTTTTTTTGACAGCACTAATGATGGTTTGGCTTAATTATTCAAGAAATCTGGCAACCCTGCACTGGCTTGAAAGCCGTGCGGATACCATACCTAGTCAAAATATGTTTTACTTTTTCAGCCAAACCTTTTATGTACGGAATGCAAGTGAAACCCCGTTGCTTATCAGCCTCGCCGTCACAATTCAGTGTATTTTTCCGTGCGCAAACTTTATCAACAAAAGCCGTCTTGTAACCATTTAAGCTTAAAACTTGCTTGACCCTGTTTATTTCGTCCTTTTGTAAATCGTTAGCCGATGGAATACTTTTTGCTCTATCCATTAAAGTTTTAACTACTGTCTTTTTATCGTTCTTTGAACAGTGCGAATCAAATGCTATAAGTACTTGTCCGTGATGGGCATTCTTTCGAAACAAGATATATATACTATTTAACATACGAGCAGGAGGGCTTCATTAGGTATAAAACGCAGGCGCAGCCGAGCGTTTTATACCTAATAAACACGAATAGACCTTTACGGTAATTACGTCACAGCTAACACTGTTTTCAACTTAGGACCACCTTAAATAGAGTGGATTTTAAATTTGTTTCTCACAGGCTATGGTCAGAGGCCCAGAACATCCTTCGTCAACACATGCATAAAAAAGAATTTGGGATTTTGGCTATTAAACATGGAAATAAGCTTAAACACGAAAACGAGGCCGAGGGTCATGGCCCCTCAGCCTCGGTTTCGTGTTTAAGCTTATTTCCTCAATTATTGGTCAAAATCCAAAATTCTTTTTTATGCATGTTTTGACGAAGGATGTTCTGGGCCTCTGACCATAGCCTGTGAGAAATAAACTTTAAAATCCACTCCATTTAAGGTGCTCCTAAGTTGAAAACAGCGTTAGCTGTGGCGTAATTACCGGAAAGGTCTATTGCGAGCATATTAAATAGTATATTCATCCATTTTATACCCATTATCGTCCGTTTGTTTGCGAAAGAAGTTTCTGTATAGATGTTGTATAAGCCAAAAACATCGAGGCAAAAGTTTTGTGAAAATACACGTGTGTTTTTTCTTTCGGGTTAGGTTTAGGGCTAGGATTAGGGTTAGGGTTAGTATTAGGGTTAGGCTTATCGTAAATTTATCATATGAGTAAATTTAGAGGCTTTTAGGAATTTACTGATATAGTAAATTCAGATGAGGAGCTTATGCTGAGACTCCTTCACAGCTATGATTTCTTTTGTGTTTTACTCATATGAATTAGTAATGAGTTTTTGAAATATATACATATAGAACAGGAGAACGATGCAGATGAAGAACACGAGCATGCGGCCGGAGATATACGTGGATTACTTTTTTTACGAGGAAGAGCAATTCTGAGATTCGTGGATAAGATTCCTGAGTACCCGAATATCACATTACTACCGGTCTCCTTTATCGTTGGTGTTTTCTCATGGCTTCTTCTTTGGCTTTATTACGAAACTACAGACAAATGTTTTTCCTTGAGTCGATTTGGCCGAAGCATCCCTCATGAAGTCCACAGGTAAACAGACTTTTATAAATTTAAAATCTAACCCATTCATGTTTGGTGGCAGTCTTATGTTGTGGTTGTCTGCCACTTCTGTCAGCTGTTGTGTAACAAACTAACGGGAGGGGTACATAAAAATAATCGATTTTAAAAGAAATTAATTTGCAGAACACGAATACTACACTGAATAGTGGCACATTTTTCCGTAGTTGAACTTGCAGTATCATCGTTTGCAAAGTACACCTTGGTCGCTCGATACTCCAGCTTCAGCAATGACCACGATTAATATGATTTCTTTTTTAATTGTGCTGCTTTCCTTCTCCAATTTTTAACTTTGAGTTAGTTAATAACTATATTTCAAAAGCGTTTGGTGGTTTATCGAGGAACCGCCCCCCCCCCTCCCCCAAATTTTTTTTGAAAACCGATTCAATCCGACAAAACTGTTTTTGAAACATTCAGAAAAACTTTTTCATCGCGTTCGAAAAAGTCAGTTTTTGCGGTTTGTGCGTGAGGAAATTCATCATAAGTATAGGGCAATATTCGCATTTTAGTACGATGCATTAAAACTTTCGAAAAGGCTTATCCGGCATCGCACATGCGTGAGTAGAACCCTCAAGGAGCACCAGCGAACTATATAAATACGGGAACGATAACTCCAGCTAAAAGCCCCATGCTTGAATGAAGCCAAGATGGCGGCAATTTTAATTGTAAACCTTGACCGTTTAGCCTTTTCCCACGTTACAAAACTTTCTTCGGTAATTTTCGCCAAATCTAATTCTCAAATTCAGGGCTTTCAAAACATGTACACCTCGGAGTTCGTTAAAAAATATCGGATTCGCCGCGTATTTTCAACTCTTCTCGGTGCTTGGAAATCGGAGAAAGTCCTCCGAATTACACTATACTTGCACACTTTATTCTAACTTTATACCGTAAAACTACAAATATAAGCCCAGGGTTTATATTAGTTCGTAAGCCTTTTTTGATGGCCTTATACACGGGGGAGCTTATATACGGGGGGGGGGGGGCTTATATACGGACGAAATTTGGTGTTACCGTGAACGAAAAGAAATTATATAAACAATACTTCATAAACAACATAAAAATACAGTCAGTAACACATAATAACAAGCATTAATACATTAATGTTATGGGCTTATATACGGGAGAGCTTATATTCGGGGGGGGAGGCTTATATTCGGAATGGCCTAAGCGTTAGTGAAATGGTGGGCTTATACTTGGGGGGGGGCTTATACTTGGGGGGGCTTATATTCGGGGGGAGGGGGTTTATAATCGGAGGTTTACGGTAGTCGATTAACATTTCCAACACTTTCAGGTGGCAACTCGTGGGTGGTTCCATCCAAGCGATATTAGTCAACCTCTGGTTTGTGGCATCCATGCAGCTATTACTAAGAGAACAGCTGACACAAGAGCCAAAGCTCAAACTGATCTTAGTGGGTTTAGCAAGCGCTTCTTTCCAGACAATTGTGACAGCTTTCCTGATCGTGTTTGATGTCCACAATTACAGATCTTGCAATGAGGTAAATGACGCTATATTTCGAAACCAAACATAGAACCACACTACGAGGACGTACAAAACTGGACTAGATTTCAGGGCTCCCACTTTAGAGAAGCAATTTCGTCCATAAGACCATCATTGTGAGGGGCGTGGTCAGTGTTAATTGCTCGTGGTGAAAACAATATTTGATGTCCTGATTCTTAAAATATTTGTTTTCGTCACGACGATCCGCATTGCTGTAATATCATGTATATATATCTTTCCATTACCAGGTGTTCATTGTAGGATTGCTCTACAGCAATTACCTTGTTGCGACGGCTATTAACAACCAAGGAAATACTCCAAGAGTGAAATTTCTCTTTCTGCGAATCGCTTCACACTTTCTCATCATGTTTGTTGTGGCAATATTTCATCAGGTTTTGGTGATACCATCATTTAACAGAGAAGATGTTCTGAGCAGGAAAGTCGCCATAGCGTTCATCTCGCCACTCCTTGGCTACCTGGCTATTTCCATCAGCCAGTATCTGATTTTGGCTTCCTCCAATCCATGGCTAGCTAAAGACAATCGCAATCAAATGTACGTCCTTGTATATTTCAACCAGCTACTCCCTCTTGCTCTGTTTCGTGTCATGCAAGCCGATTTCGATTGGGGATGGTTTCTAGGCATGTCGGTCATTTACGGCTTCGCTACTGGATTCTCGAATGCCACACGTGAACTCCGAAAAAAAATTTGGGAAGCTCTATGCGAAAAATTGCTACGCCCCAACCATCGACCTAAGGCGTTGTTTAAAGGAAGGTTGTTTGAAGGATTGCATACCGATTTACAGATCCAGCACATCCTTTTTAATTACGCCCTGATCATACTGAGTCAAGCCTACATCACAATGTGTCGCAACAGCACGTTTGATATTCCTCTTGTAGACGAGATTGGTCGAATGTTTGGCCGCGTCGCGGCTGCCTTGGGGATCGAATTTATCTTGAACATCTTTTTCGCTTGGTTGGGAGATCTTCTCGGTCACCCCAGAAAAAAATTAAAGGAGGTTTGGTCCAAATGTTATATAAATCACATATGGGCCAGTATGCTTGTCATTATAATGACAATCTGCTATTTCTCACAAGTCGTTTTCAGCGTACTGCACGTCCCAATGAGCGGTTACTTGCCCGGATATCGCATCAGAAATTGCACCGAGCCCTTCACATACTAATAACATACCTTGCACACACACAAAACGCATATGATATACTTACTACTCCTAGAATTAAGGCCTTTCTTTAGATTTACTCTCTTAACTGTACCAATTAAGCTACTAAATTTTGAATGAATGGTCTTCTACGAACAGAATTACATAAATGGGGGGGGGGGGGGGGGGAGGAACTCCATCAAAGCTGCACAATGAATAGAAGATCACAGATTAAGGGTCCATTGTAGACATTGAGGATTTGGTCTTACCTAAACACCTCGTAATTGATTGTCATAATTTCAACAGACAAACAATTCACTCTAGTGTTTTCATGCCCATATTGACGCACGGGCTTTAGGACCAATTCGGTTCGTCTATTGTGGTGTTTAATTTAGATCTATTTACCTTGTATGTGACCTGAATGCACTGATCACAATTGTTCAATATCTTGCTTGTAAGTACTTCAAAAATACATCCTTCAAAATTGCCTTTATTCGAGAAATATGTAAATTTTCAGGGTGAATTTTGTAAATATCTACTTTTGAAACAGCCATATTTATTTGCATTAGAACCCAAGCTTTCAAACGGCGCACAAGGAATAATGATAAGGTGATATCTATGATTGTGTGCGCCTCCTTGTGCGCCGTTTGAAAGCTTGGGTTCTAATGCAAATAAATATGGCTGTTTCAAAAGTAGATATTTACAAAATTCACCATAAAAATTTACATATTTCTCGAATAAAGGCAATTTTGACGGTTGTATTTTTGAAGTACTTACAAGCAAGATATTGAACAATTCTGATCAGTGCATTCAGGTCACATACAAGGTAAATAGATCTAAATTAAACAGCACAATAGACGAACCGAATTGGTCCTAAAGCCCGTGATTGACGCATGCACGGGACAATTTCAATCAGGCGCCTAGCTGAAGAGCCCCTACTAATACAGTGTGTCCTATAAAAATGTCACTCAGACTAAAGTGCAAATAGAAATGTTATTAATACAGTTGCCATCCTAATTGTTGATGAAACTTAAATTTACCAATATTAGCTAGCATCCTGTTAATTACAGGTGCTTTGTGTAAGAAACGACGGTAAAATAAATATTTGTGATTGGCGTTTAAAAATGAAGAAATCTCAAATGTATTAAACGAAATGCATTCGAACAAAGTACGTTTGTCAAATATTCAAAGTCGCACACTGCCAAATTTCAACACAACATGGTTGGGGTGCAATTCACAACCGAGCAACGCACGTTTATGGTGCTAGTAAGAGTACAATTCGACTGGAAGTCCACAGCAGGTAATTGAGCGTTCTAAAGAAAGATTTCCGGACCGACAGCCTCCATGTACCAGGACGATTTTGAGAAATTTTGCGAAGTATTCGACACATGAGACCAGCTAAAACACAAATACTGGAAGGTCTAGGAGACGACGAACCGCTAGGTCGGTAAATAACATCAACACAGTGCATGAAGCACTTCAACATGATCCACGAATCAGTGCTAGACGTTACCCACGGGACTTTCGAAGACGACATTCAACAGAATAGCGAAATTGGATCCAAAGTGGCATGCATACACAATGAACATATAACATAAACTTTTCCTGCAAATCCAGCACGACGTTTAGCATTTTGCACATCACAACTACCTCCGGCCTGATTCACGGGGAAAGTGGACTGTCTGGGTGGGCTTGTGTGGTAATGGTGAAGTTGTTGGTCCATTTTTCTTTCCCGGGAATGTAAACGGAGAAGCCTATTTTGATATGCTGAACAATACTGTTGTTCTCATCTTGTCGCAGAATTATGAAATCCAAGCCAACAGAGCGTTTCGAATAGCTTGATTCGTGACCGGCTACAGGAACTTTTCAGGAACAGAGTCATTGGCTTTGGACATCCAAGAGAATGGCCTCCTAGGTCTCCAGATCGTACCCCTTGCGAATTATTTTTATCTCAAATCACGTGTGATTGCACATTGCGTTTTGTGTGATGAATTAATTTCAATAAATTTGGGAAATTGAAGAAGAAATCTGTTGAAATTCAACAGCTATCATTTTATGTTAAGTGAATGAAAGTTCTTAAAATCAACAAGAACGATAGTCAATACAAAAAGTCATTAATCTAATTCATAAATTAAAAAAAAACTTACAGAAATACGATTATATTTGTATTTCAGTAAGGGTGACATTTTTTGGAGACACACTGACGAACATACACACTTTCTAAAACTCAATATAATTCATGAAGAAAAAATAATCATCAACCTAAAGGATTCAGTATGTATGATACACATTCTTAAGCTCAAATTTTGCACCTGGTTCCCAAATCTCACTGGGCGGCTTGGAGGTGTTTTCCACCTCCCGAATTAACTTTTTTCAAAGTCTTACGAGTATATACATGAGTTTTGTGTGCTTTTTGTCGATCGACAATGACAAACTTGGTTACGTATCTACTGCACATATCCATATGATCAGGAACTTTAACTTAACTAAGGGCAAAAAAATACGTGGGTTTCCATTTTTTTATCCGCGCCTGGTATGTAGGCACCAAAATGCTCGGCCTTACCATTTTATTGAATACACACCAAGTTTTAATAGAATATTCTGAACACTTATTTTTAAACAAAATGTGTTCATATAAAAACATCTTACCATCATTCATGATATATGTTGTACACAACTAAATGTAGTACGACTATTTATTGGACTTTAACTATCACAAAACGTTTTTTCAAAAAGAAATACGAAACCAACAAAATATTCTTTTGCCTGTAGGCACAGTATTTTGTATTATCCTGTAGGGACAATAGTATGTGTCACAGAGTGAAAGGTCGAAACTTGCGACTAATTTTTTTTCAAACTGTACATAACAGGAATTGTACAGACAATTTTGAGGAATTGTACAGACAATTCAAATTTGCAATTCAGTGTCAACATCGGCTATTGCTTTGCTTTGTCTTCTAAAAACGTCTCGGAATCAGAGGTCTCGGAATTAATTGATTATCACACATTTTTGAACTTACACGAGTATAAAACATTTCAAAAACCAATATTGAAAATTTCTACGTAAATAAACTCACAGCCAGGATGGGTAAAAAAATAACTCGGTTTTGAAACCATTTAAAATACACGCAGTCGCAGTTCGTTCTTAATATATCTGATAAACAGTACTTTTAATCCACTAATAGTACTTTTTTAACAGCTGATTAAATAGTGGGTGTAATGATACTGATTTGACTACTTTTCACAATAACATTACAGCAATGTCAATAGAATCGTTCCACAGAAGTTGACCTGTTCATGTGCTAACGTTATAAGTATCCATTTGATCAATTCCGCAATATTTTGCGTCGAAACATCGAATGGAATTAAATTGAGCCAATTAAATTCGACTAATAAGACTGAATTTGGTTGTCTTATTATACTTTGATTAGTTTAATTTAACAGGAAGTTGCAAATTTTTCGAGGAACTTCTTCTTATGCAAATTTCGACCTGCGGAAGTTGATTGTGGCGTCGCGTGTTCAAACACACACAAAGCTACGCATCCAGGCACTCCATATAAATACGTAATTTATAATCAAATAATCAACACTTTTAGTGCACAGCGCAACGTACTGTATTAACTAGACATTCCCATATGGCCATATCCATATCTCACAATGTGTTGTTTATAACGTAAGTTATTCTGCTCTAACATAGCATAATGTAGCAACTGTAATTAGTTTTAATGAGATTCATTAAAGAACAACTTTTCTTCAGCAGTTATTAAAGTTTCGCTTTGCAAACAAGTGTGCAATTCAAATAGAGGTCATACATCATAAAAACAGATTTATTTCTCCTTTCTTACACGCACGCGCAAAAATTGATCACGTTGATGCAACATTGGAGCAAACAATGCTTAAACAACATTGTTATCAAGGTTCAATAGCACGTGTTGAATGAACAATGTTGACGAGTACTGTTTGATCAACAGTTGTTCCGGATGTAAACAAATAACAATAAATTATAGCTGTGACAATGCAGTTGTACGTTGGTAGGAGGGGCGTGCTAAGAGCTCTCAATAGTAGCTCAATTTTTGAAAATTGAGGTGACTACTCGTTAGAAAAGGCAATTTCTAATTGCTAAACAGACGCAACAATGTCGGCAATTTTTATGACGATCGAACAATTTTATGTTAAATTTATTTCAGGGCAATCTGAAGCTACTTTTCGCATTGATTGCTTTTCAGCGCTATTTGTCTATTAAATTCATCTCCATCCATTGGTTCATTTTATTGGTTGCCTTACAAGCAAACTGGCAAATTAAAACTTATTTTAGCTTGAACGAGAATTAAGGGGCGTTCGGGAGTTCGAAAATAGAATGAAACATTTCGCGTGCGTTTCGAAAAACATAGATAGAAAATTATGATTTCATGGCGTTCGAAGAACAAAAAAGTACGGCACGAAAAGAAGTTGAGTGTGGTGATTTTTGTTCTTCGCATGCAATGAGATCTTCCGTATCTATTTTAGTCTAGAAGGAAAAAATCAAATCAATTTGTTTCATAACAAAAAAAGAGCAATGAAAATCCAAAATATGAACTCTCATTATTATATAAAACAAATATTTTTGGGGAAAAGTGAGAAAATTTCAATGCAGAACATCACAGCGTAGATGTGAATGCCAGATGCAAAATATTACTGCAAACACGAGTTACTCCTACTACAGTCTCCAGGTAAAAAAAAACAATTCTGCACCATCAAGCAAAGCAACATTGTTTGATTGTTACAGTACCTGATCTTCAATGATATCTTGCAACTGTTGATGGTAGTTCATTAGCCGTTTCTCGTCATTAAACTGCAATGAAAAATAGAACTTGAGTGAACCATTTGTTCATTACTTTGGTGTTTTGTTATCAGCTCAAACTTGACATATTTTGATGAAAAGTAAGCTCTTAGGTAGGTATTATTTAAAACAACATAGATTGTTACATACTAGGTGCCCTCACAAACCCTGATTATCTGATTGGATAAACAAAACACAATGTATGAATTAAAATAGAATAGAATTACTGGAGAAATTGCAACCAATAATTATAAATACCTACCTTATGTGAGAGGTGAAACAGTAGGCGTACTTGACCACGGCTGCCAGGTCCTAAAAGTAGATTTGTACGATAAATCTGAGCATCTATATTGTAATGTGGCTAAGCAAGGGCTCTGTAGTTTGAATGCAATTCTAGGCCGTTATGCCGTTATGCAATCTATGAATCTTGGGATGGTGTTAAACTCACTTAAACTTTCTATTACTTTAACTAAATTACCTTTATGAAATGAACTATGTTGCAAATGTGTTAATGCAATAAAAATAGTTAACATCAAGTACGAGGTGCGCTGCGGGTTATTATTATGTATATTTATGCTGCTCTGCAACTTTCGCGGGCTTTTAGACCAATAGCATGAGGTCTAATAGCGGCATGGCTCGTGGGGCAGTTTGTTACGCTCATTTGCCAGCTGGGTTTCACACTGGATACTTCGATTCCCAACCCTCCCCACCCGTGGACGGTGGGTGTTTTTCTGTGGGTTGCCCTGTCCCCATGTGCTATGCCTGGCTGCTTGCAAACTACTGTCTCGGCTGCTTGCTGAAATTGCGTTTCCTTGCTAGCTGTTTCGGGCTGCTTGCCCGTTGTTATTGCTATATGCTTGTCCTATGTGTCTCCGGTTGCTTAGGTTGTGAGTAGCGTATTCTGTCCCGCTCGCCACTGGTCTCTGTCTGGTGCTCGTTTCGTGCGTGCTCGTGTCTGTAGGAGTGTTACTGCTGTCATGTTGTGCTGCTGTTCTTTGTTTGTGCAGGCGTCTGTGTTTAGGTTGGCCGGAGTTTATCTCAGGCGTCGTGTTAGCTTGAAAGAAAGTTTGCGAGGGGGTTTGGTACACTTTGGTACTGATCTATATATACAACACTGAATTAAGTATAATATTCTGTTTACAAAAAAAGCGCCTGGGTACGAGGCTGTATCCAGACAATACAGTTGAGCCTGAGTGATAACTTTCTACCTTTTAAAGCAGCTTCATCAGATTCTTTGTACATCCCCAGGAAGAAATAACAGCATGCAATGTTTATCCAAATATCTGGCGTGGCTGAACTGCTCTTTACAAGCTCTAGGTATTCCTACATCAAATGAAATCAAACATTCATAAGAACTGTTAACTATGTATTTTCACTCTGTGGAAATTATAAGCTGTGTTTATACTAGAGACGGATAGTTCGTCTGGACGAACTTACGGGTATCATGCTTAATGCGTCAAGTATAAATGCTGGACGAACTAATCAGACGATTTAACCTTTAACCAATGTTGCATCGAACTATTGAGTTTCGTTATGCTGTTTCTGATCGTCCAACTAAGTTCGTCTGCATCTTGTTTATACTAGCAGACGAATTATCCGTCTGGACGCACTAACAGCTTAGGTTCGTCTACTCAGACGAACTAACTGCTAAGTTCGTCTAGACGTTTAATTCGTCTGTTGCCTGTGTTTATACGCAGACGAATTATCAGACGAACTTAAAATTTTCGCCTAAGTTCGTCCAGACGAATTATCTGTCTCTCGTATAAACACCACTATAGACTACTAAATGATTATTGACCTCTAAAGCAGCTTTATAGTCTCCCAAATGAAAGGCGCAATATGCACTCCATAAACCATTCTTCTCATCTCCTTTACCAGAATTTTTATTGAACTGCAATAAAGATGTTGTTCAGATATTTAATCTGCATTCGCTCGACACATTATTTGTACACACACTGTCAATCAGTTACCAGACTCCCTTTGGAAATAATGAAACAGTTACTAACTACATACAGGGTGTATTAAAAAAACTAGACTCTTTGAAGTGGCTGCATATTCAAATTAGCTGCAATCTGTTGTGTTAATTTGGCAGCATGGAATGCTTTGAATTAATGATTCGAAAACTGGAACGACATCTTACACACTTGGAAATTTTAAGGAGCCATTATCGATTTTCCACGTGTACAAGACATCAGGTTTTCGTTAATTAATGTCGGTTAATACAACAGATTGTAGAGCTCTAATTTAAATTTTATCTACTTCAGAGGGTCTACTTTTATTGATATGCCCTGTACACATTAGGCGGTTCCAAAAAACATCCATACCCCACCCACAGAGGAAATTTAATTTAATTTAATTGCTTTTCCATCAAGTACACTACACGCTGTACACAACAAACACACATACACAGAAGTACACAAACATATATGACAAAGACATAAACAAACTTGATGGTTGGGTGACCGCAACAGCTTAAACCAATTACAGCGGGCCCAACGACAAAGATACAAATAATTAATAACACGAATAACATATAAACTATCACTAAAAATAACAGTTTACAGAGGCCGTTAGAGTTCTAATTTAGGCTGCCCCAAGGGGGGCAGAGGGCAATTGTCTAAAAAATATGTGTAGGATATCCGGAGAGGGGGAGGGGATATTCCTCTGTGGGGAGAATATGGATCTTTCTGGAACAATCCATTATGTGGATGTGCCATTAATACTATTTCCCTATAAACTGGATGGTACTGGATATTAGCCATGATTTGAAAATTGACTGATTATCCCACAATTGGTAGTGATTGATTTATATTTATACCTAGATAATTGATTCTTCATGTCAATACGGATTCGTGATGATGTCATATGATTGATTAAACAAGTGGCATTTTCCGCTGGCTGACATATGAAAGAAGCGGAAAATGTTTTCCCACACTGCTGGCAGCCAACAAAATAAGGGTGTTGGCAGGTGGCGCAGAACTGCAGATTAGGTTGAGAACAAATATATATAATTATACAATATAACGTTTCTATAGAAATCTCCTATTAAAGCCTAAAACGCACTGCAAACAGGCTTAAATACGCATGACTTAGTAGTGGAAATGACGTCAATTAGACACTATCTGTGTTAACATGAACTTATGTGGATCATAACATGAACATGGAAGTGGCACCTTAAATCTTTATACTGAGTTTCTACTAAGTATTCAGAGTTTCAAGACAGAATCTTCAACAAGTTTTCCACTTTTCCTGCCCAAAAGTTTCATTTTTATTAAAGAGACGGGTACTTTACCCTACCGTACCCAAATAATGTTAGTATGGAATGGCGCAATATATGTTTTGATGACATATGTATTTCATAATTACTCGAGGGCATAACTTTAGAATACCCCGCAGGTGAGAAGACGCTGTGTAGCAAATGGCTACTGGCTATGTGGCTACAGTATAAGTACCATGCATAGTGTAGCTACATAAACTAATATTAATTTAATATTTTTTTGTTGTGTGATACCAACCGATGTCACAGTGATATGGGTACCCCCGTGTTTTGTGTATCCCCATACTCATATAACTAGCAAATAAGTGTACTGTTTTGCTATATTAAACTTTACTAGCAAAAGATATTATATTTAAGACTATTCTCACGCACTGGGACTGTATCTACTTCACCAAATTTAGCTAAAGCGTGAGCCCGAAGGGCGAGTAATCATTGTCGCGCTACGCGCTCCCTCTTGGTAGTCAAGTACTATAAAGGTAGATAGTCATATAGATATTGCACGTAGCCAGGTAGCCACGTAGCGATGTAGCCAGTAGCCACATAGCCAGTAGTGACGTAGCCAGTAGCCACGTAACCAGTAGCCACGTAGCCAGTAGCTGCATAGCCATGTAGACAGTAGGCATCTGGCCATGGCATGGGTATACACATGCATGGGCTGCCAGAGCTGGTACGGTAGCCAGTGAGGTGGTAAAGGAATTTGAGACGCCGGGTATTGTAAAGTTACTCCTACTTGAGTTCGGTAAAGAGTAAAATGTTCAAAGCGACAACGAAGGAGCTTAATAGTCAGCTTAATAGTCAGCTTAATAGGCTGTAACACTACCTCCAGCAAGGTCTTAGCACCAGTAAAGTCTCGATTTTGTAAAAATTCCTCAACTTTGGGAATTTTTTTCTTCTTTTTACTCTCCCTGCTAGTTCCTGCCGAGCCTGGGCCCATCGCGGGCTTTGTCCTTGAAAGAATCTAAAACAATAAATAAAATGTACGTCAATAGCACAAAATGTACATCAATATTCGTTGTATTATGTGTCATATATTGCAGACAAACTCACCATATACAACAGCACGACAATTTCAAAGCGAATTTCGGACAAATGTTCAACTTTATTGCACGCATATTATCATAAGGTAAAAGCATCCATCACAACTTACCATTTCAAAAACAATTACTGCTCAGAAAACTTTTCCTTCGCAATAAAACCGGTCAATTCTTGCAGAATTTCTTTGAAAACATTGTTGTATTCGTCGCCATGACACAAGACGCTGAAGTACTGGAACAAAATTTTGGGATGTTAGCCTGCAATCAGGTGGCATCAAATATATAATTAATATTTTTTTCCAATATTTTTTTACTAAATTTTTTCATAGAATTTTTCGCTTTTAGCGTTAGACAGAAAAAAAAGGCCACTTTCAGGTTACACAAAGTATGGGTTTGGTGTAAAAATGATGTCTAAAAAACTGTACAGATGTAAAATATTCGCTAAAGTAACGATCGAGTGGCTGTGCATAAAATTTGAAAGAACACCCTCTGCCTCTGGCATATCTAGCACTAAATAACTAAAATTATTTAGAATTCCATCTTTCTAGGAGAGAGAGCTCCAAAACTGTATTTTGCCCGGTGATTTAATATTGGCCAGAGGCAGAGCTTTTATACGCGATGCGCTTTACATACTGACAGAGCTACGTTAAGTACGATTTAGTTTGGTTTAGTTTTGTCTGCGTTTCATACTTAATATAGTTCGATTTAGGTTAGTTTAGTTGGGTTTAGTTTATCGGCTTTCAGTTCAGTTTAGTTGAATTCAGTGTGGTTTAGTTTAGTTTGGTTTAGTTTAGGTTATTTGGTTTGTTTGGTTCAGGTTGGTCTGGATTAGTTTGTTTTGCTTTGTGCTTTTTGGTTTATTTTAATTTGGTTGAGTTAAGTTCAGATTAGTTTTAGTTTAGTTAATTTATAGTTTAGTTTAGTTTATAGTTTCGTTTAGTATATTTTGTTTTAGTTTACTTCGGTTGATCTATGTTTAGGTTCGGTTAATAGCAGTTTAGTTACGTTTGGTTTAGTTGGCTTTACTTCAATTTAGTTTACAAATTTGAGCGGAATGAAAGATTTCTGGGACATTTTTTACTTCACATACCTCAGGAATAAAATATAATTCGACGAAAATTCCAATGAGAACCTTACCTTTGGAATTTAACTTAAAGTTTTTGCAAACACTGCGCAAGTTTATTACTGCAATTAAAATAAATTTGCACGATGTGTCCACAAAATTATCGTGATATTCTATCCTTTGACGGGAAATATGTAAGCAACATACCAACGCAGAAGAGCCTGTTTCAGTGATTTTTGCGTAAACACTTCTCCCCCTGGTAATATAACGTTTTTATATATTTCCAGGGGAAGGAAAATGCTTCTGTTTAGGACACTTGCTGAGACCGAGTGACGAATCATGACCGATAGCTAATACAGGGTTGGTAACTTGGCTTTTTTAAGGCCAAATAACTCGATTTTGGCTTTTTTATTTCTTGTTTGGCCTTGAAAAAATGTTTGGCCTTTTGGCTTTATTTTGGCTTTTTTATCGAGTGACAAGATTTAAGTAAAAACCGTCAATGCCGTAGACACATTCGTGTAAATACGCGTTATTTCATGTATGTGTTCAACATAAAACTGTTTAATTTTTGTGAAGCTGAAGACTTTGGAACTTAAATTTTGAATACTATAAATTAGCTGGACCAAATCTGACTGATACTATGTCAAAACATTGATAAAATTTGGTTCTTTTTGCCTTTTTTTGAAAAAAAATAAAATTTGGCCTCATTTTGTTAAATTTGGCCTTTTTTAAAACGTCGTTTGGCTTTGTGCATGCGCAAAATATGTGAAATTGAACTATGGACCTATGCCATGCCTATGCTTCCTTAATCTTTGGTTCGACTTAGGGATGGGCGGTACCAGCTTTTTCAAATCGATACGATACCGATACGATACCAAGGATTTTTAGTGGTATCGATACCAAATTTCGATACCGATACCAGTAAATTTGAACGGCTGGCAAAGTTTTACTGTGACATATTATCGTTAATGGTTTTGGATAAATGTGGAGAATTTTTTCCAGAACATAATTGATCATTTTACTCTAGTGCAATTCCATCTCACATACTTGCAGATTCACATTTTTCAACATTCTTTGGATGCTACGCCATAACGTGCATTGAATAAAATTTCGCTTCAAACAAAGTAATGCAATGACGTATACGACAAATCATTTCAATAGTTAAAATTAAGCACTGCATTAACGCATTTAACAAACATTTGACAACACATGATTTTGCGCATGCACGTTGGACATAAACAGCGCGGGCGCAGTATCGAAACAATCGATACTTGGTACAAGCATCGATACATTCATACATACTTGCCCCCAACTCGCAAGTATCGACGGTATCCTGCCCATCCCTAGTTCGACTGAGGCAAAGAGTAGAGACTACAAAGAGGGACCACTTCATTCAAAAAAGCGTAAGGTGTTGTCGTCATGATACGTCATGGGCGCCATGTTCCTAGCCAGTGCCCTAAACAGAAGCATTTCCCCCCGGTATTAATAGCCATTTTTAATATTTCCGGGGGGAACGAGCATGCAATATTCGTCATGGGCGCCATGTTCCTAGCCAGTGCCCTAAACAGAGGAAGTCACCTCCCTGAAATATTCAAAATGGCTACTAATACCGGGGGGAAATGCTTCTGTTTAGGGCACTGGCTAGGAACATGGCGTCCATGACGTATCATGACGACAACACCTTACGCTTTTTTGAACGAAGTCACCTGTCCTATAGTACTCTGTGATGAAGTGGTCCCTCTTTGTAGTCTCTACTCTTTGACTGAGGTGCTTTCTTCAGATATTTTGAAAGCGAATAGAACTGATAAAGAAAACGCAGTCATAGTTTGAAAAGAAACAATTTTGAAAACGGTAGGTGCAAATTTAATTTAAGTTTGTCCATCTTTCGAAATATAAAGGCAAATTTGAAGGTTTTACAGTGGTTTTTTCGTAAAGATGAGATACAATTTATGTGCTTAATACATAAGCATTTTTGTGATGTCGCGTGAAAGATGTCGCTAAATATATAGGATAAGGAATCTTTGGGAAGTAATGGAGTGCTTTAGTGTATTTTATAGTCTTTGAAAAATTTGCCAAATTTCGCTACAGTGGAAAATCCTTGTAAAAACATGTACCGTGTAGAATTGATCAATTGAGTCGGTGTAGACAGTGGCCTTTGTACTTGGGCATTGGCACTTGGAGAGTAGCAATTACTTTTACAGAGGTCTAGAAACCCGATGAAGCGAGTTCAAATCCCGCTTGATAGTAACCAATGGCTATCTGCTTATCCTAGGGCAAGCCGATAAATATGTGTTCTTCACATGGACAAAGTTTTGGAGTGAATTTTCAGAGCCCGCGTAAACAATGTAGTCGGAGACTGAGTACTAGTAACACTTTAAATGTAGTTTATTCAATACAAATTGATTTTAAAATACCACTGATATTTGGGCTACCTGGGGTGCAAGAAAAATTATGTTTGGGGTAAGTGGAATGCAACCCCCCCCCCTCCCCCAAATTGTGTTTGACATGCACACATGCTCTGTATTATCTTTTATGGGCTGCAGCCACGCAAAAGATTAGGCATTATCACCTCAACATACCACAAAGACAAACAAATACTTGCTAAAAGAAAACTATTTTGTCAAATTATTACTTTTAAATATTTAAAATGAGTTTTGTGGTTTGTGCACAAACAGACATGCCAACATTTTGAGTAAGTGAAGAGGGAGGTTGAGTTCCAGCAGGGGCATAATTAAGGAGGAAGGCGCGTGGGGGAATTGCCTCACTCTGGTTGATGCCATGTTTGAATTTCCGTGCTCTAGATTATTTGATAATATGTACGAACAAACAAAAAATATGATTTTCCACGTATATAATTGAAACCAAGATACAGTAATATCAAGAAGCAGTCATTTAAATATTTTAAACAGGAAAGTTCAAAGTTTCACTAGCTAAAAGTCCCCCTAATCATTTTTAGCCTCTCTTCGAGCTTTCAAATTTGTGTATGTCACTTGGCATGTGCAATAATTTGTCTTGGTGGTTGCTGTTCATAGCATTCAAGTTATTGCCTTCCAAATACATTTATCTTTGTTATTGATATGCCAAGTAGTTTATTCCTAATTGAGGGTCTTTGTACACACTTATAGAAGCATGCCCTTTTTTAGCATCCTTTCCAAGTTTATGTTAAGAATAGAGGTCTGCAAATCAAAATATTTGTTTATCAACCCATTTTTACTATGCAGAGAAACAACAAAGGTATTACACAAAAAGTACTATATTGAAGTACAGAAGTATATATTAGTACAGTCTTTACTTGATGTTACACTGAATATTGAGTTCTCAATGACTACACTAAATGATTGAATGTCACTACTTAATCTCTACAACACCTAACTTGCCTCTTAACTGTTCAAAAGTAGCTTTACGTAAACCTTTAGTCATGATGTCAGCTATCATGTTCATCACTTGGACAGTATTTAACAGATATTGTATTCTGTTCGACTTGTTCTGGCACAAAATGATATGATATATCAATATGCTTAGTGTGATTGTGGAATTTCAGACTTCTAGATAGTTCAATAGCTCCTTTGTTTTCTTCAAAGATTATAGATGGATCAGTCTGTTTTATTTGAATGTCAGATAACAATCTCCTTATTACCAAATTCCTTCTTGACTTGCTATGCTCATTGCGATGTTCTCATGTGGTCAATCTTGCAAAAAAGCTTGTCTTTTTTGCCTGAAATGGAGCCCCGTGTACTCGCATCACCTCCCCAGCCTTCATCGGAATGTCTGGTTAGAATATGATCTGTACCATCTGCTTTAAACACTAAACTATGTAGTTAAGTGCTCCTTGAATGTAACGTGACATTCGCTCTATATCTTGCCAATGTTCCTTTCCTGGTTTCGGCATAAATTTTGAAAGAAAACCAACAGCATCAGCTAAATCTAAACGCCTTATCGTGGTAGCATACGTTAAACATCCAATTGCCATTTGATATCCCAGGACATCATCTTCATCTTATCGTATCGTACGGGTTTAAACTTTCTTCCTTGTTCGAGTCGAGTGGATACTGGCATGCCGTTTTCCATATCGAATCCTTTAAGAACTCCTTCAAGATATTTCTTCAAAGTAATCGAAAGTGTTCTTGATCGTCGATATCGTTTAACAGACATACGGAGAACTTAGTGTAATCCTTCAAGGTCTTCAACTTTGAATCTTTTGGCTAACGCCAATTTTTCTTTCTCGACCATCTTCATGTTGTTTGAAAACCATATAGTGTCATCGACATAAAGAGCAATAATGACAAAATCAGTCTTTCCATTCTTTCGCTTCACCGACTTGATGTAAACACACGGATCAGCACCGCATTTCTTGTATCCATTAGACAAGAAGAAAGTGTCAATTGCAACATTCCAACAATTTGCAGCTTGTTTTTAACCATAAATGTTCTTGTTCAGTTTCCACACAAAATCTGGTCGCTATTCATTAACAAATCCTTCCGGTTGTTCCATATATGTTTCATCTTCAAGATCGCCTTGTAAAAAATGCGGTTTTAACATCCATTTGATGAATGTCCCAATCGCACACATTTGCCAGGGCTAACAACGATTTTATCGAGTCGTAACGGGCTACTGGGGAAAAAACTTCTTGATAATCGATACCTTCTGATTAAGAATAACCTTTCGCGACTAACCGAGCCTTGTATTTTTGAGTTGAACCACTAGCATCTCTTTTCACTTTAAACATTCATCCACTTCCTACGATGTTTCCTCCTTCTGGACATGGGACAAGATCCCATGTATGATTGTCCATGTGGGAGTCATGTTCTGACCTTGTAACTTTCTTCTATTCAGCAGAATGTTCTCCTGAGAAAGCTTCATTTATGGTAAATGCTTCATTGATTTCAGAGGTTACTTGAAATATAACATTCATCAAATCTCGCAAGTGGTTTGCACCTAACTGTTCAACTTCTCTTAAGAAATTGTCTTCACATGTTGCTCCCACTTGCCGATCATTGAGTCTGTGATCAACAGCTACATCTTGTACGTCTGGGTCAACAGGAACATTTCGGTCAACATCATCATTTCCATTCTCTTTAGATGGACTTCGTGGGACTTGCACATCACTTTGGGAGTAATCACTAAATGAATCAGCGGAATGTTCAGTTCCAAACTCATGAAACTTTCCTTCTAGGAATACGACATCACGACTGCGATGATTTGCTTGAAACTGGATCATAGAATTTGCAGCCTTTAACACCATCAGGATAGCCAACGAACATTGCTTTGCGTGACCTTGCTTCGAGTTTCTTTCGTTGATTATCAGGAACATGAACCAACGTAATACATCCAAAATCTTTAAGATTCGCAACATCGAGTTCTCTCTTGAAGAGCCGTTCATAAGGCGTGATTTCTTTCAGGGCGGTTGTAGGACTTTGATTCCTTAGGTAAACGGTTGTGTTTACTACTTCAGTAAAGGGGTACTTTGACTTGTTCAGCAAAATTATAAAATGTCTTAAACTTCTCCAGAACTTCATCGTTGGTCTTCATGAAGTGAACAGACGTATGACGGGTATAATCATCGATAAATGTAACATAATATCGAGAACCTTCCAGTGAACTCACAAACGTTGGTCCACACACATCACTGTGAATCACATCAAACCGTTCAGCAGCACGCCATAAAACAGGCTTCGCAGATTACACTTGTTTCATCAATTGCATTGTCCATCTCTTTAACCATTTTATCATTCACCAACTTCATAACATTGTCCATGCCTGGGTGACGAAACCGATAATGCTATAATTTCAAACTTGATTAATCCATTGCAACATTCACATGCTCATCAGCAACAACTTTCAATACATAAAGCTTACCAGTCATTCCACGAATTGCTAAAAGTTCGGAATTATGAGATATCGTCGTTTCTGTCACATGTATTTGTTTTTTAGCTTCTTTTTTTAGCACACAAATGAGCTAAATGACTCCCTCATGAAAAACCTTTTGGTTACCCTGGGAGTCTTTCATCTTCTTTAGGAGACTTTCATCAGCTTCAACCATTGAGTTTGTATTGTCAAATGAATTACTAACGCAATTGTCCCAACTCAGTGAGAAGTTGTCCTTGACTACTTCATTGCATTCATCATACATTTGTTGTGCTGTTGACATACTGTTAATATTTGGCATGTCAAGCAATGAAGTCTCAGTCAATCTAGAAACCTTTTCAATATGCCTCACCAAAATCTTGCAAAAATTTACCCCCCTCATCACTGCTTCCATCTGTAGCCAATCCACACCACTGGGTTGAGGACAATTCTTTTTTCAGATCATCATTAAGGTGCTTTGGAACTGATCCAGTTTGCAATATGGGAGGTTTTAGTGCGACCGCTTTTGTATTCGTTGGAATGTTGGCTATTTTTGAGTGTGGAAACATGGCTTTGAATAAATTACCAGCATGATCTGCAGTAGCTAACGGAAGATTATGCTCAACTCACAAGGCGGCAAAAAGTAGTTCTCCTTCCTTACATTTGGTCCAAATCAGAAGTTGCAGAACTTGCTCCCCATTCAGTTAAATTTTTTTTTGCTTTACTTGGCTTTTGACGGATTCTTTGTTCTTTGGAGTAGCATTATGTTTAGTTATATAATTTTCTCCTCCATGCCCAACACTAAAATCACTTCTACATATACTACATTGAGCGAAGTTATCTCCTTTAAAAGACTTACGAATATACCTAAGTTTGCTGCGCCACGAGTACTTAAATTTAACCAAATAATTCTTCTTTTTTGATTCGGGTTCCTTGGCCATTTTGATTTTGATATTCCATTTTGCACGTGCGAGCTGCGAATATTTCGATAACCCTCTATATCCACCGTTATTCTTGACACAATCGCTTGACGAAAACGAATCTTTGATATGTGGCAGATAAATCACCAAATCGGCAGTTTTTACATGATTTCAACAGTCGTGCGCGACAAGACTCCGGCGCAAATCAGGAGAGTTGGCATGTCTGCACAAAATGCGCCAATTTTGTATTGAAATTGAGGAGGGAGGGGGGGGGGGCGAGAGTAGACTTGGATCAAGTCCGTCTTTCTGTCAATCTCGTTCCCCGAGCCTGCGATCCCTTGGGAAGGAAACGGAGGATCTGAGATAATCCGTGATCAACATACAAAAAACTGTGTGTCGCCCGTACTGCGCATGCGTTGGAAATAAGCTGCAAAAGCATTTTTCTAATGTTTTTTGCAACAGTATTTGTACTATTTTGTTTGTAATGTCAGTGGAAAATATTAGTTTATTTTATTCTGTGTTGGACGAAGCGTTAGAGCGACTGGGTAAGAAGAATCTCAAATTGAAGGAGTGTCAATACGAAGCGGTAAAGGCTGTTGTTGTCGACCGGAAAGACACAATTTGTATCTTGCCTACTGGTTATGGGAAGTCACTTTTATACCAGCTTCTTCCCTATTGCGGCTTATTGAATCTATTTATTTGCAACGCATGCGCACTACGGGCGACATACAGTTTTTTGTATGTCGATCACGGATTATCTCAGAGCCTCCGTTTTCTTCCCAAGGGATCGCAGGCTCGGGGAACGAGATTATCTTTCTGTATGGTCGAAGGAATCGAAAAATAACGCAGGAAAGTTAAGGGAGAAACGACTGCAAGAGCTCCAAATTTATTGACCTACCGATTGGACCATGCAATAATTTATGCTAGTTAAAATTAAACAGAATTCAAAATGTATCTTACTAAGGTGTAGAATAATGTCTTTTGGCTTTCTTTGATCTTGTGTTTAGTTTAGTTTAGTTCAGTAGCGAAGCCAGCCCGACAATTTGGTCATGTTATGCAAATTCAAATCGTTATCATTATTCATTTCTTTACAAATTGATTCCTTATAGGGTCTATAAACAGAGAAAAACCTGCATTTGCATGACCTAATGTCAGGCTGTCTTCGCCACTGGTTTAGTTTGGTTGACAAAACCGCTAAAACAACATCTGATGTATTAATATAATTTCCCGCCAAAATGATAAATCTGACTCGAAACGCTGCAGGTAAGGCAGGTAATTTGCAGACGGGAAAAATCCACAAACCATCCCTCTTACCATTTATGCATCCATCTGTTAACCAGTCTATTCATCTGCTCTTTCACTCCTTTCAAGTAATTATGAGATTTGATTGGCAAAAACAGTTACCGGATAGGGGATTACATTGGACTAATCCATTTCCTGATTGCATCGCTGTGATATAAAGTAACCCCTCAGCTTAAAAGCTTTAGCCTGCTCGCCTATACACCAATCAAAAAGGTAAAATTGCAACAGCTGTTCTCTCCTTTTCTTAGAGCTAAAGAAAACGATTCAGTGGGTAAATTAAAAACCAAGAACAGAGAAGGTATAGGAAATCACAGTTATCCTGGGCGACTGTTATCTCAATTCAGAGAAGTATGAAATGGCTTTTGAGTAGTATGAAAAGAGTTTAGAAATTTATACTCGAATTAACCATTCGTCAGGTAGAATAAAAAGCAATTTAAAATTAGCTCATGCCCATATTAAAGCAATATCATAGCGCTATAGATTATGGTAACAACAGTTTATAAAAAATCACTAATATTGGCGAGAAATTTGCAGTAGTAAGAAGCAATAGCCTCTGTGGTAGAGCATATTGTTGCACTGGAAAAATAGTGAAGCAATTGCATGTTTCGAAGAAGGTTTAAAAAACAGTACTGTCACTGGCGATCCGTCAGGAATAACACGTAACCGCAGCAATTTGGGCAGTTCCTCTTGCAATATGGAAAAATATCGAAAAGAAATTGAATACTACAAAAACTGTTTAGAAATAAGCACTGCCATTTGCGATCAGTCAGGAATAGCAAACAACAATGGCAATTTGGGCAATGCCTATTGCACTTTGGGAGAGTATCAAAAAGCAATTGAGTATTACGAAAAAGGTTTAGAAATAAGCACTGCCATTGGCGATCAGTCAGGAATAGCAAAGAATACTGGCAATTTGGGCACTGCCTATCGCAGCTTGGGAGAATATCAAAAAGCAATTGAATATTACGAAAAAGGTTTAGAAATAAGCACTGCTATTGGCGATCAGTCAGGAATAGCAAACAATACTAGCAATTTTGGCACTGCCTATCACAGCTTGGGAGAATCTCAAAAAGCAATTGAGTATTACGAAAAAGGTTTAGAAATAAGCACTGCTATTGGCGATCAGTCAGGAATAGCAAACAATACTAGAAATTTGGGCAGTGCCTATCACAGCTTGGGAGAATCTCAAAAAGCAATTGAGTATTACGAAAAAGGTTTAGAAATAAGCACTGCCATTGGCGATCAGTCAGGAATAGCACGCGACAATGGCAATTTGGGCAATGCCTATCTCAGTTTGGGAGAATATCAAAAAGCAATTGAGTATTACGAAAAAGGTTTAGAAATAAGCACTGCCATTGGCGATCAGTCAGGAATAGCAAACAAAACTGGCAATTTGGGCACTGCCTATCTCAGTTTGGGAGAATATCAAAAAGCAATTGAGTATTACGAAAAAGGTTTAGAAATAAGCACTGCCATTGGCGATCAGTCAGGAATAGCAAACAATACTGGTAATTTGGGCACTTCCTATCTCAGTTTGGGAGAATATCAAAAAGCAATTGAGTATTACGAAAAAGGTTTAGAAATAAGCACTGCCATTGGCGATCAGTCAGGAATAGCAAAGAATACTTGCAATTTGGGCAATGCCTATGACAGTTTGGGAGAATCTCAAAAAGCAATTGAGTATTACGAAAAAAGTTTAGAAATAAGCACTGCCATTGGCGATCAGGCAGGAATATCAAAGAATACTGGCAATTTGGGCACTGCCTATCGCAGATTGGGAGAATATCAAAAAGCAATTGAATATTGCGAAAAAAGTTTAGAAATAAGCACTGCCATTGGCGATCAGTCAGGAATAGCAAACAATACTTGCAATTTGGGCAATGCCTATTGCATTTTGGGAGAATATCAAAAAGCAATTGAGTATTACGAAAAAGGTTTAGAAATAAGCACTGCTATTGGCGATCAGTCAGGAATAGCAAACAATACTAGCAATTTGGGCAGTGCCTATCACATCTTGGGAGAATATAAAAAAGCAATTGAATATTACGAAAAAGGTTTAGAAATAAGCACTGCCATTGGCGATCAGTCAGGAATAGCAAACAAAACTGGCAATTTGGGTATTGCCTATTTTTATTCAGGAGAGCAAAAAGGTGCACGGTCACATCTGGAGGAGGCAATTAGACGCTTTGATGAAATCTTTTTTAGTTTTGTTCCTGATCAAAACAAGCTTTCTTTTACACTACAGTATTTTGTTACTCATCGCTTTTTAATGAGTTGTTTTCTTTTTCTGGGACGGGCGATGTCGGCGTTGATAGTGGTTGACCTTGGTAAGGCTAAGGAGCTGCATTTCTGCATTAAGAAGAATCAAAATCGTGAGGACATGGAAATGAAAGATTTTGCACTTGTGACATGGGATAGAATCAAAGCCGGCCAGGAGCAAATAGAAATCAATGAAATCAAACAAATTCTGGAAATGGCGAAAAATGGTTTATCCGTACTGGTATTTGCCTTTGACCATAAAGGGTTTCTTAATATCTTTGTATTAAACGAAGATTTTGTGTTTAGAAAAGTAGATGCTGCAAGCGAAGCAATTCCTTCGTTGATAGTAGAACTTCTCAGGATGCTAAATGTTAACGTGGGTCGTAATTCTTCGTTTCAAGAAAACGTTTCAGTTGGAAATGCGTGCAATCACGTAAATTACGCCTTTGGGATCTCAGGTGGAAAACCACAACCTAAAAGTGCGGTTAGAAAGTCTTGGGAATATGGTAGTTGTCGTGTTCAGGCAATTTTAGAAAAATTGTTCCAACTCGTAATTAATCCAGTAAAGAATTTCCTTAAAGGGAATAAGCTGATCGTTGTCCCTGACAATCAATTGTTTTTTGCTCCATTTTCCTCTCTGGTTGATGAAAACGGCTGCTTTCTCTCTTCAAAATACAGCATTCAAATTACACCTTCTTTGCATACCTTGACGGCTAGTATGCAACGCGAACATGACTCAACCGTTGGGTTTGCACTGTTTGTTGGTAATCCAACTGTTGAAAAAATTTCTTTCAACGGAGAAGAGTTTATTTCCCTACCTGGTGCAGCTGAAGAGGCAAAATATCTTGCAAATCTTTTCCAAGCTACTGCTTTATTGGGACGCGCGGCGAGAAAACAAGTGGTTCTGCAACTTCTTAGTGGGGCTAGTATAATCCATATCGCTGCCCATGGAGAACCAAACAGAGGTGAAATAATACTTTTCCCAGACTCTTCACATGACCAGCCATGCTTGCCTGTTCCAAAACCCGAATCATTCCTTCTTACACAGGAAGATATTACAAATAGTTCAGTGCAAGCTCGCTTGGTAGTTTTATGTTGTTGTTTTACCGGACAAGGTAATGTTTCTTCAGAAGGTGTCGTAGGTATAGCTCGATCATTTCTTGCCGCAGGAGCTCGCTCTGTTCTTGCCTCTCTATGGCCTATTCATGACGCGGGCGCAAAAGAGTTTATGAAGAAGTTTTACAACGAAATATGCGAAGAAACACCAGTTTGTGAAGCTTTGAGAAGGGCAAAGAACTTCTTTCAGGAGCACGACAACGAATATTATCGATCAATCAGAGTCTGGGCTCCATTTACCATCTATGGAGAAGACGTGAAATTTGAAAAGCACGAAATTGAAGAAATAAGGGAAAAGTCTCGTGATTTTTTTACTGATTTCGTCGTAGTCTAACGTTAGCTATACACCTTATGCACCTTTTCGGATTTGTCTTCTAGGCTTTGTAGGTATATTGCTGGAATGGTTGAAATAGTATTAGTAGGCATCCCATCGTCTTTGTTGTAATTGTGTTGTATTGAAGACGTTTTGAGGGAAAGGCTAGTTAAACGATTCATAGTTGTTCTCATTCCAAGCTTGTAAAATTAAATAGTGAAAGATCCATTTGGTTTAATTTAATTAACCGAGTTGTTTGCCGAGTGATGGACAAAACTGCATTTACTGATAACAAGACTGAGGAATTACCTTTTGTGCCGTTGAATGATGAGAAAACTATAGAATAGCGCAGAATCACTGGATATATTTATTTAGATTGTTCGATTTATGTGATTGTTGTTTTCACCAATTACACAGGCAGGAAAATTATGAAAGAATATTGGTTTAATTGATACCTGGACTTTCTTGCAGAGCTAGTCAGAATAAACTGATGCAATAGTGAGCTTACTTCTATGTCGTATAATGTTGAGTGAAGAAAAGGTAGTGGAAAACTATCGTGATTTTTAGTTCTTAGACACTGTGTAGTTAGTCTTGTTGTCCGTTGTTGAGTGTTAAACTAGATCTGCAGAATGCACAAGAAGGGAGTAGGTACTGAATATATAGTTCACTATATTTTGTAAGTTTTTCTGCATTGTTAATAGAAAGGTCAGATTCTTGTTAAAGTCGTACAAGTTTACCAATTTGAAAGTTTTTTGTAAACAAGAAGACAAGAGGAAAACATAATTCAAGTAAGTAAATCCTGGTTTTACGTATGCTTGAAAAGTTTTTGTCATTTAATTTAATACATTGAAACCGATGCTTGCAGCCTGAATAAGTAAAGTGATTTCGTTAATATGGTGATGCTGCGATTTGTCAGATTTTGGTTCTGGCGTATGGAAATTAGTGCTAAGACCTGTAATCCAACTTTATTTAGTTTTTGCCGAAATCTGAAATGCGATCACTTTATGCGTTTGCATTAAATTGCATACGCCAGAATGCTAATCTTATCCGACAAACGCAGTGAAAACGTATATAGAATCTGCGTTAACGTTTCGGGACAATTTCTCCGGGCGGGAACTAAATCGAATATACATTTCCAGATATATTGCCGCCACAGTTTTAGGTGAAAAAAATTACCCAAAACCATTGACAAAATAAATCATTACGGATTTCAAGAACACTTTTCGAAATAACATTTAAAAATTGTCGCAGTTTTGTAAGAAAAAGCAAATGACAATAGAAAAACACATGGCTTGGATATTTGTACTATATTCGCATCCAGCTGCCAGCCAGCAACTATTCTGTTTTTGCTTCAATTAATGTTGTAATTCTATTGTAATTGAATGTTCAAGTGTGCCATTTATAAGGTACTGTAGTTAGTGTTGTTTTAATATCAATATTATCTTATCATTCCAATGACAGAGTATTTGCTGGCTGTTAAAACTTAGCTGTTAAAAACAACGTTGCAGAAAACCTAGTGGAAATTTATGTTAAGCTAAAATATAACTTTTTTCATAAATGTAAAATTGTTTGAATCCATCTTATTTCTTGCAATTAACAAGCCAACCATTGACGTTTTACTGGATTAAAGTCCTGACCAAGAGAAAATCAATAAATTAGGTGAATTCAAAGCAATCGTTCTCAAGTTGCCATGTATTTGATATAACGCTGCTAACGTTGTTTCTTTTCACCATTTCCGAAATTTAGAGTAGTTTACGTTACTATTCATATCAGACACAAACGTCTAGAACAAACTAACTGAAGAAAGTCTATGGAAATTTCACAAACAAATTGGAGCAACGTTTTAACTTGTGTCAAATTTTTGTTCAGTTATCTTCCATAAGAAATTTTTTAATCCTAATAATAGAGGAAAAACGTCATAGTTCGAAATGTAAATCATTTGGTTGTGAAATAACATGAAATTATACGAAAAATGGACTTGTTTTTTCCCTCTTTTCATATTTTTTCCACGTTTGTATAGACTTTCATTCAGAGATAGAAGTAGGAAGATTTAAATACTTACTTCTAAAACAACAATATCGTAAGGAAGAAACACATATACAATCAGTGACAAAAGCTTTTTGGACACTAGTTACACTGAGTGTTGAATATGAAATGTATAAAACTGTTGGGCATAATAAACCATCTCCCTTCCACCTCTACCTTAAACAATGCTGCTGGGATTTTTTGCCGGTTCTGTAAACGATATTATTAGCTCATACATTTCTCCTCAACATTGAAAGGGGGTGCGAGTGGTGAATACATTTGATTTGTACATTGTTTTCATATTTTGTCGACAATGTTTTGTCACTGATTGTAGTACAATATTGAAGTATTCGAGAAAAGAGAACATTGAACAACATCTTGCAACGTGCGTGGTGAAAGATCGACAATGGAAGAAAATATACGAAGCAAGCAGTGCGGTCAATACGATAGGATCACTATCTCAAAATGGAAACAGACACGTCGAGATTCTTTAAACAAGGCCATTGGCATTATTAATATTACTGATGAGGATCCTAGCTTACGGATCGGAAGCTTTGCGATACTAAATTTGCGTGTTTACGTCATGAAAGCCACAAAGTTTTACAAAGGAAAATTCAAATGTCGACTTTATTGAAAGAACTACAGTAACGGTATAACACTGATGATCTGTGACATCATGAAACTGGTTAACCCATCAAATACTGAAAATAGAATGCTTATTACTCATAAAAACTTCGGAAAGATTCCACAGTTAACTCTTGTTGTCATGATTTTCAAAATATTTTGAATGATCAGCTGAGATGAAACTGATCATGGACATGATGATTATAGGGCTATGTACAATTTGAAAGTGCGCAACTGTCGTGTTGGATGCTTTACGCGCTGAAAGTTTAAATCTGTGAACGGAAACTCGACATTGGAGATAGTAAAATTACGTGGTGAAAGCCACAAAGTTTTACAAAGGAAAATTCAAATGTCGACTTTATTGAAAGAACTACAGTAACGGTATAACACTGATGATCTGTGACATCATGAAACTGGTTAACCCATCAAATACTGAAAATAGAACGCTTATTACTCATGTCCTAGCCACCACCTTACTGATCTTGTACATCCTGGGCGTAAAAAACGTCGGAAAGATTCCACAGTTAACTCTTGTTGTCATGATTTTCAAAATATTTTGAATGATCAGCTGAGTTCAAATGATCATGAACATGCACTGCAAAAAATGCATTTTTGGACTTGAGTTATTTTAACACATATTTTTGAGTAACATGCTTGGTTTACTCATTTCAACTGTAATATTACTCAATTGTATTGAGTAAAGGTGTTAACGCAAAGACCTGAGTAAACTAACTTGAGTAAATATTATTATTTACGCAAAAACCGATGAGTAAATTTACTCAAACGGTCACGTTGTGTTTTTTTACTCACAACTCTTGAGTAAAGTTCTGTCTTTTGAGTAAAATGGATTTTCTACTCTTACGAAGAGTAAATATGGATAATTTTACTCAAAGATGTGTAAATGCAAAACGTTACACATCGTGCGTAAACGTGTCAAGTTACTCAACATCTAAGTAACTTTGAGTAATTTTTTGAGAATGCGTGCTTTACTCATTCGCTTGAGTAAATACTATCATTTAGGCGAATATGAATGAGTAAATTTACTCAAAGCGTTGCTTTGTATTTTTTACTCACAATCTTGAGTAAAGTTCCAACTTCTGAGTAAAATGGATTTCCTTTATTTATGAACAGTAAATAATATTAAGAGTAAATTCTCACCAATGCATGGCGAAGCCAGGCTATATAGTTATTCATTCTTCAAAAAATAATTGAGTCAAGGCGCTATGGAATCGGCCTATACAAGTCAGAATTGCATTGAAAGTTGCAAGAATAGTTGCGTCAAGTAACAGCGCGCCCTATTAGTGTATTTAAACACAGCATCATATATTTGCATATATACCATGACAAAATTTTCAGGTGGTTCATTGTATATAGATGTATAAAGAATATAATTACTAACAATTTTCCCTCCCCTATACATACAATTAAATATTGTACAATATCTTGAGTTATGCATTAGACTTTCAGCCTTTTATTCTTCGCTATGTCGAAGGTTTGAAATGATGTCACTCTAAACTAAGTAGTTTGAGTTTATTGGTGATATATAATTTGCAAATTCTTTACTGATCATCCCATGTACGTGGAGCCTCAAATCTGCTCTAATATGAACTCATTGGTAGGAACTCATATGAACTTATTGTTTATGGTTCTATGCAAGTTGTAGATATTTATTTTTACGACTAGCTGTTGGAAAGTTAGAAGACTTTTAAAAATCCCGTTTTTTTGCACAAATTGTTTATCAATGGCACCAGTTGGTATATTTGCCAACAGTAAGCATATGATATCCGGTCTTAATCCCAGCTAATCCTTGCCATTATTTGCGCATTAGAATAAGACGTAATATGACGTGATCGCCGCGCGGGCAGTTCAAATTTCATTTGATGCACACGCCTGTGGTCAGTTTTGAACTATCGGCGCCGAATACGGAGTGTCTTACACCACAAAAACTTCATTATATTTTACGCCGAAGATGGTAGAGACTGTGCGAGACGTGAAGGCTTGGTTAGTGAAGAAAGGTTTTGAAGATTATTGCGAAGAGTATGAAGGTATTGTGAAGATTATTTTCGGTTTACTAATGAACAAATAACAACGCGGTTCATGTCGCGCCGGCGGCCGTCTGAATACAGTTGATTGTGGCTCATTCGATTTGCTTTGCTATTTAGGAACTTGGCATTTTTATAAACCTTTCAGGATTGCCAGTACTAATAACAGTTCGTTCAAAGCACATTCATACCGTGTTAAGTTTACAAAAAGGCCAAAAAGCACGCACTGTAGCATTTCAACTGATCTACATGACGCAGGCATTTACTAACAGTCAAATCAAAGTTTACATGCTGCGCTGATCGTCTTTACACTCTTTTCTATATTGTAGCGTAGATCAGCTGTCCTAAAAATTTGCATATTTCAATTAGTAGGAAAAAACTGGCGTGCGCTGTCGGTTACATGTGGTTCGAAGTTCAAACCTACCAAACGCATGCCTTTGTAATGCAATATCTTTATACCACCATGTTTCCAGTGCGTTTAATATTTACCGCATTTTGCAATACCTTATTTTGTGTCATAGATAACGGAATCGATGGCGAGGCGTTAGTTAAAAAATAGGCCAAATAATGAGATTTCTCAAAGTATTGGAGGAGCTGAAATCTTTTCGTGTGACCGAGACTCAAGGAAAGAGAAAAATGCCGGAAGATAGCGAAAATGACGACGAACGTAGTGACAATTACGACCATCCAAACGAGATGTAAGTATTTTGGAATTAATGTAACTAATTTTTTTCCAGCAAAGTAAAGCAAAATGTAATCCTCCCGCTAGTATAAGAGACTGATACTGAAAACCTTACTATAGCCGCGTTTTATGCGTCATTTCCGTCAGGCTTAAACTGATCGTCGCATTTTTTGACATCTAAATGGATCTAATATGATATTCTAAACTATTGAACTTTGACCAAAACGCAAGTTATAAAAAGACGGTATCTGTAAAATAAAATATGATTTTCAATAAATATATACAATGCGGCATGCGCGAAAAATTGTTTTAGTATAATCACTAGCCAGAAAGTTTACTCCCCTATAATGCAGGTACGAGCGTTACTTGTATAGAAATATATATAAATGCATGAACAGGGCTACCATGCAGTATTACTGATAGAAAGTTTATTCTCCTATATATAGTGCATGTATGCAATAATAATGAAGTTTATTGAGCTTTTTTATATCACAGAGTATATCACTGCTATTTTTTAACAATGTATATTTCTATATTCTTGCACTTTAAAGTGTTGCTGTGCAAGTGTCGCCACAAGCGGCCTTTCGCCGGCACCCCTTTCTAGTAGCTGACTTAGCTTGGCGGCCTGACATTGGGGACTTGTATAGAAATATATATAAGTGCATAAAGAGTGCTACCATGCAGTATTACTGATAGAAAGTTTATTCTCCTATATGTAGTGCATGTATGCAATAATCATGCAGTTTATTCATATTGAGATTTTTTATATCACAGAGTATATCTCTGCTATTTTTTACCAATGTATATTTCTATATTCTTGCACTTTAAAGTGTTGCTGTGCAAGTGTCGCCACAAGCGGCCTTTCGCCGGCACCCCTTTCTGGTAGCTGACTTAGCTCGGCGGCCTGACATTGGGGACTTGTACAGAAATATATATAAATGCATGAACAGGGCTACCATGCAGTATTACTGATAAAAAGTTTATTCTCCTATATATATAGTGCATGTATGCAATAATCATGAAGTTTATTGAGATTTTTTATATCACAGAGTATATCACTGCTATTTTTTAACAATGTATATTTCTATATTCTTGCACTTTAAAGTGTTGCTGCAGCAAGTGTCGCCACAAGCGGCCTTTCGCCGGCACCCCTCTCTGGTAGCTGACTTAGCTTGGCGGCCTGACATTGGGGACTTGTATGGAAATATATATAAATGCATGAACAGGGCTACCATGCAGTATTACTGATAGAAAGTTTATTCTCCTATATATAGTGCATGTATATGCAATAATCATGAAGTTTATTGAGATTTTTTATATATCACAGATTATATCACTGCTATTTTTTAACAATGTATATTTCTATATTCTTGCACTTTAAAGTGTTGCTGTGCAAGTGTCGCCACAAGCGGCCTTTCGCCGGCACCCCTCACTGGTAGCTGACTTAGCTTGGCGGCCTGACATTGGGGACTTGTATAGAAATATATATAAATGCATGAACAGGGCTACCATGCAGTATTACTGATAAAAAGTTTATTCTCCTATATATATGGAGTCTTGTATAGAAATATATATATTTATTTATTTATAAGCTTCGCCAGTAATTAGTTACATTAATAACAATACAATACAAAACAAAACAATACATGCACAATATTACATTATAATTTACACATGGCAGGGATTCCTCAACAGCGTTAAGCCAATTACTGCGGACCCACATAACAACAATATAACAACTAATTACATGATATATACACTAAACAATTATCATTCATTCAACAACAGGATAACGTGGAAGTTAAACTTCGTACAAAGTTACATTTTAAACACACAGTTTTAAATGTTTTAGGGTATTCCGGATTGTAGTTAATGTCTAGAGCCGCAAAATAGTAGTCATGTAGTATTGTTTTGAGCGAGTAGAGACTAATATCTATGTTGAGGTTTAAATCGTCGGCAAGTATGTTCCATATTCGGCATGATCTGATAAGGAAGGATTTCTGATAGTTGGTGGTTTTGCTTCTTGGGACGATGTATTTAACCGAGTTGGAGGTTGACCGTGTTATTCTGCGGCTTGATGAAACGGGCTGAGGACGTAACCTTGAGAATACCAAACCTTTAGTAATTTTGAAGAATAGGATCAAGTTTAAGTATTCATGCCAATAACATAACGGGAGCAAGTTTAAGGATTGTAGTCTTGTTTTATATTCTGTATCTGTGCTGAATGGTAGATTTAGTATGTATTTGGTAGCACGCCTCTGTGTTCTCTCAAGCTTTTGGAGAAGTTCAATTGATTGGGGAGCCCAAACCTGCGACGCGTAGCAGAAATGAGATCGGACCAACGTCAGGTACATTGAACGTCTCGCTGTGGTACTTCTTATGAATGTTGTGTTTCTGCTGATATGTCCAAGTAGCTTATTGGCTTTCGCTGTTTGAACATACACTTGTTTTTTCCATGTCAACTTCGATGATAACCACACCCCAAGATCTTTTTCGTTTTCCGCGGTGTCAATTAAATGATTTCCCAACTCGTATGATGACGTTACAGGTAAAATTTTTCGCGTTATTCTTTGATGTTTGCACTTCGACTGATTGAATGTTAATCCTGAAACACAAGACCAATGTTCTAAGTTTACAAGATCAGCTTGTAGAGATTTCACATCATCCTGCGATCTAATGGTCGAGAACACCTTAGTATCGTCGGCAAACATTGAGACTTGGCTGGACTTGATCACGTCGGGAAGATTGTTCACATATAGCAGAAAAAGTGCGGGGCAAAGAATCGATCCTTGTGGGACACCAGAACATACAGGAAGTGGATCAGAGGTTGCACCAATCACAACAACACGTTGACGACGATCCGTCAAATACGACTGGAACCATTTTAGAAGATTGCCGCCGATGCCGGAATTAGTAAGTTTATGCAACAATCTCTGATGGTTGATTCGGTCAAATGCTTTTGACATATCAAGATAGATCGTGTCCACTTGACCTCCTTGATCTAGGATTCTTCCAATGTATTCCAAGGCATCTAACAAATTTGTCACACAAGATTTACCTGGGAGAAAACCATGTTGATTGATATGTATTCTTTGGAACAAGTGATCTCGAATGTTGTTAAAAATGCAGCGTTCTAAGACTTTGGAGACAATCGGTAAGAGAGAGATTGGCCGGTAGTTTTCGGTCTGTTCCTTATTACCTTTTTTGTACACAGGGACTACATTAGCTAGTTTCCAGTCTCGAGGTACTTTTCCTAGCTGAAGTGATTTGTTGAATAATTTGCAGAGAGAAGGTGTGATTACTGATGATGTTTCTTTAAGGATTTTGGCTGGTATTTCATCTGATCCTGTTGCTTTATTCGTGTCCAATGTGCTAAGAAAAGATTCCACTTCTTGCTCCGTTATGACAATGTCGCTCATAATTGGATCATTAACCTCGTTAGGTATTTCTTGTGGGAGATTCTCGGATGTAAATACAGACACGAAGTATTTATTAAAAAATGATGCTATTTGAGCAGGATTAGAAGCAGTTGTTCGTGATGTTTCGTCAGATGGATCGTTATTCATGCTGTTTTGACCTTCGAAAAGTCTCGCTGGTGCAGATATTTGATTAGGGATGCTACACGATTTGTTTTTTCGTTTTAGAACGGACCAAAATCTCTTTGGGTTTACTTTAAAGCTATCATCAACTGACTGGAAATACGTCTCACGACTTTCACGCAATAATTTCTTGACTTTATATAAATGCATGAACAGGGCTACCATGCAGTATTACTGATAGAAAGTTTATTCTCCTATATATCGTGCATGTATATGCAATAATCATGAAGTTTATTGAGATTTTTTATATCACAGAGTATATCACTGCTATTTTTTAACAATGTATATTTCTATATTCTTGCACTTTAAAGTGTTGCTGTGCAAGTGTCGCCACAAGCGGCCTTTTGCCGGCACCCCTTTCTGGTAGCTGACTTAGCTTGGCGGCCTGACATTGGGGACTTGTATAGAAATATATATAAATGCATGATCGGTCTACCATGCAGTATTACTGATAGAAAGTTCATTTTCCTATATGTAGTGCATGAATAGTCCCTAATAATCCCTTGGTTCATTAGGTAAGTTTTGTGCGCATGTGCAAACAAATGTCGGTTCCGTCAAGGTAAAGGTCCAATCTAGTGCATTTATTAATTCATGAGTGCAATTAATGATACATAGATATTATATATAACTATATCTTTATTTGTATATATACATGTAGATGAAGTTGACGAAACGGCTCTGGTGGTGTTGCCTTTCCCGCTGCCGCAAAAGAAGAATAAAATCGAGCATAAAGAATTCATTCGTTTTTTTTCGGTATGTTTATAATGTATAATTCGCAAATTGATAGATTATACAAAATATTATTTGATTATTTTTTTACTCGGTAAGTTTATGTAATTTCCGAATTAATACCCGAAATAAAATTTTATTATTTATCTATATATGGTGACTATAGGCCTATGTACATTCGGAAAGGGCGCAACTGTCGTGTTGCATGTTTTACGCGCTGAAAGTTGAAATCTGTGAACAGAAACTCGACATTGGAGATAGTAAAATTACGTGGTGAAAGCCACAAAGTTTTACAAAGGAAAATTCAAATGTCGACTTTATTGAAAGAACTACAGTAACGGTATAACACTGATGATCTGTGACATCATGAAACTGGTTAACCCATCAAATACTGAAAATAGAACGCTTATTACTCATGTCCTAGCCACCACCTTACTGATCTTGTACATCCTGGGCGTAAAAAACGTCGGAAAGATTCCACAGTTAACTCTTGTTGTCATGATTTTCAAAATATTTTGAATGATCAGCTGAGTTCAAATGATCATGAACATGGTGACTATAGGCCTATGTACATTCGGAAAGGGCGCAACTGTCGTGTTGCATGTTTTACGCGCTGAAAGTTGAAATCTGTGAACAGAAACTCGACATTGGAGATAGTAAAATTACGTGGTGAAAGCCACAAAGTTTTACAAAGGAAAATTCAAATGTCGACTTTATTGAAAGAACTACAGTAACGGTATAACACTGATGATCTGTGACATCATGAAACTGGTTAACCCATCAAATACTGAAAATAGAACGCTTATTACTCATGTCCTAGCCACCACCTTACTGATCTTGTACATCCTGGTCGTAAAAACGTCGGAAAGATTCCACAGTTAACTCTTGTCATGATTTTCAAAATATTTTGAATGATCAGCTGAAATGAAACTGATCATGGACACTATAGGGCTGTGTACATTTGGAAAGGGCGCAACTGTCGTGTTGGATGCTACGCGGTGAAAGTTCAAATCTGTGAACAGAAACTGGACATTAGAGAACTGAAAACTTTCCAAAATCGCCACGAAAAGGATTGTGACTGCAGTTTACAAGTTAGTCCACGCACGTTGCTCGCAATGTTGATAACGGTCGGTAACTAGGAATATTTTATGTAAAAATCTTCTTTCTAAATACAGCCAATTAGTTTTTAGAAGACTCTAGTTCCACTGTCTGATATTATTCACCATTCTATCGTCACAATTAGTAGAATCATGATAGTATATTAGTGCAAATGCTAAAGTTTAATTGGTGGTGCTCTACTCGCTATCTGTTCCTTCATAGATGGAGAGTGTAGCAAAACAGTATTTTTCCTGGTGAAAAACGGCTTAAACTCAACTTTTTTTTGAGGAATATTTTATTTGATGTGTGATTCTACTAAAACAATTAGATTAGTGGCTGTCGATTTCTACGTAGTGATAGTTGATTCGCCGGCTTCGTAATCTAAAATTTGTATCAGAGGTGTTGGGAAGTGACAGAGGTTTGCATGCAGATTGTGATAGTTATTTAGTTTATTTGTTTACGAGAACACTTTAAAATTCAACACCTATTGCTGGTTGTATTAACGTAATAATGGTAATATAGTAGCTATTGAAAGGAAAAGTAATTCGTGAACATAAACATTTGTGGACAAAAACTCACAATAATTGATGTATGAATCATTGAATTTTGTATGGATTAATGTTGTCTAAGACACAATGTATATGATTTGAAAATCGTTGAAATAAATTGTTGTTTAACTTTTCCTGTGTGATGTTTCTGCACTTTATACAAATTATTTAGGCAAAATCTGTGACATTGAAATCAAATGAGAATCACTATTCACTTAAGGCCTTATTCCACGCCAGCGAAATTCTTTGCGAGAAGCTGTTTATGCGAAATACCGATGGTTGCACATGGATAATTCCATTGAGTTTTCTCTTCGCGAGAAAAAAATTCTCTTCGGTAGTGAGTAGAAATCATTCTGCTCACCGCGAAGGCGAAAAGAGCGAGAGAATTCAATAGAACCATTCATGCCCAACCATCCGTATCTCGCATAAACAGCTTCTTGCGAAGAATTTCGCTGGCGTGGAATCAGGCCTTTAGGTTTTGCATAGGAAGGCCCAGAATCCTAGCCTAAACATAGGACCTTCTATGTGTCTTTCATATATGTCATTCGATAGTGTGTATCAGCTTCACTCGTGACTGTGTGCGTGACGTTTTCAGATTTTTCACACGTGCCGTCTGCACCGTTATTCAACTTGGGACCGTTTATGAAGACCAATACGAGGCGAAAGAACTGAATACTGTTAAAAACCATCTAACAAATTATTTTAACGTTTTGTCCAGCGAACTCTAAGGAGACAGGAACGTGTTTCCGGTGTCCCAGGAAATCCGTTGCGTCGTAATATCGCCCCCCGGGGGACGATATTCCTAGGAAATTCGCCCTCCCAGGGGACAGATTTCCTAGGAATATAGCCCCCCTTTAGGAATTCGCCCTTCCCCTTCTTACAACTAGGTGAAGGCTATTTCAGATACCTTGAAGCAGACCGGTCCCAGTACTTTCGTTAATTTCACACGGCCAAACAAAGGTCTTATAATACTTTTGCTATATTAAAACTACTCTCACCCACTGGGACTGTATCTACTTCACCAAATTTAGCTAAAGCGCGAGCCCGAAGGGCGAGTAATGATTGTCGCGCTACGTGCTCCCTCTTTAGCAAAATTTGGTGAAGTAGATACAGACCCAGTGAGTGAGAATAGATGGGAGGGCGAAATTCCTAAAGGGGGGCGAAATTCCTAGGAAATTTCCCCCCCCAGGGGGGCAATATTCCTAGAAATTTCGCCCTCCTGGGGGCGAAATTCCTAAAAATATCACCCCCCTGGAGAAGGGGGGGCGAATTTCCGTTGACACTGGCTTCAATTTTATTTGGGTTTTGTATTAACTAAGATGCACTCCAGTCTTAATACATATCAATTCTTTCAAAGCTTCTTTTACCCGCGAAATGCCCATCAAACCTTGTAATCTGACAGTTGTTTTAAGAAAATTTTTTCCTAGTCTGATTGGCTTATTAAAGTTTCCGAACAATTTCATGCTGTTCCATTATTAGCAGCTTGTGTCTTCTTACTTAGAAAGCAAGCGTTTAAACTGAGTTTGAAATATTTTCAAAAAATAATAAAACAATTATTGAATTCGGTTCTCGCAGGATATGAGGAATTGTTAAGGCCTCGGTTTGTGCTATCTGATAACACAAACGTCTGCCTTAGCCCTTAATAATTCCTCATATCCTGCTCGACCTCATTCAATAATTGTTTAGTATCGAATGTGGTGCAGTGTACAATTACTAAGAAATTTTCAAAACGCTAGAATTTTGTATTTCTTTTTATATTTGGGTTTTTTCTTTCTACAGGGTGTCCCAAAAAACCCCAAAAACTATTGAAAATGATCTATTGTTAACATTTGAACCATGGGAATTTACATTTGTAAATTGTTTTCTCTAAATCAAATAACCATGCATAAAATTTGATTGCATTTTTAATATGCACTCGTAGGTTTAGTTTTTTTGTCTGGCATAAAAATGGTTAACACTGAGTATTACTATCAATTATGACGGTTATGTCAATACTTTATCCACTCGAGGGTTCAATTTAATTTGAACAACAATAAACAACTAACAATAGATCATTTTCAATAGTTTTTGGGGTTTTTTGGGACACCCTGTAGATCATTTTCAATAGTTTTTGGGTTTTTTTGGGACACCCTGTAGAAAGCCACTAGGGGATAGTACTGTTATGTAAGAAGCACGGGGGATCATTATCCCCCGTGGCATTGTCAGCTGATTATGTAAGCTATCGTGTTGCAAGTTAGCTTCATTGTCAGCTGATATGACGTACGTCCGCTGGAACGCCCCTATGATTTTAAAGCTATCGTATTGCAAGCTAACTTCAAGAGCGTCTCGACGTGGCTGGGTTGAAAGCGAATAGACTGTCGAGAAAACGCAGTCATAGTTTGAAAAGAAACAATTTTGAAAAAGGTAGGTGCAACTTTAATTTAAATTTCTCCATCTTTCGAAATATGAAGGCAAATTTGAAGGTTTTACAGTGGTCTTTTCGTAACATTAGGATGAGATGCAGTCTGTTCGAGTTTACTGACCCTGTGGACACTGTTCAGTCGCGTATTGTCGAGTGAATATCTGGTCTTTCAAATTTCTTTACCAGAACTTTTTACATCCATATTGAGGCGTGCAGTTAGTGATAACAAATGGCTAGAATGTTTCAGCATATACAAACGGAACTTCGACACATCGAGTGAACGCCTTCGCTCGAAAGTTCAGTCGTACTTTCACTTTGTATCGTTGAGATTAAGAAATATTCTCGGTTTTTACTGCAGTACCGATACTAGCAACGTCAGTTTACAATTAATGAAGGCTTCAATGAAATTATCATTTAATATCAGTGACTAACAAGTGATCAGAAGTAACCGTACAATGAATATGCTTATAAAAGCATTTTGCAAATGTGCTTACGTAACCATTCTGATGCGTTTCTGGCACAGAATAGGTAATGACAATAGATATAGGCCACCAGGGGCCAGTTGTTCGAAGCCCGTTTACCTTAAACGGTGGTTATTAAGCTCAAAATAGAAACCAAGTTTATAGATTCATTCAACAACCAAACTAAAAGTTTTGAGCCTTAATACAATGATATGCTTACAACTACATATTTACTGCAAATAAGCTTAGAAATAAATAGGGATAAAAATAGGATAAAAGGGGAACGGTGGGGTTGTATCCACTGTTTACCCTAAAGAGGCTTCAAAGTTCGAACAACCGACCCCTGGTCATCACAGCCAGAATAATAGGAAATTGTATTAGTTGGAGGTGTATTTACTTGGTGTATTTACTGCTAAAAAGTCAATATTTTTCCTGATTTTGCCATTTGTCGTGTCATTTGTTGTTAGAATATCAAAGTTAAAGGTACGTAGAGTATTACTTTAATGTTATGAAGCTTGAAACGATTTTGAAAGTGATCGAAATTATTTGAAGCAGTGGAGAGCAAAGCAAGCATTTATTTGCATGAATGATAAATGTAGTACTGCAAGTGTAAAATTTTACAACATTAATTTCAAGTAGTACTTTAAATTAGTACTCTACCTACATTTAACTTTGGTATTCTCACCACAAATGACCCGACAAATGGCAAAATCAAGAAAAATATTGACTTTTTAGCAGTAAATATGCCTCCAGGTAATACAATTTCCTATTATTCTGGCTGCGATGACCTGGCCAAAGACATGGCAGCGATCAGCAAATGTCTAGTGGCGACAGCATCAAAAAGGTCAAACGAGTGATCTTTCTTTTCATTACTATTCTGTGTTTCTGGGCAACGTTGTGCTAAAGATGTCACTAAATATATAGGGTAAGGTATCTTTGGGATATAATTCTAGATTATGAAGTCTGTTTTAACAGATGTCAGTCTGTTTTAGCGAAATCTGAGATCCTTCTTCGCAAGGTCAGCTGGCCTGTCTGGCACAGTGAGACCTAAGAAGACTAACAATTTGAATGACATCATTTAAGATTTAAGTTCTCATTACCACCCAACGATTTTATGAATGAAAGAGGTCATTTTGAAGAGGTGATTTTCCACATATATAATTTCAAACCAAGATACAGTAATATCAAGAAGCAGTCATTTAAATATTTTAAACAGGAAAGTTCAAAGTTTCACTAGCTAAAAGTCCCCCTAGTCATTTTTAGCCTCTCTTCATTCTTTCAAATCTGTGTATGTCACTGACTTTGCATGTGCAATAATCAGGGGCGGATCTAGGCAAATTTCTGACCGATGCATCAACCGGAAATTCAATTAACAATTGGCGCTGAAGGCGACGCTGAGTGCCGAAGGCGCGACACAATTAGGGGGGTCCGGGGGATTCCTCTCCTGGGAAAATTTTGAAATCTAGAGCCTGGGAAATGCGATTTCCTGAATTTTTAGAGCATTATTTAACACAAAACGATGCTTAAAAATGAAGAATTTTTATAAATACTTCTGATTTTCAGATGCATTCATAAATCTCATTAAAACTTATAAAAGATAGAAAATTAAAATTTTTGTAACGCTTACCTAACGCGCATTGAAAGATACAATATACTCACAGTTTTCGGCATGAATATTTAGTATTTAGTAATAGGTAATAAAAACCATATTGGTGTCTAGCAAAATAAAACAACATTTTGTAACAACAGCCCCTTTGTTCATAATGGGGCAGCCTCCATGCGGGTCAGGCCTGACTTAATGTAAATCTATGAGATAGGGAAGGTAAAAAACAATATCTAGTAATGGAAATACTCAAATAGGTAATAGGAAGCATATTGGTATCATGTAAAATAGACAATATTTTGAAACAACAGTCCCTATGTTTGTAATGAGGTAGTAACTGCAATATGAAGTATGGTATAGCATGAGTCTGAATGACTTGTTGTAAATGTATGAGATAGGGAAGGTAAAAAACATTATTTAGTAATGGAAATATTCAAATAGGTAATAAGGACTATGTTGGTGTCATGCAAACATAAAAAATATTTAGTAACAACAGTCCCTTTTACTATAGTCACAAATTTCAGTTAACAGTCCCTTTGTTCCTAATGAGGCAGTCAATATAGAATATGAAATATTATATAGCATGCCAGCTAGTTGTGAGTGACTCATTGTAAGTGTATGAGATGGGAAGGCCAAAAAATAAACAAACAAAAAAAAGAAATCTAGTGTGTATGTAAGTTTAATTAGCAATAAATGATTAATCACAAATGCAAACAAGTATAATAAACTAAAGCTTGTGTGTGTATAGATTACCCCCTTACAAATTGCCACATCACATGTTGTGTGATGTAGCTACCCATCACCCAATGCACTATCCAAAACAGTCACAGAGAATGCAGTATTCTCACACCAAAATATATGTGTATATATAATGATAAAATATATATATATAATGATAAAACTCTTAGTTGCAATAAGGTCCAATGCTAGTAAAGCCTCTCACGAAGTAACACAAATCTTCCTTGCCACATCATAATTTTGGGCAGGCTCTATAGAGACAATTGCCATCACCACAAGTGCTATAACAACAATTATTATATGTGCGAAAGATAAATATAATAATTGTGTTAAATTTCAAGCTGTGCAAATTCAATGAAAGTACTAGTCAATGGTTAAATATAACAAAATATCAAGAATTAGGACTACCCCCTCCATCCCACCCCACTACCATAGACCACTCATCCTGTTACCATCTACAATACATGAATATCTTGGCCAAAAGAAGTAAATAAGACAACTACAAAAGGTTGATAATAAGGATTCTTGATTGTAAGGTACTCCCAGGTCTCCAATGCCCTCCCCCTCCTATGCAGCTTACCCAATATTGCTATTTATACATTATTATTATAGTATTTCATCAATAATCCTACAAATACAATGTCTATCAATTTAAATAGCAGAAATTTAAGCTCACAATATTGAATATAAACCCTAGCACATTAAAAATTTAAAATATAACTAGCACAGCAGAGCTTTTCATACAAAATGAATGATACTTACAGTACTTTGAAGCTCTCAATTCGCCACTTGCGTTCGTAAGGTGTTTACTGTTTAGGAATCAACAATTGCAAAGCAAGCATAGCAATCTCTCCTCTTCTTGCCCTTTGCGAACGGATTCCAAGGTTTTGGTTTCCTTCTCGTAGTATGGTTGAGAGATCACAATAATTTGCATAGTCGCGTCAAACGCCAAGCCTTGGAGAAAACCTTCGTGTACTTGCGGGAAATGCTCGAATTATTTCCACGGTAAATCGAAATATTAATAACTAGTAATTTGCATCGGTCACCGATGCCCGTTGCATCGGTCAGTCGAGACATCTACCCTTCAAACAATAAGAATCGCGCGGTACTGTCTCGATGCATCGGTCAGTCGAGACACAATCTACCCTCAAACAATAAGCATCGCGCGGTACTGTCTCGATGCATCGGTCAGTCGAGACACAATCTATCCTCAAACAATAAGCATCGCGCGGTACTGTCTCGATGCATCGGTCAGTCGAGACACAATCTACCCTCAAACAATAAGCATCGCGCGGTACTGTCTCGATGCATCGGTCAGTCGAGACACAATCTACCCTCAAACAATAAGCATCGCGCGGTACTGTCTCGATGCATCGGTCAGTCGAGACAATCTACCTTTCAAATCGAAATATTTGTTTATCAACCCATTTTTACCATGTAGAATATCCTGTTAGGATAGGATTTGTACCATCTGCTTTAAACACTAAACCATAGTTGAGGGCTCCTTGAATGTAACGTAACATTCCTTTTACATCTTGCCAGTGTTCCTTTCCTGGTTTCGGCATAAATTTTGAAAGAACACCAACAGCATCAGCTTAAATCTAAACGCCTTCTAGTGGTAGCATACGTTAAACATCCAATTGCCATTTGATATGCCAGGACATCATCTTCTCGTATCGTACGGGTTCAAACTTTCTTCCTTGTTCGAGTAGAGTGGATACTGGCTCCCAGTTTTCCATATCGAATTGTTTAAGGACTCCTTCAAGATATTTCTTTTAAGTAATCGAAAGTGTTCTTGATCGTCGATCTCGTTTAACAGACATACCGAGAACTTAGTGTAATTCTTCAAGATCTTCAACTTTGAATCTTTTGGCTAAAGCCAATTTCTGTTTCTCGACCATCTTCGTGGTGTTTCAAAACCATATAGTGTCATCGACATAAAGAACAATGATGACAAAATCAGTCTTTCCATTCTTTCGCTTCACCGACTTGATGTAAACACACGGATCAGCACCGCATTTCTTGTATCCATTAGACAAGAAGAAAGTGTCAATTGCAACATTCCAACAATTTGCAGCTTGTTTTTAACCATAAATGTTCTTGTTCAGTTTGCACACAAAATCTGTTCGCTATTCATTAACAAATCCTTCCGGTTGTTCCATATATATTTCATCTTCAAGATCGTCTTGTAAAAAATGCGACTTTAACATCCATTTGATGAATGTCCCAATCGCACACATTTGCCATGGCTAACAACGATTTTATCGAGTCGTAACGGGCTACTGGCGAAAAAACGTCTTGATGATCGATACCTTCTGATTAATAATTACCTTTCGCGACTAACCGAGCCTTGTATTTTTGAATTGAACCACTAGCATCTCTTTTCACTGTAAACACCCATCGACTTCCTACGATGTTTTTTTCTTCTGGACATGGGACAAGATCCCATGTATGATTGTCCATGTGGGAGTCATATTCAGACCTTGTAACTTTCTTCCATTCAGCAGAATGTTCTCCTGAGAAAGCTTCATTTATGGTAACTGGTTCATTGATATCAGAGGTTACTTGAAACGTAACATTCTTCATCAAATTTCGCAAGTGGTTTGCGCTGTCTCTCTCCTAACTGTTCAACTTCTCTTAAGAAATTGTCTTCATATGTTGCTCCCACTTGCCGATCATCGAGTCTGTGATCAACAGCTACATCTTGTATCTCTGGGTCAACAGGAACATTTCAGCCAACATCATCATTTCCATTCTCTTTAGATGGGCTTCGTGGGACTTGCACATCACTTTGGGAGTAATCACTAAATGAATCAGCGGAATGTTCAGTTCCAAACTCATGAAACTTTCCTTCTAGGAATACGACATCACGACTGCGATGATTTGCTTGAAACTGGATCATAGAATTTGCAGCCTTTAACACCATCAGGATAGCCAACGAACATTGCTTTGCGTGACCTTGCTTCGAGTTTCTTTCGTTGATTATCAGGAACATGAACCAACGTAATACATCCAAAATCTTTAAGATTCGCAACATCGAGTTCTCTCTTGAAGAGCCGTTCATAAGGCGTGATTTCTTTCAGGGCGGTTGTAGGACTTTGATTCCTTAGGTAAACGGTTGTGTTTACTACTTCAGTAAAGGGGTACTTTGACTTGTTCAGCAAAATTATAAAATGTCTTAAACTTCTCCAGAACTTCATCGTTGGTCTTCATGAAGTGAACAGACGTATGACGGGTATAATCATCGATAAATGTAACATAATATCGAGAACCTTCCAGTGAACTCACAAACGTTGGTCCACACACATCACTGTGAATCACATCAAACCGTTCAGCAGCACGCCATAAAACAGGCTTCGCAGATTACACTTGTTTCATCAATTGCATTGTCCATCTCTTTAACCATTTTATCATTCACCAACTTCATAACATTGTCCATGCCTGGGTGACGAAACCGATAATGCTATAATTTCAAACTTGATTAATCCATTGCAACATTCACATGCTCATCAGCAACAACTTTCAATACATAAAGCTTACCAGTCATTCCACGAATTGCTAAAAGTTCGGAATTATGAGATATCGTCGTTTCTGTCACATGTATTTGTTTTTTAGCTTCTTTTTTTAGCACACAAATGAGCTAAATGACTCCCTCATGAAAAACCTTTTGGTTACCCTGGGAGTCTTTCATCTTCTTTAGGAGACTTTCATCAGCTTCAACCATTGAGTTTGTATTGTCAAATGAATTACTAACGCAATTGTCCCAACTCAGTGAGAAGTTGTCCTTGACTACTTCATTGCATTCATCATACATTTGTTGTGCTGTTGACATACTGTTAATATTTGGCATGTCAAGCAATGAAGTCTCAGTCAATCTAGAAACCTTTTCAATATGCCTCACCAAAATCTTGCAAAAAGTTACCCCCCTCATCACTGCTTCCATCTGTAGCCAATCCACACCACTGGGTTGGGGACAATTCTTTTTTCAGATCATCATTAAGGTGCTTTGGAACTGATCCAGTTTGCAATATGGGAGGTTTTAGTGCGACCGCTTTTGTATTCGTTGGAATGTTGGCTATTTTTGAGTGTGGAAACATGGCTTTGAATAAATTACCAGCATGATCTGCAGTAGCTAACGGAAGATTATGCTCAACTCACAAGGCGGCAAAAAGTAGTTCTCCTTCCTTACATTTGGTCCAAATCAGAAGTTGCAGAACTTGCTCCCCATTCAGTTAAATTTTTTTTTGCTTTACTTGGCTTTTGACGGATTCTTTGTTCTTTGGAGTAGCATTATGTTTAGTTATATAATTTTCTCCTCCATGCCCAACACTAAAATCACTTCTACATATACTACATTGAGCGAAGTTATCTCCTTTAAAAGACTTACGAATATACCTAAGTTTGCTGCGCCACGAGTACTTAAATTTAACCAAATAATTCTTCTTTTTTGATTCGGGTTCCTTGGCCATTTTGATTTTGATATTCCATTTTGCACGTGCGAGCTGCGAATATTTCGATAACCCTCTATATCCACCGTTATTCTTGACACAATCGCTTGACGAAAACGAATCTTTGATATGTGGCAGATAAATCACCAAATCGGCAGTTTTTACATGATTTCAAAAGTCGTGCGCGACAAGACTCCGGCGCAAATCAGGAGAGTTGGCATGTCTGCACAAAATGCGCCAATTTTGTATTGAAATTGAGGAGGGAGGGGGGGGGGGCGAGAGTAGACTTGGATCAAGTCCGTCTTTCTGTCAATCTCGTTCCCCGAGCCTGCGATCCCTTGGGAAGGAAACGGAGGATCTGAGATAATCCGTGATCAACATACAAAAAACTGTGTGTCGCCCGTACTGCGCATGCGTTGGAAATAAGCTGCAAAAGCATTTTTCTAATGTTTTTTGGAACAGTATTTGTACTATTTTGTTTGTAATGTCAGTGGAAAATATTAGTTTATTTTATTCTGTGTTGGACGAAGCGTTAGAGCGACTGGGTAAGAAGAATCTCAAATTGAAGGAGTGTCAATACGAAGCGGTAAAGGCTGTTGTTGTCGACCGGAAAGACACAATTTGTATCTTGCCTACTGGTTATGGGAAGTCACTTTTATACCAGCTTCTTCCCTATTGCGGCTTATTGAATCTATTTATTTGCAACGCATGCGCACTACGGGCGACATACAGTTTTTTGTATGTCGATCACGGATTATCTCAGAGCCTCCGTTTTCTTCCCAAGGGATCGCAGGCTCGGGGAACGAGATTATCTTTCTGTATGGTCGAAGGAATCGAAAAATAACGCAGGAAAGTTAAGGGAGAAACGACTGCAAGAGCTCCAAATTTATTGACCTACCGATTGGACCATGCAATAATTTATGCTAGTTAAAATTAAACAGAATTCAAAATGTATCTTACTAAGGTGTAGAATAATGTCTTTTGGCTTTCTTTGATCTTGTGTTTGGTTTAGTTTAGTTCAGTAGCGAAGCCAGCCCGACAATTTGGTCATGTTATGCAAATTCAAATCGTTATCATTATTCATTTCTTTACAAATTGATTCCTTATAGGGTCTATAAACAGAGAAAAACCTGCATTTGCATGACCTAATGTCAGGCTGTCTTCGCCACTGGTTTAGTTTGGTTGACAAAACCGCTAAAACAACATCTGATGTATTAATATAATTTCCCGCCAAAATGATAAATCTGACTCGAAACGCTGCAGGTAAGGCAGGTAATTTGCAGACGGGAAAAATCCACAAACCATCCCTCTTACCATTTATGCATCCATCTGTTAACCAGTCTATTCATCTGCTCTTTCACTCCTTTCAAGTAATTATGAGATTTGATTGGCAAAAACAGTTACCGGATAGGGGATTACATTGGACTAATCCATTTCCTGATTGCATCGCTGTGATATAAAGTAACCCCTCAGCTTAAAAGCTTTAGCCTGCTCGCCTATACACCAATCAAAAAGGTAAAATTGCAACAGCTGTTCTCTCCTTTTCTTAGAGCTAAAGAAAACGATTCAGTGGGTAAATTAAAAACCAAGAACAGAGAAGGTATAGGAAATCACAGTTATCCTGGGCGACTGTTATCTCAATTCAGAGAAGTATGAAATGGCTTTTGAGTAGTATGAAAAGAGTTTAGAAATTTATACTCGAATTAACCATTCGTCAGGTAGAATAAAAAGCAATTTAAAATTAGCTCATGCCCATATTAAAGCAATATCATAGCGCTATAGATTATGGTAACAACAGTTTATAAAAAATCACTAATATTGGCGAGAAATTTGCAGTAGTAAGAAGCAATAGCCTCTGTGGTAGAGCATATTGTTGCACTGGAAAAATAGTGAAGCAATTGCATGTTTCGAAGAAGGTTTAAAAAACAGTACTGTCACTGGCGATCCGTCAGGAATAACACGTAACCGCAGCAATTTGGGCAGTTCCTCTTGCAATATGGAAAAATATCGAAAAGAAATTGAATACTACAAAAACTGTTTAGAAATAAGCACTGCCATTTGCGATCAGTCAGGAATAGCAAACAACAATGGCAATTTGGGCAATGCCTATTGCACTTTGGGAGAGTATCAAAAAGCAATTGAGTATTACGAAAAAGGTTTAGAAATAAGCACTGCCATTGGCGATCAGTCAGGAATAGCAAAGAATACTGGCAATTTGGGCACTGCCTATCGCAGCTTGGGAGAATATCAAAAAGCAATTGAATATTACGAAAAAGGTTTAGAAATAAGCACTGCTATTGGCGATCAGTCAGGAATAGCAAACAATACTAGCAATTTGGGCACTGCCTATCACAGCTTGGGAGAATCTCAAAAAGCAATTGAGTATTACGAAAAAGGTTTAGAAATAAGCACTGCTATTGGCGATCAGTCAGGAATAGCAAACAATACTAGAAATTTGGGCAGTGCCTATCACAGCTTGGGAGAATCTCAAAAAGCAATTGAGTATTACGAAAAAGGTTTAGAAATAAGCACTGCCATTGGCGATCAGTCAGGAATAGCACGCGACAATGGCAATTTGGGCAATGCCTATCTCAGTTTGGGAGAATATCAAAAAGCAATTGAGTATTACGAAAAAGGTTTAGAAATAAGCACTGCCATTGGCGATCAGTCAGGAATAGCAAACAAAACTGGCAATTTGGGCACTGCCTATCTCAGTTTGGGAGAATATCAAAAAGCAATTGAGTATTACGAAAAAGGTTTAGAAATAAGCACTGCCATTGGCGATCAGTCAGGAATAGCAAACAATACTGGCAATTTGGGCACTTCCTATCTCAGTTTGGGAGAATATCAAAAAGCAATTGAGTATTACGAAAAAGGTTTAGAAATAAGCACTGCCATTGGCGATCAGTCAGGAATATCAAAGAATACTGGCAATTTGGGCACTGCCTATCGCAGATTGGGAGAATATCAAAAAGCAATTGAATATTACGAAAAAAGTTTAGAAATAAGCACTGCCATTGGCGATCAGTCAGGAATAGCAAACAACACTAGCAATTTGGGCAATGCCTATTCGAGATTGGGAGAATATCAAAAAGCAATTGAATATTACAAAAAAGGTATAGCAATAAGCAATCACATTGGCGATCTATCAGGAATGGCAAGTGATTTTGGCAATTTGGGCAGAATTTACGTCAGTTTGGGAGAATATAATAAAGCAATAAAACATTGCGAAAGAGGCTTAGAAATAAGCACTGCCATGGGCGATCAGTCAGGAATAGCAAACAAAACTGGCAATTTGGGCAACGCCTATTGCAGTTTGGGAGAGTATCAAAAAGCAATTGAGTATTACGAAAAAGGTTTAGAAATAAGCACTGCCATTGGCGATCAGTCAGGAATAGCAAAGAATACTGGCAATTTGGGCACTGCCTATCGCAGCTTGGGAGAATATCAAAAAGCAATTGAATATTACGAAAAAGGTTTAGAAATAAGCACTGCCATTGGCGATCAGTCAGAAATAGCAAACAATACTAGCAATTTGGGCACTGCCTATCACAGCTTGGGAGAATCTCAAAAAGCAATTGAGTATTACGAAAAAGGTTTAGAAATAAGCTCTGCTATTGGCGATCAGTCAGGAATAGCAAACAATACTATTAATTTGGGCAGTGCCTATCACAGCTTGGGAGAATCTCAAAAAGCAATTGAGTATTACGAAAAAGGTTTAGAAATAAGCACTGCTATTGGCGATCAGTCAGGAATAGCAAAGAATACTGGCAATTTGGGCACTGCCTATCGCAGCTTGGGAGAATATCAAAAAGCAATTGAATATTACGAAAAAGGTTTAGAAATAAGCACTGCTATTGGCGATCAGTCAGGAATAGCAAACAATACTAGCAATTTGGGCAGTGCCTATCACAGCTTGGGAGAATCTCAAAAAGCAATTGAGTATTACGAAAAAGGTTTAGAAATAAGCACTGCTATTGGCGATCAGTCAGGAATAGCAAACAATACTAGCAATTTGGGCAGTGCCTATCACAGCTTGGGAGAATCTAAAAAAGCAATTGAGTATTACGAAAAAGGTTTAGAAATAAGCACTGCCATTGGCGATCAGTCAGGAATAGCAAACAATACTAGCAATTTGGGCAGTGCCTATCACAGCTTGGGAGAATCTCAAAAAGCAATTGAGTATTACGAAAAAGGTTTAGAAATAAGCACTGCCATTGGCGATCAGTCAGGAATAGCAAGCGACAATGGCAATTTGGGCACTGCCTATCGCAGCTTGGGAGAATATCAAAAAGCAATTGAATATTACGAAAAAGGTTTAGAAATAAGCACTGCCATTGGCGATCAGTCAGGAATAGCAAACAATACTGGCAATTTGGGCAATGCCTATTGCAGCTTGGGAAAATATCAAAAAGCAATTGAGTATTACGAAAAAGGTTTAGAAATAAGCACTGCCATTGGCGATCAGTCAGGAATAGCAAGCGACAATGGCAATTTGGGCAATGCCTATCTCAGTTTGGGAGAATATCAAAAAGCAATTGAATATTACGAAAAAGGTTTAGAAATAAGCACTGCCATTGGCGATCAGTCAGGAATAGCAAACAAAACTTGCAATTTGGGCATTGCCTATCTCAGTTTGGGAGAATATCAAAAAGCAATTGAGTATTACGAAAAAGGTTTAGAAATAAGCACTGCCATTGGCGATCAGTCAGGAATAGCAAAGAATACTTGCAATTTGGGCAATGCCTATGACAGTTTGGGAGAATCTCAAAAAGCAATTGAGTATTACGAAAAAAGTTTAGAAATAAGCACTGCCATTGGCGATCAGTCAGGAATATCAAAGAATACTGGCAATTTGGGCACTGCCTATCGCAGATTGGGAGAATATCAAAAAGCAATTGAATATTGCGAAAAAAGTTTAGAAATAAGCACTGCCATTGGCGATCAGTCAGGAATAGCAAACAATACTTGCAATTTGGGCAATGCCTATTGCATTTTGGGAGAATATCAAAAAGCAATTGAGTATTACGAAAAAGGTTTAGAAATAAGCACTGCTATTGGCGATCAGTCAGGAATAGCAAACAATACTAGCAATTTGGGCAGTGCCTATCACATCTTGGGAGAATATAAAAAAGCAATTGAATATTACGAAAAAGGTTTAGAAATAAGCACTGCCATTGGCGATCAGTCAGGAATAGCAAACAAAACTGGCAATTTGGGTATTGCCTATTTTTATTCAGGAGAGCAAAAAGGTGCACGGTCACATCTGGAGGAGGCAATTAGACGCTTTGATGAAATCTTTTTTAGTTTTGTTCCTGATCAAAACAAGCTTTCTTTTACACTACAGTATTTTGTTACTCATCGCTTTTTAATGAGTTGTTTTCTTTTTCTGGGACGGGCGATGTCGGCGTTGATGGTGATTGATGTTGGTAAGGCTAAGGAGCTGCATTTCTGCATTAAGAAGAATCAAAATCGTGAGGACATGGAAATGAAAGATTTTGCACTTGTGACATGGGATAGAATCAAAGCCGGCCAGGAGCAAATAGAAATCAATGAAATCAAACAAATTCTGGAAATGGCGAAAAATGGTTTATCCGTACTGGTATTTGCCTTTGACCATAAAGGGTTTCTTAATATCTTTGTATTAAACGAAGATTTTGTGTTTAGAAAAGTAGATGCTGCAAGCGAAGCAATTCCTTCGTTGATAGTAGAACTTCTCAGGATGCTAAATGTTAACGTGGGTCGTAATTCTTCGTTTCAAGAACACGTTTCAGTTGGAAATGCGTGCAATCACGTAAATTACGCCTTTGGGATCTCAGGTGGAAAACCACAACCTAAAAGTGCGGTTAGAAAGTCTTGGGAATATGGTAGTTGTCGTGTTCAGGCAATTTTAGAAAAATTGTTCCAACTCGTAATTAATCCAGTAAAGAATTTCCTTAAAGGGAATAAGCTGATCGTTGTCCCTGACAATCAATTGTTTTTTGCTCCATTTTCCTCTCTGGTTGATGAAAACGGCTGCTTTCTCTCTTCAAAATACAGCATTCAAATTACACCTTCTTTGCATACCTTGAAGGCTAGTATGCAACGCGAACATGACTCAACCGTTGGGTTTGCACTGTTTGTTGGTAATCCAACTGTTGAAAAAATTTCTTTCAACGGAGAAGAGTTTATTTCCCTACCTGGTGCAGCTGAAGAGGCAAAATATCTTGCAAATCTTTTCCAAGCTACTGCTTTATTGGGACGCGCGGCGAGAAAACAAGTGGTTCTGCAACTTCTTAGTGGGGCTAGTATAATCCATATCGCTGCCCATGGAGAACCAAACAGAGGTGAAATAATACTTTTCCCAGACTCTTCACATGACCAGCCATGCTTGCCTGTTCCAAAACCCGAATCATTCCTTCTTACACAGGAAGATATTACAAATAGTTCAGTGCAAGCTCGCTTGGTAGTTTTATGTTGTTGTTTTACCGGACAAGGTAATGTTTCTTCAGAAGGTGTCGTAGGTATAGCTCGATCATTTCTTGCCGCAGGAGCTCGCTCTGTTCTTGCCTCTCTATGGCCTATTCATGACGCGGGTGCAAAAGAGTTTATGAAGAAGTTTTACAACGAAATATGCGAAGAAACACCAGTTTGTGAAGCTTTGAGAAGGGCAAAGAACTTCTTTCAGGAGCACGACAACGAATATTATCGATCAATCAGAGTCTGGGCTCCATTTACCATCTATGGAGAAGACGTGAAATTTGAAAAGCACGAAATTGAAGAAATAAGGGAAAAGTCTCGTGATTTTTTTACTGATTTCGTCGTAGTCTAACGTTAGCTATACACCTTATGCACCTTTTCGGATTTGTCTTGTAGGCTTTGTAGGTATATTGCTGGAATGGTTGAAATAGTATTAGTAGGCATCCCATCGTCTTTGTTGTAATTGTGTTGTATTGAAGACGTTTTGAGGGAAAGGCTAGTTAAACGATTCATAGTTGTTCTCATTCCAAGCTTGTAAAATTAAATAGTGAAAGATCCATTTGGTTTAATTTAATTAACCGAGTTGTTTGCCGAGTGATGGACAAAACTGCATTTACTGATAACAAGACTGAGGAATTACCTTTTGTGCCGTTGAATGATGAGAAAACTATAGAATAGCGCAGAATCACTGGATATATTTATTTAGATTGTTCGATTTATGTGATTGTTGTTTTCACCAATTACACAGGCAGGAAAATTATGAAAGAATATTGGTTTAATTGATACCTGGACTTTCTTGCAGAGCTAGTCAGAATAAACTGATGCAATAGTGAGCTTACTTCTATGTCGTATAATGTTGAGTGAAGAAAAGGTAGTGGAAAACTATCGTGATTTTTAGTTCTTAGACACTGTGTAGTTAGTCTTGTTGTCCGTTGTTGAGTGTTAAACTAGATCTGCAGAATGCACAAGAAGGGAGTAGGTACTGAATATATAGTTCACTATATTTTGTAAGTTTTTCTGCATTGTTAATAGAAAGGTCAGATTCTTGTTAAAGTCGTACAAGTTTACCAATTTGAAAGTTTTTTGTAAACAAGAAGACAAGAGGAAAACATAATTCAAGTAAGTAAATCCTGGTTTTACGTATGCTTGAAAAGTTTTTGTCATTTAATTTAATACATTGAAACCGATGCTTGCAGCCTGAATAAGTAAAGTGATTTCGTTAATATGGTGATGCTGCGATTTGTCAGATTTTGGTTCTGGCGTATGGAAATTAGTGCTAAGACCTGTAATCCAACTTTATTTAGTTTTTGCCGAAATCTGAAATGCGATCACTTTATGCGTTTGCATTAAATTGCATACGCCAGAATGCTAATCTTATCCGACAAACGCAGTGAAAACGTATATAGAATCTGCGTTAACGTTTCGGGACAATTTCTCCGGGCGGGAACTAAATCGAATATACATTTCCAGATATATTGCCGCCACAGTTTTAGGTGAAAAAAATTACCCAAAATCATTGACAAAATAAATCATTACGGATTTCAAGAACACTTTTCGAAATAACATTTAAAAATTGTCGCAGTTTTGTAAGAAAAAGCAAATGACAATAGAAAAACACATGGCTTGGATATTTGTACTATATTCGCATCCAGCTGCCAGCCAGCAACTATTCTGTTTTTGCTTCAATTAATGTTGTAATTCTATTGTAATTGAATGTTCAAGTGTGCCATTTATAAGGTACTGTAGTTAGTGTTGTTTTAATATCAATATTATCTTATCATTCCAATGACAGAGTATTTGCTGGCTGTTAAAACTTAGCTGTTAAAAACAACGTTGCAGAAAACCTAGTGGAAATTTATGTTAAGCTAAAATATAACTTTTTTCATAAATGTAAAATTGTTTGAATCCATCTTATTTCTTGCAATTAACAAGCCAACCATTGACGTTTTACTGGATTAAAGTCCTGACCAAGAGAAAATCAATAAATTAGGTGAATTCAAAGCAATCGTTCTCAAGTTGCCATGTATTTGATATAACGCTGCTAACGTTGTTTCTTTTCACCATTTCCGAAATTTAGAGTAGTTTACGTTACTATTCATATCAGACACAAACGTCTAGAACAAACTAACTGAAGAAAGTCTATGGAAATTTCACAAACAAATTGGAGCAACGTTTTAACTTGTGTCAAATTTTTGTTCAGTTATCTTCCATAAGAAACTTTTTAATCCTAATAATAGAGGAAAAACGTCATAGTTCGAAATGTAAATCATTTGGTTGTGAAATAACATGAAATTATACGAAAAATGGACTTGTTTTTTCCCTCTTTTCATATTTTTTCCACGTTTGTATAGACTTTCATTCAGAGATAGAAGTAGGAAGATTTAATTTGTTACTTCTAAAACAACAATACCGTAAGGAATGAAACACATATACAATCGGTGACAAAAGTTTTTTGGACACTAGTTACACATAGTGTTGAATACGAAATGTATAAAACTGTTGGGCATAATAAACCATCTCCCTCCCACCTCTACCTTAAACAATGTTGCTGGTTTTGTTGCCGGTTCAGTAAACGATATTATTAGCTCATACATTTCTCCTCAACATTGAAAGGGTGGTGCGAGTGGTGAATACATTTGATTTGTACATTGTTTTCATATTTTGTCCACAATGTTTTGTCACTGATTGTAGTACAATATTGAAGTATTCGAGAAAAGAGAACATTGAACAACATCTTGCAACGTGCGTGGTGAAAGATCGACAATGGAAGAAAATATGTGAAGCAAGCAGTACGGTCAATACGATAAGATCACTATCTCAGAATGGAAACAGACACGTCGAGATTCTTTAAACAAGGCCATTGGCATTATTAATATTACTGATGAAGATCCGAGCTTACGGGTCGGAAGCTTTGCGATAGTAAATTTACGTGTTTACGTCATGAAAGCCACAAAGTTTTACAAAGGAAAATTCAAATGTCGATTTTATTCAAAGAACTACAGTAACGGTATAACACTGATGATGTGTGACATCATGAAACTGGTTAACCCATCAAATACTGAAAATAGAACGCTTATTACTGATGTCCTGGCCACCACCTTACTGATCTTGTACACCCTGGTCATTAAAAACTTCGGAAAGATTTCACAGTTAACTCTTGTTGTCATGATTTTCAAAATATTTTGAATCATCAGCTGAGTTCAAATGATCATGGACATGATGACTGTAGGCCTATGTACATTCGGAAAGGGCGCAACTCTCGTGTTGGATGCTTTACGCGCTGAAAGTTCAAATCTGTGAACAGAAACTCGACATTGGAGATAGTAAATTTACGTGGTGAAAGCCACAAAGTTTTACAAAGGAAAATTCAAATGTCGATTTTATTCAAAGAGCTACAGTAACGGTATAACACTGATGATCTACGACATCATGAAACTGGTTAACCCATCAAATACTGAAAATAGAACGCTTATTACTGATGTCCTAGCCACCACCTTACTGATCTTGTACACCCTGGTCGTAAGAACGTCAGAAAGATTCCACAGTTAACTCTTGTCATGATTTTTAAAATATTTTGAATGATCGCTGAAATGAAACTGATCATGTACACTATAGGGCTGTGTACATTTGGAAAGGGCGCAACTGTCGTGTTGGATGCTACGCGGTGAAAGTTCAAATCTGTGAATAGAAACTCGACATCGGAGATAGTAAATTTACGTGGTTAAAGCCACAAAGTTGTCAAAGGAAAATTCAAAAGTCGACTTTATTCAAAGAACTGCAGTAACGGTATAACACTGATGATCTGTGACATCATGAAACTGGTTAATCCATCAAATACTGAAAATAGAACGCTTATTACTCATGTCCTAGCCACCACCTTACTGATCTTGTACATCCTGGTCGTAAAAACGTCGGAAAGATTCCACAGTTAACTCTTGTTGTCATGATTTTCAAAATATTTTGAATGATCAGCTGAGATGAAACTGATCATGGACACTATAGGGCTGTGTAGATTTGGAAAGGGCGCAACTGTCGTGTTGGATGGAGAACTGAAAACTTTCCAAAATCACCACGAGAAGGATTGTGACTGCAGTCTACAAGTTAGTCCACGCACGTTGCTCGCAATGTTGATAACGGTTGGTAACTAGGAATATTTTATGAAAAAATCTTCTTCAGCCAATTAGGTTTTAGAATACTCTGGTTCCACTGTCTGATATTATTCACCATTGCATCGTCACAATTAGTAGAATCATGATAGTATACTAGTGCAAATGCTAAAATTTAATTGGTGCTCTGCTCTCTACCTATTCCTCCATAGATAGCGAGTGTAGCAAAACAATTTTTTTTCATGCTGCAAAACGGCTTAAAATCAACTTTGTTTTGTGGAATATTTTGTTTGATGTGTGATTCTACTAAAACAATTAGATTAGTGGCTGTCGTTTTCACGTAGTGATAGTTGATTCGGCGGCTTCGCAATCTAATTGTTAATTTGTGTCGGAGGTGTTGGAAAGTGACAGAGGTTTACAAGCTTATGCAGATTGTGATAATTATTTAGTTTATTTGTTTACGAGAACACTTTAAAGTTCAGCATCTATTGCTGGTTGTATTAACGTAATATAGTATTGAAAGGAAAAGTAATTCGTGAACATCGACATTTGTGGACGAATACTCATAATAATATATATCAATCATTGAACTTTGTATGCATTAATCTTGTCTCAGACACAATGTATATGATTTGAAAATTGTTAAAATATATTGTTGAAATCTTAAGATGGATGGATTCTTTAATTTTTCCTGTATGGTGTTTCTGCACTTTATACAAATTATTCAGGCAAAATCTCAGGTTCAAGTATGGATGTAATCAAATGAGAACAAATTTAAAATAAAGAACTACTCGCTCAGGCTTTGCATAGGGAAGCCCCAGAATCCCAGCCTAGACCTAGGATCTTCTATTTGTCTTTAATATATGTCAATCGATAGTGTGTATCAGCTTCACTCGTGACTGTTGGCGTAAGTAAATTCCACCCAGTGTGCGGTGACGTTTTCAGAATTTTTCATCACGCGTGCCGTCTGCACCGTCATTCAACATGGGGCCGTTTATGAAAAGCAATACGAGGCACAAGAACTGAATAATGTTAAAAATCATTGAACAAATTTTTGTAAATTTTTGTCCAGCGAACTCTAAGCAGACTGGAACGTGTTTCTGGCGTCACTTTTATTTGGGTTTTGTGATCAGATGCACTCCAGTCAATACATAATTACATATCAATGCTTTCAAAGCTTCTTTTGCCCGTAAAATGCCCATCAAAATTTTCAAATGTGCGACCAGGCCTTAAATGAATAAAACGCTGAAATGGGGATAAAACGCTGAAATGGGGATAAAACGTTGAAATGGCAAGTTCGGAAGAGTTTTCTGCTCGCTCCAGATTAAACAGAATTGAATTCGACTACATGCAATATTGTTCAAACAAAAAATATTTGTAAAATCTACACTTTACTTTTTTAGCCATTAAAAACTTTACAACATTGTGGCCGTGGCATCACGTGATATTGACGGACACAAAGCATCATAACTGCCGTTACAATAGAACTCAAATAATTCTGAAAACAATAAATATGCATAAAGAAACACATGTGGAATAATTTAGCAAAAAATTCAGAGCATTTCCGTTACCCGTAAGTCAGAACACAGCACCAGAACGCCTTCTCAAAGATTTTGCTGGTGGAATTCCGGTTTATTACAAAGAAAGTTTTAGCAATAACGCTGCCAATGCGTGTGTGCTTTTATGTCCGTTACTCTTGCACATTTGCTTTTATCCGATACAGGGTCAACAAACATTTTACAGCATGCTATGCAAGACAAAATCATCAAAACCGCAAAACTAATTATAAACTAATAAAAAAGTAAAGTGTAAATTTTACAAATAATTTTGGCTTGAACAATATTGCATGTTGTCAAATTTAATTCTGCTTAATCTGGAGCGAACGACAAACTCGTTTTCTAAACAGCACAAAACTCTTTCGAACTTGCAGCGTTTTATCCCTATTTCAGCGTTTTATCTACATTTCAGCGCTTTATACCGCTTTCAGCGTTTTATCCCCATTTCAGCGTTTTATCGTCCTTTTAGCTTCCGTTTTCAGTTTCCGTTTCCGCCATTCAGTTTCAGCGTTTTATCCCGACCCACAATTTCAAGCACGATAAGAAGAGATATTTTAATAAACCTTTTAGGAAATAGACTCACCTAGATTTATTTTTAATTGCGCCGCAAATACTATTAATTTTTAATTTCCTCTTGGCAGCCAACACTTGTACATTATCACCTTATCATCTGTTTTGGTTTATTCCTTTTAACACGCCTTAATGATCGTGACACTAATCCTAATGGACCTTTCCCCCTTTAAGACAAAATTTTGAAAAAATCGAAATAGCAAAAATATCACCATAGCTTGAAAGAGCATCCCAAGTTTACTAAAGTTGCGAAGTTTGGTTGTGAAATGTTGCAAACTGTAGAAAATATAGCCTTGCAAACTTGGCAAATTTTGTATACATTTGTATTACGCGTAGGAAAATGATAATCAAAAGTACCAACTGATTATCACTTTTCCGCCCGTAATACAAATATATACAAAATTTGCCAACTTCGCAAGGCTATATTTTCTACATTTTACAACATTTCACAACCAAACTCGGCAATCTTACTAAACTTAGGATGCTCTTTCAAGCTGTGGTGATATTTTTGCCTATTTTGAATTTTCTCAAAATTTCATGTAAAAGGGGAAAGGTCCATTGCTTTTCCGCCTCGCCTTTACTAGCCAGCATATAAAATAACTTGTAAATATTAATAAGTAGACAGTCTACGCTTACGCTCTCGCAAGTGCAATCAAACTTTGTAGTATGTTAGAATTTCCATAGGTTCAAGATAAGAAAAATTATATAAAGAAAATTTATTAGTGTTTGAGTATTCATCTGCGAACTCGTAAACATCAAATCAAGCAACAAGATGCTACTCTCGCTAAATTGGTGACCCCGACGAGAAATTTTACTGTCCCTGAACCATGTCACTGGAAATTTCACAACAAGCATTAAGTTCGTCTGACGCCGAGTCCATTCCTCAACCTACACCACCACTTACCGCCGCTGTCAGCATCAAGCTCCCTCCATACTGGTCAAACGATCCTGCTCTTTGGTTTTCTCAAGTCGAAGCACAGTTTACCACACGCGGAATCACGTCAGAAACAACAAAATACGCACATGTCGTTGGCTCTCTTCAACCTGAGGTCGCCCAAGAAGTACGAGATCTCTTGATAAATCCTCCAGCTGAAAATCCGTACACCCGACTGAAGTCAGAACTTGTCAAACGCACGTCTGCTTCGGAACAACAACGGCTGCACCAATTGCTAAACGCGGAACAATTGGGAGACCGAAAGCCAACCCAACTCCTGCGCCGAATGCAACAGTTACTTGGCGAAAGGCAACTCGAGCCTTCAAATTATGACGCAACTATTTTTACAACCCCTTCCAACAAATGCACAGCTTTATCTTAGCCTCGTCCAAGGACACTTTGGATACGGAAAGTTTGGCCAATTCCTCCAAAATAGCTACCTACGGAACGAGATCCCTAACCCTCAACCTCGGTCTTCGACGCTCTTTCCCATGGCTTTTTACCCTCGCTGATGTCAACCACGCAATCATTGGTGCAGATTTCCTTCGCCATTACAACCTTTTGGTAGACCTTCGCAACCGTAGCTTTATTGACGCAGTGACCCATCTTCACATCAACGGTATCACCTCCCCACTACCCGCCCTGAGTCCTGTCTACGCTGCATTGCCATCAACACCTTTTACAAAAATTCTTCAAGAGTATCCCGATATCACTCGACCCACCACCAAACAGACTGCAGTTAAACACAACGTTGCCCACCACATTGTCACCTGTGGCCCACCATGTTCTGCTCGACCCCGTCGCCTTCCACCAGAACGCCTCAAAGTCTTCAAGGATGAATTTCAACACATGTTGGACCTTGGTATCATTCGACCATCAAGTAGCCCTTGGGCTTCTCCACTCCACATGGTTCCTAAGCCACAACGGGGAGATTGGCGTCCTTGTGGCGATTATCGAACTCTGAATCGTGCCACCGTCCTTGATCAATACCCAGTCCCTCATCTCCACGATTTCTCTGCTAGTCTACATGGCAAAACTATATTTTCCAAAATCGATCTTGTGCGAGCATACCACCAAATACACGTGGCCGAGGAAGATGTTTGTAAAACTGCCATCACCACCCCATGTGGTTTGTTCGAGTTTAACAAGATGCCTTTTGGTCTCCGCAACGCAGCACAAACTTTTCAACGTTTCATGGACGAAGTTACTCGTGGTCTCGATTTTGTTTTTGTCTACATCGATGACATTCTCATCGCTAGCACAAATGCCCTGGAGCACGAAGTCAATCTACGATTACTTTTCAACCGTTTTCGCAAGTATGGTGTGATTATCAACCCGGCAAAATCCGTGTTTGGTGTTTCATGTCTCGAATTCCTGGGACATAAAGCCAGTGCGATTGGTATTCATCCCCTTGACTCAAAAATTCAAGCCATCCGTAATTTCCCTCTTCCTACTTCACTCACCAAGCTCCGTGAATTCCTTGGCCTGGTAAATTCTATCGTCGTTTCATCCCCCAGCCTTCTCAAATTATCCAACCGCTGACCGATATGCTTCGTTCAACTGGGTCTACGCAGAAATCCCGCAACACCAGCCTCGAATGGTCAGAGCCTGCCACTACAGCCTTTGACAAGATCAAAGTAACCCTTGCTCAGTCCACCATGTTGTCCCATCCACAACCCGATGCTGAACTGTGTCTCATGACTGATGCCTCAGACGTAGCAGTTGGTGCTGTCTTTCAGCAAAAGGTCAACAATCATTGGCAACCACTTGGTTTCTTTTCCAAACGTCTCCAACCCACCGAAATCCGTCACAGTGCATTTGGACGTGAGCTACTCGCAGTGTATCTCTCCATCCGCCATTTTCGACACTATCTCGAAGGGCGCCAGTTTTTCGTTTGGACCGACCATAAGCCACTAACCTATGCTCTGCACAAATCCATAACCCGCCATTCGCCTCGAGAAATTCACCATTTAGATTTCATTTCCCAATTTACCACCGATATTCGCCATGTGAGTGGGAAAGAGGACACTGTCGCAGACGCCATGTCACGTATCTCTACCTTAACCCCTCTTTCCTCGACTATTGATCTTGATGCTCTCGCTACAGCTCAACGCAGCGACGAAGAACTTAACCAGTTTCGCAGCGATCCATCCTCCTCACCGTTTGATTTCCAAGATCATCTGGTACCCACCCCAACCAACACCATTACCTCCGACATTCCTACTGGTAAACCTCGACCTTTCGTCCCTAAGGCATTTCGTCGCTCCATTTTCCAGTCCCTTCATAACCTTTCTCACCCTGGTATCAAGGCAACCCAACGTTTGACCACTGACCGATATGTTTGGCCTAACATCAATCGCGATGTACGACAATGGACCAGAACATGTCTACACTGTCAATGCTGTAAAGTCCAACGTCATACCTTTGCACCCCTTTCAACCTTCGAGATCCCCACCGCCCGTTTCTCTTATGTTCGCATCGATCTCGTCGGCCCCTTACCTCCGTCCAGTGGTCAAACCTACATCTTGACTTGCATTGATCGATTTACACGATGGCCTGAGGCAATTCCAATCTCTAACATCACTGCAGAAACTGTCGCTCAAGCTTTCGTCACTCACTGGATCTCTCGTTTTGCTGTTCCACACATCATTCCCGCCGATCGGGGCAAGCAATTCGAAAGTCATCTTTTCGCCTCTCTAACCCACTTCCTTGGTTGCACCCGTATTCGTACAACAGCCTACCATCCTATTGCCAATGGTCTTGTGGAACGTCTTCATCGACAACTGAAAGCCTCTTTGAAAGCCACCGAGGACCCCTCGCACTGGACTGAACGCCTGCCTCTCGTGCTTTTGGGCATTCGAACAGCCGTGAAAGCAGACCTTGGTCACAGCGTTTCTGAACGAGTTTACGACACAACCCTTTGCTTACCAGGGGAATTCTTTTCCCAAATCACCACGGACCCTAACCTCGATCCTACTTCCTACGTCGACCGCCTGAAACGAGCAATTTACGATCTTCAACCTCCACAAAGCCGTCCTCAACATCGCAAAACACACATTCCAAAAGACCTCCAGAGCTGCACACATGTTTTTATACGTTTTGACGCCGTACGAAGCCCTTTACAACCACCTTATGACGGTCCATTCAAAGTTATTTTACGTGCAACAAAATTCTTCAAAGTCGATCTCGGTAATCGGACCGATACTGTTAGTATTGATCGCCTAAAACCTGCACATCTCGACACCGATACCAAGTGGCCTGCAGCGAACCCACGTGACGAACCAACATCCGAACCAACCGCAGCACCTGAACCGCAAGTTCGACAAACAAGATGTGGCCGCCATGTCCATTTTCCAGAGCGCTACGTTTCCATCGTTTATCGTTAATAGCTTTACTAGCTAGCATATAAAATAACGTGTAAATATTAATAACTAGACAGTCTTCGCTTACGCTCTCGCAAGTGCAATCAAACTTTGCAGTATGTTAAAATTTCCATAGGTTCAAGATAAGTAAAATTATATAAAGAAAATTTATTAGTGTTGAGTATTTATCTGCGAACTCGTAAACATCAAATCAAGCAACAAGATGCTACCACAGTATAGGGAATAAACAGTAGCGCCACTCAGCAGTGCAACATGTCTCCCTATTTTTATGCAATTGACTGGCCAGAATAATGGCGGAACGGCCAGTTCAGCGTTCCTATTGGCCAGAAAAGGCAATTGACTGGCCAGAACCTGCATAATGAACATGCGTAATGAGACATGCGTGGAGACACAAACTTCAAAGGTTCCGACTCGAGTGGCCTTTCTGTTTATTTCTATTCTGTGATGCTACTCTCGCTAAAATACCAACTCGCAATGTTATGCTGCAGAAGAGTATTTTTCAATGATTTTTTGCGTAAACACTATTCCTCCCCCCTGGTAATATACCGTTTTTGAATATTTTCAGGGGTGGAGGATGTTTCTGTTTAGGACACTTCCTGAGTCATGACGGTAGCTCATATGTAAATTTGACCTATGCTTCCTTAATCTTTGGTTCGACTGAGGTGCTTTCTTCTGATATTTTGAAAGCGAATAGAATATGAAGAAAACGCAGTCATAGTTTGAAAAGAAACAATTTTGAAAACGGTAGGTGCAAATTTAATTTAAGTTTGTGCATCTTTCGAAATATGAAGACAAATTTGAAGGTTTTTAATACAGTGGTTTTTTCGTAAAGATGAGATACAGTTTATGTGCTTACATAAGCATTTTTGTGATGTTGCGTTAAAGATGTCGCTAAATACATAGGATAAGGAATCTTTAGGAAGTAATGGAGTGTTTTAGTGTATTTTATAGTCTTTGAAAATTTTGCCAAATTTAGCTACAGTGGAGAATCCTAGTAAACACATGTACGCTGTAGAATTGATCAATTGAGTCGGTCTGGACTTATGGCCTTTACTTGGCAGGTAGCTATTACTTTTACAGAGGTCTAGAAACCCGAAGAAGCGAGTTTAAATCCCGCTTGATAGTAACCAATGGTTATCTGCTTATCCTAGGGCAAGCCGATAAATATGTGTTCTTCACATGAACAAAGTTTTGGAGTGAATAACATGTTGCCCTGACTGGCCCTGAACATAGAAAATTAAATTTCTGCTGTTAAAATTCCCCCAAGTTGAACCTTGGCAAAATTGTGGACATTTTATAGTATGTGCAACCCTAGATAGCCCAAATATCAGTGGTATTATTCAATTTCTGTGGAATGAACTACATTTAAAAACTTCATTACAGACCAGGCGTAAACAATGCACAAACAGTACTAGTAACACTTTAAATGTAGTTTAATCAACAGAAATTGATTAATACCACTGATATTTGCGCTATCTAGGGTGCAACAGAAATTATGTTTTGGCTAAATGGGATGCAACTCCCCCTCCCCCAAACTGTGTTGGACATACACCTATGCACTGTATTATCTTTTATGGGCTGCAGCCACGCAAAGGATTAGGCGTTATCACCTTGACATACCACAAAGACAAACGTGTGCTTGCTAAAAGAAAACTTTTGTCAAATTATTACTTTTGAATATTTAAAATGAGTTTTGTGGTTTGTGCACAAAGTCATACATGCCAACATTTGAAGTAAGCAAAGAGGGAGGTTAAGTTCCAGCAGGGCCATAATTAAGGGAGGAAGGGGTGTGGGGGAATTGCCTCACTCTGGTTGATGCCATGTTTGAATTTCAGTGCTCTAGATTATTTGATAATATGTACGAGATTATTAAACAAAGAAGGTGATTTTCCACATATTTAATTTCAAACCAAGATACAGTAATATCAAGAAGCAGTCATTTAAATATTTTAATTAAACAGGAAAGTTCAAAGTTTCACTAGCTAAAAGTCCCCCTAATCATTTTTAGCCTCTCTTCGAGCTTTCAAATTTGTGTATGTGACCACTGACTTGGCATGTGCAATAATTTGTCTTGGTGGTTGCTGTTCATAGCATTCAAGTTATTGCCCTCTAAATACATTTATCTTTGTTATTAATATGCCAAGTAGGTTATTCCTAATTGATGTCCTGTCTTTGTACACAGTCATAGAAGCATGCCCTTTTTTAGCATCCTTTCCAAGGTTATGTTAAGAATAGAGGTCTGCAAATCGAAATGTCACTACTTAATCTCTACAACACCTAACTTACCTCTTAACTGTTCAAAAGTAGCTTTATGTAAACCTTTAGTCATGATGTCAGCTATCATGTTCATCACTTGGACAGTATTTAACAGATATTGTATTCTGTTCGACTTGTTCTTGCACAAAATGATATGATATATCAATATGCTTAGTGCGATTGTGGAATTTCGGACTTCTAGATAGTTCAATAGCTCCTTTGTTATCTTCAAAGATTATAGATGGATCAATCTGTTTTATTTGAATGTCAGATAACAATCTCCTTATTACCAAATAGCTTCTTGACTTGCTATGCTCATTGCGATGTTCTCATGTGGTCAATCTTGCAAAAAAGCTTGTCTTTTTGGCCTGAAATTTAACCCCATGTACTTACATCACCTCCCCAGCCTGCATCGGAATGTCTGGTTAGAATAGGATCTGTACCATCTGCTTTAAACACTAAACCATAGTTGAGTGCTCCTTGAATGTAACGTGACATTCGCTCTATATCTTGCCAATGTTCCTTTCCTAGTTTCGGCATAAATTTTGAAAGAACACCAACAACATCAGCTAAATCTAAACGACTTAGTGGTAGCATACGTTAAACATCCAATTACCATTTGATATGCCAGGACATCATCTTCATCTTCTCGTATCGTACGGGTTCAAACTTTCTTCCTTGTTCCAGTAGAGTGGATACTGGCTTGCAGTTTTCCATATCGAATCGTTTAAGGACTCCTTCAAGATATTTCTTCTAAGTAATCGAAAGTGTTCTTGATCGTCGATATTGTTTAACAGACATACCGAGAACTTAGTGTAATTTTTCAAGGTCTTCAACTTTGAATCTTTTGGCTAACGCCAATTTCTCTTTGTCGACCATCTTCATGTTGTTTGAAAACCATATAGTGTCATCGACATAAAGAACAATAATGACAAAATCAGTCTTTCCATTCTTTCGCTTCACCGACTTGATGCAAACACACGGATCAGCACCGCAATTCTTGTATCCATTAGACAAGAAGAAAGTGTCAATTGCAACATTCCAACAATTTGCAGCTTGCTTTTAACCATAAATGTTCTTGTTCAGTTTGAACACAAGGTGTGGTCGCTCTTCATTAACAAATCCTTCCCGTTGTTCCATGTAAAGTTCGTCTTCAAGATCGCCTTGTAAAAATGTGGTTTTAACATCCATTTGATGAACGTCCCAATCGCACACATTTGCCGCGGCTAACAACGATCTTATCCAATCGAATCGGGCTACTGGCGAAAAAACTTCTCGATAATCGATACCTTCTGGTTAAGAATAACCTTTCCGACTAACCGAGCCTTGTATTTTTGAATTGAACCACTAGCATCTTCCTTCTGGACATGGGACAAGATCCCATGTATGATTATCGATGTGGGAGTCATATTCTGACCTTGTAACTTTCTTCTATTCCGCAGAATGTTTTCCTGAGAAAGCTTCATTTATGGTAACTGGTTCATTGATATCAGAGGTTACTTCAAATATAACATTCTTCATCAAATCTCGCAAGTGGTTTGCGCTGTCTCTCTCCTAACTCTTCAACTTCTCTTAAGAAATTGTTTTCATATGTTGGTCCCACTTTTTTGCCGCTGATCGAGTCTGTGATCAACAGCCACATGTTGTTTCTCTCGGTCAACAGGAACATTTTGGTCAACACCATCATTTCTATTCTCTTTAGATGGACTTCGTGGGACTTGCACATCACTTTGGGTGTAATCACTAAATGAATCAGCGGAATGTTCAATTCCAAACTCATGAAACTTTCTTTCTAGGAATACGACATCACGACTGCGATGATTTGCTTCAAACTGGATCATAGAATTTGCATCCTTTAACACCATCAGGATAGCCAACGAACATTGCTTTGCGTGACTTTGCTTCGAGTCTCTTTCGGTGATTATCAGGGACATAAACAAACGAAATACATCCCAAAACTTTAAGATTAGCAACATCGAGTTTTCTCTTGAAGATCCGTTCATAAGCCGTGATTTTTTTTTCAGGGCGGGTAGTAGGATTTTGATTCCTTGGGTAAACAGCTGTGTTCACTGCTTCAGTGAAGGGTACTTTGACTTGTTTCCCAGTGAAGTTTTCAGCGAAATTATAAAATTTCTTAAACTTCTCTAGAATTTCATCTTTGGTTTTCATGAAGTAAACAGACGTATGACGGGTTTAATCATCGATAAATGTAACATTACATCGAGAACCTCCCATTGAACTAACAAACGTAGGTCCACACATACAGGTTCAGCAACACGCCATAAAACAGGCTTCGCAGATTACACTTGTTTCTTCAACTGCATTGTCCATCCCTTCAAGCATTTTACCATTCACCAATTTCATATTATGGTCTATGTCTAGGTGACCAAACCGATAATGCCATAATTTCAAACTTGATGAATCCATTGCATTATTCACATGTTCATCAGCAACAACTTTCAAGACATAAAGCCTACCAATCATTCCACCAATTGCTAAAAGCTGGGAATTACGGAATATCTTACATACACCGTCCTACAACATAACTGTAGCTCCTAGTTTTGTTATTGCACGCTTTCATTTGAGTGCAATTTCTTCTCAAGATCTGGCAGTCGTCGTTTCTCTCACATGTATTTGCTGTCCGCTCGAATCCTCTAATCCATGCTCTCCAAGTATAGCCACATATAAAATACTCATGTTCGATAATTTTAACCGTTTAACTTCGCGAGCTTTAATGCGAGTTTTTCTCCGAAGAGACCATGCGGTCTTCGCTTCAATCAAACGGGTCCTTCAGGAAGGAAATTTTGTGCCAAATCAAGTCAATTCAAATTGGTTTATCATCCTCATCATAGTAAGCAGGAAGTTCTTTGTCAGGTGCTGCTTGATAATCAAGAAATTCAGACTCAAGATCATTTACATCACTTGAGCATTAGGAAATCTTTTCATAATCACTTCTAATTCATTAGTTGATGCTTGATGCCTTTCTGGAAGTCTCAAAAAAATGAATGACTTTATCATTTCGCTGTGTAACATGTGTTATGGCATTAATGTTTGCAAGTCCTTTGTGCATGTCATATAAAATTCTTTGCATTCTTTTAAGAATTTCTGATATTGGCTGGTGCCAATGATATCAGAATCTCGTGCATGCTGCTTGGTCATAGCTCCAATGAAGATCTCATCATCATTCCTTAAGAAATCTCGATTATCTGGATCAATATGGGTAAAATCTTCTTAAGAAAATTACTTGTGGACGAATGAATCTTGTCAGCAGTAAACGGTACAGACGAATGGTAGACTGAAGTAACATATGCATCAGTGGTTCCTCTGACTGAAGGATTGTAGCTGTCAAAGACTGGGATAACACACTGGACAAACATAGCATACAATTTGGTGACGGGGCTTTTGAATGCCTTTTCTAATCTTGTTTCTCGATTGGTCTGTCCATCAGCTTCAGGGTCATCTTGCAGGTCAAAATAGGAAAGAAAATAGGATTCCAAACAGTCCCATTGTTTAAGAGTTCTTTCAAGACATTTACCAAGACTTGGCCATCTTGTGGATGCATGCTTTATTAACTGTGCTTTACGCTTTGGATTTCGCCGAAAATGATAATAAATGTCAATTACAAAATCTTCAATATTGACTGCAAGTTCTTTAGCTCCTTTTCCAGTACACATATGAGCTAAATGACAACACATCCCACATCACTGGTTACCCTGGGAGTCTTTTATTTTCTTTAGGAGACTCTCATGAGCTCCAGCCATCGAGTTTGTATTGTCAGATGAATTACTAACGCAACGGTCTCAACTCAGTGAGAAGTTGTCTTTGACTACTTCATTGCATACATCATACATTTGACCAGGGCGAGGACAACTCACATCGTAAAATCTTGTCATCCAGATAGGGTTTAAAATTGCAGACAGGAAAGATCCACAAACTAATCCCTCCAACCATTTATCCATCCATCTGTTAACCAGTCTATTCATATGTACTATACTCTCCTACAAATAAGTGCGTTTCAAATGCTTCAAGTGATCATGAGATACGATTGGCAAAAACAGTTACCGGATAAAGTATTACATTGGACTAATTCATTTCCCGATTGCGTCGCTGTGATATAAAGTAACCCCTCAGCTTAAAAACTTTAGCCTGCTCGCCTATACACTAATCAAAAAGGGCTATATTGCAGCAGGTGTTCTCTCTTTTTCTTAGAGCTGAAGAAAACGATTCAGAGGGTAAATTAAAAAGCAAGAACAGAGAAGGTATAGGAAATCACAGTTATCCTGGGCGACTGTTATCTCAATTCAGAGAAGTATGAAATGGCTTTTGACTAGTATGAAAAGAGTTTAGAAATTTATACTCGAATTAATTATTCGTCAGGTAGAATAAAAAGCAATTTAAAATTAGCCTATGCCCATATTAAAGCAATATCATGGCGCTATAGATTATGGTAACAACAGTTTATAAAAAAGCACTAATATTGGCGAGAAATTAGCAGTAGTAAGAAGCAATAGCCTCTGGGGTTGAGCATATTGTTGCACTGGAAAAATAGTGAAGCAATTGCATGTTTCGAAGAAGGTTTAAAAAACAGTACTGTCACTGACGATCCGTAAGGAATAACACGTAACGTCAGCAATTTGGGCATTTTCTATTGCAGTATGGAAAAAGGTTTAGAAATAAGCACTGCCATTGGCGATCAGTCAGGAATAGCAACCAATACTGGCAATTTGGGCATTGCCTATCGCAGTTTGGGAGAATATCATAAAGCAATTGAATTTTACGAAAAAGGTTTAGAAATAAGCACTGCCATTGGCGATCAGTCAGGAATAGCAAACAACACTAGCAATTTGGGATCTGCCTATCACAGTTTGGGAGAATATCAAAAAGCAATTGAATATTACGAAAAAGGTTTAGAAATAAGCACTGCCATGGGCGATCAGTCAGGAATAGCAAAGAATACTGTCAATTTGGGCAGTGCCTATCTCAGTTTGGGAGAATATCAAAAAGCAATTGAATATTACGAAAAAGGTTTAGAAATAAGCACTGCCATTGGCGATCAGTCAGGAATAGGAGACAGCAATTGCGGCTTGGGCAATGCCTATCTCAGTTTGGGAGAATATCAAAAAGCAATTGAATATTACGAAAAAGGTTTAGAAATAAGCACTGCCATTGGCGATCACTCAGGAATAGCAAAGAATACTGGCAATTTGGGCACTGCCTATTGCAGATTGGGAGAATATCAAAAAGCAATTGAATATTACGAAAAAGGTTTAGAAATAAGCACTGCCATTGGCGATCAGTCAGGAATAGCAAAGAATACAGGCAATTTGGGCACTGCCTATCGCAGATTGGGAGAATATCAAAAAGCAATTGAATATTACGAAAAAGGTTTAGAAATAAGCACTGCCATTGGCGATCAGTCAGGAATAGCAAACAAAACTGGCAATTTGGGCACTGCCTATCTCAGGTTGGGAGAATATAAAAAAGGAATTGAATATTACGAAAAAGGTTTAGAAATAAGCACTGCCATTGGCGATCAGTCAGGAATAGCAAACAATACTGGCAATTTGGGCAATGTCTATCGCAGCTTGGGAGAATATCAAAAAGCAATTGAATATTACGAAAAAGGTTTAGAAATAAGCACTGCCATTGGCGATCAGTCAGGAATAGCAAACAAAACTGGCAATTTGGGCACTGCCTATCTCAGGTTGGGAGAATATAAAAAAGGAATTGAATATTACGAAAAAGGTTTAGAAATAAGCACTGCCATTGGCGATCAGTCAGGAATAGCAAACAAAACAAGAAATTTGGGCACTGCCTATCTCAGTTTGGGAGAATATCAAAAAGCAATTGAATATTACGAAACAGGTTTAGAAATAAGCACTGCCATTGGCGATCAGTCAGGAATAGCAAACAACAATGGCAATTTGGGCAGTGCCTATCTCAGTTTGGGAGAATATCAAAAAGCAATTGAATATTACGAAAAAGGTTTAGAAATAAGCACTGCCATTGGCGATCAGTCAGGAATAGCAAACAAAACAAGCAATTTGGGCACTGCCTATCTCAGTTTGGGAGAATATCAAAAAGCAATTGAATATTACGAAACAGGTTTAGAAATAAGCACTGCCATTGGCGATCAGTCAGGAATAGCAAACAACAATGGCAATTTGGGCAGTGCCTATCTCAGTTTGGGAGAATATCAAAAAGCAATTGAATATTACGAAAAAGGTTTAGAAATAAGCACTGCCATTGGCGATCAGTCAGGAATAGCAAGCATTACTGGCAATTTGGGCACTGCCTATCGCAGATTGCGAGAATATCAAAAAGCAATTGAATATCACGAAAAAAGTTTAGAAATAAGGACTGCCATTGGCGATCAGTCAGGAATAGCAAGAAACAATGGCAATTTGGGTATTGCCTATTTTTATTCAGGAGAGCAAAAAGCTGCACGGTCACATCTGGAGGAAGCAATTAGACGCTTTGATAAAATCTTTTTTAGTTTTGTTCCGGATCAAAACAAGCTTTCTTTTACACTACAGTATTTTAATACTCATCGCTTTTTAATGAGTTGTTTTCTCTCTCTGGGACGGGCCATGTCGGCGTTGATGGTGGTTGACCTTGGTAAGGCTAAGGAGCTGCATTTCTGCATTAAGAAGAATCAAAATCGTGAGGACATGGAAATGAAAGATTTTGCACTTGTGACATGGGATAGAATCAAAGCCTGCCAGGAGGAAATAGAAATCAAAGAAATCAAACAAATTCTGCAAATGGCGAAGAATGGTTTATCCGTACTCGTATTTGCCTTTGACCATAAAGGGTTTCTTAATATCTTTGTATTAAACGAAGATTTTGTGTTTAGAAAAGTAGATGCTGCAAGCGAAGCAATTCCTTCGTTGATAGCAGAACTTCTCAGGATGGTAAATGTTAACGTGGGTCGTAATTCTTCGTTTCAAGAACACGTTTCAGTTGGAAATGCCTCCAATCAGGTAAGTTACGCCTTTGGGATCTCAGGTCGAAAACCACAGCCTAAAAGTGCGGTTGGAAAGTCTAGGGATTATGGTAGTTGTCGTGTTCAGGCAATTTTAGAAAAATTGTTCCAACTCGTAATTAATCCAGTAAAGAATTTCCTTAAAGGGAATAAGCTGATCGTTGTCCCTGACAATCAATTGTTTTTTGCTCCATTTTCGTCCTTCGTTGATGAAAACGGCTGCTTTCTCTCTTCTAAATACAGCATTCAAATTACACCTTCTTTGCATACCTTGAAGGCTAGTATGCAACGCGAACATTACTCAACCATTGGGTTTGCACTGTTTGTTGGTAATCCAACTGTTGAGAAAATTTCTTTCAACGGAGAAGAGTTTAATTCCCTACCTGGTGCAGCTGAAGAGGCAAAATATCTTGCAAATCTTTTCCAAGCTACTGCTTTATTGGGACGCGCGGCGAGAAAACAAGTAGTTCTGCGACTTCTTAGTGGGGCTAGTATAATCCATATCGCTGCCCATGGAGAACCAAACAGAGGTGAAATAATACTTTTCCCAGACTCTTCACATGACCAGCCATGCTTGCCTGTTCCAAAACCCGAATCATTCCTTCTTACACAGGAAGATATTACAAATAGTTCAGTGCAAGCTCGCTTGGTAGTTTTATGTTGTTGTTTTACTGGACAAGGTAATGTTTCTTCAGAAGGTGTCGTAGGTATAGCTCGATCATTTCTTGCCGCAGGAGCTCGCTCTGTTCTTGCTTCTCTATGGCCTATTCATGACGCGGGCGCAAAAGAGTTTATGAAGAAGTTTTACAACGAAATATGCGAAGAAACACCAGTTTGTGAAGCTTTAAGAAGGGCAAAAAACTTCTTTCAGGAGCACGAAAACGAATATTATCGATCAATCAGAGTCTGGGCTCCATTTACCATCTATGGAGAAGACGTGAAATTTGAGAAGCACGAAATTGTAGAAATAAGGGAAAAGTCTCGTGATTTTTTTACTGATTTCGTTGTAGTCTAACGTTAGCTATACACCGTATCGGATTTGTCTTGTAGGCTTTGTAGGTATATTGCTGGAATGGTGAAATAGTATTAGTTGGCATCTTATCGTCTATGTTGTAATTGTGTTGTATTGAAGTCGTTTTGAGCGAAAGGCTAGTTAAACGATTCGTAGTTGTTCTCATTCCAAGCTTGTAAAATTAAATAGTGAAAGATCCATTTGGTTTAATTTAATTAGCTCGAGTTGTTTGCCAAGTGATGGACAAAACTGCATTTACTGATAACAAGACTGAGAAGTTGCCTTTTGTGTCATTGAATGATGGGAAAATTATAGAATAGCACAGAATCACTAGATATATTTATTTAGATTGTTCGATTTATGTGATTGTTGTTTTCACCAAATACACAGGCAGGAAAATTATGAAAGAATATTGGTTTAATTGATACCTGGACATTCTTCCATACCTAGTCAGAATAAACTGATGCAATAGTGAGCTTACTTCTTTGTTGTATAATGTTGAGTGAGAAAAGGTAGTGGAAAACTATCGCGAGTTTTAGCTGTTAGATACTGTGTAGTTAGTCTTGTTTTGTCCGTTGTTGAGTGTTAAACTAGATCTGCAGAATGCACAAGAAGGGAGTAGGTGCTGAATGTATAGTTCACTCTTAGTTTTATTTTGTGGGTTTTTGTTCATTGTTAATAGAAAGATCAGATTCTTATTAAAGTCGTACAAATTTACTAATATGGAAGTTGTTTGCAAACAAGAAGACAAGAGGAAAACATAATTCAAGTAAGTAAATCCTGGATTTTACGTAAGCGTGAAAAATTTTTGTGATTTAATTTAACAAATTGGAACCGATGCTTGCAGCCTTAATAAGTAAAGTGATTTTGTTAATATGGTGATGCTGCGATTTGTCAGATTTTGGTTCTGGCGTATGGAAATTAGTGCTAAGACCTGTAATCCAACTTTATTTAGTTTTTGCCGAAATCTGAATTGCGATCACTTTATGCGTTTGCATTAAATTGCATACGCCAGAATGCGAATCTTATCCGACAAACGCAGTGAAAACGTGTATAGAAGCTGCGTTAACGTTTCGGGAGAATTTCTCCGAGGGGGAACTAAATCGAATATACATTTCCAGATATATTGCCGGCACAGTTTTAGTTGAAGAAAATTACCTAAAATCATTGACAAAATAACTCATTACGGATTTCAAGAAAACTTTTCGAAATAACATTCAAAAATTGTCGCAATTTTGTAAGAAAAAGCAAATGACAACAGAAAAACACATGGCTTGGATATTTGTACTATATTCGCATCCAGCTGTCAGCCAGCAGCTATTCTGTTTTTGGTTCAATTAATGTTGTAATTCTATTCTAATTGAGTGCTCAAGTGTGCGATTTATAAGGTACTGTAGTTAGTGTTGTTGTAATATCAATATTATCTTATCATTCCAATGATAGAGTATTTGCTGGCTGTTAAAACTTAGCTGTTAAAAACAACGTTGCGGAAAACCTAGTGGAAATTTGTGTTAAGCTAAAATATAACTTTTTTCACAAATGTAAAATTGTTTGAATTCATCTTATTTCTTGCAATTAACAAGCCACCCATTGACATTTTGCTGGATTAAAGTCCTGACCAAGATAAAATCAATAAATTAGGTGAATTCAAACCAATCGTTCTCAAGTTGCCATGTATTTGATATAACGCTGCTAACATTGCCCCTTTTCACGATTTCCGAAATTTAGAGTAGTTTACATTAGTATTCATATCAGACACAAACGTCTAGAACAAACTAACTGAAGAAAGTCTATGGAAATTTCACAAACAAATTGGAGCAACGTTTTAACTTGTGTCAAATTTTTGTTCAGTTATCTTCCATAAGAAATTTTTTTATGCTAATAATAGAGGAAAAACGTCATAGTTCGAAATGTAAATCATTTGGTTGTGAAATAGCATGAAATTATACGAAAAATGGACTTGTTTTTTCCCTCTTTTCATATTTTTTCCACGTTTGTATAGACTTTCATTCAGAGATAGAAGTAGGAAGATTTAATTTGTTACTTCTAAAACAACAATACCGTAAGGAATGAAACACATATACAATCGGTGACAAAAGTTTTTTGGACACTAGTTACACATAGTGTTGAATATGAAATGTATAAAACTGTTGGGCATAATAAACCATCTCCCTCCCACCCCTACCTTAAACAATGTTGCTGGTTTTGTTGCCGGTTCAGTAAACGATATTATTAGCTCATACATTTCTCCTCAACATTGAAAGGGTGGTGCGAGTGGTGAATACATTTGATTTGTACATTGTTTTCATATTTTGTCCACAATGTTTTGTCACTGATTGTAGTATAATATTGAAGTATTCGAGAAAAGAGAACATTGAACAACATCTTGCAACGTGCGTGGTTAAAGATCGACAATGGAAGAAAATATGTGAAGCAAGCAGTACGGTCAATACGATAAGATCACTATCTCAGAATGGAAACAGACACGTCGAGATTCTTTAAACAAGGCCATTGGCATTATTAATATTACTGATGAAGATCCGAGCTTACGGGTCGGAAGCTTTGCGATAGTAAATTTACGTGTTTACGTCATGAAAGCCACAAAGTTTTACAAAGGAAAATTCAAATGTCGACTTTATTCAAAGAGCTACAGTAACGGTATAACACTGATGATCTGTGACATCATGAAACTGGTTAACCCATCAAATACTGAAAATAGAACGCTTATTACTGATGTCCTGGCCACCACCTTACTGATCTTGTACACCCTGGTCATTAGGAACTTCGGAAAGATTTCACAGTTAACTCTTGTTGTCATGATTTTCAAAATATTTTGAATCATCAGCTGAGTTCAAATGATCATGGACATGATGACTATAGGCCTATGTACATTCGGAAAGGGCGCAACTCTCGTGTTGGATGCTTTACGCGCTGAAAGTTCAAATCTGTGAACAGAAACTCGACATTGGAGATAGTAAATTTACGTGGTGAAAGCCACAAAGTTTTACAAAGGAAAATTCAAATGTCGATTTTATTCAAAGAGCTACAGTAACGGTATAACACTGATGATCTATGACATCATGAAACTGGTTAACCCATCAAATACTGAAAATAGAACGCTTATTACTGATGTCCTAGCCACCACCTTACTGATCTTGTACACCCTGGTCGTAAGAACGTCAGAAAGATTCCACAGTTAACTCTTGTCATGATTTTTAAAATATTTTGAATGATCGCTGAAATGAAACTGATCATGTACACTATAGGGCTGTGTACATTTGGAAAGGGCGCAACTGTCGTGTTGGATGCTACGCGGTGAAAGTTCAAATCTGTGAATAGAAACTCGACATCGGAGATAGTAAATTTACGTGGTTAAAGCCACAAAGTTGTCAAAGGAAAATTCAAAAGTCGACTTTATTCAAAGAACTGCAGTAACGGTATAACACTGATGATCTGTGACATCATGAAACTGGTTAATCCATCAAATACTGAAAATAGAACGCTTATTACTCATGTCCTAGCCACCACCTTACTGATCTTGTACATCCTGGTCGTAAAAACGTCGGAAAGATTCCACAGTTAACTCTTGTTGTCATGATTTTCAAAATATTTTGAATGATCAGCTGAGATGAAACTGATCATGGACACTATAGGGCTGTGTAGATTTGGAAAGGGCGCAACTGTCGTGTTGGATGGAGAACTGAAAACTTTCCAAAATCACCACGAGAAGGATTGTGACTGCAGTCTACAAGTTAGTCCACGCACGTTGCTCGCAATGTTGATAACGGTTGGTAACTAGGAATATTTTATGAAAAAATCTTCTTCAGCCAATTAGGTTTTAGAATACTCTGGTTCCACTGTCTGATATTATTCACCATTGCATCGTCACAATTAGTAGAATCATGATAGTATACTAGTGCAAATGCTAAAATTTAATTGGTGCTCTGCTCTCTACCTATTCCTCCATAGATAGCGAGTGTAGCAAAACAATTTTTTTTCATGCTGCAAAACGGCTTAAAATCAACTTTGTTTTGTGGAATATTTTGTTTGATGTGTGATTCTACTAAAACAATTAGATTAGTGGCTGTCGTTTTCACGTAGTGATAGTTGATTCGGCGGCTTCGCAATCTAATTGTTAATTTGTGTCGGAGGTGTTGGAAAGTGACAGAGGTTTACAAGCTTATGCAGATTGTGATAATTATTTAGTTTATTTGTTTACGAGAACACTTTAAAGTTCAGCATCTATTGCTGGTTGTATTAACGTAATATAGTATTGAAAGGAAAAGTAATTCGTGAACATCGACATTTGTGGACGAATACTCATAATAATATATATCAATCATTGAACTTTGTATGCATTAATCTTGTCTCAGACACAATGTATATGATTTGAAAATTGTTAAAATATATTGTTGAAATCTTAAGATGGATGGATTCTTTAATTTTTCCTGTATGGTGTTTCTGCACTTTATACAAATTATTCAGGCAAAATCTCAGGTTCAAGTATGGATGTAATCAAATGAGAACAAATTTAAAATAAAGAACTACTCGCTCAGGCTTTGCATAGGGAAGCCCCAGAATCCCAGCCTAGACCTAGGATCTTCTATTTGTCTTTAATATATGTCAATCGATAGTGTGTATCAGCTTCACTCGTGACTGTTGGCGTAAGTAAATTCCACCCAGTGTGCGGTGACGTTTTCAGAATTTTTCATCACGCGTGCCGTCTGCACCGTCATTCAACATGGGGCCGTTTATGAAAAGCAATACGAGGCACAAGAACTGAATAATGTTAAAAATCATTGAACAAATTTTTGTAAATTTTTGTCCAGCGAACTCTAAGCAGACTGGAACGTGTTTCTGGCGTCACTTTTATTTGGGTTTTGTGATCAGATGCACTCCAGTCAATACATAATTACATATCAATGCTTTCAAAGCTTCTTTTGCCCGTAAAATGCCCATCAAAATTTTCAAATGTGCGACCAGGCCTTAAATGAATAAAACGCTGAAATGGGGATAAAACGCTGAAATGGGGATAAAACGTTGAAATGGCAAGTTCGGAAGAGTTTTCTGCTCGCTCCAGATTAAACAGAATTGAATTCGACTACATGCAATATTGTTCAAACAAAAAATATTTGTAAAATCTACACTTTACTTTTTTAGCCATTAAAAACTTTACAACATTGTGGCCGTGGCATCACGTGATATTGACGGACACAAAGCATCATAACTGCCGTTACAATAGAACTCAAATAATTCTGAAAACAATAAATATGCATAAAGAAACACATGTGGAATAATTTAGCAAAAAATTCAGAGCATTTCCGTTACCCGTAAGTCAGAACACAGCACCAGAACGCCTTCTCAAAGATTTTGCTGGTGGAATTCCGGTTTATTACAAAGAAAGTTTTAGCAATAACGCTGCCAATGCGTGTGTGCTTTTATGTCCGTTACTCTTGCACATTTGCTTTTATCCGATACAGGGTCAACAAACATTTTACAGCATGCTATGCAAGACAAAATCATCAAAACCGCAAAACTAATTATAAACTAATAAAAAAGTAAAGTGTAAATTTTACAAATAATTTTGGCTTGAACAATATTGCATGTTGTCAAATTTAATTCTGCTTAATCTGGAGCGAACGACAAACTCGTTTTCTAAACAGCACAAAACTCTTTCGAACTTGCAGCGTTTTATCCCTATTTCAGCGTTTTATCTACATTTCAGCGCTTTATACCGCTTTCAGCGTTTTATCCCCATTTCAGCGTTTTATCGTCCTTTTAGCTTCCGTTTTCAGTTTCCGTTTCCGCCATTCAGTTTCAGCGTTTTATCCCGACCCACAATTTCAAGCACGATAAGAAGAGATATTTTAATAAACCTTTTAGGAAATAGACTCACCTAGATTTATTTTTAATTGCGCCGCAAATACTATTAATTTTTAATTTCCTCTTGGCAGCCAACACTTGTACATTATCACCTTATCATCTGTTTTGGTTTATTCCTTTTAACACGCCTTAATGATCGTGACACTAATCCTAATGGACCTTTCCCCCTTTAAGACAAAATTTTGAAAAAATCGAAATAGCAAAAATATCACCATAGCTTGAAAGAGCATCCCAAGTTTACTAAAGTTGCGAAGTTTGGTTGTGAAATGTTGCAAACTGTAGAAAATATAGCCTTGCAAACTTGGCAAATTTTGTATACATTTGTATTACGCGTAGGAAAATGATAATCAAAAGTACCAACTGATTATCACTTTTCCGCCCGTAGTACAAATATATACAAAATTTGCCAACTTCGCAAGGCTATATTTTCTACATTTTACAACATTTCACAACCAAACTCGGCAATCTTACTAAACTTAGGATGCTCTTTCAAGCTGTGGTGATATTTTTGCCTATTTTGAATTTTCTCAAAATTTCATGTAAAAGGGGAAAGGTCCATTGCTTTTCCGCCTCGCCTTTACTAGCCAGCATATAAAATAACTTGTAAATATTAATAAGTAGACAGTCTACGCTTACGCTCTCGCAAGTGCAATCAAACTTTGTAGTATGTTAGAATTTCCATAGGTTCAAGATAAGAAAAATTATATAAAGAAAATTTATTAGTGTTTGAGTATTCATCTGCGAACTCGTAAACATCAAATCAAGCAACAAGATGCTACTCTCGCTAAATTGGTGACCCCGACGAGAAATTTTACTGTCCCTGAACCATGTCACTGGAAATTTCACAACAAGCATTAAGTTCGTCTGACGCCGAGTCCATTCCTCAACCTACACCACCACTTACCGCCGCTGTCAGCATCAAGCTCCCTCCATACTGGTCAAACGATCCTGCTCTTTGGTTTTCTCAAGTCGAAGCACAGTTTACCACACGCGGAATCACGTCAGAAACAACAAAATACGCACATGTCGTTGGCTCTCTTCAACCTGAGGTCGCCCAAGAAGTACGAGATCTCTTGATAAATCCTCCAGCTGAAAATCCGTACACCCGACTGAAGTCAGAACTTGTCAAACGCACGTCTGCTTCGGAACAACAACGGCTGCACCAATTGCTAAACGCGGAACAATTGGGAGACCGAAAGCCAACCCAACTCCTGCGCCGAATGCAACAGTTACTTGGCGAAAGGCAACTCGAGCCTTCAAATTATGACGCAACTATTTTTACAACCCCTTCCAACAAATGCACAGCTTTATCTTAGCCTCGTCCAAGGACACTTTGGATACGGAAAGTTTGGCCAATTCCTCCAAAATAGCTACCTACGGAACGAGATCCCTAACCCTCAACCTCGGTCTTCGACGCTCTTTCCCATGGCTTTTTACCCTCGCTGATGTCAACCACGCAATCATTGGTGCAGATTTCCTTCGCCATTACAACCTTTTGGTAGACCTTCGCAACCGTAGCTTTATTGACGCAGTGACCCATCTTCACATCAACGGTATCACCTCCCCACTACCCGCCCTGAGTCCTGTCTACGCTGCATTGCCATCAACACCTTTTACAAAAATTCTTCAAGAGTATCCCGATATCACTCGACCCACCACCAAACAGACTGCAGTTAAACACAACGTTGCCCACCACATTGTCACCTGTGGCCCACCATGTTCTGCTCGACCCCGTCGCCTTCCACCAGAACGCCTCAAAGTCTTCAAGGATGAATTTCAACACATGTTGGACCTTGGTATCATTCGACCATCAAGTAGCCCTTGGGCTTCTCCACTCCACATGGTTCCTAAGCCACAACGGGGAGATTGGCGTCCTTGTGGCGATTATCGAACTCTGAATCGTGCCACCGTCCTTGATCAATACCCAGTCCCTCATCTCCACGATTTCTCTGCTAGTCTACATGGCAAAACTATATTTTCCAAAATCGATCTTGTGCGAGCATACCACCAAATACACGTGGCCGAGGAAGATGTTTGTAAAACTGCCATCACCACCCCATGTGGTTTGTTCGAGTTTAACAAGATGCCTTTTGGTCTCCGCAACGCAGCACAAACTTTTCAACGTTTCATGGACGAAGTTACTCGTGGTCTCGATTTTGTTTTTGTCTACATCGATGACATTCTCATCGCTAGCACAAATGCCCTGGAGCACGAAGTCAATCTACGATTACTTTTCAACCGTTTTCGCAAGTATGGTGTGATTATCAACCCGGCAAAATCCGTGTTTGGTGTTTCATGTCTCGAATTCCTGGGACATAAAGCCAGTGCGATTGGTATTCATCCCCTTGACTCAAAAATTCAAGCCATCCGTAATTTCCCTCTTCCTACTTCACTCACCAAGCTCCGTGAATTCCTTGGCCTGGTAAATTCTATCGTCGTTTCATCCCCCAGCCTTCTCAAATTATCCAACCGCTGACCGATATGCTTCGTTCAACTGGGTCTACGCAGAAATCCCGCAACACCAGCCTCGAATGGTCAGAGCCTGCCACTACAGCCTTTGACAAGATCAAAGTAACCCTTGCTCAGTCCACCATGTTGTCCCATCCACAACCCGATGCTGAACTGTGTCTCATGACTGATGCCTCAGACGTAGCAGTTGGTGCTGTCTTTCAGCAAAAGGTCAACAATCATTGGCAACCACTTGGTTTCTTTTCCAAACGTCTCCAACCCACCGAAATCCGTCACAGTGCATTTGGACGTGAGCTACTCGCAGTGTATCTCTCCATCCGCCATTTTCGACACTATCTCGAAGGGCGCCAGTTTTTCGTTTGGACCGACCATAAGCCACTAACCTATGCTCTGCACAAATCCATAACCCGCCATTCGCCTCGAGAAATTCACCATTTAGATTTCATTTCCCAATTTACCACCGATATTCGCCATGTGAGTGGGAAAGAGGACACTGTCGCAGACGCCATGTCACGTATCTCTACCTTAACCCCTCTTTCCTCGACTATTGATCTTGATGCTCTCGCTACAGCTCAACGCAGCGACGAAGAACTTAACCAGTTTCGCAGCGATCCATCCTCCTCACCGTTTGATTTCCAAGATCATCTGGTACCCACCCCAACCAACACCATTACCTCCGACATTCCTACTGGTAAACCTCGACCTTTCGTCCCTAAGGCATTTCGTCGCTCCATTTTCCAGTCCCTTCATAACCTTTCTCACCCTGGTATCAAGGCAACCCAACGTTTGACCACTGACCGATATGTTTGGCCTAACATCAATCGCGATGTACGACAATGGACCAGAACATGTCTACACTGTCAATGCTGTAAAGTCCAACGTCATACCTTTGCACCCCTTTCAACCTTCGAGATCCCCACCGCCCGTTTCTCTTATGTTCGCATCGATCTCGTCGGCCCCTTACCTCCGTCCAGTGGTCAAACCTACATCTTGACTTGCATTGATCGATTTACACGATGGCCTGAGGCAATTCCAATCTCTAACATCACTGCAGAAACTGTCGCTCAAGCTTTCGTCACTCACTGGATCTCTCGTTTTGCTGTTCCACACATCATTCCCGCCGATCGGGGCAAGCAATTCGAAAGTCATCTTTTCGCCTCTCTAACCCACTTCCTTGGTTGCACCCGTATTCGTACAACAGCCTACCATCCTATTGCCAATGGTCTTGTGGAACGTCTTCATCGACAACTGAAAGCCTCTTTGAAAGCCACCGAGGACCCCTCGCACTGGACTGAACGCCTGCCTCTCGTGCTTTTGGGCATTCGAACAGCCGTGAAAGCAGACCTTGGTCACAGCGTTTCTGAACGAGTTTACGACACAACCCTTTGCTTACCAGGGGAATTCTTTTCCCAAATCACCACGGACCCTAACCTCGATCCTACTTCCTACGTCGACCGCCTGAAACGAGCAATTTACGATCTTCAACCTCCACAAAGCCGTCCTCAACATCGCAAAACACACATTCCAAAAGACCTCCAGAGCTGCACACATGTTTTTATACGTTTTGACGCCGTACGAAGCCCTTTACAACCACCTTATGACGGTCCATTCAAAGTTATTTTACGTGCAACAAAATTCTTCAAAGTCGATCTCGGTAATCGGACCGATACTGTTAGTATTGATCGCCTAAAACCTGCACATCTCGACACCGATACCAAGTGGCCTGCAGCGAACCCACGTGACGAACCAACATCCGAACCAACCGCAGCACCTGAACCGCAAGTTCGACAAACAAGATGTGGCCGCCATGTCCATTTTCCAGAGCGCTACGTTTCCATCGTTTATCGTTAATAGCTTTACTAGCTAGCATATAAAATAACGTGTAAATATTAATAACTAGACAGTCTTCGCTTACGCTCTCGCAAGTGCAATCAAACTTTGCAGTATGTTAAAATTTCCATAGGTTCAAGATAAGTAAAATTATATAAAGAAAATTTATTAGTGTTGAGTATTTATCTGCGAACTCGTAAACATCAAATCAAGCAACAAGATGCTACCACAGTATAGGGAATAAACAGTAGCGCCACTCAGCAGTGCAACATGTCTCCCTATTTTTATGCAATTGACTGGCCAGAATAATGGCGGAACGGCCAGTTCAGCGTTCCTATTGGCCAGAAAAGGCAATTGACTGGCCAGAACCTGCATAATGAACATGCGTAATGAGACATGCGTGGAGACACAAACTTCAAAGGTTCCGACTCGAGTGGCCTTTCTGTTTATTTCTATTCTGTGATGCTACTCTCGCTAAAATACCAACTCGCAATGTTATGCTGCAGAAGAGTATTTTTCAATGATTTTTTGCGTAAACACTATTCCTCCCCCCTGGTAATATACCGTTTTTGAATATTTTCAGGGGTGGAGGATGTTTCTGTTTAGGACACTTCCTGAGTCATGACGGTAGCTCATATGTAAATTTGACCTATGCTTCCTTAATCTTTGGTTCGACTGAGGTGCTTTCTTCTGATATTTTGAAAGCGAATAGAATATGAAGAAAACGCAGTCATAGTTTGAAAAGAAACAATTTTGAAAACGGTAGGTGCAAATTTAATTTAAGTTTGTGCATCTTTCGAAATATGAAGACAAATTTGAAGGTTTTTAATACAGTGGTTTTTTCGTAAAGATGAGATACAGTTTATGTGCTTACATAAGCATTTTTGTGATGTTGCGTTAAAGATGTCGCTAAATACATAGGATAAGGAATCTTTAGGAAGTAATGGAGTGTTTTAGTGTATTTTATAGTCTTTGAAAATTTTGCCAAATTTAGCTACAGTGGAGAATCCTAGTAAACACATGTACGCTGTAGAATTGATCAATTGAGTCGGTCTGGACTTATGGCCTTTACTTGGCAGGTAGCTATTACTTTTACAGAGGTCTAGAAACCCGAAGAAGCGAGTTTAAATCCCGCTTGATAGTAACCAATGGTTATCTGCTTATCCTAGGGCAAGCCGATAAATATGTGTTCTTCACATGAACAAAGTTTTGGAGTGAATAACATGTTGCTCTGACTGGCCCTGAACATAGAAAATTAAATTTCTGCTGTTAAAATTCCCCCAAGTTGAACCTTGGCAAAATTGTGGACATTTTATAGTATGTGCAACCCTAGATAGCCCAAATATCAGTGGTATTATTCAATTTCTGTGGAATGAACTACATTTAAAAACTTCATTACAGACCAGGCGTAAACAATGCAGTCGCAGACTGAGTACTAGTAACACTTTAAATGTAGTTTAATCAACAGAAATTGATTAATACCACTGATATTTGCGCTATCTAGGGTGCAACAGAAATTATGTTTTGGCTAAATGGGATGCAACTCCCCCTCCCCCAAACTGTGTTGGACATACACCTATGCACTGTATTATCTTTTATGGGCTGCAGCCACGCAAAGGATTAGGCGTTATCACCTTGACATACCACAAAGACAAACGTGTGCTTGCTAAAAGAAAACTTTTGTCAAATTATTACTTTTGAATATTTAAAATGAGTTTTGTGGTTTGTGCACAAAGTCATACATGCCAACATTTGAAGTAAGCAAAGAGGGAGGTTAAGTTCCAGCAGGGCCATAATTAAGGGAGGAAGGGGTGTGGGGGAATTGCCTCACTCTGGTTGATGCCATGTTTGAATTTCAGTGCTCTAGATTATTTGATAATATGTACGAGATTATTAAACAAAGAAGGTGATTTTCCACATATTTAATTTCAAACCAAGATACAGTAATATCAAGAAGCAGTCATTTAAATATTTTAATTAAACAGGAAAGTTCAAAGTTTCACTAGCTAAAAGTCCCCCTAATCATTTTTAGCCTCTCTTCGAGCTTTCAAATTTGTGTATGTGACCACTGACTTGGCATGTGCAATAATTTGTCTTGGTGGTTGCTGTTCATAGCATTCAAGTTATTGCCCTCTAAATACATTTATCTTTGTTATTAATATGCCAAGTAGGTTATTCCTAATTGATGTCCTGTCTTTGTACACAGTCATAGAAGCATGCCCTTTTTTAGCATCCTTTCCAAGGTTATGTTAAGAATAGAGGTCTGCAAATCGAAATGTCACTACTTAATCTCTACAACACCTAACTTACCTCTTAACTGTTCAAAAGTAGCTTTATGTAAACCTTTAGTCATGATGTCAGCTATCATGTTCATCACTTGGACAGTATTTAACAGATATTGTATTCTGTTCGACTTGTTCTTGCACAAAATGATATGATATATCAATATGCTTAGTGCGATTGTGGAATTTCGGACTTCTAGATAGTTCAATAGCTCCTTTGTTATCTTCAAAGATTATAGATGGATCAATCTGTTTTATTTGAATGTCAGATAACAATCTCCTTATTACCAAATAGCTTCTTGACTTGCTATGCTCATTGCGATGTTCTCATGTGGTCAATCTTGCAAAAAAGCTTGTCTTTTTGGCCTGAAATTTAACCCCATGTACTTACATCACCTCCCCAGCCTGCATCGGAATGTCTGGTTAGAATAGGATCTGTACCATCTGCTTTAAACACTAAACCATAGTTGAGTGCTCCTTGAATGTAACGTGACATTCGCTCTATATCTTGCCAATGTTCCTTTCCTAGTTTCGGCATAAATTTTGAAAGAACACCAACAACATCAGCTAAATCTAAACGACTTAGTGGTAGCATACGTTAAACATCCAATTACCATTTGATATGCCAGGACATCATCTTCATCTTCTCGTATCGTACGGGTTCAAACTTTCTTCCTTGTTCCAGTAGAGTGGATACTGGCTTGCAGTTTTCCATATCGAATCGTTTAAGGACTCCTTCAAGATATTTCTTCTAAGTAATCGAAAGTGTTCTTGATCGTCGATATTGTTTAACAGACATACCGAGAACTTAGTGTAATTTTTCAAGGTCTTCAACTTTGAATCTTTTGGCTAACGCCAATTTCTCTTTGTCGACCATCTTCATGTTGTTTGAAAACCATATAGTGTCATCGACATAAAGAACAATAATGACAAAATCAGTCTTTCCATTCTTTCGCTTCACCGACTTGATGCAAACACACGGATCAGCACCGCAATTCTTGTATCCATTAGACAAGAAGAAAGTGTCAATTGCAACATTCCAACAATTTGCAGCTTGCTTTTAACCATAAATGTTCTTGTTCAGTTTGAACACAAGGTGTGGTCGCTCTTCATTAACAAATCCTTCCCGTTGTTCCATGTAAAGTTCGTCTTCAAGATCGCCTTGTAAAAATGTGGTTTTAACATCCATTTGATGAACGTCCCAATCGCACACATTTGCCGCGGCTAACAACGATCTTATCCAATCGAATCGGGCTACTGGCGAAAAAACTTCTCGATAATCGATACCTTCTGGTTAAGAATAACCTTTCCGACTAACCGAGCCTTGTATTTTTGAATTGAACCACTAGCATCTTCCTTCTGGACATGGGACAAGATCCCATGTATGATTATCGATGTGGGAGTCATATTCTGACCTTGTAACTTTCTTCTATTCCGCAGAATGTTTTCCTGAGAAAGCTTCATTTATGGTAACTGGTTCATTGATATCAGAGGTTACTTCAAATATAACATTCTTCATCAAATCTCGCAAGTGGTTTGCGCTGTCTCTCTCCTAACTCTTCAACTTCTCTTAAGAAATTGTTTTCATATGTTGGTCCCACTTTTTTGCCGCTGATCGAGTCTGTGATCAACAGCCACATGTTGTTTCTCTCGGTCAACAGGAACATTTTGGTCAACACCATCATTTCTATTCTCTTTAGATGGACTTCGTGGGACTTGCACATCACTTTGGGTGTAATCACTAAATGAATCAGCGGAATGTTCAATTCCAAACTCATGAAACTTTCTTTCTAGGAATACGACATCACGACTGCGATGATTTGCTTCAAACTGGATCATAGAATTTGCATCCTTTAACACCATCAGGATAGCCAACGAACATTGCTTTGCGTGACTTTGCTTCGAGTCTCTTTCGGTGATTATCAGGGACATAAACAAACGAAATACATCCCAAAACTTTAAGATTAGCAACATCGAGTTTTCTCTTGAAGATCCGTTCATAAGCCGTGATTTTTTTTTCAGGGCGGGTAGTAGGATTTTGATTCCTTGGGTAAACAGCTGTGTTCACTGCTTCAGTGAAGGGTACTTTGACTTGTTTCCCAGTGAAGTTTTCAGCGAAATTATAAAATTTCTTAAACTTCTCTAGAATTTCATCTTTGGTTTTCATGAAGTAAACAGACGTATGACGGGTTTAATCATCGATAAATGTAACATTACATCGAGAACCTCCCATTGAACTAACAAACGTAGGTCCACACATACAGGTTCAGCAACACGCCATAAAACAGGCTTCGCAGATTACACTTGTTTCTTCAACTGCATTGTCCATCCCTTCAAGCATTTTACCATTCACCAATTTCATATTATGGTCTATGTCTAGGTGACCAAACCGATAATGCCATAATTTCAAACTTGATGAATCCATTGCATTATTCACATGTTCATCAGCAACAACTTTCAAGACATAAAGCCTACCAATCATTCCACCAATTGCTAAAAGCTGGGAATTACGGAATATCTTACATACACCGTCCTACAACATAACTGTAGCTCCTAGTTTTGTTATTGCACGCTTTCATTTGAGTGCAATTTCTTTTCAAGATCTGGCAGTCGTCGTTTCTCTCACATGTATTTGCTGTCCGCTCGAATCCTCTAATCCATGCTCTCCAAGTATAGCCACATATAAAATACTCATGTTCGATAATTTTAACCGTTTAACTTCGCGAGCTTTAATGCGAGTTTTTCTCCGAAGAGACCATGCGGTCTTCGCTTCAATCAAACGGGTCCTTCAGGAAGGAAATTTTGTGCCAAATCAAGTCAATTCAAATTGGTTTATCATCCTCATCATAGTAAGCAGGAAGTTCTTTGTCAGGTGCTGCTTGATAATCAAGAAATTCAGACTCAAGATCATTTACATCACTTGAGCATTAGGAAATCTTTTCATAATCACTTCTAATTCATTAGTTGATGCTTGATGCCTTTCTGGAAGTCTCAAAAAAATGAATGACTTTATCATTTCGCTGTGTAACATGTGTTATGGCATTAATGTTTGCAAGTCCTTTGTGCATGTCATATAAAATTCTTTGCATTCTTTTAAGAATTTCTGATATTGGCTGGTGCCAATGATATCAGAATCTCGTGCATGCTGCTTGGTCATAGCTCCAATGAAGATCTCATCATCATTCCTTAAGAAATCTCGATTATCTGGATCAATATGGGTAAAATCTTCTTAAGAAAATTACTTGTGGACGAATGAATCTTGTCAGCAGTAAACGGTACAGACGAATGGTAGACTGAAGTAACATATGCATCAGTGGTTCCTCTGACTGAAGGATTGTAGCTGTCAAAGACTGGGATAACACACTGGACAAACATAGCATACAATTTGGTGACGGGGCTTTTGAATGCCTTTTCTAATCTTGTTTCTCGATTGGTCTGTCCATCAGCTTCAGGGTCATCTTGCAGGTCAAAATAGGAAAGAAAATAGGATTCCAAACAGTCCCATTGTTTAAGAGTTCTTTCAAGACATTTACCAAGACTTGGCCATCTTGTGGATGCATGCTTTATTAACTGTGCTTTACGCTTTGGATTTCGCCGAAAATGATAATAAATGTCAATTACAAAATCTTCAATATTGACTGCAAGTTCTTTAGCTCCTTTTCCAGTACACATATGAGCTAAATGACAACACATCCCACATCACTGGTTACCCTGGGAGTCTTTTATTTTCTTTAGGAGACTCTCATGAGCTCCAGCCATCGAGTTTGTATTGTCAGATGAATTACTAACGCAACGGTCTCAACTCAGTGAGAAGTTGTCTTTGACTACTTCATTGCATACATCATACATTTGACCAGGGCGAGGACAACTCACATCGTAAAATCTTGTCATCCAGATAGGGTTTAAAATTGCAGACAGGAAAGATCCACAAACTAATCCCTCCAACCATTTATCCATCCATCTGTTAACCAGTCTATTCATATGTACTATACTCTCCTACAAATAAGTGCGTTTCAAATGCTTCAAGTGATCATGAGATACGATTGGCAAAAACAGTTACCGGATAAAGTATTACATTGGACTAATTCATTTCCCGATTGCGTCGCTGTGATATAAAGTAACCCCTCAGCTTAAAAACTTTAGCCTGCTCGCCTATACACTAATCAAAAAGGGCTATATTGCAGCAGGTGTTCTCTCTTTTTCTTAGAGCTGAAGAAAACGATTCAGAGGGTAAATTAAAAAGCAAGAACAGAGAAGGTATAGGAAATCACAGTTATCCTGGGCGACTGTTATCTCAATTCAGAGAAGTATGAAATGGCTTTTGACTAGTATGAAAAGAGTTTAGAAATTTATACTCGAATTAATTATTCGTCAGGTAGAATAAAAAGCAATTTAAAATTAGCCTATGCCCATATTAAAGCAATATCATGGCGCTATAGATTATGGTAACAACAGTTTATAAAAAAGCACTAATATTGGCGAGAAATTAGCAGTAGTAAGAAGCAATAGCCTCTGGGGTTGAGCATATTGTTGCACTGGAAAAATAGTGAAGCAATTGCATGTTTCGAAGAAGGTTTAAAAAACAGTACTGTCACTGACGATCCGTAAGGAATAACACGTAACGTCAGCAATTTGGGCATTTTCTATTGCAGTATGGAAAAAGGTTTAGAAATAAGCACTGCCATTGGCGATCAGTCAGGAATAGCAACCAATACTGGCAATTTGGGCATTGCCTATCGCAGTTTGGGAGAATATCATAAAGCAATTGAATTTTACGAAAAAGGTTTAGAAATAAGCACTGCCATTGGCGATCAGTCAGGAATAGCAAACAACACTAGCAATTTGGGATCTGCCTATCACAGTTTGGGAGAATATCAAAAAGCAATTGAATATTACGAAAAAGGTTTAGAAATAAGCACTGCCATGGGCGATCAGTCAGGAATAGCAAAGAATACTGTCAATTTGGGCAGTGCCTATCTCAGTTTGGGAGAATATCAAAAAGCAATTGAATATTACGAAAAAGGTTTAGAAATAAGCACTGCCATTGGCGATCAGTCAGGAATAGGAGACAGCAATTGCGGCTTGGGCAATGCCTATCTCAGTTTGGGAGAATATCAAAAAGCAATTGAATATTACGAAAAAGGTTTAGAAATAAGCACTGCCATTGGCGATCACTCAGGAATAGCAAAGAATACTGGCAATTTGGGCACTGCCTATTGCAGATTGGGAGAATATCAAAAAGCAATTGAATATTACGAAAAAGGTTTAGAAATAAGCACTGCCATTGGCGATCAGTCAGGAATAGCAAAGAATACAGGCAATTTGGGCACTGCCTATCGCAGATTGGGAGAATATCAAAAAGCAATTGAATATTACGAAAAAGGTTTAGAAATAAGCACTGCCATTGGCGATCAGTCAGGAATAGCAAACAAAACTGGCAATTTGGGCACTGCCTATCTCAGGTTGGGAGAATATAAAAAAGGAATTGAATATTACGAAAAAGGTTTAGAAATAAGCACTGCCATTGGCGATCAGTCAGGAATAGCAAACAATACTGGCAATTTGGGCAATGTCTATCGCAGCTTGGGAGAATATCAAAAAGCAATTGAATATTACGAAAAAGGTTTAGAAATAAGCACTGCCATTGGCGATCAGTCAGGAATAGCAAACAAAACTGGCAATTTGGGCACTGCCTATCTCAGGTTGGGAGAATATAAAAAAGGAATTGAATATTACGAAAAAGGTTTAGAAATAAGCACTGCCATTGGCGATCAGTCAGGAATAGCAAACAAAACAAGAAATTTGGGCACTGCCTATCTCAGTTTGGGAGAATATCAAAAAGCAATTGAATATTACGAAACAGGTTTAGAAATAAGCACTGCCATTGGCGATCAGTCAGGAATAGCAAACAACAATGGCAATTTGGGCAGTGCCTATCTCAGTTTGGGAGAATATCAAAAAGCAATTGAATATTACGAAAAAGGTTTAGAAATAAGCACTGCCATTGGCGATCAGTCAGGAATAGCAAACAAAACAAGCAATTTGGGCACTGCCTATCTCAGTTTGGGAGAATATCAAAAAGCAATTGAATATTACGAAACAGGTTTAGAAATAAGCACTGCCATTGGCGATCAGTCAGGAATAGCAAACAACAATGGCAATTTGGGCAGTGCCTATCTCAGTTTGGGAGAATATCAAAAAGCAATTGAATATTACGAAAAAGGTTTAGAAATAAGCACTGCCATTGGCGATCAGTCAGGAATAGCAAGCATTACTGGCAATTTGGGCACTGCCTATCGCAGATTGCGAGAATATCAAAAAGCAATTGAATATCACGAAAAAAGTTTAGAAATAAGGACTGCCATTGGCGATCAGTCAGGAATAGCAAGAAACAATGGCAATTTGGGTATTGCCTATTTTTATTCAGGAGAGCAAAAAGCTGCACGGTCACATCTGGAGGAAGCAATTAGACGCTTTGATAAAATCTTTTTTAGTTTTGTTCCGGATCAAAACAAGCTTTCTTTTACACTACAGTATTTTAATACTCATCGCTTTTTAATGAGTTGTTTTCTCTCTCTGGGACGGGCCATGTCGGCGTTGATGGTGGTTGACCTTGGTAAGGCTAAGGAGCTGCATTTCTGCATTAAGAAGAATCAAAATCGTGAGGACATGGAAATGAAAGATTTTGCACTTGTGACATGGGATAGAATCAAAGCCTGCCAGGAGGAAATAGAAATCAAAGAAATCAAACAAATTCTGCAAATGGCGAACAATGGTTTATCCGTACTCGTATTTGCCTTTGACCATAAAGGGTTTCTTAATATCTTTGTATTAAACGAAGATTTTGTGTTTAGAAAAGTAGATGCTGCAAGCGAAGCAATTCCTTCGTTGATAGCAGAACTTCTCAGGATGGTAAATGTTAACGTGGGTCGTAATTCTTCGTTTCAAGAACACGTTTCAGTTGGAAATGCCTCCAATCAGGTAAGTTACGCCTTTGGGATCTCAGGTCGAAAACCACAGCCTAAAAGTGCGGTTGGAAAGTCTAGGGATTATGGTAGTTGTCGTGTTCAGGCAATTTTAGAAAAATTGTTCCAACTCGTAATTAATCCAGTAAAGAATTTCCTTAAAGGGAATAAGCTGATCGTTGTCCCTGACAATCAATTGTTTTTTGCTCCATTTTCGTCCTTCGTTGATGAAAACGGCTGCTTTCTCTCTTCTAAATACAGCATTCAAATTACACCTTCTTTGCATACCTTGAAGGCTAGTATGCAACGCGAACATTACTCAACCATTGGGTTTGCACTGTTTGTTGGTAATCCAACTGTTGAGAAAATTTCTTTCAACGGAGAAGAGTTTAATTCCCTACCTGGTGCAGCTGAAGAGGCAAAATATCTTGCAAATCTTTTCCAAGCTACTGCTTTATTGGGACGCGCGGCGAGAAAACAAGTAGTTCTGCGACTTCTTAGTGGGGCTAGTATAATCCATATCGCTGCCCATGGAGAACCAAACAGAGGTGAAATAATACTTTTCCCAGACTCTTCACATGACCAGCCATGCTTGCCTGTTCCAAAACCCGAATCATTCCTTCTTACACAGGAAGATATTACAAATAGTTCAGTGCAAGCTCGCTTGGTAGTTTTATGTTGTTGTTTTACTGGACAAGGTAATGTTTCTTCAGAAGGTGTCGTAGGTATAGCTCGATCATTTCTTGCCGCAGGAGCTCGCTCTGTTCTTGCTTCTCTATGGCCTATTCATGACGCGGGCGCAAAAGAGTTTATGAAGAAGTTTTACAACGAAATATGCGAAGAAACACCAGTTTGTGAAGCTTTAAGAAGGGCAAAAAACTTCTTTCAGGAGCACGAAAACGAATATTATCGATCAATCAGAGTCTGGGCTCCATTTACCATCTATGGAGAAGACGTGAAATTTGAGAAGCACGAAATTGTAGAAATAAGGGAAAAGTCTCGTGATTTTTTTACTGATTTCGTTGTAGTCTAACGTTAGCTATACACCGTATCGGATTTGTCTTGTAGGCTTTGTAGGTATATTGCTGGAATGGTGAAATAGTATTAGTTGGCATCTTATCGTCTATGTTGTAATTGTGTTGTATTGAAGTCGTTTTGAGCGAAAGGCTAGTTAAACGATTCGTAGTTGTTCTCATTCCAAGCTTGTAAAATTAAATAGTGAAAGATCCATTTGGTTTAATTTAATTAGCTCGAGTTGTTTGCCAAGTGATGGACAAAACTGCATTTACTGATAACAAGACTGAGAAGTTGCCTTTTGTGTCATTGAATGATGGGAAAATTATAGAATAGCACAGAATCACTAGATATATTTATTTAGATTGTTCGATTTATGTGATTGTTGTTTTCACCAAATACACAGGCAGGAAAATTATGAAAGAATATTGGTTTAATTGATACCTGGACATTCTTCCATACCTAGTCAGAATAAACTGATGCAATAGTGAGCTTACTTCTTTGTTGTATAATGTTGAGTGAGAAAAGGTAGTGGAAAACTATCGCGAGTTTTAGCTGTCAGATACTGTGTAGTTAGTCTTGTTTTGTCCGTTGTTGAGTGTTAAACTAGATCTGCAGAATGCACAAGAAGGGAGTAGGTGCTGAATGTATAGTTCACTCTTAGTTTTATTTTGTGGGTTTTTGTTCATTGTTAATAGAAAGATCAGATTCTTATTAAAGTCGTACAAATTTACTAATATGGAAGTTGTTTGCAAACAAGAAGACAAGAGGAAAACATAATTCAAGTAAGTAAATCCTGGATTTTACGTAAGCGTGAAAAATTTTTGTGATTTAATTTAACAAATTGGAACCGATGCTTGCAGCCTTAATAAGTAAAGTGATTTTGTTAATATGGTGATGCTGCGATTTGTCAGATTTTGGTTCTGGCGTATGGAAATTAGTGCTAAGACCTGTAATCCAACTTTATTTAGTTTTTGCCGAAATCTGAATTGCGATCACTTTATGCGTTTGCATTAAATTGCATACGCCAGAATGCGAATCTTATCCGACAAACGCAGTGAAAACGTGTATAGAAGCTGCGTTAACGTTTCGGGAGAATTTCTCCGAGGGGGAACTAAATCGAATATACATTTCCAGATATATTGCCGGCACAGTTTTAGTTGAAGAAAATTACCTAAAATCATTGACAAAATAACTCATTACGGATTTCAAGAAAACTTTTCGAAATAACATTCAAAAATTGTCGCAATTTTGTAAGAAAAAGCAAATGACAACAGAAAAACACATGGCTTGGATATTTGTACTATATTCGCATCCAGCTGTCAGCCAGCAGCTATTCTGTTTTTGGTTCAATTAATGTTGTAATTCTATTCTAATTGAGTGCTCAAGTGTGCGATTTATAAGGTACTGTAGTTAGTGTTGTTGTAATATCAATATTATCTTATCATTCCAATGATAGAGTATTTGCTGGCTGTTAAAACTTAGCTGTTAAAAACAACGTTGCGGAAAACCTAGTGGAAATTTGTGTTAAGCTAAAATATAACTTTTTTCACAAATGTAAAATTGTTTGAATTCATCTTATTTCTTGCAATTAACAAGCCACCCATTGACATTTTGCTGGATTAAAGTCCTGACCAAGATAAAATCAATAAATTAGGTGAATTCAAACCAATCGTTCTCAAGTTGCCATGTATTTGATATAACGCTGCTAACATTGCCCCTTTTCACGATTTCCGAAATTTAGAGTAGTTTACATTAGTATTCATATCAGACACAAACGTCTAGAACAAACTAACTGAAGAAAGTCTATGGAAATTTCACAAACAAATTGGAGCAACGTTTTAACTTGTGTCAAATTTTTGTTCAGTTATCTTCCATAAGAAATTTTTTTATGCTAATAATAGAGGAAAAACGTCATAGTTCGAAATGTAAATCATTTGGTTGTGAAATAGCATGAAATTATACGAAAAATGGACTTGTTTTTTCCCTCTTTTCATATTTTTTCCACGTTTGTATAGACTTTCATTCAGAGATAGAAGTAGGAAGATTTAATTTGTTACTTCTAAAACAACAATACCGTAAGGAATGAAACACATATACAATCGGTGACAAAAGTTTTTTGGACACTAGTTACACATAGTGTTGAATATGAAATGTATAAAACTGTTGGGCATAATAAACCATCTCCCTCCCACCCCTACCTTAAACAATGTTGCTGGTTTTGTTGCCGGTTCAGTAAACGATATTATTAGCTCATACATTTCTCCTCAACATTGAAAGGGTGGTGCGAGTGGTGAATACATTTGATTTGTACATTGTTTTCATATTTTGTCCACAATGTTTTGTCACTGATTGTAGTATAATATTGAAGTATTCGAGAAAAGAGAACATTGAACAACATCTTGCAACGTGCGTGGTTAAAGATCGACAATGGAAGAAAATATGTGAAGCAAGCAGTACGGTCAATACGATAAGATCACTATCTCAGAATGGAAACAGACACGTCGAGATTCTTTAAACAAGGCCATTGGCATTATGAATATTACTGATGAAGATCCGAGCTTACGGGTCGGAAGCTTTGCGATAGTAAATTTACGTGTTTACGTCATGAAAGCCACAAAGTTTTACAAAGGAAAATTCAAATGTCGACTTTATTCAAAGAGCTACAGTAACGGTATAACACTGATGATCTGTGACATCATGAAACTGGTTAACCCATCAAATACTGAAAATAGAACGCTTATTACTGATGTCCTGGCCACCACCTTACTGATCTTGTACACCCTGGTCATTAGGAACTTCGGAAAGATTTCACAGTTAACTCTTGTTGTCATGATTTTCAAAATATTTTGAATCATCAGCTGAGTTCAAATGATCATGGACATGATGACTATAGGCCTATGTACATTCGGAAAGGGCGCAACTCTCGTGTTGGATGCTTTACGCGCTGAAAGTTCAAATCTGTGAACAGAAACTCGACATTGGAGATAGTAAATTTACGTGGTGAAAGCCACAAAGTTTTACAAAGGAAAATTCAAATGTCGATTTTATTCAAAGAGCTACAGTAACGGTATAACACTGATGATCTATGACATCATGAAACTGGTTAACCCATCAAATACTGAAAATAGAACGCTTATTACTGATGTCCTAGCCACCACCTTACTGATCTTGTACACCCTGGTCGTAAGAACGTCAGAAAGATTCCACAGTTAACTCTTGTCATGATTTTTAAAATATTTTGAATGATCGCTGAAATGAAACTGATCATGTACACTATAGGGCTGTGTACATTTGGAAAGGGCGCAACTGTCGTGTTGGATGCTACGCGGTGAAAGTTCAAATCTGTGAATAGAAACTCGACATCGGAGATAGTAAATTTACGTGGTTAAAGCCACAAAGTTGTCAAAGGAAAATTCAAAAGTCGACTTTATTCAAAGAACTGCAGTAACGGTATAACACTGATGATCTGTGACATCATGAAACTGGTTAATCCATCAAATACTGAAAATAGAACGCTTATTACTCATGTCCTAGCCACCACCTTACTGATCTTGTACATCCTGGTCGTAAAAACGTCGGAAAGATTCCACAGTTAACTCTTGTTGTCATGATTTTCAAAATATTTTGAATGATCAGCTGAGATGAAACTGATCATGGACACTATAGGGCTGTGTAGATTTGGAAAGGGCGCAACTGTCGTGTTGGATGGAGAACTGAAAACTTTCCAAAATCACCACGAGAAGGATTGTGACTGCAGTCTACAAGTTAGTCCACGCACGTTGCTCGCAATGTTGATAACGGTTGGTAACTAGGAATATTTTATGAAAAAATCTTCTTCAGCCAATTAGGTTTTAGAATACTCTGGTTCCACTGTCTGATATTATTCACCATTGCATCGTCACAATTAGTAGAATCATGATAGTATACTAGTGCAAATGCTAAAATTTAATTGGTGCTCTGCTCTCTACCTATTCCTCCATAGATAGCGAGTGTAGCAAAACAATTTTTTTTCATGCTGCAAAACGGCTTAAAATCAACTTTGTTTTGTGGAATATTTTGTTTGATGTGTGATTCTACTAAAACAATTAGATTAGTGGCTGTCGTTTTCACGTAGTGATAGTTGATTCGGCGGCTTCGCAATCTAATTGTTAATTTGTGTCGGAGGTGTTGGAAAGTGACAGAGGTTTACAAGCTTATGCAGATTGTGATAATTATTTAGTTTATTTGTTTACGAGAACACTTTAAAGTTCAGCATCTATTGCTGGTTGTATTAACGTAATATAGTATTGAAAGGAAAAGTAATTCGTGAACATCGACATTTGTGGACGAATACTCATAATAATATATATCAATCATTGAACTTTGTATGCATTAATCTTGTCTCAGACACAATGTATATGATTTGAAAATTGTTAAAATATATTGTTGAAATCTTAAGATGGATGGATTCTTTAATTTTTCCTGTATGGTGTTTCTGCACTTTATACAAATTATTCAGGCAAAATCTCAGGTTCAAGTATGGATGTAATCAAATGAGAACAAATTTAAAATAAAGAACTACTCGCTCAGGCTTTGCATAGGGAAGCCCCAGAATCCCAGCCTAGACCTAGGATCTTCTATTTGTCTTTAATATATGTCAATCGATAGTGTGTATCAGCTTCACTCGTGACTGTTGGCGTAAGTAAATTCCACCCAGTGTGCGGTGACGTTTTCAGAATTTTTCATCACGCGTGCCGTCTGCACCGTCATTCAACATGGGGCCGTTTATGAAAAGCAATACGAGGCACAAGAACTGAATAATGTTAAAAATCATTGAACAAATTTTTGT